>JAMRYA010000013.1:8750000-10000000 GCA_024447215.1 Panagrolaimus sp. LJ2400
TCCCTCGGTCAACTGTTGAATGTGTTGAGTAGCACAACCCCATTCATCGAATACCAGGTATTTTTGAAAAGAATCATTTTTTTCACTCTGTCAGCTTTTCGATCTGTTTAAAAGAACAACCTTAATCATCGAATACCAGGTATTTTTGAAAAGAATCATTCTTTTCACTCTGTCAGCTTTTCGATCTGTTTAAAAGAACAACCTTAATCATCGAATACCAGGTATTTGTGAAAAGAATCATTCTTTTCACTCTGTCAGCTTTTCGAACTGTTGAAAAGAACAACCTTAATCATCGAATACCAGGTATTTGTGAAAAGAATCATTCTTTTCACTCTGTCAGCTTTTCGATCTTTTGAAAAGAACAACCTTAATCATTGAATATCAGGTATTTGTGAAAAGAATCATTCTTTTCCCTCGGTCAACTGTTGAATGTGTTGAGTAGCACAACCCCATTCATCGAATACCAGGTATTTTTGAAAAGAATCATTTTTTTCACTCTGTCAGCTTTTCGATCTGTTTAAAAGAACAACCTTAATCATCGAATACCAGGTATTTTTGAAAAGAATCATTCTTTTCACTCTGTCAGCTTTTCGATCTGTTTAAAAGAACAACCTTAATCATCGAATACCAGGTATTTGTGAAAAGAATCATTCTTTTCACTCTGTCAGCTTTTCGAACTGTTGAAAAGAACAACCTTAATCATCGAATACCAGGTATTTGTGAAAAGAATCATTCTTTTCACTCTGTCAGCTTTTCGATCTTTTGAAAAGAACAACCTTAATCATTGAATATCAGGTATTTGTGAAAAGAATCATTCTTTTCCCTCGGTCAACTGTTGAATGTGTTGAGTAGCACAACCCCATTCATCGAATACCAGGTATTTTTGAAAAGAATCATTCTTTTCACTCTGTCAGCTTTTCGATCTGTTTAAAAGAACAACCTTAATCATCGAATTCCAGGTATTTGTGAAAAGAATCATTCTTTTCACTCTGTCAGCTTTTCGACCTGTTGAAAAGAACAACCTTAATCATCGAATACCAGGTATTTGTGAAAAGAATCATTCTTTTCCCTCTGTCAACACGTGAATGTGTTGAGTAGATAAACCTCATTCGTCGAATACTAGGTATTTGTGAAAAGAATCATTCTTTTCACTCGGTCAACTCTTGAATGTGTTGAGTAGCATAGCACCGTTCATCGAATACCAGGTATTTGTGAAAAGAATCATTCTTTTCACTCGGTCAGCTTTCCGATGTGTTGAGTAGCACAACCCCATTCATCGAATACCAGGTATTTGTGAAAAGAATCATTCTTTTCCCTCGGTCAACTCTTGAATGTGTTGAGTAGCACAACCCCATTCATCGAATACCAGGTATTTTTGAAAACAATCATTCTTTCCACTCTGTCAACACGTGAATGTGTTGAGTAGCATAGCACCGTTCATCGAATACCAGGTATTTTTGAAAAGAATCATTCTTTTCACTCTGTCAGCTTTTCGATCTTTTGAAAAGAACAACCTTAATCATTGAATATCAGGTATTTGTGAAAAGAATCATTCTTTTCACTCTGTCAGCTTTTCGATCTGTTGAAAAGAACAACCTTAATCATCGAATACCAGGTATTTGTGAAAAGAATCATTCTTTTCACTCTGTCAGCTTTTCGATGTGTTGAGTAGCACAACCCCATTCGTCGAATACCAGGTATTTTTGAAAAGAATCATTCTTTTCACTCTGTCAACACGTGAAAGTGTTGAGTAGCATAGCACCGTTCATCGAATACCAGGTATTTTTGAAAAGAATCATTCTTTTCACACTGTCAGCTTTTCGATCTTTTAAAAAGAACAACCTTAATCATTGAATATCAGGTATTTGTGAAAAGAATCATTCTTTTCACTCTGTCAACTCTTGAATGTGTTGAGTAGCACAACCCCATTCATCGAATACCAGGTATTTTTGAAAAGAATCATTCTTTTCACTCTGTCAACACGTGAATGTGTTGAGTAGCATAGCACCGTTCATCGAATACCAGGTATTTTTGAAAAGAATCATTTTTTTCACTCTGTCAACACGTGAATGTGTTGAGTAGCATAGCACCGTTCATCGAATACCAGGTATTTTTGAAAAGAATCATTCTTTTCACACTGTCAGCTTTTCGATCTGTTGAAAAGAACAACCTTAATCATTGAATACCAGGTATTTGTGAAAAGAATCATTCTTTTCACTCTGTCAACTCTTGAATGTGTTGAGTAGAAAAACCTCATTCATCGAATACCAGGTATTTGTGAAAAGAATCATTCTTTTCACTCTGTCAACTCTTGAATGCGTTGAGTAGAAAAACCTCATTCATCGAATACCAGGTATTTTTGAAAAGAATCATTCTTTTCACACTGTCAGCTTTTCGATCCTTTGAAAAGAACAACCTTAATCATTGAATATCAGGTATTTGTGAAAAGAATCGTTCTTTTCACTCTGTCAACTTTTCGATCTGTTGAAAAGAACAACCTTAATCATCGAATACCAGGTATTTGTGAAAAGAATCATTCTTTTCACACTGTCATCTTTTCGATCTGTTGAAAAGAACAACCTTAGTCATCGAATACCAGGTATTTGTGAAAAGAATCATTCTTTTCACTCTGTCAACTCTTGAATGCGTTGAGTAGAAAAACCTCATTCATCGAATACCAGGTATTTTTGAGAAGAATCATTCTTTTCACACTGTCAGCTTTTCGATCTTTTGAAAAGAACAACCTTAATCATTGAATATCAGGTAATTGTGAAAAAGAATCATTGTTTTCCCTCGGTCAACTCTTGAATGTGTTGAGTAGAAAAACCTGGTTCATCGAATACCAGGTATTTGTGAAAAGAATCATTCTTTTCCCTCGGTCAACTCTTGAATGTATTGAGTAGCATAGCACCGTTCATCGAATACCAGGTATTTGTGAAAAGAATCATTCTTTTCACTCAGTCAGCTTTTCGATGTGTTGAGTAGAAAAACCTCATTCATCGAATACCAGGTATTTGTGAAAAGAATCATTCTTTTCACTCTGTCAGCTTTTCGATCTGTTGAAAAGAACAACCTTAGTCATCGAATACCAGGTATTTGTGAAAAGAATCATTCTTTTCCCTCGGTCAACTCTTGAATGTGTTGAGTAGCATAGCACCGTTCATCGAATACCAGGTTTTTTTGAAAAGAATCATTCTTTTCACTCAGTCAGCTTTTCGATGTGTTGAGTAGAAAAACCTCATTCATCGAATACCAGGTATTTGTGAAAAGAATCATTCTTTTCACTCTGTCAGCTTTACGATCTGTTGAAAAGAACAACCTTAGTCATCGAATACCAGGTATTTGTGAAAAGAATCATTCTTTTCCCTCGGTCAACTCTTGAATGTGTTGAGTAGCATAGCACCGTTCATCGAATACCAGGTATTTGTGAAAAGAATCATTCTTTTCACACTGTCAACTTTTCGATCTGTTGAAAAGAACAACCTTAATCATCGAATACCAGGTATTTGTGAAAAGAATCATTCTTTTCACTCTGTCAACTCTTGAATGCGTTGAGTAGAAAAACCCCATTCATCGAATACCAGGTATTTTTGAAAAGAATCATTCTTATCACTCTGTCAGCTTTTCGATGTGTTGAGAAGAACAACCTTAATCATCGAATACCAGGTATTTGTGAAAAGAATCGTTCTTTTCACACTGTCAGCTTTTCGATCCTTTGAAAAGAACAACCTTAATCATCGAATACCAGGTATTTGTGAAAAGAATCATTCTTTTCACTCTGTCAACTCTTGAATGCGTTGAGTAGAAAAACCTCATTCATCGAATACCAGGAAGTTGTGAAAAGAATCATTCTTTTCACTCTGTCAGCTTTTCGATCTGTTGAGTACAACAACCCCATTTTTCGAATACATGGTATTTTTGAAAAGAATCATTCTTTTCACTCTGTCAACTCTTGAATGTGTTGAGTAGAAAAACCTTAATCATCGAATACCAGGTATTTGTGAAAAGAATCATTCTTTTCACTCTGTCAACTCTTGAATGCGTTGAGTAGAAAAACCTCATTCATCGAATACCAGGTATTTGTGAAAAGAATCATTCTTTTTACTCTGTCAACACGTGAATGTGTTGAGTAGCATAGCACCGTTCATCGAATACCAGGTATTTGTGAAAAGAATCATTCTTTTTACTCTGTCAACACGTGAATGTGTTGAGTAGCATAGCACCGTTCATCGAATACCAGGTATTTTTGAAAAGAATCAATCTTTTCACACTGTCAGCTTTTCGATCTTTTGAAAAGAACAACCTTAATCATTGAATATCAGGTATTTGTGAAAAGAATCATTCTTTTCCCTCGGTCAACTCTTGAATGTGTTGAGTAGCACAACCCCATTCATCGAATACCAGGTATTTTTGAAAAGAATCATTCTTTTCACTCTGTCAGCTTTTCGATCTGTTTAAAAGAACAACCTTAATCATCGAATACCAGGTATTTGTGAAAAGAATCATTCTTTTCCCTCTGTCAACACGTGAATGTGTTGAGTAGAAAAACCTCATTCATCGAATACTAGGTATTTGTGAAAAGAATCATTCTTTTCACTCGGTCAACTCTTGAATGTGTTGAGTAGAAAAACCTCATTCATCGAATACCAGGTATTTGTGAAAAGAATCATTCTTTTTACTCTGTCAACACGTGAATGTGTTGAGTAGCATAGCACCGTTCATCGAATACCAGGTATTTGTGAAAAGAATCATTCTTTTCACTCAGTCAACTCTTGAATGTGTTGAGTAGAAAAACCTCATTCATCGAATACCAGGTATTTGTGAAAAGAATCTTTCTTTTCACTCTGTCAGCTTTTCGATCTGTTGAAAAGAACAACCTTAGTCATCGAATACCAGGTATTTGTGAAAAGAATCATTCTTTTCACTCTGTCAGCTTTTCGATGTGTTGAGTAGCACAACCCCATTCATAGAATACCAGGTATTTTTGAAAAGAATCATTCTTTTCACTCTGTCAGCTTTTCGATGTGTTGAGTAGCACAACCCCATTCATAGAATACCAGGTATTTTTGAAAAGAATCATTCTTTTCACTCTGTCAAGTCTTGAATGTGTTGAGTAGAAAAACCTCATTCATCGAATACCAGGTATTTGTGAAAAGAATCATTCTTTTCACTCTGTCAACTCTTGAATGCGTTGAGTAGAAAAACCTCATTCATCGAATACCAGGTATTTGTGAAAAGAATCATTCTTTTCACTCTGTCAGCTTTTCGATCTGTTGAAAAGAACAACCTTAGTCATCGAATACCAGGTATTTTTGAAAAGAATCATTCTTTTCACTCTGTCAGCTTTTCGATGTGTTGAGTAGCACAACCCCATTCATAGAATACCAGGTATTTTTGAAAAGAATCATTCTTTTCACTCTGTCAACTCTTGAATGTGTTGAGTAGAAAAACCTCATTCATCGAATACCAGGTATTTGTGAAAAGAATCATTCTTTTCACTCTGTCAACTCTTGAATGCGTTGAGTAGAAAAACCTCATTCATCGAATACCAGGTATTTGTGAAAAGAATCTTTCTTTTCACTCGGTCAGCTTTTCGATCTGTTGAAAAGAACAACCTTAGTCATCGAATACCAGGTATTTGTGAAAAGAATCATTCTTTTCACTCTGTCAGCTCTTGAATGTGTTGAGTAGAAAAACCTCATTCATCGAATACCAGGTATTTGTGAAAAGAATCATTCTTTTCACTCTGTCAACTCTTGAATGCGTTGAGTAGAAAAACCTCATTCATCGAATACCAGGTATTTTTGAAAAGAATCATTCTTTTCACACTGTCAGCTTTTCGATCTGTTGAAAAGAACTACCTTAATCATCGAATACCAGGTATTTGTGAAAAGAATCATTCTTTTCCCTCTGTCAACACGTGAATGTGTTGAGTAGAAAAACCCCATTCATCGAATACCAGGTATTTGTGAAAAGAATCATTCTTTTCACTCTGTCAACTCTTGAATGCGTTGAGTAGAAAAACCTCATTCATCGAATACCAGGTATTTGTGAAAAGAATCTTTCTTTTCACTCGGTCAGCTTTTCGATCTGTTGAAAAGAACAACCTTAGTCATCGAATACCAGGTATTTGTGAAAAGAATCATTCTTTTCACTCTGTCAGCTCTTGAATGTGTTGAGTAGAAAAACCTCATTCATCGAATACCAGGTATTTGTGAAAAGAATCATTCTTTTCACTCTGTCAACTCTTGAATGCGTTGAGTAGAAAAACCTCATTCATCGAATACCAGGTATTTTTGAAAAGAATCATTCTTTTCACACTGTCAGCTTTTCGATCTGTTGAAAAGAACAACCTTAATCATCGAATACCAGGTATTTGTGAAAAGAATCATTCTTTTCCCTCTGTCAACACGTGAATGTGTTGAGTAGAAAAACCCCATTCATCGAATACCAAGTATTTTTGAAAAGAATCATTCTTTTCACTCTGTCAACACGTGAATGTGTTGAGTAGCATAGCACCGTTCATCGAATACCAGGTTTTTTTGAAAAGAAACATTCTTTTCACTCTGTCAGCTTTTCGATCTGTTGAAAAGAACAACCCTAATCATCGAATACCAGGTATTTGTGAAAAGAATCATTCTTTTCACTCTGTCAACTCTTGAATGCGTTGAGTAGAAAAACCTCATTCATCGAATACCAGGTATTTTTGAAAAGAATCATTCTTTTCACACTGTCAGCTTTTCGATCTGTTGAAAAGAACAACCTTAATCATCGAATACCAGGTATTTGTGAAAAGAATCATTCTTTTCCCTCTGTCAACACGTGAATGTGTTGAGTAGAAAAACCTCATTCATCGAATGCCAGGTATTTTTGAAAAGAATAATTCTTTTCACTCTGTCAACACGTGAATGTGTTGAGTAGCATAGCACCGTTCATCGAATACCAGGTTTTTTTGAAAAGAATCATTCTTTTCACTCTGTCAGCTTTTCGATCTGTTGAAAAGAACAACCCTAATCATAGAATACCAGGTATTTTTGAAAAGAATCATTCTCTTCCCTCTGTCAACACGTGGATGTGTTGAGTAGCATAGCACCGTTCATCGAATACCAGGTATTTGTGAAAAGAATCATTCTTTTCACTCTGTCAACTCTTGAATGCGTTGAGTAGAAAAACCTCATTCATCGAATACCAGGTATTTTTGAAAAGAATCATTCTTTTCACACTGTCAGCTTTTCGATCTGTTGAAAAGAACAACCTTAATCATCGAATACCAGGTATTTGTGAAAAGAATCATTCTTTTCCCTCTGTCAACACGTGAATGTGTTGAGTAGAAAAACCCCATTCATCGAATACCAAGTATTTTTGAAAAGAATCATTCTTTTCACTCTGTCAACTCTTGAATGCGTTGAGTAGAAAAACCTCATTCATCGAATACCAGGTATTTTTGAAAAGAATCATTCTTTTCACACTGTCAGCTTTTCGATCTGTTGAAAAGAACAACCTTAATCATCGAATACCAGGTATTTGTGAAAAGAATCATTCTTTTCCCTCTGTCAACACGTGAATGTGTTGAGTAGAAAAACCCCATTCATCGAATACCAAGTATTTTTGAAAAGAATCATTCTTTTCACTCTGTCAACTCTTGAATGTGTTGAGTAGAAAAACCTCATTCATCGAATACCAGGTATTTGTGAAAAGAATCTTTCTTTTCACTCTGTCAGCTTTTCGATCTGTTGAAAAAAACAACCTTAGTCATCGAATACCAGGTATTTGTGAAAAGAATCATTCTTTTCACTCTGTCAGCTTTTCGATGTGTTGAGTAGCACAACCCCATTCATAGAATACCAGGTATTTTTGAAAAGAATCATTCTTTTCACTCTGTCAGCTTTTCGATGTGTTGAGCAGCACAACCCCATTCATAGAATACCAGGTATTTTTGAAAAGAATCATTCTTTTCACTCTGTCAACTCTTGAATGTGTTGAGCAGAAAAACCTCATTTATCGAATACCAGGTAGTTGTGAAAATAATCATTCTTTTCACTCTGTCAACTCTTGAATGTGTTGAGTAGAAAAACCTCATTCATCGAATACCAGGTATTTGTGAAAAGAATCATTCTTTTCACTCTGTCAACTCTTGAATGTGTTGAGAAGAAAAACCTCATTTATCGAATACCAGGTAGTTGTGAAAATAATCATTCTTTTCACTCTGTCAGCTTTTCGATGTGTTGAGCAGCACAACCCCATTCATAGAATACCAGGTATTTTTGAAAAGAATCATTCTTTTCACTCTGTCAACTCTTGAATGTGTTGAGCAGAAAAACCTCATTTATCGAATACCAGGTAGTTGTGAAAATAATCATTCTTTTCACTCTGTCAACTCTTGAATGTGTTGAGTAGAAAAACCTCATTCATCGAATACCAGGTATTTGTGAAAAGAATCATTCTTTTCACTCTGTCAACTCTTGAATGTGTTGAGTAGAAAAACCTCATTCATCGAATACCAGGTATTTGTGAAAAGAATCATTCTTTTCACTCTGTCAACTCTTGAATGTGTTGAGAAGAAAAACCTCATTCATCGAATGCCAGGTATTTTTGAAAAGAATAATTCTTTTCACTCTGTCAACTCTTGAATGTGTTGAGTAGAAAAACCTCATTCATCGAATACCAGGTATTTTTGAAAAGAATCATTCTTTTCACTCTGTCAACTCTTGAATGTGTTGAGTAGAAAAACCTCATTCATCGAATACCAGGTAGTTGTGAAAAGAATCATTCTTTTCACTCTGTCAGCTTTTCGATCTGTTGAACAGAACAACCTCATTCATCGAATACCAGGTATTTGTGAAAAGAATCATTCTTTTCACTCTGTCAACTCTTGAATGTGTTGAGAAGAAAAACCTCATTCATCGAATGCCAGGTATTTTTGAAAAGAATAATTCTTTTCACTCTGTCAACTCTTGAATGTGTTGAGAAGAAAAACCTCATTCATCGAATGCCAGGTATTTTTGAAAAGAATAATTCTTTTCACTCTGTCAACTCTTGAATGTGTTGAGTAGAAAAACCTCATTCATCGAATACCAGGTAGTTGTGAAAAGAATCATTCTTTTCACTCTGTCAGCTTTTCGATCTGTTGAGTAGCACAACCCCATTCATCGAATACCAGGTATTTGTGTAAAGAATCATTCTTTTCACTCTGTCAACTCTTGAATGTGTTGAGTAGAAAAACCTCATTTATCGAATACCAGGTAGTTGTGAAAAGAATCATTCTTTTCCCTCTGTCAGCTTTTCGATCTGTTGAACAGAACAACCTCATTCATCGAATACCAGGTATTTGTGAAAAGAATCATTCTTTTCACTCTGTCAACTCTTGAATGTGTTGAGAAGAAAAACCTCATTCATCGAATGCCAGGTATTTTTGAAAAGAATAATTCTTTTCACTCTGTCAACTCTTGAATGTGTTGAGTAGAAAAACCTCATTCATCGAATACCAGGTATTTTTGAAAAGAATCATTCTTTTCACTCTGTCAACTCTTGAATGTGTTGAGTAGAAAAACCTCATTCATCGAATACCAGGTAGTTGTGAAAAGAATCATTCTTTTCACTCTGTCAGCTTTTCGATCTGTTGAACAGAACAACCTCATTCATCGAATACCAGGTATTTGTGAAAAGAATCATTCTTTTCACTCTGTCAACTCTTGAATGTGTTGAGAAGAAAAACCTCATTCATCGAATGCCAGGTATTTTTGAAAAGAATAATTCTTTTCACTCTGTCAACTCTTGAATGTGTTGAGTAGAAAAACCTCATTCATCGAATACCAGGTATTTTTGAAAAGAATCATTCTTTTCACTCTGTCAACTCTTGAATGTGTTGAGTAGAAAAACCTCTTTCATCGAATACCAGGTAGTTGTGAAAAGAATCATTCTTTTCACTCTGTCAGCTTTTCGATCTGTTGAACAGAACAACCTCATTCATCGAATACCAGGTATTTGTGAAAAGAATCATTCTTTTCACTCTGTCAACTCTTGAATGTGTTGAGAAGAAAAACCTCATTCATCGAATGCCAGGTATTTTTGAAAAGAATAATTCTTTTCACTCTGTCAACTCTTGAATGTGTTGAGTAGAAAAACCTCATTCATCGAATACCAGGTATTTTTGAAAAGAATCATTCTTTTCACTCTGTCAACTCTTGAATGTGTTGAGTAGAAAAACCTCATTCATCGAATACCAGGTAGTTGTGAAAAGAATCATTCTTTTCACTCTGTCAGCTTTTCGATCTGTTGAACAGAACAACCTCATTCATCGAATACCAGGTATTTGTGAAAAGAATCATTCTTTTCACTCTGTCAACTCTTGAATGTGTTGAGAAGAAAAACCTCATTCATCGAATGCCAGGTATTTTTGAAAAGAATAATTCTTTTCACTCTGTCAACTCTTGAATGTGTTGAGTAGAAAAACCTCATTCATCGAATACCAGGTATTTTTGAAAAGAATCATTCTTTTCACTCTGTCAGCTTTTCGATCTGTTGAACAGAACAACCTCATTCATCGAATACCAGGTATTTGTGAAAAGAATCATTCTTTTCACTCTGTCAACTCTTGAATGTGTTGAGAAGAAAAACCTCATTCATCGAATGCCAGGTATTTTTGAAAAGAATAATTCTTTTCACTCTGTCAACTCTTGAATGTGTTGAGTAGAAAAACCTCATTCATCGAATACCAGGTATTTTTGAAAAGAATCATTCTTTTCACTCTGTCAACTCTTGAATGTGTTGAGTAGAAAAACCTCATTCATCGAATACCAGGTAGTTGTGAAAAGAATCATTCTTTTCACTCTGTCAGCTTTTCGATCTGTTGAACAGAACAACCTCATTCATCGAATACCAGGTATTTGTGAAAAGAATCATTCTTTTCACTCTGTCAACTCTTGAATGTGTTGAGAAGAAAAACCTCATTCATCGAATGCCAGGTATTTTTGAAAAGAATAATTCTTTTCACTCTGTCAACTCTTGAATGTGTTGAGAAGAAAAACCTCATTCATCGAATGCCAGGTATTTTTGAAAAGAATAATTCTTTTCACTCTGTCAACTCTTGAATGTGTTGAGTAGAAAAACCTCATTCATCGAATACCAGGTAGTTGTGAAAAGAATCATTCTTTTCACTCTGTCAGCTTTTCGATCTGTTGAGTAGCACAACCCCATTCATCGAATACCAGGTATTTGTGAAAAGAATCATTCTTTTCCCTCTGTCAACACGTGAATGTGTTGAGTAGAAAAACCCCATTCATCGAATACCAAGTATTTTTGAAAAGAATCATTCTTTTCACTCTGTCAACTCTTGAATGCGTTGAGTAGAAAAACCTCATTCATCGAATGCCAGGTATTTTTGAAAAGAATCATTCTTTTCACTCTGTCAACTCTTGAATGCGTTGAGTAGAAAAACCTCATTCATCGAATACCAGGTATTTTTGAAAAGAATCATTCTTTTCACACTGTCAGCTTTTCGATCTGTTGAAAAGAACAACCTTAATCATCGAATACCAGGTATTTGTGAAAAGAATCATTCTTTTCCCTCTGTCAACACGTGAATGTGTTGAGTAGAAAAACCCCATTCATCGAATACCAGGTATTTGTGTAAAGAATCATTCTTTTCACTCTGTCAACTCTTGAATGTGTTGAGTAGAAAAACCTCATTTATCGAATACCAGGTAGTTGTGAAAAGAATCATTCTTTTCACACTGTCAGCTTTTCGATCTGTTGAAAAGAACAACCTTAATCATCGAATACCAGGTATTTGTGAAAAGAATCATTCTTTTCCCTCTGTCAACACGTGAATGTGTTGAGTAGAAAAACCCCATTCATCGAATACCAAGTATTTTTGAAAAGAATCATTCTTTTCACTCTGTCAACTCTTGAATGTGTTGAGTAGAAAAACCTCATTCATCGAATACCAGGTATTTGTGAAAAGAATCTTTCTTTTCACTCTGTCAGCTTTTCGATCTGTTGAAAAAAACAACCTTAGTCATCGAATACCAGGTATTTGTGAAAAGAATCATTCTTTTCACTCTGTCAGCTTTTCGATGTGTTGAGTAGCACAACCCCATTCATAGAATACCAGGTATTTTTGAAAAGAATCATTCTTTTCACTCTGTCAGCTTTTCGATGTGTTGAGCAGCACAACCCCATTCATAGAATACCAGGTATTTTTGAAAAGAATCATTCTTTTCACTCTGTCAACTCTTGAATGTGTTGAGCAGAAAAACCTCATTTATCGAATACCAGGTAGTTGTGAAAATAATCATTCTTTTCACTCTGTCAACTCTTGAATGTGTTGAGTAGAAAAACCTCATTCATCGAATACCAGGTATTTGTGAAAAGAATCATTCTTTTCACTCTGTCAACTCTTGAATGTGTTGAGAAGAAAAACCTCATTCATCGAATGCCAGGTATTTTTGAAAAGAATAATTCTTTTCACTCTGTCAACTCTTGAATGTGTTGAGTAGAAAAACCTCATTCATCGAATACCAGGTATTTTTGAAAAGAATCATTCTTTTCACTCTGTCAACTCTTGAATGTGTTGAGTAGAAAAACCTCATTCATCGAATACCAGGTAGTTGTGAAAAGAATCATTCTTTTCACTCTGTCAGCTTTTCGATCTGTTGAACAGAACAACCTCATTCATCGAATACCAGGTATTTGTGAAAAGAATCATTCTTTTCACTCTGTCAACTCTTGAATGTGTTGAGAAGAAAAACCTCATTCATCGAATGCCAGGTATTTTTGAAAAGAATAATTCTTTTCACTCTGTCAACTCTTGAATGTGTTGAGAAGAAAAACCTCATTCATCGAATGCCAGGTATTTTTGAAAAGAATAATTCTTTTCACTCTGTCAACTCTTGAATGTGTTGAGTAGAAAAACCTCATTCATCGAATACCAGGTAGTTGTGAAAAGAATCATTCTTTTCACTCTGTCAGCTTTTCGATCTGTTGAGTAGCACAACCCCATTCATCGAATACCAGGTATTTGTGTAAAGAATCATTCTTTTCACTCTGTCAACTCTTGAATGTGTTGAGTAGAAAAACCTCATTTATCGAATACCAGGTAGTTGTGAAAATAATCATTCTTTTCACTCTGTCAGCTTTTCGATCTGTTGAACAGAACAACCTCATTCATCGAATACCAGGTATTTGTGAAAAGAATCATTCTTTTCACTCTGTCAACTCTTGAATGTGTTGAGTAGAAAAACCTCATTCATCGAATACCAGGTATTTTTGAAAAGAATAATTCTTTTCACTCTGTCAACTCTTGAATGTGTTGAGTAGAAAAACCTCATTCATCGAATACCAGGTATTTTTGAAAAGAATCATTCTTTTCACTCTGTCAACTCTTGAATGTGTTGAGTAGAAAAACCTCATTCATCGAATACCAGGTATTTGTGAAAAAAATCATTCTTTTCACTCTGTCAGCTTTTCGATCTGTTGAGAAGAACAACATTAATCATCGAATACCAGGTATTTGTGAAAAGAATCATTCTTTTCCCTCTGTCAACACGTGAATGTGTTGAGTAGAAAAACCTCATTCATCAAATACCAGGTATTTTTGAAAAGAATCATTCTTTTCACTCTGTCAGCTTTTCGATGTGTTGAGTAGCACAACCCCATTCATCGAGTACCAGGTATTTTTGAAAAGAATCATTCTTTTCACTCTGTCAACACGTGAATGTGTTGAGTAGCATAGCACCGTTCATCGAATGCCAGGTATTTTTGAAAAGAATAATTCTTTTCACTCTGTCAACTCTTGAATGTGTTGAGTAGAAAAACCTCATTCATCGAATACCAGGTATTTTTGAAAAGAATCATTCTTTTCACTCTGTCAACTCTTGAATGTGTTGAGTAGAAAAACCTCATTCATCGAATACTAGGTATTTGTGAAAAAAATCATTCTTTTCACTCGGTCAACTCTTGAATGTGTTGAGTAGCACAACCCCATTCATCGAGTACCAGGTATTTTTGAAAAGAATCATTCTTTTCACTCTGTCAACACGTGAATGTGTTGAGTAGCATAGCACCGTTCATCGAATACCAGGTATTTTTGAAAAGAATCATTCTTTTCACACTGTCAGCTTTTCGATCTTTTGAAAAGAACAACCTTAATCATCGAATACCAGGTATTTGTGAAAAGAATCAATCTTTTCCCTCTGTCAACACGTGAATGTGTTGAGTAGAAAAACCCCATTCATCGAATACCAAGTATTTTTGAAAAGAATCATTCTTTTCACTCTGTCAACTCTTGAATGCGTTGAGTAGAAAAACCTCATTCATCGAATGCCAGGTATTTTTGAAAAGAATCATTCTTTTCACTCTGTCAACTCTTGAATGCGTTGAGTAGAAAAACCTCATTCATCGAATACCAGGTATTTTTGAAAAGAATCATTCTTTTCACACTGTCAGCTTTTCGATCTGTTGAAAAGAACAACCTTAATCATCGAATACCAGGTATTTGTGAAAAGAATCATTCTTTTCCCTCTGTCAACACGTGAATGTGTTGAGTAGAAAAACCCCATTCATCGAATACCAGGTATTTGTGTAAAGAATCATTCTTTTCACTCTGTCAACTCTTGAATGTGTTGAGTAGAAAAACCTCATTTATCGAATACCAGGTAGTTGTGAAAAGAATCATTCTTTTCACACTGTCAGCTTTTCGATCTGTTGAAAAGAACAACCTTAATCATCGAATACCAGGTATTTGTGAAAAGAATCATTCTTTTCCCTCTGTCAACACGTGAATGTGTTGAGTAGAAAAACCCCATTCATCGAATACCAAGTATTTTTGAAAAGAATCATTCTTTTCACTCTGTCAACTCTTGAATGTGTTGAGTAGAAAAACCTCATTCATCGAATACCAGGTATTTGTGAAAAGAATCTTTCTTTTCACTCTGTCAGCTTTTCGATCTGTTGAAAAAAACAACCTTAGTCATCGAATACCAGGTATTTGTGAAAAGAATCATTCTTTTCACTCTGTCAGCTTTTCGATGTGTTGAGTAGCACAACCCCATTCATAGAATACCAGGTATTTTTGAAAAGAATCATTCTTTTCACTCTGTCAGCTTTTCGATGTGTTGAGCAGCACAACCCCATTCATAGAATACCAGGTATTTTTGAAAAGAATCATTCTTTTCACTCTGTCAACTCTTGAATGTGTTGAGCAGAAAAACCTCATTTATCGAATACCAGGTAGTTGTGAAAATAATCATTCTTTTCACTCTGTCAACTCTTGAATGTGTTGAGTAGAAAAACCTCATTCATCGAATACCAGGTATTTGTGAAAAGAATCATTCTTTTCACTCTGTCAACTCTTGAATGTGTTGAGAAGAAAAACCTCATTCATCGAATGCCAGGTATTTTTGAAAAGAATAATTCTTTTCACTCTGTCAACTCTTGAATGTGTTGAGTAGAAAAACCTCATTCATCGAATACCAGGTATTTTTGAAAAGAATCATTCTTTTCACTCTGTCAACTCTTGAATGTGTTGAGTAGAAAAACCTCATTCATCGAATACCAGGTAGTTGTGAAAAGAATCATTCTTTTCACTCTGTCAGCTTTTCGATCTGTTGAACAGAACAACCTCATTCATCGAATACCAGGTATTTGTGAAAAGAATCATTCTTTTCACTCTGTCAACTCTTGAATGTGTTGAGAAGAAAAACCTCATTCATCGAATGCCAGGTATTTTTGAAAAGAATAATTCTTTTCACTCTGTCAACTCTTGAATGTGTTGAGAAGAAAAACCTCATTCATCGAATGCCAGGTATTTTTGAAAAGAATAATTCTTTTCACTCTGTCAACTCTTGAATGTGTTGAGTAGAAAAACCTCATTCATCGAATACCAGGTAGTTGTGAAAAGAATCATTCTTTTCACTCTGTCAGCTTTTCGATCTGTTGAGTAGCACAACCCCATTCATCGAATACCAGGTATTTGTGTAAAGAATCATTCTTTTCACTCTGTCAACTCTTGAATGTGTTGAGTAGAAAAACCTCATTTATCGAATACCAGGTAGTTGTGAAAATAATCATTCTTTTCACTCTGTCAGCTTTTCGATCTGTTGAACAGAACAACCTCATTCATCGAATACCAGGTATTTGTGAAAAGAATCATTCTTTTCACTCTGTCAACTCTTGAATGTGTTGAGTAGAAAAACCTCATTCATCGAATACCAGGTATTTTTGAAAAGAATAATTCTTTTCACTCTGTCAACTCTTGAATGTGTTGAGTAGAAAAACCTCATTCATCGAATACCAGGTATTTTTGAAAAGAATCATTCTTTTCACTCTGTCAACTCTTGAATGTGTTGAGTAGAAAAACCTCATTCATCGAATACCAGGTATTTGTGAAAAAAATCATTCTTTTCACTCTGTCAGCTTTTCGATCTGTTGAGAAGAACAACATTAATCATCGAATACCAGGTATTTGTGAAAAGAATCATTCTTTTCCCTCTGTCAACACGTGAATGTGTTGAGTAGAAAAACCTCATTCATCAAATACCAGGTATTTTTGAAAAGAATCATTCTTTTCACTCTGTCAGCTTTTCGATGTGTTGAGTAGCACAACCCCATTCATCGAGTACCAGGTATTTTTGAAAAGAATCATTCTTTTCACTCTGTCAACACGTGAATGTGTTGAGTAGCATAGCACCGTTCATCGAATGCCAGGTATTTTTGAAAAGAATAATTCTTTTCACTCTGTCAACTCTTGAATGTGTTGAGTAGAAAAACCTCATTCATCGAATACCAGGTATTTTTGAAAAGAATCATTCTTTTCACTCTGTCAACTCTTGAATGTGTTGAGTAGAAAAACCTCATTCATCGAATACTAGGTATTTGTGAAAAAAATCATTCTTTTCACTCGGTCAACTCTTGAATGTGTTGAGTAGCACAACCCCATTCATCGAGTACCAGGTATTTTTGAAAAGAATCATTCTTTTCACTCTGTCAACACGTGAATGTGTTGAGTAGCATAGCACCGTTCATCGAATACCAGGTATTTTTGAAAAGAATCATTCTTTTCACACTGTCAGCTTTTCGATCTTTTGAAAAGAACAACCTTAATCATCGAATACCAGGTATTTGTGAAAAGAATCAATCTTTTCCCTCTGTCAACACGTGAGTGTGTTGAGTAGCATAGCACCGTTCATCGAATACCAGGTAGTTGTGAAAAGAATCATTCTTTTCACTCTGTCAGCTTTTCGATCTGTTGAGTACAACAACCCCATTCATCGAATACCTGGTATTTTTGAAAAGAATCATTCTTTTTACTCGGTCAACTCTTGAATGTGTTGAGTAGAAAAACCTCATTCATCGAATACCAGGTATTTGTGAAAAAAATCATTCTTTTCCCTCTGTCAACACGTGAGTGTGTTAAGTAGCATAGCACCGTTCATCGAATACCAGGTATTTGTGAAAAGAATCATTCTTTTCACTCTGTCAACACTTGAATGTGTTGAGTAGCATAGCACCGTTCATCGAATACCAGGTATTTGTGAAAAGAATCATTCTTTTCACTCTGTCAGCTTTTCGATCTGTTGAAAAGAACAACCTTAATCATCGAATACCTGGTATTTTTGAAAAGAATCATTCTTTTTACTCGGTCAACTCTTGAATGTGTTGAGTAGAAAAACCTCATTCATCGAATACCAGGTATTTGTGAAAAGAATCATTCTTTTCACTCAGTCAACTCTTGAATGTGTTGAGTAGAAAAACCTCATTCATCGAATACCATGTATTTGTGAAAAGAATCACTCTTTTCACTCTGTCAACTCTTGAATGTGTTGAGTAGAAAAACCTCATTCATCGAATACCAGGTATTTGTGAAAAAAATCATTCTTTTCACTCTGTGAGCTTTTCGATCTGTTGAGTAGAAAAACCTCATTCATCGAATACCAGGTATTTGTGAAAAGAATCATTCTTTTCACTCTGTCAACTCTTGAATGCGTTGAGTAGAAAAACCTCATTCATCGAATACCAGGTATTTTTAAAAAGAATCATTCTTTTCACTCTGTCAGCTTTTCGATGTGTTGAGAAGAACAACCTTAATCATCGAATACCAGGTATTTATGAAAAGAATCATTCTTTTCACTCTGTCAGCTTTTCGATCTGTTGAGTACAACAACCCCATTCATCGAATACCAGGTATTTGTGAAAAAAATCATTCTTTTCACTCTGTCAACTCTTGAATGTGTTGAGTAGAAAAACCTCATTCATCGAGTACCAGGTATTTTTGAAAAGAATCATTCTTTTCACTCTGTCAACACGTGAATGTGTTGAGTAGCATAGCACCGTTCATCGAATACCAGGTATTTGTGAAAAGAATCATTCTTTTCACTCTGTCAACTCTTGAATGTGTTGAGTAGAAAAACCTCATTCATCGAATACCAGGTAGTTGTGAAAAGAATCATTCTTTTCACTCTGTCAGCTTTTCGATCTGTTGAGTACAACAACCCCATTCATCGAATACCTGGTATTTTTGAAAAGAATCATTCTTTTTACTCGGTCAACTCTTGAATGTGTTGAGTAGAAAAACCTCATTCATCGAATACCAGGTATTTGTGAAAAAAATCATTCTTTTCCCTCTGTCAACACGTGAGTGTGTTAAGTAGCATAGCACCGTTCATCGAACACCAGGTATTTGTGAAAAGAATCATTCTTTTCACTCTGTCAACACTTGAATGTGTTGAGTAGCATAGCACCGTTCATCGAATACCAGGTATTTGTGAAAAGAATCATTCTTTTCACTCTGTCAGCTTTTCGATCTGTTGAAAAGAACAACCTTAATCATCGAATACCTGGTATTTTTGAAAAGAATCATTCTTTTTACTCGGTCAACTCTTGAATGTGTTGAGTAGAAAAACCTCATTCATCGAATACCAGGTATTTGTGAAAAGAATCATTCTTTTCACTCAGTCAACTCTTGAATGTGTTGAGTAGAAAAACCTCATTCATCGAATACCATGTATTTGTGAAAAGAATCACTCTTTTCACTCTGTCAACTCTTGAATGTGTTGAGTAGAAAAACCTCATTCATCGAATACCAGGTATTTGTGAAAAAAATCATTCTTTTCACTCTGTGAGCTTTTCGATCTGTTGAGTAGAAAAACCTCATTCATCGAATACCAGGTATTTGTGAAAAGAATCATTCTTTTCACTCTGTCAACTCTTGAATGTGTTGAGTAGAAAAACCTCATTCATCGAATACCATGTATTTGTGAAAAGAATCACTCTTTTCACTCTGTCAACTCTTGAATGTGTTGAGTAGAAAAACCTCATTCATCGAATACCAGGTATTTGTGAAAAAAATCATTCTTTTCACTCTGTGAGCTTTTCGATCTGTTGAGTAGAAAAACCTCATTCATCGAATACCAGGTATTTGTGAAAAAAATCATTCTTTTCACTCTGTGAGCTTTTCGATCTGTTGAGTAGAAAAACCTCATTCATCGAATACCAGGTATTTTTAAAAAGAATCATTCTTTTCACTCTGTCAGCTTTTCGATGTGTTGAGAAGAACAACCTTAATCATCGAATACCAGGTATTTATGAAAAGAATCATTCTTTTCACTCTGTCAGCTTTTCGATCTGTTGAGTACAACAACCCCATTCATCGAATACCAGGTATTTGTGAAAAAAATCATTCTTTTCACTCTGTCAGCTTTTCGATCTGTTGAGTAGAAAAACCATAATCATCGAATACCAGGTATTTGTGAAAAGAATCATTCTTTTCACTCTGTCAACTCTTGAATGCGTTGAGTAGAAAAACCTCATTCATCGAATACCAGGTATTTTTAAAAAGAATCATTCTTTTCACTCTGTCAGCTTTTCGATGTGTTGAGAAGAACAACCTTAATCATCGAATACCAGGTATTTGTGAAAAGAATCATTCTTTTCCCTCTGTCAACACGTGAGTGTGTTGAGTAGCATAGCACCGTTCATCGAATACCAGGTATTTGTGAAAAGAATCATTCTTTTCACTCTGTCAACTCTTGAATGTGTTGAGTAGAAAAACCTCATTCATCGAATACCAGGTAGTTTTGAAAAGAATCATTCTTTTCACTCTGTCAACTCTTGAATGTGTTGAGTAGAAAAACCTCATTCATCGAATACCAGGTAGTTTTGAAAAGAATCATTCTTTTCACTCTGTCAACTCTTGAATGTGATGAGTAGAAAAACCTCATTCATCGAATACCAGGTATTTGTGAAAAGAATCAATCTTTTCCCTCTGTCAACACGTGAGTGTGTTGAGTAGCATAGCACCGTTCATCGAATACCAGGTATTTGTGAAAAGAATCATTCTTTTCACTCTGTCAACTCTTGAATGTGTTGAGTAGAAAAACCTCATTCATCGAATACCAGGTAGTTGTGAAAAGAATCATTCTTTTCACTCTGTCAGCTTTTCGATCTGTTGAGTACAACAACCCCATTCATCGAATAACAGGTATTTGTGAAAAGAATCATTCTTTTCACTCTGTCAACTCTTGAATGTGTTGAGTAGAAAAACCTCATTCATCGAATACCAGGTAGTTGTGAAAAGAATCATTCTTTTCACTCTGTCAGCTTTTCGATCTGTTGAGTACAACAACCCCATTCATCGAATACCTGGTATTTTTGAAAAGAACCATTCTTTTTACTCGGTCAACTCTTGAATGTGTTGAGTAGAAAAACCTCATTCATCGAATACCAGGTATTTGTGAAAAAAATCATTCTTTTCCCTCTGTCAACACGTGAGTGTGTTAAGTAGCATAGCACCGTTCATCGAATACCAGGTATTTGTGAAAAGAATCATTCTTTTCACTCTGTCAACACTTGAATGTGTTGAGTAGCATAGCACCGTTCATCGAATACCAGGTATTTGTGAAAAGAATCATTCTTTTCACTCTGTCAGCTTTTCGATCTGTTGAAAAGAACAACCTTAATCATCGAATACCTGGTATTTTTGAAAAGAATCATTCTTTTTACTCGGTCAACTCTTGAATGTGTTGAGTAGAAAAACCTCATTCATCGAATACCAGGTATTTGTGAAAAGAATCATTCTTTTCACTCAGTCAGCTTTTCGATCTGTTGAGTAGAAAAACCATAATCATCGAATACCAGGTATTTGTGAAAAGAATCATTCTTTTCACTCTGTCAACTCTTGAATGCGTTGAGTAGAAAAACCTCATTCATCGAATACCAGGTATTTTTAAAAAGAATCATTCTTTTCACTCTGTCAGCTTTTCGATGTGTTGAGAAGAACAACCTTAATCATCGAATACCAGGTATTTGTGAAAAGAATCATTCTTTTCCCTCTGTCAACACGTGAGTGTGTTGAGTAGCATAGCACCGTTCATCGAATACCAGGTATTTGTGAAAAGAATCATTCTTTTCACTCTGTCAACTCTTGAATGTGTTGAGTAGAAAAACCTCATTCATCGAATACCAGGTAGTTTTGAAAAGAATCATTCTTTTCACTCTGTCAACTCTTGAATGTGATGAGTAGAAAAACCTCATTCATCGAATACCAGGTATTTGTGAAAAGAATCAATCTTTTCCCTCTGTCAACACGTGAGTGTGTTGAGTAGCATAGCACCGTTCATCGAATACCAGGTATTTGTGAAAAGAATCATTCTTTTCACTCTGTCAACTCTTGAATGTGTTGAGTAGAAAAACCTCATTCATCGAATACCAGGTAGTTGGGAAAAGAATCATTCTTTTCACTCTGTCAGCTTTTCGATCTGTTGAGTACAACAACCCCATTCATCGAATACCAGGTATTTGTGAAAAGAATCATTCTTTTCACTCTGTCAACTCTTGAATGTGTTGAGTAGAAAAACCTCATTCATCGAATACCAGGTAGTTGTGAAAAGAATCATTCTTTTCACTCTGTCAGCTTTTCGATCTGTTGAGTACAACAACCCCATTCATCGAATACCTGGTATTTTTGAAAAGAATCATTCTTTTTACTCGGTCAACTCTTGAATGTGTTGAGTAGAAAAACCTCATTCATCGAATACCAGGTATTTGTGAAAAAAATCATTCTTTTCCCTCTGTCAACACGTGAGTGTGTTAAGTAGCATAGCACCGTTCATCGAATACCAGGTATTTGTGAAAAGAATCATTCTTTTCACTCTGTCAACACTTGAATGTGTTGAGTAGCATAGCACCGTTCATCGAATACCAGGTATTTGTGAAAAGAATCATTCTTTTCACTCTGTCAGCTTTTCGATCTGTTGAAAAGAACAACCTTAATCATCGAATACCTGGTATTTTTGAAAAGAATCATTCTTTTTACTCGGTCAACTCTTGAATGTGTTGAGTAGAAAAACCTCATTCATCGAATACCAGGTATTTGTGAAAAGAATCATTCTTTTCACTCAGTCAACTCTTGAATGTGTTGAGTAGAAAAACCTCATTCATCGAATACCATGTATTTGTGAAAAGAATCACTCTTTTCACTCTGTCAACTCTTGAATGTGTTGAGTAGAAAAACCTCATTCATCGAATACCAGGTAGTTTTGAAAAGAATCATTCTTTTCACTCTGTCAACTCTTGAATGTGTTGAGTAGAAAAACCTCATTCATCGAATACCAGGTAGTTTTGAAAAGAATCATTCTTTTCACTCTGTCAACTCTTGAATGTGATGAGTAGAAAAACCTCATTCATCGAATACCAGGTATTTGTGAAAAGAATCATTCTTTTCACTCTGTCAACTCTTGAATGTGTTGAGTAGAAAAACCTCATTCATCGAATACCAGGTAGTTGTGAAAAGAATCATTCTTTTCACTCTGTCAGCTTTTCGATCTGTTGAGTACAACAACCCCATTCATCGAATACCTGGTATTTTTGAAAAGAACCATTCTTTTTACTCGGTCAACTCTTGAATGTGTTGAGTAGAAAAACCTCATTCATCGAATACCAGGTATTTGTGAAAAAAATCATTCTTTTCCCTCTGTCAACACGTGAGTGTGTTAAGTAGCATAGCACCGTTCATCGAATACCAGGTATTTGTGAAAAGAATCATTCTTTTCACTCTGTCAACACTTGAATGTGTTGAGTAGCATAGCACCGTTCATCGAATACCAGGTATTTGTGAAAAGAATCATTCTTTTCACTCTGTCAGCTTTTCGATCTGTTGAAAAGAACAACCTTAATTATCGAATACCTGGTATTTTTGAAAAGAATCATTCTTTTTACTCGGTCAACTCTTGAATGTGTTGAGTAGAAAAACCTCATTCATCGAATACCAGGTATTTGTGAAAAGAATCATTCTTTTCACTCAGTCAGCTTTTCGATCTGTTGAGTAGAAAAACCATAATCATCGAATACCAGGTATTTGTGAAAAGAATCATTCTTTTCACTCTGTCAACTCTTGAATGCGTTGAGTAGAAAAACCTCATTCATCGAATACCAGGTATTTTTAAAAAGAATCATTCTTTTCACTCTGTCAGCTTTTCGATGTGTTGAGAAGAACAACCTTAATCATCGAATACCAGGTATTTGTGAAAAGAATCATTCTTTTCCCTCTGTCAACACGTGAGTGTGTTGAGTAGCATAGCACCGTTCATCGAATACCAGGTATTTGTGAAAAGAATCATTCTTTTCACTCTGTCAACTCTTGAATGTGTTGAGTAGAAAAACCTCATTCATCGAATACCAGGTAGTTTTGAAAAGAATCATTCTTTTCACTCTGTCAACTCTTGAATGTGATGAGTAGAAAAACCTCATTCATCGAATACCATGTATTTGTGAAAAGAATCACTCTTTTCACTCTGTCAACTCTTGAATGTGTTGAGTAGAAAAACCTCATTCATCGAATACCAGGTATTTGTGAAAAAAATCATTCTTTTCACTCTGTGAGCTTTTCGATCTGTTGAGTAGAAAAACCTCATTCATCGAATACCAGGTATTTGTGAAAAAAATCATTCTTTTCACTCTGTGAGCTTTTCGATCTGTTGAGTAGAAAAACCTCATTCATCGAATACCAGGTATTTGTGAAAAGAATCATTCTTTTCACTCTGTCAACTCTTGAATGCGTTGAGTAGAAAAACCTCATTCATCGAATACCAGGTATTTTTAAAAAGAATCATTCTTTTCACTCTGTCAGCTTTTCGATGTGTTGAGAAGAACAACCTTAATCATCGAATACCAGGTATTTATGAAAAGAATCATTCTTTTCACTCTGTCAGCTTTTCGATCTGTTGAGTACAACAACCACATTCATCGAATACCAGGTATTTGTGAAAAAAATCATTCTTTTCACTCTGTCAGCTTTTCGATCTGTTGAGTAGAAAAACCATAATCATCGAATACCAGGTATTTGTGAAAAGAATCATTCTTTTCACTCTGTCAACTCTTGAATGCGTTGAGTAGAAAAACCTCATTCATCGAATACCAAGTATTTTTAAAAAGAATCATTCTTTTCACTCTGTCAGCTTTTCGATGTGTTGAGAAGAACAACCTTAATCATCGAATACCAGGTATTTGTGAAAAAAATCATTCTTTTCACTCTGTCAACACGTGAGTGTGTTGAGTAGCATAGCACCGTTCATCGAATACCAGGTATTTGTGAAAAGAATCATTCTTTTCACTCTGTCAACTCTTGAATGTGTTGAGTAGAAAAACCTCATTCATCGAATACCAGGTAGTTTTGAAAAGAATCATTCTTTTCACTCTGTCAACTCTTGAATGTGATGAGTAGAAAAACCTCATTCATCGAATACCAGGTATTTGTGAAAAAAACCTCTCTTTTCACTCTGTCAACTCTTGAATGTGTTGAGTAGAAAAACCTCATTCATCGAATACCAGGTATTTGTGAAAAGAATCATTCTTTTTACTCGGTCAACTCTTGAATGTGTTGAGTAGAAAAACCTCATTCATCGAATACCAGGTATTTGTGAAAAGAATCATTCTTTTCACTCAGTCAACTCTTGAATGTGTTGAGTAGAAAAACCTCATTCATCGAATACCATGTATTTGTGAAAAGAATCATTCTTTTCACTCTGTCAGCTTTTCGATCTGTTGAGTAGAAAAACCTTAATCATCGAATACCAGGTATTTGTGAAAAGAATCATTCTTTTCACTCTGTCAACTCTTGAATGCGTTGAGTAGAAAAACCTCATTCATCGAATACAAAAAGAATATGATCGAAATCTTGTCTATCAGATGAAATATAGTACTTCTTTAGATAAGTTCTTGTATAATTGTACTTTGCAAAAACACCTTTTTCGAGATTTTCTTGAATTTGATTGTGTAACTCTGGGTTAAGCATATATGTTTTAACATAAAGCTTGCAATCCAAAATTTGGTATCTGTATTCTTGTGTGCTAGGGGCGATTAAAGTAAATGCAGAAGAATTAGGAATAATTTCTATATCGACAATTAAGTCATTGAGAAAAAGTTTCTTTTGTTGAAAAATATCTACATCTAAGGGGCAAACAGCTTTAAAAGATTTTCCATCGACAAATAAGTCACGTCTAGCATCAAAACCACTACCGCTAACTTGACTTGAATCATCTTCAAAATACCCAACAGATTGTAAATCTTCAAGTCTTGGTTTACCACCAATACCTAATCGACGTCTACAAAATTCTTTATATTTTGGATCAAAAACCGTAAAAATCTTTACCTCATATACGCGTTGTATGCATACAAATCATTTCCGTGATAAACTTGCTGTTTGTTGAATTGGACTTTTATATTTTTAGTAAAAGTTGAACCAAAAGCTTGGATAAAACTAACTGGGTCATTCTTTTTGATTGGGATGAACTCTTGTCCTTCCTTTTTTAGGATACGAAATTGTGTTAATAAGAAAGATTTCGAAAAATCTACGAAACATTGTCCTGTATTAACTCGAAAATTTATTGGTCCATCGCTAATAGGGTGAGCGGTAGGATATTCAATAAGAGAACATTGTTCTATCCCAGCTAAAGTAGGTTTTACATTGAAAAAATCAATAGATTCTGGTAGTTGTTCTAAACTTTGGGGGTCTAATTTTGACATTTTTCAATTAAAAAAAATAGAAATAATGCAAAGAAAATAAAAACGCGAGTGGTTTTTATTTGTTAAACTAATGTAAATAACAGTTTTTTTTATACGACAGCTTTTACCACAATGATTAATGACTTTGGCTTTTTTCAAAACTTATCTTGATTGATGTTTTCCGACAATTGATTGATTAATTGGTTTTTATCTTTCCTTCTCTATCAGTTCTCTACAAAATCTCTTCTCTCTAGGTCCGCGGAACAGACCACAACAACAACAGCTGTTCATATTTCGAAATCGGGACCACAACACCTGTTCCATTTTTATGGACAGCATATAAAAAGGACGCGCCTTTCCCGCCAATTTTTTTCGCGCCATTTTCATCTTCTCTCACTTTTTTCCTTCACTTCTCTTTCTCCTTCCGTAAAACTAACCTTTTCCCCCTTAGTTTTGTATAGCTAACCGCTGATTTTTACGATTATCGCTTTTTGATGCGACGATTCGGCGATGATTTACAGCTATCTTTTTGCTTCTTTTCGTATTCTTAACAACTGTTTTTCTGGTCTAAAGTACGACTAAATTTTTTCTTCTTTTTCCTTAACGTTGACAAAAGGGATCAAAATGTAGATATGAAAATGGAAAAAATTATAAAAAAGTTTATGATAAAATTTACATGCAATAGAAAAATTATGTTGAAACAAAACAATTTTGAGGCAAATAAATATTTCCAGAATGATTGTCACGTACAATAAAGCCAGGAACATGAACATCTTTTCCTTTACATTTGTAGTAATAAATGAGAGCAACGCGTTCAGTGGTAGTTGTGAAGGTTATTTCTGAATCAACAAGGCGAACATGATTGGTTCTAACAGACAATTTACGTAAATCGATGTTATCCCAATTAGCAATATCAGATAATTTCATCCAATTAGGACTAAAAAAGTGACGCAGATCTTCTCGATTATGTCGAAGTTCAATAGGAACTCTTCCGTAAGATAAATATTCATTCAAGATAGTAAGCGACATCTTTCCAAGCAACTTGAAAGCAAATTAAAGCGATTATCCTCATTTTTGTTATTCGCGCTGACTCGTGAACAGCTGACTTTTGATTATTCTCCACAATATTTTTTTCAGAATAATGCTAACCGAAAATATTTGTATACCCTTTATGCTAGATAAAACTTCAAAGATACATTTTCAATTGCATGGAAGTTTGGAGTTCAAAGGACAAGGATGGCATTGTGGTTTATTACACTTCAGCATAGATAAAAAGTGGTCATTGATTAATGAAGCCATGACAATTATTTATACCAATGGATATAAATCAGTCATAAAACCAAAAGTGACACACTCTGTGGAAGAACTTGACAGTATCATAGATGAAATGTTTTTAAACCAACGAGCAAAGAGAAGTGATATATTTGAGGAGATTACCTTTAACGATACAAAGTCAGAAGAAGTAAGAGAAGTAACGCCACCGCCAGAAGTTCATCCTTTTGATCCGAAAGGACTCGACACACGGAATAATACTGAAAAACCGCAAAGAGTTGTTACACCTCCACCTGGCATGATGCCTCCTGATGTTCCAGAAGAAAAACCTGAAATTAATGACGATAGAATGAAAGTCGTAACATATCCATCTGATGAACCTGGAAAAGCTGGTCGTGATAAGTATTATATAATCTACGAAAATCTCAATGACGCTTTCTATTATTCACCTGAACTTCCAATTCAAGCAAATCATTTTACCACATATGCATATGATTCTGTGAACTTCATGTATAACTCCGAAATTAATCGTTATGAAGTCACTTTTGATATTGAATACGTAAGAGCAATTCATATAAGACGACTATAACTAAAATATTTTGGATGCCCACCAAAAAAGAGGTGAATCTGCTGTATTGGACAAACAGTTAAGGATAGGTGTTACGTCACAATAGGTATTACGTAATTGCTTAATTGATAATTAGTCACCTGGTCTTATCTATCTTCAATATTGGGTCTGGTCTTTAGGTCTGGTCCCATTATAATAGTTTACCCTTAAACCCCCAGGTCTGGTCTTCTGGTCCCCAGGTCTCATAGAATTTGATTACGTAAGAGGGATTCTTGACTTCAGATTCTAGAAAAAAGTTTACAGAGGTCTGAGTTGAGAGGGGTCTCAAGCCAGATCTCCAGGTCTACAAGGTAGGGCGAGATCTACAGGTCTCGAGAACAGGGAACAGGAGGAAGGGACCAGGAGATGAACAGCTGACGATCGGAGAAAAACGATTTATTTTACCGCACTGAAATGACGTTATAACCCCCTGAATGACTACTTGCATTTGCTACAAATTTAAAAGGCAATTAGATAGAAAAATAGACACATTTTACGAAAAATAAAAGGGATGTTTTTTCTTTTCTTCTTTTCATAAAAGTACACACATTTGAATCACATAATGTGAAAAGAGCGTTTGTTAAACTGAACGCCATGGCAGAAAAAAGACTTTAAATTTTCACACTTTTTTCATTATTGCTTTGCTGTATTTCTGACAAAAATCCATTGCGTGGAGTACAAACTTTATGCAAAAAAAAACAAAAGTTTTAAGGATTTCGATATTTTATTATAAAAACAAAGTAAATTCTTTTAAACTATAAAATTTCACGATTCAAATTGAAATTTTATATGTTTCTTTTTCACTTTTAACATGCATCAATTCAAATATGATCATTATTAATGAAAATGAAAATATTACAATAGTTATTATTTCATGAGCACAGATTAAGTAATTATTTTAGTGTTTTCATAAAAAAACTGGTTTTTACAAATAACAAAAAAATTATTTACACTGAATGTCCATTTTGGATACCTTTGAAACAAACGGCTTTTTTTATTAAAAATTGCAAAATTTAACTAGATTGCTGCCATTTTGTCATTTCTTGATCTAGACCTTCTTACATTGTGCGTAAGAAGGTCTAGATTTTCACAGTGTTTATCGCTTTTTTACTACCCCTAAATTAGCTACACCTCAGAATTATTTACTGACCCATGCTAACAGAAGAATTTAAATAGTACACAACTCCATAACTTCAACGAAACAACCTTTTGAACTACATTTTGATTTTCAAAAAGATTAAAAAAAGAGTCATTTTTTTGAAAATTAGTGCAACTGTGAGAATGCAGGTGTTTATTTTTTAAAGTGGTAGTTTCTACGCCTTTGCAACTTTAGAAAACACTACAAACTATTATATCGTAAACAGCCACTATTTTTTATTAGAGTAATTCCCATTTAACAAACATTAAATTTATGAGTTCTTACATTTTTTAAAAAAAGGGGTGACATTAACATGCACATTAACTCTTTGCACTTAAGTTTGCAGGTGTTCCGCCTTTTTTGTACTATTTTTTCTACTAGTGGGAGATAATTGTATTGCTCATTTTAGGCTTTTTATTAGATAAACCCTTAATTAGAGCTTTACTGCAGCTGGTGTATTACCGCTAGCTTTTATTTATCAAAGACAGTTGGCTTGCTTAAAACATTTAATTTTATAGTTCCACCAAAATTATGGTCACGTTTGAAGAAATTTCTGATAATATAACTTATTATGGATTAAATACAGCTTATAATCATCCAGGATATCAATATATCTTAAAACTGTATAATCAATATTTAAATAATTTCACTGCTTCTCTTCTAAAGACAAATTTCACAACGAAAGATGGTTCAACTATTCTTGATAATTCTGTTGTCTTTAATTATGGAAGCTTGCAATGTTTTGCCCCTGACAAACAAGCATATTTTGATTCTTGGTTTACATGCGGACTTTTTCAACTTCCTTATCTACTTGAAACCATTCAGTTTGGATATATTTCTATGATTTTAGTGCTTTCAGTTATGGTCATTTCAATTTTTGGTGGAATTAAAGAATCGTATAAATGGTTCTTGCTTAATCAAGCACTATGGGATTTGTTAGTCTGCTATGACTTCATATGTCAAAAGCCAACAATGTTTTTTCAAAGAAGGCAAACCTTTTCATGCTTTTATTATAATATAACAGATCAAAGGTTTTACAAGATTTTTCAATTTCTTGGTTCTGCTCTTCGTGATTCTATCCGTTATTCAGCATTTATTCCAATATTTTTGTTAGCATTTTCTCGATTTTTAGCTCTTTATTTCCCATTCTTTTACAAAAGACATTTTTCAAGTACTATTAAAGTCTTACTTTTTATTGCATTTTTTAATATCTTCTTCATAATTTTGATTTCTCTTCGCCGATTTGTTGAATATGTTTTACTTGCCATTGTACAAGAGTTATGGGAAAACTGTCTAACAGTATATTGTCTTCCCCTAAATATAACGCTACCTTATAAATGCGATCCTGTAAGTGATGAATATTTTCGATGTTATAATCGTGCAACGGCACTATTAACTGGATGGCAAAGATTTGTTAGGTATATTCCAAATATTTTACCCCCTTTCATGTTTTCTTTCTCGAATATATTTGCGTTTTTACTGTTTCTAAAGATCTCTTTCCAACTTCATTATCAACTTTACCATAATAAAGTGGCTTTCATGGCAACAATTAAAATCGCTGGGGTAACTTTTTTTCAGTGCTTTACTATGACCTTGATCTTTTTAATAACATTTTTTCAAACGTTTTTGTTTGCTTTGGCTTTTCCTTTTCAAACAGATCTTGCCGATTATAGGTTGTATACAACCATTCCGCCGTTTTTGCTCTTTCTACAGTATTACACCACTACTGTATGCTTTAATTTAATTCGAGTGTTTTTGGATTCTATGATTGTCTTGACATTGCTGAAAGGGTATTCGGTGTGGGTTAAAAAGCTTTTTAGATTTCTATTTTTATGTCTTACAAAGCCAAGAAAGGCTTTTAAAATGGCAAAAGAAAGATTACAAAACAAAAACAACGGTGGAATGTTGTTTACTAGAACGTCGCCGAATACAATTACTGCTTCTTAAAGATTCTTTTGTGATAGAAATCTTATTAATAAATAATTGACCTATGAACCTAGTTAAAGTTCTTTTTTTTAATGCTTGATTACTATCGTTTTATTTGGTCTATTTAATGTGCGTCTAAGTTATTGATTGATGTAAGTTATTTTTATTTAGCTGACATCTTTAAGTGATTTCGTGTCTTTTTCATATATTTGTTTAGCATAATCCCTTAGGCTGTTTTTAATTTTTGCTTGTTATTCTTCTTTAATTTTTTCTGACATTTATGAGGTATAATCATAAGATATTGTTATGTTGTGTTGTTAAAGTAAAACCAATAAAATTCGTGATACACAGGCTATAAAAACTGTGAAATGGCATTTGGTCTTTGCATTGCAAAAAAGTGAATAGCAATTTATTTTTAAAGAAAAAGTTTATTTAAATAGCACGTTTTAAAAACAAAAAATAAAAATTTAGTTTTGAATAAAAATGAGTTACATTAACAATTAAAATAGACACACAAAAAATCCAAACAGATTAAAAAAGGTCAAGTAAAATGTAACAAGTAATGCAAAAAAATTAAAACAATAGATTTTTTTCATAACAACAATTAATGAACCCTTAAGGAGTTGCAGCATAAATTGCATTCGATGAAGTTCTTCCTATCATAATTTTGAATGCCTTTCTTGACCTTGTAAAAATGGAAAAAAGAATTCTAAAAAACTTTTTAACCCATATTGAATACCCTTTCAGCACGGTTAAAACTATCACAGAATCTAAGAATACTCGAATTAAATTAAAGCATATGGTAGTAGTATAATATTGTAGAAAGAGCAAAAATGGTGGAATGGTTGTATACAACCTATAATCGGCCATATCTGTTTGAAAAGGAAAAGCCAAAGCAAACAAAAAAGTTTGAAAAAAAGTTATCAAAAATATCAAGGTCATATTAAAGCATTGAAAAAAAAGAACACATGCAATTTTAATTGTTGCCATAAAAGCCGCTTTATTATTGTAAAGCTGAAAATGAAGCTGGAAGCATAATTTTAAAAAAAGTAAAAACGCAAATATATTTGAAAACGAAAACATTAATGGCGGTAAAATATTTGGGATATATCTTGTAAATCTTTGCCATCCAGTTAATAGCGCCATGGCACGATTATGACATCTAAAATGTTCATCACTTATTTTGTCGCATTTATAAGGTAGCGTTATATTTAGAGGAAGACAATAGATCGTAAGACAATTTTCCCATTGTTCTTCTACAATAGCAAATAAAATATATTCAACAAAGCGACGAAGAGAAATTAGTATTACAAAAAAAAGATCAAAAAATGCAATAAAAAACAAGACTTTAAGAGTACTTTCAGAATGTCTTTTATAAAAGAATGGGAAATAAATAGCTAAAAACCGTGAGAATGCTAACAGAAATATTGGAATGAACGCAGAATATCGAATAGAATCACGAAGAGCAGAACCAAGAAATTGAAAAATCTTGTAAAACCTTTGATCTGTTATATTATAATAAAAGCATGAAAAGGTTTGCCTTCTTTGAAAAAACATTGTTGGCTTTTGACATATAAAATCATAGCAGACTAGCAAATCCCATAATGCTTGATTAAGTATAAACCATTTATAAGATTCTTTGATTCTGCCAAAAATTGAAATACCCAATATCAAAACAACCAAAATCATTGAAATATATCCAAATTGAACGTTTTCAAGGAAATATGGAAGCTGGAACAGTCCACATGTAAACCATGAATCAAAATATGCCTGTTTGTTAGGTGCAAAACACTGCAAAATACCATAATTAAAGATTACAGAATTATCTAGAATCGTTGAACCATCTTTCGTTGTGAAATTTGTCTTTAGAAGAGAATCAAAGTAAGCATTTATATATTGATTATACACTTTTAAGATGTATTGATATCCTGGATGATTATAAGCTGTATTTAATCCATAATAAGTTAAATTAGCAGAAATTTCTTCAAAAGATGCCATAATTTCGGAGAATAATAATATTAGGATAAAAAACAGATCGAAGTTTTTGAAGATAAAAAGCTGCTAGCAATAATATATCCAAAAAAACGCTCTAATTTATAGTTAGTTTACATCAAGTAAGAGGAACTCGGTTATCTTCCACAAAAGAAAATGGTATGAACGAAAAATTTGCTAGAAGTTCAAGGCTAATATGCACGTTAATGCGTTTTTTTCAAGTAATACTTTTTTTTCAAAAACGTTAAAATTTTTTGCTATAAATTTAATAGTTTAGCTAAATGGGTATTACCAAAAAAAGAAAATAGAAATAAAATGGCTGTTATCAATAACTTATATTTTTCTTAAAATTGAAGAGGCGTAAAAACAACTTCTTTAAAAAGTTTTTACTGTCGCATTAATAGTGCTCTTTAGACAAAATGCGCTATCTCATTTCCTCATGTTCATAGAATCCCTATTCGCTTCACAAAAAGCGAACAAAAAATGGACATCTTTTTTGATGACGAAATTCATGCGTTGGCAAAAAAATAAAAATATTTCTTCTTCCTGTTTTCTGGCCTTTTTTAAAGGACTTGAATGTTTTTACGTTTGATTTTTTTTCAGTATCAAAAATATTTTTCACCCTGCTGCTTGGTTTTTTTAGAAAGAAGCTGACCATGCTTGAAAACACATTTCATAAATTTTGAATATTTGATTGTGTTTGTGTTTAGTAAAGAAATTGCTATTAACTAAAAACGTATTTGCCATAGTAAATTTATCTCTTTCAGAATCATTCTAATTTAAATTCATTAATTATGAAAAACAAATTTTTGCACGTTTTGCTCATCTTTTAAATCAAAATTTTATAAAATTTAACTTCATTTCTGCATTAGACACTTGTGGCATATTGATGTTAGTAAAAATAAGTGTTTTAAAAAAGAAAAAACGGAAGAACAAAGCTCTAAAAAAAGCTGATGGCTTGCGTCTTTTTTAGCTGAAAAAATGGTTTTTGAAATTTTTAAATATTTTATTCTTTCAAGATTTAAAGATTTGTTGAAAAAAATAAAAGACTGAAACATATAACAGAATCGTTAATCTTTAACATAGAATAAACATCAACATAAATTTTTTCATAACATTAATAATAAAATCTGAAATGTGAGAAACCTAAAACAATGCTTCTTCCAAATTAACAGCTTCAGTTAAAGATGTTTCCCATTATGTTTTTTAAGTGTATTTAATCATAAAGTAGAGAGCCAACTACAGATTGTGAATGATCAAATGTGGTTATTTTAAAAATACTCGAAGTGTAAACTTTATTCAAACAAAGCATTTCAAAACTAGAAATTGTGAATGCACCAAATATGTCATTTTAAAACTAGAAAAAAAGTTACATTAAGCGGTAAAACATACATGAAAAGGAAATAGGTCAAATTAATCAAAAAAAAAAAGAAAATAAAAACTTTAATGGCTATCTAAAGATCACTACTGTTATACTAATAGTGATCTTTAGACACAAAAGTGACTCTTTACTGTGCAATCTTATTTGCTCATGTTTCTAGAATCCCGGTTTATTATATCAGAAGACGCATGAACGATTTTTAATGAATCAAATGTTACGCATATCTATATCCTTGCATGGTATAAAAAACGCATCAAGTTGTGCAGATTTACAATTGAAATTTCATTTTATTTATTAAAATGTCGTTTTATAAGCTGACAATGTTTCATCTGGGACCACTGACCACTTCTTCTGACACGTTCAAGTTGCATAGAAAAATGTTTGAAAAAATTGTCATGGCTAAACTTACAAGCGACAATTGTCATGCGGTTGAAACTTCTAGCTGCGTTTTATCATTCTGACAATTTCTTTGAAAATAATTGCGAATAAGAAAAAAACTCAAAAAAATTTAAATGGAAATATGATAAAAGGATATCTAAATGTTAAAGAATCCCAACATGTTATTGAAGTTTTTTAACTGATCCAAAAAGATACAAACTGCATCAACCACTTTTGCTTCTCAACTCAACACATCAGGGGCTCTCGAATGTTGCACATGTTCTCTCCTTTCAACTGTTTTTATAAACTTTAGATCTGTGGTGAGGATCTCCAAATTAAAGGAGTATGCAATTCTCAATTGAGGAAGCAGACAAACCGAAACATTCTTTTAACAGTCACAGAAAAGAAATAATTTCTTTTTTTGGTTGCCTGATTTCTCATTCATGAGGAATAATCGTGCATGCCGACCCCCTCCTTTAACATCATGAAGATGATCGTATAAACAATATGTTTGGTCCACATTTGCTGAAACAAATTTTCATGCTTTCTTTCCATGTTTTTTTTCTGCAGCCTTTTGAAAATCAAGTTATTTCATTTAACTGTAACTTTTAAGCCACAAACATTTATCACTTAAAAATTAATCATTCGATTGTTTTAATATTTGCTTGTAAACAAACACAAAAATATGCGTGTCGCATTTTTTCGAGAACAAATAAATAAAACTTTTTTAAAAAAATAATGTTTTTTGAACATTTATTTTTTTTGTTCTTTGACACAAAAAAACACATGTATGATTCAAATTAAAATTCTTTTTTTTCACGAAAACAACAAAAAAGAAGAAGAAGAAGAAGAAGAAAAAGAAGAGAGAGGGAGAGGGAGAGAGAGAGAGAGAGAGACAGACACACTTTTTTGCAGCAGCGTGGTGTTTGTTGTTTTCTTTTTCGTTGCTATTTTTTCTCTGTCGCTTTTAAAATAATTTCAACAGCAGTAAAAAACAACAGCCTCTTCTTCTTGGTTTTTGTTTGCTTGTTTTTGTTTACATCAATTTCTTTTTTTCAACTTTCGAAAGAGGGGCATAAACAAGGGAAGTATAAAAGCAGCATTGGGAAGAAACAAAAAGTTATTTTTTTTCATAAGAGTTTTTTCTGTGAGCAAAAAAAGGATAATGGTTTGGATTAACCTGTCTCGTATAGATTATCTTTTTCAAACCTGTCAGTAATAGTAGCACAATAGAATGAATATTTCGATTTTTGTGTTACTTTCTTTCGCTTTTTTGAGCTTTATCTGCCAAATAATTGAGTTTTTAAAAAAGTTTGCGTTTGTTTTGTTTCTTTTTTTGATTCAGTGGACCATTTTTTTACATTTTTTTTTTCATTTTTCAGACTATTATTACTTTTCTTACTACAAAAATCTAATCAATCATGGAACGCACTTATGAAAAAACTGTTATCAAGCCTTCCCATCCAACTCCAACAACATATGAAAAGAATACAGTTGTTCATACAGAAAAACCAGCCTCCGGTGAAATTGATAATTTAGCTTCTGAACAACAAGCTGCAGGTGGAATTTTGGAATCTGTAAAAGCTGCTGCAATGGCTGGTGTTGAAACTGTTAAAGATGGTGTTAATTATATTGCTGATCAAATTTCTGCTGCTACTGCAACTGATACTACTGTAACTCCTGCAGCAAATGCTACAGTTAAAACTGAAACAAAAACCATTACACCAAATGCTAATGCAAATCCACAAATTCAAAAACATACTGAAGTTGTCAAGGAACAAACGACTTATCCAAATCAATCCGGATATGGTGTAAATCCAAAATTCAAAGATGACAATAAATCTGGTGCAATTGATGATATTAAATCAGGACTTAAAAAAGCTGGTGAAAATATTAAAGAAGCTGCAGTAAATTTCAAGGAAGATGTTAAAGATGGTGCACATGCTTTGAAAGAATCTGCAAAAGATACGCTAGAAGATGCAAAAATTGAAGCTAATCGAATGACTCAACCCGAACCCCGAAATGCTATTTACAAAGAACGAGTTGTTGCTGCACCAGGTGGATATGAAAAAACTCATATTAAAACTACAAAAACTGTTGAACATGGACAACAAAATCTTGCTCAATCAGGTTAGTAAATGCGCATATTATTTTTAAGAGGTTAAGGGCATCAGACACTTGACCCCTTAGGTGAGTAACACCAATAACAGTTACCCACATCTCTCTTCTTCCAGATGCCAATTTTAACCACAATTCCATTTTTAGGAGCCCAAATGCATGTTGTCAGTGAAAAAATGAAAATGGAAGCAGAAGGATGCCCAAATGCTACTCTTCCTCCAAGATATTAAACAATGCTTTAAAATTTTTCATAATAACTCTTTGAGCTTCATTGTAATCAACTAATGTAATTACTCTTGCTTCAATCACTTTATTTTGTATTTATTTGAAATTCTCCAGTCTTAATATTTTGATTTTTTTGTACTTTCTGTATTTACTTCTTTGAATTATAGTTATGTATATACCAATAAAAGTATTTAATATTCATAAAAGATTGTAATTTCGATACATGCAAGGACAAAAGAAATATCAAAACCAAAATAAGCTAGAATTGGTGTTTTACATTGCTTTGTTCTTCTTTAAAATAGACTAAATTTGCACATTTGTACAACCAATTAATTTAGTTTAGCAAAATGTAATTTGTTTATTTGTTTTTGTTTTCAGTGTTAAACAATGGGTTGTAAAAACTTCATTCCATTTTTTGCACGGAAATGCACGGCTTTAATTAAACGATTTCTAGAAGTCCAAAATTCATGAAACCTTCAGGAATAATACATATGGATCTAGAGAAGAGATCTATAGCACTTCTGGGCCCTTATGTACCCTATTGCCCTCAGGGCATCCCCGACAGTACCCACATACCCCAAAAAATGACAAAATAAAAAGAAATCTTTTTTTAAAAATTGTAAACATCTATAAATAAATCTATAAACGCACATATATAGCTACGGGGAATCTGATTTTTCCATTTTCAGAATACTGGCGCCTTCAGAATCCCCGGATTCAGAAGGCCAGAAAATTTTTTCTTTGTTTTGTATAATTTAAGCATTTACTATAGGGTAATCGACCATGGGAAATCCAAAAAAATTATTTTCAGAATCCTCAGACTTCAGAATTCTAAGATTCAGAAGGCCAAAATATTTTTTTTCCACTTTTTTGTATGAATATACTTTATATATCAAAATTTTATGTAAAGTACGAAAATAGCATTTTTAATTTTCTGCCGGCATCTGATTCCGAGATTCAGAAAGCTTTTTTCTTATTAGGGATTGTCCAGATCTGACGTCGGGAAAAAATCTGATTTTAGAAAACCCCCCACCCCCTTCGTAAATCACATAACAACATAAAAGCCTTGTGCACATGTTTCTGCAAAGAAAAAGGAAAGATCATCCCATTCTTTCTTTCACAAAAAATGGTCCACACGAAAAACGCAACCGTCTTTACACTTTTTAAAAGAAACGAACATCTGTTTTGTGCCGGATTTAAAAGTCATTTTAATATTTTCTTTTGGAAAAATATTTGTTCTTTTTTTTCGGACTTAAACATGAAAAAGATAGTCCACGTGATACACTTTATCAAAAATAATTGAAATAATTATTTTACCAAACTGAACTTTTTTTATGATACATGTTTTATTTACCTCATTATTTGTTAAAAACTGTTATATATTTATCATAAAAACGTAACATTCATTTCTTGTCATTCCAAAAACCAATAACTCTTCTGAATCTCGGGATCAGTTGCCGTCAGAATCTTAAAGATGCTATTTTCGTACTCTACATAAAATTCTGATATATAAAGTATATTCATACAAAAAAGTGGAAAAAAATATTTTGGCCTTCTGAATCTTAGAATTCTGAAGTCTGAGGATTCTGAAAATAATTTTTTTGGATTCCCCATGGTCGATTACCCTATAGTAAATTAACCTTTACAATTTTTAAAAAAAAGATTTCTATTTATTTTGTCATTTTTTGGGATTTGGGGGTACTGTCGGGGATGCCCTGAGGGTACATAGGGGCCCAGAAGTGCTATAGATCTCTTCTCTAGATCCATATGTATTATTCCTGAAGGTTTCATGAATTTTGGACTTCTAGAAATCGTTTAATTAAAGCCGTGCATTTCCGTGCAAAAAATGGAATGAAGTTTTTACAACCCATTGTAAATAACCTGCGCTTACAAAAATAAAATTTGCTTTTTTTCTTTAAGTCACTTTTATATTGCTCATCAGTAAAAATGTGAAAAAAAAATTAAATATTGTTATACCTTTGATAAATGTTCTGATCGTATTTTTATTTAATAATGTTTATATTCAATTATTCTTTTTTTAATGCGAGTTATGAGTGAAAATCCTCTCTAATAAATATGCATATGTTTTAATAAAATTGCCAGAAGGAAAATTTACAAAAAACTAAATATTCAAAAATAATACTTCAAAGTCAGTCGAAGATTTCATCATATTTCTGTCTCTCACATACGACTGCACTTAACGTCTTTTTTAGAAAACATCTGTGATGCTGAAGGGCGATTTTTTTTAAGAAAGGGCAAGCAAACCTGCATTTTTTTGATGCTCTGGTTCTATTATAGAACTAGCGCTTTGTCAAAGATTTTTTGTGTGAATATTTTATTCAATGCAATCAATTAGAATATGCTAAAAAAGTTTAAAAATATTGACGTAAAAAATATATTTCACCAAAACCATTATGGCCCTAAAGAAAATAACATTGTTGAACAGTAGTTAATACATTTTAATGACAAATTAGTACCTATAACGCATTTTTTCTCAAAATCGAGCAAAAATCAAAGCTTTGTTCAACTCGATTTTTTTAAAATGACCGTATTGACTTGAAACCTTCAGGAATATGTTATATGGACCCAAAAACATCAAAAAAATTGGTTTCAAGTTGCTACCGTATCCCGGACCCGAGATACCGTAACCCAGTTACCGTAAACTGGGAAAAATCGAAAATGTCGGATACCCCAAATTTTTATTTTCGGAATCGATTAAGGGACTCGAAATGAGTCTAAAATTGAAATTTCAGAATTTTTGGATATCTTCAACTGAAATGGGATCAATTTGAAATCTCAAAAAATTTTCATGTACAGTAAAAAAAATTTTGTTTCTGTGACCCGGAACTTTTGATATTCTTAAAAGATGCACAATTATATGAGGTTTAAGATGGTATATGACTCATTTGAAAAAAAGAGGGGGAACACGGTTTTTCCTGCGAAATACTGCTAAAATCAACATCTCCAGCACCATCTCGGAGGCATAACTCAGCTTATATGCTAGATATTGACCTAATTTGTTTTTTATGATCAAATACCATGCTATTAGTGCGTGCTGGATGAGTTTGGGCATTTTTGGATATCAGCGGGCGATATGGCGTCCATATAAAACCTTAAAAATTAGCAACATGGATATGAAAGGAAAAATGTCTAAAAATGTTAGTTTTTCTCAAAGAATTAATGTAAATATGCTTCAACAATGTAGGGCACATACAAAAATACCAAAATAGAACATTTAACATTAAATATAGGTCATTATTGATTTTTGGGGATCAACTCATTTTTAGCTATTTTTATGTTATTTTCAATCTATCATCAAATAATGAAAAATCGAAGATATCAACATTTTGTGACATTTGGGATAAAATATTGCATGTTTAGGATGATTAGGCTCAATTTCAAGCCATGGGTACTGTTAGTATTTATATGGCAGCCTCCTAAGTATAGATGTGTAAATAATTTTTAAAATTATTTATACAACTAAAAAAATGTCCGCTTGCTGTATGTTTTATCACATAATCTTGATATCAAAATGTCGCATTTGTGATGCTTGTTATTTGTAATAAAAGAAATGAGGAAAAAGAATAAGGATGACTTCTAGAAATACGAGATTCTGAATCGTACTTTTTTCTTAAAGTTTTTTTCATTGGAAAAATGCACGCAGCATGCATTTTTGCTGCAGCTTGGAAAGCATGCTTTGTTTTTGACGATGTAGATGAAGACACTATAGTAGTTATATATAAGCAAAAACTTTAAAAAATGTAATTAAGTATTTTTTATTGTTTTAGTTTTGTTCTTTAATAAAACAATTAATCAAAAGCAAAAAATAATAATATCAGAAGCAATGAAAAGCGCGATATTTGAAGTTTCTGTTGACCATAAGTATATATGCAACAACTGTTGTTACCATATTGATAATAACAGTACCCATAGCTTGAAATTGACCCTAGTCATTCTAGACATGCAATATTTTATCCCAGGTGTGAAAAAATGTCGATATCTTTCATTTTCTATCATTTTGTAATACGTTGAAAATAACACAAAAATAGCAGAAAATCAAGTGATCCGCAAAAATCAATAATGACCTATATTTAATGTTAAATGTACTATTTTGGTATTTTTGGATGTGCTCTACATTGTTAAAGCATATTTGCATATATTCTTTAAGAAAAAATAACATTTTTAGGCCCTTTTCCTTTCATATCCATGCTGCTTATTTTTGAGATTTCATATGGACCCCCTATCGCCAGCTGATATCCAAAAGTGCTCAAAATGACCCAGCATGCTCTAATATGATAGTATTTCATGATAAAAGTTAATTTATGTCAATATCTAGCATATAGCGTGAGTTATGCCTCCGAGATGGTGCTGGAGATGTTGATTTTAGCAGTATTTCGCAGGAAAAACCGTGTTCCCCCTCTTTTTTTCAAATGAGTCATATACCATCTTAAACCTCATATAATTGTGCATCTTTTAAGAATATCAAAAGTTCCGGGTCACAGAAACAAAATTTTTTTTACTGTACATGAAAATTTTTTGAGATTTCAAGTTGATCCCATTTCAGTTGAAGATATCCAAAAATTCTGAAATTTCAATTTTAGACTCATTTCGAGTCCCTTAATCGATTCCGAAAATAAAAATTTGGGGTATCCGACATTTTCGATTTTTCCCAGTTTACGGTAACTGGGTTACGGTATCTCGGGTCCGGGATACGGTAGCAACTTGAAACCAATTTTTTTCATGTTTTTGGGTCCATATAACATATTCCTGAAGGTTTCAAGTCAATACGGTCATTTTAAAAAAATCGAGTTGAACAAGGGTACTCGATTTTGAGAAAAACAGCGTTCTATAATGTAACTGTGCATGTTCAAGATACTACAACAAAGGTGTATGACTGCAAATGGCTGAAAAATTTGCATAAAAAAAAGTACAAAAAGTTAGCGTCTTTAATTAATATTGTGCAGTACCGCTTGATGTGGGTTTTATTTGTCAGTTTTGCAAAAGCGACATTTATTTAATTTTTATTATATGTTGAAATAATGTTTTCTTTGTTCAGCATAGCGACAATTTTTGCCGATTTCTCTCTGCTTACATTTCTGCACTGCAATGTTGAATTGTGTGTAAAAAAATGATGACGATGTTTGAATATATTTTTATTTTTATGCTATAACTTGCTTTAAATTTTGATGTTTACATAATTTAACGTTGCAAAAAATGCGGTAAATGTCATTAGGAATTGATTCTGAAGCGATATAAAAAAATAAGGCAGTATTATATGAGCAAATTTTTGTATCAAAATTTTTTAACCTCCTACTTTACCATAAATATTACCCATAAAAACCACGAAATAACATTTCTACAATTATCATTTATTTACTTCAAGTCTTATTGCCTGGCAGAAGTTTGTGTGAACTTCTCATCTTGTTTTGTTTTCGGGTCAAGCCCTTCCAAAAATATAAGGTCGGCGCAAATTTTTTATGGACACTCTGTACGCATATTTATTTTCAACAGCATTTGAAAGACACAAAGAGTTTAAACGCTGTTCTTATGAAAATTATGAAATGCAAACGAAAAAAGAAAACAAAAAGAAAATTTGTATTTTGTGCTTTTTTTTCTGTCCTTATTTTTTATGTTTGAAAATATTTTTTTTATTATGATATAACTTGTTTTAAAGTTTAATGTTTTGATAATTTTTTCATTTTAATAACGTTACAACAAAGGAGGTAAATTATCAAATGACCTGGATTGTGAAAAGACCGTTAATTATATAAAAAATGAGAAAGTATGAACAACTGTTTATCATAATTTTTTAACATCCTATTTTATCATAAAGAGTGTCCATAAAAACCGCGCAACAAAGTGTCTACAATTACCACTTTTTATTTCAAATCTAATTGCCTGACAAGTTTTTGTTTAAATATTTCATCTTTTTATTTAGTTACCTGTGTACATTATAGAAAAGTAAATTAATGCATTATCAGTAAAATAAAAATCTTATAAGAAACTTGTGTTAATTAAATTTTACATTTTATTAATTAATGATATTGACAGGAGCGTTGACGAATTTATTTAATTCAGTTTTGTCTTTTTAAAAAAGGTGTTGTACATTTTGTTAAATATCATTCTTTTTATAAAAGTTTAATCTAATAAAATATTCAAATATGAAGAAAATGACTTTTTATAGCACAGGAATATAAAATTTTGTTGTGGTGCAAAAATAAAGTAGGAAAATCTAAAGGAAATGGATTTTTTTTCACTTTCTATAATACAAAATGACAAATGCAAAACATCACAGTTAAACAATTGCATTTTGAAAACACGCTGTTCTAAAAAAGCAGACGGTGGCGAAAGAAGGATTTCTTCATCATATGTTTGTCTTTTCCATTTGCTTGCTTTTTTGATGAACAGCCATTTTGTTGAAAGGGGTGAACAAAAAATACAACAGAAAGACGGGGGCTGACATGCTGTTAACAAATCATTTTTCGTTCACACTTTTAAATGTTTTATGTCTGCAAAAGGTGCACATATCAATTATTTGAATATTTTGTTGTTCATCTTTTTTTCTTTAACAGCTAATTAAATATCTGAAAAAAATCAGAAAGTAATGGCTTACACGCTGACTGAAAAAGATTAATATAAATCCTTTTCGGTCAGCAACCAGTAATTATAAAAAAAATAAATGTTTCAAATTACACATAGGATAATTAAAATTAAAGTGAATCTGCATTTTATTGAATGTACATGAAATTTTTTTCTCATCTTCACAAAAAAAACATACGTTATTACCAAAAAATGTTTTTCTGGGTAATTAAACCAGCAAGCTTTTTCCATATGCTTTTTATTAAAGGACACAGGTGGAAAAAAAAAAAAAATTTTCAACCCGCACCGCATTTTTTGCGGGACCTGACTCCGGGTCAATATGGGGTTAAACTTTGGTTATACTGTTGCAGTCAAGAATTTAAAGTAACTTTTATCGGCGGTAGCAGCCAAGATATTCGTCGAAAATGTCAAAAATAACACATTCGGTTTCGTCCCCTCGGCGGACAAAAAATATACCACCATGAGCGTGGTGCTCAATCCGGCTCCAGGCGGAGGCTTCAAACATCCGCTTTTCGCCAGGATATGTCCCCTTTGTTTTTTCAGTGATTGTTGTATTTCATTAAAGTTATTTTAAATTGAATTTTACTCGAATTTACAAAACATTTGAAATGACCAATAAGCAAGAAAATTTGGCCTACTATTATATTGTAAGCGTGCCAAACCAATGATTTTTTTCACTTTAATTTTTTATGAAGAAACATGGCTTAGTTTTTATTATGTACCATATCATAAGTTACTGGAATTACTATAATGCAAATTATTGTTACAGATAAGAGTCACCAATTTCAGAACACGAGACAACAAATCTGTTTGCTGATGTTTATCATCCCCTTGCCTTTAAAATAACACATTTTTCAAAGGAGTGTCTACTTTTTTTCTTAAAAAGCAAAGAAACAAACATTTATTGAATAGTGTAAAAGTCCTTTTTTCTGCGGGCTCTTTATAAATAACACCTTCAGGACCTTGCACTCTTTTAAAACGATTGCTTTTTACACAATAAAAAAAACAGATATGTCAGCTGAAATGTGTTTTCCTTCGTTTGCTTTAAAACAACGCCTGGGTAGAACAAAATGTGTAATAGCAGCAAACATAAAATGTGGAAAGGTTTATTTCTGCACATTATTTTATATCGATGAAAAAAACGACAATGATACTTTGAATGTTTTGTTTAGAGTGCTTCTAAAAATGACTAATACATGAAATCATATCATTTTACATTCGTTAAACCAAAAAAATCAAGAACTTACTACACTAATTATTAAAAAAATATAGGGTTTATATAGCATTTTAGAATGGTTGTACAGTTACGCTGTGATAATATTTATGAAGCAGTTTGTCGTCGAAAGATTTACTGCAGCTATTATATACATAATAAGTCAGTTGCAGGGGTTTTCCCCTTATGAATCATTCACATTTAAAGCAACACCTATTTTTTGCCCGCTGGTTGTTTTATCAAACCAACTGATGTGACTACTGATTTTTTCACTTATGAATCATTCACTATTTTTTTCGTTTCTCTAAAAGGATGTTTACATCTCGCAGAACAAGAACCAGTGAAAAGGTTTTTATGTGCTTTTTTCGCTGCCTTCTCTGGGCCATACATACTTTGTTTTTTGAATTTTTTTAATATTTATTTCCGAACCAAAACTAGTATACTTGTTTGTGAACTGAAACGCATGTAATTTTGAGTAAGCTTAATAAAGCAATTGTTATTGCTCGAGGCTGCTATTAAAAAGAAGCTTATGCGAATGTGAATAACATTATTCTTATTTTAACAACTTGATTTCGATGTTCCATAATATTAAAACCAAATGTGATTTGCTTAATAAATCAATTGTTATTTTATTTTGTATTTTAAAATCTCTAACAAAAAATTGTGTAAATGTTTAAAAAATGCAATATGTAATACTAATCAAAAAGACAATAAAGAACAAAAACGGAGACAGTATTTAATTGACTTTACTGATGTTGCTCTATAAAACTGACAAAAAAGTAAATTATTAAAAACATAATAGCGGAAGGGGGTGCGGTTGTCAAATCACAGACTTGATAAAAACATTACGTTGATAAATTCATGACATATTTGTAAGAATCTTGTTATGCTTTATCAAGCTTTAAATTAATTACTCTCGATTGAATAACAGCAGGTGCGCTGCTTACAACAGCTGAAAGCGGAGGAGGGGCAGAAGTTTTTTTGAATATATACAATTTAATAAATCTTATAATGGCTTCTCGATAACCAGTCATAATTGTCAAAACTAGCAATGAATCAATCAATACTTTTAACTCTTTTACAGTACTGTAATTTCTAATTGATCCAAAGCCATAATATTTACCCATCCAAGGGATTGGAACATCATTTAACGGACGAATGCTTAAGTGAAATAAATCTTGTCCTTTAATTCCACCTAAATAATTAAGAAATTCAATTATAAATATGAATAAATTCATTAATAACTGAATAGTCATTACAACTGCTATTCGAATAGAGCTAAAAAAATGATTTCGATTGTGCTGGTATTGAAATTTTGAATATTTGATAATCAAAACAGTGACGGAAATAATGGCGAAAATAGTTGGAGCCAAGCATATCAAAAATTTGTAAGCATTTATCCATTCCACTGTGTTGCGTATAGCTATTGGTACAATGACCGTCTGGCCGGCCATTCTCCAATTTTTTGTTACTTTTTCGTAAAAATTAGGAAAATATAAGCATATGAATCTTGAAACAGATAACAACATTAATGGTAAATAAAAATCATAAGAAATTATCCATTCGAGATAAAAACCAGTTGGTGAAATTTCATAGCTACTAGTATTAATGAAACACCAGCTGTTATAATAGCGTTTGTGATCTCCATATGGGTATTGATCAATACAAAAAGTTCGGAAAAGTATAACCAAATCCCAGATTGCTTGATTGAGAATAAACCAACGATAATTTTCTTTAATTTTGCCAAAAAATGTAATAATTGCAATTAAAAAAATCAAAAGTAATGAAAGAAAAGCAATAATTCCAGTTTCATTACAAAATTCAGTGTACTTTGTAAGATGACAACGAAATTCATTTGGCTCTATGAATTTTCCCGTCCAAAATTGTACCAATGCTGTTTGAGATGGCCATCTTACAATAGAAGGCCAAACTACAGTATCATAAAATTTAATTGTATATGATTCACCCCCTATATCTAATATTGATCCATTAATATTACATACTTGATTAATGTCGGTTAGATGTGGAACTGTTTTATTCGAAGCCGTCATAATTTTATTTTAAAAATTTAAAACTAACAAGTGTGTGATATTAGAAATGTGGTATATATATATACTAAATAGATTTAATGTGATTTAGTCATGTTTGCTATAGAAACCATCTTTACAAAACATCTGTTGGTGGGGAAATCAGGTTGTCGTCAACGTTAGCTAAAATTCGGAAAAGTGTTATTTGGACAAAAAATAACATCTTTTTGCATAAAAAGGCCAATGTACAGGTGATAATGCGTCTATGGCAGCTGACTTTTTTAATAATTCCAAAAAGCCTCATGACCGGCGAAGGCCTCCACCAACGAGCCACATTCCTCCCTTTTCACTTTGATTTGTCAAAATCAATGCATTACAATATTTTGTGTTTACTATAACAAAAAAATTTACTATGAAATAAGTGAACAAAATTTATTCTATGTTTTTTAAAACGGACTTTTAAAAAAGTCTGAAAAATATATAAATATGTTTCTTTCTATCAATGTATCCTATTAAATTGACATTAAATTTAATAAATTTAAAAACCTTTCGACTTTGTCCGTCTGATTGACTGAACAGAAATGCCATACACCAATTAATAATGACACTGATGACACAGATGACGCAAAAATGTATTGTGGTGCAGAAATAAAATGCATCTTTTGGAAGGGGATTTATTTCAATTATAGCATAACTTTCACCTTTGACATGAAACAACATCTTTCTAAAAATTTCACTTGATTTTGTTGTTTACAGAATAACGCAAAAAAGTGAAGCATAAAAATGCATTAAAAATTTTCTTTCAAATATCGGGAAAAGGATAAGAAATAGAGCTGTTTGCAAACATAGGAAAAAACAACTTTGATGCTAAATATTTTATTGAATGTTTTTCATCATTTTTCAGGGATTCCATAAAAATATTGCTATAAAAGTTTGTTATCAGTAAAATCTTTTAACGAAAAAAGACCTAATTTTTTTACTTCAAATTCAAAAAACGTAAAAATCTTGATTAAAATGTATTGAAAAATTATATATAAAAATAGAAAGCAAAATTGTGCGTTAGTTTAACAGTTTTAACATTGGAGACAGTTTGCACGTATTTTGATAAGTATTTGTTATCCATTTTTTACACTTAAACATTGCGTGGTAATAAATTAAAATAGAGATTATGTGGGTTGAAAAAATTTTTCAGTGACTTTTAAACGTTTTCACAGAAAATTTAATGCAAAATTAAAAAACTTTTTTAGTTGAACCAATTTTTGTAAACGTTAACTAACATATCATTAACATAAGAGGGATTAAAATGAATAATTTTGCTTCCTTCAAAAGTAGTATAAAAGGGATAGAATAAAACGTAAAAGAACATAAAATTCATTCATCACATCTTCTTCTGATTCTTTACCTTTCAAAATAAGGATGTTTTCCATTGAATTTTTTGTTTCTGTTACACTTTTTTCCGGATTGGCGTTAGCCCAAACATCGCCTTCCACAGGACCAACTTGTGCAAATCCAAATTTACTAATGACCCCGGCTTTAAGAGGTGAAGTTTTGGATTATATTAATGCTGCTCGGAATAAATTAAAGAACGGACAATTATTACTCGGAAATGGAGAATATGCTTTAGTTCCAGAAAATATGCCTGAATTGGTAACATTGTTTATACATTTTTTTCTTTAAAAACATATTATTTAGGTTTGGGATTGTGAAGTTGAAGAGGAACTGCATGAACTTGTAAGGGGATTCTGTAAAAGGGGTGGAATGTTCCCTATGGAAAATTATACATGGTTTATTAATATGATGGCCCCAACACATGAAGCTGTCGTTGAATGTGGATTACAATGTGTTGACCTTATCGGGCATCATGCAAATTATCTTTCCCAACATACCATATATACTGGTTCTTCTCCAATGAATTACATTTCTGCCCTCCATGACCAAGCTGAAACTGTCGCATGTGCCATTTATGATTGTCCTATGGATAGTGGTAACAATCAAGACGATACTGGTATCGAACTTCCTGGCATTCCAACTACTACAACTGTAAATTATATTTATTGTAAGGTAACACCGGATGTTCAGTTTGGTGAAAAAGTTTACGAAGTCTCTTCGAATGCCAATGCACACTTTCCCTCTCAGGATGTTATTTGCCCAATGACGTATGGATTGAATATTGAAATTCGACAAATGATTCTTGAAAAGATTAACACTGTTCGACAACAAATTCAACAAGGCACTTACCTCTTGCAAAATGGAAACATTGCTTTACAAGCCGTTAATTTGCCAGATTTGGTAATTCCGTTACAATATTACCTAAATTTGATACACTTTATTTTAAGGTTTGGGATTGTAATGAAGAAGCTCAAGTATATTTGGCATCGTCGTCTTTTTGTATGCCACCAGCTGACCCGGAAACAATCTTTCACACATTTATCCCATATACTTGGCAAACATTCAATCAAAACACTTTAATGAATGGTGTTTCGGCTTTCCTCGATCAGCTTTTCATTGAAAATCCAAACCTTAATTTCCTATCCCAATCAACAACTTATTCCAGCCAATATCCAGCTGCTTTAGTTTTAAGTGATCAAGCAACCATCATTGCCTGTGCTTCTAGTTTGTGCTTTGATCCAACAACCTCGGGTCAAGCTTTCAGTTTTGTATGTCGTGCAAAACCTTCTGCTCAAATTGGTGATCAACTTTATCAAGTTTAAATTAAATGCTCCCTCGTATTCTTAAATGATTGATTATGTGTTGATGTTTCTGCAAATATCATTTCATGGATAATTTTTAATAAAGCAATTTTTTAATAATAAGATTTGTGGATTATTTTAGATTTTATGTAATTTTTTAATACACCTAACTTTTTATTAACAGGAGAGGTCCCCATATTTTGTCCATAAACTCGTCATGGTAAGGGATAGTTAGGGACAAAATATCAGCGGCGGACTCCTCGTTCCTGGGATTTAATAATTAAATGAAGTACGTCAAGTAGCACACGATGGCTATATCATAGAAGGAAATTATCCTTTTTTAGATCTTTCTTTACCCAAAATTGTATTTAGAATACTTTTCTAAGCTAATCGCTTCAAATTATAGCACAATTCATTTTTTACAAAAAATCTTTTCAAAAAGCAATTGAATTTGCTTTTTTAAAAAGATAAAAGGAAAGTAATTTAAAAATTCAATTATCAACCAAATTTAACGTAACAATAGGGTTCAACAAAATTTGCTTTCATTAAAATTGAGCATTACCAATGATTAACTGTAAATTTTTTGTGGTCATTTTTTGTAAAACATTACTAGCAAAACATCATTGTAGTTAAAAACAAAGAATCAAAATATATTAGTTTTGCTGTTGATGAGCGAAAATAAAATTTCTTTCTTGCATAAATAACTTTTTTTATTTTAATTAATACTGTGGTTTTCCCCATTTGTAATTGTTCTATTAAAAATAGTGTTTTTGTAACAGGTTTTTTTTGTCTCATTGTAACAGTAAATATCAATCATGAAATATTAAAATAGCAGGAAAAAAGCATTCTGTTATGAAACATTTTTTTAGCGACAAAAACAAAATGATTGAAAAAGACGAAAGTTATTCTTTTCGCATCAAAAATCGAGTTTCGGGTGCCTGCATTTTTAAAGTTGAAAAGCAACGTTGAGAAACATAAATATTGTAAAACAGCAATGTTTTATATTGCGGCAAGTGAATGTGAAAAATATGTTTTATCATTGCCTATTGCCCTTTCATTTTCACAAATATTTTTTCAATCAACATTTGCAGAAAGAAATAGAAAAGCAAAAAAGGGGTGGTGTTTAGAAACAACACAAAAATGTGCATATCGATTTTTCTTTTTCAACTGCATCAAACTTTTTTGAAGGCTAAGGAAATTTTTTTAAAGAAAGCTGTCTCCTCATATTTTTAAATATTTTGTTGGTACTGTTTATTATGAATATATATACCCGTCCAACGGAAATTACAACATGCAAAAAGTTAATTAAATGGAAAGATAATGAGTAATTCCCCAGTAATTATAAAAACTAAATTGCCGTGTGGTGAATAATATTTTAAGATTTTTGAGTTGACTGCAACACATGGATGGGAAAACTAAAAAACGATTCTTATGACAGTAAATTTTGACGTTTTAACTTTTAAAAAACTGATGTGAAGGAATATTTTGGGCTACTATTTTAAATGCGTAACTATTGGGAATTCGTTTTTCTTTAAAACTGATTTAATGCGAAACACTGTTTCATGTAGAATAAAGATTATACAAATTTGTAAATTATTGGAAATAAAATAATATAGTTTATTATGTTTTATCATTTATTTTAAAATTTTTTAAACATTCAAAAGTGAAGATTTGATGAACGAAAAGAAAATAGTATTTTTTTGCGACAAAAAAAAGCGAACAAAAGAGAAAAAAAAGCAGCATCATTGAATTTTTGTCGCAGCGTTCTTCATTTTTAAACCACTCCCCTATCTGTCTATCATCTCCCATCTTCTCTCTTAGAAAGCTATACTTTGATGGTTCTGTTCACAACTATTTGCAAAAACAGCTTTGGTGTTTTGATATTGTCTAAAATTCTTTAAAAGAACGTTATTGTTTAATTTTTGAATATTCTCCAGCGTGTTCTTATTGAAAACAATGATAAAATATCAAAAAACTTATATGATTTTATACAGTACATTTTAAAAATTCATAGAAAGCTTGCAAACAATAATTATAAAACATGATTTGTCACATTTAGCTTTATGCATTTATTGCATTACATTTCTATTTGCACAAAAATTTTAATCTAGTGACATTTTATTTTTAAATGCATTTACTAAAGTAAAACTTTAAATTCCAAAGAAGAATTCTATTGCAATTTTTTATTCTATGGGGCTAATAATCAATATATACTCTTTTTTAAGTGATAATTGATATTGTTTATTTCATCTATCACCTTTTGTTGTCAAATAACCTGATTTGTTAAAGCTTTTAAAAAATACTCTTACTTTTTTCGTAGCCATTTTATTAGCAAAACAGCACAAATAGTTTTCCTGGCATAAGGAACTGCTTTCTTCAGATTACAAAAATTATTTATTCAAACAACTTTTTATAACAACGTCGCTGTTGCAACTTTTTTTATCTTTAAATTTCATCCACAAATTTGTAATCATGGCATGGAATTATTTTAATCAAAGTGATATTGATGAAAGTGTTGATCCAGAAGAACTAGAAGCATTTATGAAGGAATATGGAAGCTCAATTTCTGACGAAGACGAAGATTATGAAATGGAATGCTCAGATTCAGAAGACGATGAAGAAGTGCTACAGAATAATGTTTACAAAATGCAAATGCAAAAATATGATCTCTTCAAATCACAGAATCAAGAAACTGGACATTTTGATGTTACATTTGTTATTGATGGAAAGGTAGGTATTTTTTAATTGCAGAGAGTGGTGTGTTGGTAACCATTTTGTTTGCCCTTGGATTACGTTATAATATTTTATTCAACTATATATATCCATTTTCAGCACTTATATGCAAACAAATACCCACTTATTACTTCATCTGAAACTTTCAATGCATGGCTTTCTGATCGATGGACTTCTACAAATGATCCAATTAAAATTGAAACATATTCTTTTGATGTATTTTATCAGCTTTGCACTTTCATTTATTCTGGTGGCTGTAAACTTACAGCAGAAAATATCTTTCAAATTATTGATGCAGCAGAATTCTTTGGTATTCAACTTCTTAAAGATTATTGTGATACTTATCTTATGCAACGAAGAAGTAAATTTGTAAATGAAAAGAATCTTATGGAAATGATGGATTTGGCTGATAAATATTTGTTACCAAAGTTTACAAAATATGTTGATCGTCGAGTTTTGAAGAACCTTGAAGATATATTGGAAGAAGAAAAATTTTTGTCAATAAAGAAATGTCATCTTTTGCGATTATTTGAAACTCAAAAAGAGCTATATGATTATGTATCAAAATATCAATTGCTTGAAGCAGTAAGTTATTTTTAGGATATATTGTAACATGTTTTAAACTTTTTAGCTTATTAAATGGACTGAACATTATGTTCAAAAGAAACATGAACCAACAATTGATGACAATTTTGACTATGAAGAAATGATGAAAGATGAATTTAGCGAATTTTTACCGCATATCAAATTTCATGATATTCCTTATGATTGTTTTGTTGAAATTTTTGGTATGTTTTTTTCTGGTGGTTTTGGAAGTTATCATTTGCTATAAAATTTCACTTGTTGAAAATTTTCCTTTTTTTTGATGGTAAAGTGTTATTCCTTACAATGTGTTGAATAATTAATTTTTAGCTGAAAAATTATTCCTTCTTGCTCCATCTGATTTGGTTAGCATGTTTCCAGAATGTAATGGACGTGAAGATCAACTTTTCAAAGCTGTGAGTTGATTTTAATCCGATATTTACCAACAGGAAAACTATAAATTTTCAGGTATATGAATTAGCTGAATCTCGAGCATTAAAGACTCAAAAAGCATCTTCAAACAAAACTTTTGATCTACAAACAACTATCAAAGAGGATTTGGTTCAAATTATTCCAGTAACAAAATTCTCTGATATGGGCATTGATTTTGTTATTGAATTTCTTGGTATGTTTTTGGTTTCTGTAGCTTGAACTTTTATAAATAACTTCTTTTTTCAGTTCCAAAAGACTTTCTCTTTTCATGTAAAGAATTATTGAAAATTTTGGCAGAATGTTATAGACATGATGACAATCAAGAAGAAAAAGTTTTTAAAGCTGTAAGTTTATTCAACAGTAGTCCTTGTAACAATCATTCCTATTTATAGATGTATGAAGTGGCTGAAAAAGAAGTGTTACAGAAACACAAAAAAGTTGTTGCAAACTTCAAACTTGCTGAAGCAATTAAGGCTGAAATGGCTGAATTTCTTCCGTTAGTTAAGTTTTATTTGATGGATAAAAAATTTTTAATGGTATCTGTTGGTAAGTGGTTTTATATATTTAATCCGCTAAAATAATGGTTACTGTATTTTTAGTTGCCAAAGAAATTCTTACACATGAACAAGCGTTTGATTGCAAGATAATAAAAGGTGGGTTACTATAGTACTTGTTAAATTTAAACTAATTTATTCTTAGTCGAAATTAAAAGTGATGGTCGCACTCTTATGTGTATCTGTGAAGACAAGCTTGATATTTTGGATACTGTTGGAAAGAAGAAGGTTGAAATTTTTTCACACAATGAAATGAAGCAACGTTTTATTAAATTTAAAATAACCCGGCCATCAACTCCAAGTGTTATAATCAAAAATGATTCAACTGAATGGTATCTTTGTTTGGAGTGGGATGGAATATTAGCTGCAAAACATCGAACACTTATCACTGATACTGATTATTTAATTTTTGAATTGAAATCTTCTAATATTTATGGTAATTTTAGCGAAAATGGATATTTTCGAATCAAAAAGAATTCTAATACTTCTCTTAAAATTTCTGGCTTGTAGATGCTTTATTTTGTGATATTTTTGTTGTGAATGTTGTTTTTTGACTGTTTTTTTTACAATGTGAAGTAAAAATTTTATATATTTATTAATCAGTATATTTGTTCTCAATTTCGAGTAATGTATTACAATAGCGTCGTTTTTGCATTGATTTAACAGTTGGAATAGTGACGGAAATCATTATTAATAAAAATAAATAAAAGGCTTTAATTTACAATAACTTCATTTTGAAAGAAATTTTCTGACGAAATTTCATATTACTGCTTTCAAAAACTTTTCTAACAAATGAAAAATATAGCTATTAATTTTGTTTCTTGGATTAAAAATTCACAGTTGATTAAACAATCTTTCACGGGCAAATGATGTTTTATCAAAGTTTATTTACTAATTACTTTTTGTCAAATTCTACTTTTTAATATAATTTTTTAGTTTTCCAATGTTAAACTATTTTAAAAATAGTAATAAAAATTTAAAAGCAGGTAGAATAAAAAATAAAGCAACGAACATATTTTTATCGAAAAAAAGAAAGTGGTGAGAAAGAAAAGGTCAAATATATTGGCAACATAGACCACAGATTTGCTTATGTTTTTCACACTAATATTGATTTCATGAGATTAGTCATCCTTTTTGCGTTTGTCGTGGACTTTGCTGTTTTTGGTTGTCCTCTTTAAACAACGCATAAAACTCAGGTTTTTTTTTAAATATTTTATTTTAATATCTCCTTAAAAGATAGTTTGATACGGGCTAACACTAGTTGCGATATATTTTTAATGAATCTGAATTCACTTTTTTTTTTAATTCTTTGTTTTTTAAAGAAGATGGATTCAATATTGAAAATAAAAGAAGTTTATTATTATATTAGCATTAAAATTAAATTTCTATCTCTAACACATCTCATTCAGACTTTTTTAAAAAAACTTTTTATGCTTACATTAACGACAAAAATTCTTTATTTGAGACACATTTAAGGCACATTTTGGCAACGTCGGAAAATGTAATTTTATTATAAAAAAAGAAAAAAATGCTATTAACTGAAAACCAATGTTTTCAATTATAGCACCACTCCCCTTCTGTGAAGTCACAAAGCATAAAAACCTTTAAAGCAGGTGAATAATTTTGAAGGCATTGACGTTCAGAATATTCAGTCTTGCATAATTTTAAATCGGTACTTATAAAATCTTAAAATCTGTTTTTTATAAATATTTTTAGTTTTTGCTTTCCAGTTTCTCCAAAGAATGGTCGCCTCCAGCCAGCACATTTATACAATGGAAGAATTCTATGCTTTTGGTAACAGACTACATTATAATACTGGAGTTAATATTATTGTAAATAGTTTTGCTGCTTTTATAGTTTTAAAGCATTCAACAAAGGCAATGGGTGTTTACAGATATTATATTTTGTTAACAATTTTTTGTGCATTTTTAATGGATTTTCATATTACCTTCATTTTTGGACCTTTTAATATGCTTCCATCAACAATTATGTGCGGATCGGGCTTTATCTGTAGACATTTGGATCATTTTTGGGGGGAGTATGTTCAATATGTGAGTTATTGTGGTAAATCAAAAAATGCTTTATTGCTTAAATTGACACAAATATTGATATTACTGTGTTCATTTTTTCAGGGTAGTGTTATAGATGAGTGGAGCATCGTTTAAACTTAAAGTTGTAGTAATATTGAGCACTTTGACAAACAGCGCAAAGCACGCATTTGGCCTCGGTCCAGTCGTTTGAAAAAATATATTTCTTTCTTTAAACTGCTTTTTCAAACGGACCCTGTATTGTAATTATTTAAGCAAAGATACCATTTTGTTGAATCGTTTTTGATTAAAACACTTGGAGCTGGTGGTCGAGTAAATTTGAATCGAATAAAACGTTGCTTCATTTCACTGTGAGAAAAAATTTCACCCTTCTTCTTTCCAACAGTATCCAAAATATGTTAATTTTTTGATTTGGGCATGCGGATAATTCTGGGATTTCACAGCTTTTGTTTTTGACCAATATTGAGGTTTAATTTGAATTCTGCGCTGCTTGACAAAGCGTTTCCTAATTTCCTTTGTTAAGCAAATCAAAAAAAGTACTTCTATAAGATATGACCGCATTTCCATTTTACTCGAATCTCTGTTTTTCTGTATATTCTTTTTGGGGGTTATTTAATGCATTTATAACAAAATTTAAAACTTTTATGAAATCTCTGTATTATTTTTAATAGTTTTTTTTCATAAAGGTCTCTTAACACTTGGCATAAAATGTTAAAAAACAAGTATAGAACTTTCTAAAGACTACAAAAGAAAACCAACTTAAAAGTTTTAAATGAGATTTCCTTTAAATTACATTACTTAAATTATTACAGGGAATACTGCATATTACAATAAGCTGTGTTGGATGTTCAATTGTTGTCGGGCTTTTTTATCAACTTTTTTCTTTAAACGGAAATCTACACTTCTTTCATTCGGTCAAAGGAGTAACTATTATTGCCATAACAATGATTTGCTATCCATTCCCTTCCTTTGCAATCAACACCCCAATGCCAGATTTTAATGAAACTGCAGAATACATCAAAGAATACTACAACAATACATATGATGTTTTTGTTACTGCTTCTTCGTGCCATGCTTTAAAACTAGATGCTAAAGGTAAAGCACATTTCTCCTGTTTGGCGACACAAATTGTAGCAGTATGGGTTGTTGGTGGAATTGCAGCTGCTAAAATCCATAAAAAGTTAGCTGAAATGAAAAGCATTCTATCACCTGGAACTCTTAAAGCTAGACGACAGCTTTTGATTGCGCTGTGCTTTCAAGGAAGTGTTCCATCAATTTTGATTGTTATCCCTTTGATAGCTATGCTGTCATCTGTTATCATCGAAACAGACTCCATGAATTGTGAGCTTTAATTTTTTGCGCCATTTTTTAAAAATCTATTCACACATTTTTAACTAATGTCATCTACTTTTTTAGTAGCTTCAAATATAGCAATGCCAATAATAAGCTTACATTCGACTTTCAATGCCCTATCAATAATGTATATTATTACGCCATATCGAAAAGCTGTAATCAAAATTATTAAAGCAATATTCGGAATCAAAGAAAAACCCCCACAAATTACTGTAGAAAATACAAATTCGAATATTGGATCACCGAGAAGTTTAAGTGCTGTTCATTAAAGGGTGGCGCAAACAAACTGTCGAGATTGTTTTTAACCTGTTAAATTTTGTTTTATTTAAAAAAGCATTAAAAAAATAAACATAAAAGATACTAAAAATTAATACGAATTTAATAAAAAACTGTTTTCTTTTTCATAAATCTTCTTTTGCTGGATTGTATAATTTGACATAATTTTTACCAGGTTCATGGGAAGGTCGACATTCAACACCTTCTTTTGCTAACCATTCACATTTTGCATCATCAAAATATGTGAATTGTGCTAAAAAACTTTCAGACATTAACTTTCAGTAGTTAATTAATGCTGTAGCCTACGTTTTCCATTCTCATCCAATTCTGATACCATTCCAAACATCCAATCATCGCCATCTAATTTAAGGGTCAAAGGGGAACCAGGAAGCTACAAATTCTATGTTTTTTTTTAAAAATTGTACTCTTTAAAATTTTAAAAAAAAATTAACTAAGATTTGATGCTTTTGCTTCTATAATTCCAGAAAACTGCGAGAAAGTCTCTATTTTTTAAACAACTCAATTTTATAGATTAAGCTTTTTAGCACTCAAAAATCTTGAAAAACAAAAGTAAAACTCACGATTTTGCCACTATCATCCGCGGTAACTAATACCATTTTTGGATTGGTGAAACTTGTTTGATACACATAAACTCCAAAACTTCCGACCATTAAATGGCAGATCAATAAAAATACCGTCAAAATAAATTTTGTCCACATTTTTTCTTTCTTTTCTTCTTTGTAGCTTTAAAATGCAGCAGCAGCCGTGGTTTTGATCAGTTTAAAAATGAAATGTTGCATTTTTTGTTTTTTATCAAAAAACGAAAGAAGAAAAAAATGAAACGACAGGTTTAAGGCTGATAAAAAAACTCTATGTATAAAAAACGTCTCTGCATCTCTTTCTTTCAATGAAAGTCATTTTTTATGCGTGTGTGAAAAAAGAAAGTGGCTGCCTTGCTACAACAAAAAGTGACAGCTGCCAGGTGTAATTGGAAGAATGATAAAAACTGGTTGAAAAAAAAACAAGACCAAGGTGCAAAACATTAAATTTTTGCATGCATGAAATGTTTCAGTATTTTAACGTTTAAGAAAAGTAAAGTAAGAAAAATATTTTATACATTTAAAACTAACATTACTAAATAAACTACAATCAAAACGGCAGTTGCTCTTTGTTTACAATTAAAACTACAACGCAATTAATTATCTTGCTTCTTTTTTCATTGTTTGCATCAGTTTTTTACGTAAATAAAAAACTACATGTTAACCTGCATGTTGGATTAAATAATATTTTTTTAAATTTTTACGTAAAAGATTGCTTTGTCAGTGTTCATTAATTATTGCTTAATTTATGTAGTCACGAAGATGAGTGTAAATACCATTTTTACGTGTTGCAAATAAAGTACTTACTTTCACTTAAACATAGAAAAAGCTAGCAAAAAGGCCGTCTTAGCAGTTTAAATATTACTGTTGAGACGGTTCTGATGTAAGATTCAAAATAATTAAAATATTCAAAAATGCTAGAAAGAAATAAATGAATTAACAACCATCTTCAATGAAAAAAGTTACGAAAAAAGTTAAAGAGCCAAGTTTACTTGCACAAGGCATCCCCATTTTGTCTATTATTTTTTTTATTAAGATTGATATCAACCTGTATTGATTAGTTGTTTTTCCCCTAAGGATAAAGAGGAATAAGACTTGCGAAGCACTTATCCTTTTCTTTTGCTGTTCTCATGGTTGATATGTGAAATACATATTAGAGATTAGTTGCTGCTTTTTATTACATGCCTTTGTGCAGATAACTTGAATATTTCATTATTATTGTTAAAATTAAGTTAATATTAGTTTTCTATTTGTAACCATCTTAATTAGCATATTTTAAAAGCTACAAAATGCGTTCTGAACAAATCAAAGCAAAATAGCTATCATTAAATAAGAAATTAAGGCTCTATTGTGGTAACTATCGATGTCTAAAATTGGAAAAACTCTTTTATTATTTTTTTATCAATGGAAAAACATTTAAGAAAACTTTGAAAGAAACGTCTGACAAAAGTGAAATGCAAAACACCAATTTTTGATTTTTCAAATATTCCAAGAATACCAGAACAAAATAAAGCCAGTAGCCATTCTTTATGAAAAAAATGATATTAGTCAATAATAAGGTTTTTCCATAAAGGTCAAATTTGCTTGCACTGGGAGTATCTAATTAAGTAAAACATTGATTTCTATTGATTTCTCTTCTATTTTTTAATGAGATTACAATCGATTTGTTTCTTATTTTACTAAGAGTAAATCGAATAAATATCTCCAGGCACGTATCCTTTTCTTGCTACTCTCTTGGGTAATTTGAAAAATACGTATTCAGTGAGAAAGCAGTTACCTGATTCATGCAAATTTTCTTTTTTTTGAATATTTTATTTTTATTGTTTAAATTATTAAAATATACTTTTTTTCTTATTAACCACCTGAATTAGTATATGTATACTAAAAGCTACCAAAAACAAACAAGTCCAGCATCAAAAACCAGTAAATATGTAATTATGGTTCTATGGAGATAACTATTTTAGGTTTAATTTCAAAAAACTTTTTCAGTGTTTTGTAGTTAATAAAAAAGCGAACAGGTTCGCCTTGTTTATTTTTACAGTATTTTGTTAAAAAATTTAGAAAACAACATCTGAAAAATAATTAAATGTTTCGAAAAGTTATTTGGATTTTATCACTTAATATCAAATGCGGAAAATGCTACACAAAAACTGTTGCAAAATTTTATTTCAAACGAAAAAACAAATTAAACTTGATAATCATTTGGCGATGGTGCAAAATTAACCATTCCACCATCAATTTCCCAACAAGCTCCAGTTATGTATGTAGATTTTTCTTCAGCGAGAAGAAGGAAAACATCATCGAGTTCTTCAGGCTCTGCTCCACGTCTCAAGGGGCAACAACGGTTTAGCAATTTTTGGAACTTTTCACCATGTCCAGCTGGGGCATTATCAGCAGCATTTCGATTATGAATATTTGTTTCAACTGGCCCGGGATTAATATTATTAATTCGAACACCAAATTCTGCAAGCTTGATACAATAATTTTTTGTCATTCGATCAAGAGCAGATTTTGTCATGCCATAAACGACAAATTCTTCAAATGCAATTGGATTACACATTCCACAAACACTGGAGACATTGATGATATTGCCTTTTGTTTTTTTGAGATGTGGAAGGGCAAGCTCGATTAGTCGGAATGGTCTGAAATGTTTAACTGTGTTAGATAAATACTGGTCTATGTAAGACCCTTAGACTAACTTACGCTCGAAGATTGACACTCATAACAAAATCAAAGTTTTCAATAGTTAATGGATTCATATTTTTTCCAACTGTTAGCCCAGCATTATTAACCAAAACATCAAGGCGTCCAAATTTAGCAATCGTATCATTGATAAGCTTTTGTTGAGTTTCTTCTTTTTCAATTGGACCAGGAATCGTTAAAACTCTTTCGTCTGGAATTCCAGCATCTTTCAGCGCTTTTTCAGTTTGTTGAATTCGTTCAGGATTTACTCCATGCAAGACCACCGATGCTCCTTCTCGAGCATATGCAATAAGCGCAGATTTACCAATTCCAGCTGAAGATCCAGTAACAATTACAACTTTTCCTTCATAGCGACGTCCCATGGTTGAGGTTGATATTCTAGCAATAGCAAACAAGGAAATGAGTTTTTTCGCTAAAACCTTATGCTTAAATGCACTCAACTTTTTGTCTTATCTTTTTTCGGATTATGGTCAAAGAACAATGAAGGAAAAAAGGTTGGGCCATAGAAAGACGTAGTCAAGTTTTAAGCGGCTTAAATCCATCAAAAAATGATGAACAATTTGTAGCACTCCTTTTTAAACCATGAAAAAAAGTTAAGACAAAAGTACATTCATGGGAGCAGCATTTTTCAAACAAAGATCACACTTTCATGCATACCAGGAAGTATTTGTAGATAGAGGCTTTTTTGCTGGCCTTGACAAATTTGACTTTGATTATAAGCCGAAAAACGAGATTTCAAAAACCTGAGTGTTATGCCTACAAATATGAGCCCACAGAAGTCAAAACGAAATGATTTGCCAAATGAAAAAAATTGAATCATGCTGTACTAAGAATGCTCTTTTAAATTTCAAAAGTACATTGACGGATGCGTCTTGGCTACTAAAAACAAAAACATGCGTACCTTAACCGATAAATAGAATTCATTATTGCTCACAATACAAAAAAAAGTATAACAAACTTCTTAAGTTTTATAGTTATAGGAAACAGTAATTAAAATAGCAAATCTTTTGTTGCGAAATTTTTTCATTTTTTCAAGCATCAGTTTTAATTAAGCAAAAATAATTAACTAGGTTGTAGGTAAAAATAATTATAATTAAAAAATAATAAAAAAATTATAAAAACACTTAAATTTTTATAAAAAAATTTCGTTTAATAACTTCTTAAATTTATTATTTTAAATAATGTTAATAAATACTTATGATATCGTATTACTGGTCTTTGAATTCTTACTTTATACATTTCATATAACATTTACGATATTTCTTTTTTGTGATAAATCAAAAAAGTTTAATGGAGCGTTTTTTAATATTATCAGAGTCATTCTTGTTGCAGATTTGTTGTTTTTGATTTGGGTAGGTTTCTTGAAGAGGAAGATTGTCTATATCTTTTAAATAAACTGTGAATACAAAAACTATATTCTTAAAAAATACTTCCTTTCAAATCTAAGAGATCATAAAACAATTTCTTTTTATTCTTTGTAATTGGTACAACATAAACACGAAAATCATCATCGATATGAAGGAAAAGTTGTAATTGTTACTGGATCTTCAGCTGGAATAGGCCGATCTGCTCTTATTGCATATGCTCGAGAAGGGGCTTCTATGGTTTTGCATGGAGTAAATCCTGAACGTATTCAACAAACAGAAAAGGCTTTAAAAGATGCTGAAATTCCAGATGAAAGGGTTTTAACAATTCCTGGTCCAACTGAAAAAGAAGAAATTCAACAGAAGCTTATCAACGATACGATTGCCAAATTTTGACGCCTTGATGGTCAATAATGCTGGGTTAACTGTTGGTAAAAATATGAATCCATTAACTATTGAAAAAAAGAGATTTTCTTTTGATGCTGTTAATACGTTGTTCAGAATAGCAAATGCTAATAAAAGACTTGCATAATAACCCCTATTTTTAACAATCAAATTTTAGTTGCCAAATTTGCAGCACCGTTTTTTTTCAGAACGTCATGAATCGATTTCCACGCTATGGATTATGGCCAGAATTTTACAAATATAATGGATGGAGTTCCGCAGTTGTATTTTTTTCATGTAATTATCTGGCTTTTATGCAATTCATTGGAGAAACTATTTTGGCTTTAAATCGATTTACAGTTTTTTGGTTTCCAACATTGCATACAAAGGTTTTTAGTTTTAAAAAGAAACAACGGACAATTGAAGGATATGCATTTCAGATTTGGTCATATCGGTGGTATACAATTTTAATTATTATTCTATCTATTACTCCTATACTTCCACAATTGCCACTTAAAGCACAAATCGTTTATTATCCTGATGGGACAACAGGAGCCCGATATCTTCCTGATCAGGTTTTGCAGAAAGCTTTGCTTATTACAAATTGGGTGTTTTGTTCCACTACTATAGCAGGAATAGTTATCAATATTTTAGCAGTATATAAATTTTATAAATTCAAAAACCAAAATTCTTTGAAAGAAAATAAAGAAACACATTTATTTTGTAAGGTCAATCTTTGGATGGTAAAAAACCATATATCCATTTTCAGACATGTCATGCATATTATTTCTTTATCAATGTTGTCGATGCTTTTATAATTATTCAAAGATTTGGTTTATTGATGATAAAGAAATTTATGCTTTGCTAGGACAAATTCTACCGTACTTTTCTGACACATATGCTGCCCTTGGAAGCTTTTCATTATTATTCATGAGGTAATTTTTTTTAATTATTTTTTATACACTTACAGTAATCTTTTTTTAAAGCTCTTCAACAAGACAGGCGTACGTCAAATTTTGGACCTTTAACAAGGTGTTATTAAAAGGAAGCACTAATACAAAAGTTCATCATCAAACTTCAAAAAAACATGTTATAAAACTTGCGAGAGTTCATTGAACATTTCGTAAAAAACGAGTTTATGTGTATGTTGTGATTTTTTTGAAAATTAGTTTATTTAGTAAAGCAGTAATAATAAAATGTTTAATTTTTGAGGATCAAACTAAATGGTAAAAGTGCTGCCGATAAAACACCTAAAAAACTACACTACATTTTACATTTATTGAAAGTTAGTTGGTTAAACTATGCTTCTAAAAACTGCTGCCGGTTGCAATGGTGATTTTTTTTGAAACACTGATAATTGTTACGTTAAGCTTATCCTCATTTTGGAATGTTAAAACTTTGGTATTTATTTTTCTGTGTCACAAACGAAGCATTTCATAGAATGCATTTTAAATTTTATTTCTACTTTTTACTGCTTTGCAATGAAATAATTATATACATAAATATAAAATTTAGTGTCCAAATTATGGCCTTACATAAATGGTACTTGATGAATTTGTCTATACATTTTCTCTTTAAACTTTTAAAAATAGCAGAAAGAAAATGACAAGAACAAACTTGAAATAAAATATAGCAGTTCAAATATTTTTCAGACTGATTATTTTTGAATTAATAACAACTATACTGTTGAAGAGGCGTTTTCACATTTGTCAAAAGTTTAAACAGGTGTTCTGATTTTTCTCTCGGATACTGCTGTGACATTCAATTAGTAACTTCCACTTGTTTCTGTAGGAGTAAAAATTACAAACAGGTGTAATTAATTAAATATATTTCTCAGTAAAGTTTTTATAAAATTGCCAACCATTTTTACTTTTTTCACGCAATCTCATGTTCAAATGCTCCTACTTTAAAAATAATCAACTTGGACAAAAATAATTACAAACACTGAAAAACTTCTAATTTTGACAACTAGTAATTTTCATTGCAGCTGTGAAAATGTAAAGGTCATTTTTCTGTACTATGGCAAATTTGTAATTCACTGAATGCGTTTAAAAAATTTGCACCTGTTTTTCGACAAAATTACACACAAAAAGTATTAAATGTTTAAATTACAACCCTAAATAATAAGTACTTAATAAATTTTTTCGTGCATTTTTTTTTGAAATTTTGTTTGTAAATATCAACTTTGAGTTTCACGAAGTTCGAACATGGCAGTTCCAATATTTTTCTATTTCTACTGGGTCTTTTCAATTTTTCCTTTAACTCTTCACATCTTTGTTACATCTTTCATAATTCTACAACGACATCGCAAAAATAAAACCTATACATCACCATTCTATTTAATATATGTTTTTGCATCATTTGCTGATATCGGAAATATTATAAACAGTAATTTTATGAATCGATTTACAAAAATTGATACACTTCAGCCATGGTTTCGTTCTCATACTCTTTATATTACAATTTGTTATTTAATTTCTGGGTATTGTTTATATTCACAAGCTATTTTTCATGCTGCTGTTGCAATTAATCGTGTCTGGGTTTCATGGTTTCTTTTGAAACCTGGAAGAACTGTGCTAGGACAGATTGGAAATTATTTGATTTGGGTATTACCGATTGTGCCAGTTCTATGTTTAAGTCCAAGCTTTCCATATACAATGGTATATTTCGATTTGGGGCCTGATGTGTTTTTTGCTATTTATGGTGAAGCATGGGTATCAAATGTGAGTTTAATTAGCTTTACAGACTTAATGCGTTATTAACAGAGTGGTTGATTAAGAATATTGCAATTGCTTTTAAATTACAAAAATAACATATTTAGCAGCCTTTAACTATTCTGTTAAGATTCTTTGATGGCTGCCGTGTACCATTTCTGCGAGATTTCTGTGTTATACTTCACTCTTTCCTTAATTTCAGTATCACTACATTGTTGGCCCAACAATTGTTCTTTCATCCTCCGGTCTTTCATTCATCCTTACAATTCTTACAATACTACGATATCGAAATCTTCTCAAAGAGACAACTACAAGTGGAGCAATGATAAAACGTGAAATATATTTAATGGGACATGCAACAGTAACGCTATTCTTTGAAATTTTAGTAGGATGTTATTTTGGATGTGTCATAGTTTCGAATACTTACAATCTGCCTGGCTTATTTGCTCTTGTTGCACCGATAGTGGATTATATAATTGACATATCGTCTATGGTCAATCCAGTTGCACTTTTAATAATATGCAAATTTGTTAGAGATGATTTTAAAGATTTTTTATTTAAGCTGTTTCCTTTTTTGGGGAATGTTAGTAATAAGGTTATAGACATCAGTGGTGAACATCGTAGTTAATTTATCATGCAATATGTCTTTTTGTTTGTATTGTATACTGCTAATAATGGAAAATAAAGATAATTTGCTCAGCAATGTAAGCATTGTGCGGGAAATAAAATATAGAAATAGTCCTTTTCAAAACAATAATTAATAAATTCAATGAATGTCTGCTTTTTTATGGATAAATAAAAGTTTGTGGTGTTGTCTTAAACCACTTTTTTAAAGCTCGGTTTGCAAATAATCTTTATAACTTTCATTAATATTGTTATGTCATGAATTCAATATTTTTGCAAAAAAAACCTTTGATCCTAAGCTTTAAATGTAACATATTTCAAATGTATTTCAATTAAAAAATTTTTTTGTGAACAACACTATAAAATATTCAAAAATACTCAAACAAGAATAAAAAAAGCTTAAATTTCAATAGTTTTTTCAACGATAAAATGAATAGTTTTTTTTTGGCTGAAGAATGCGTATGCCGAGTAAACTACAATTAACCTTTCTTGTATTGATTTTTTTAGTTCAGTCATCCTCATTGAAAAGTTTGCTGCCTTCGTTCTTTTCAATTGTTTGTCACAGAGGAGAAGTCTGTTGCTGCTGTTTTTTTCCCAAAATTTTTAAACCCCATAAACGTGGACTTATTTTTTGAATATTTTATTGAAAACTTTTTTGAACTGAAATTCAATTTTATATCGTTTGAAAGCAATAATTATATCTTCTATTTCTGAATTATTTTTAATCATCTAATTGTACCTGCATGGTCGTTATTAAAAAGTTGATTAATGAATTTTAACGATCATTGTAATAAATAGATCTAGCATATTCTACGTAATAATAATAAAATACCTTTTACAGAATTATCGGTATTTCACCTCGCAAATGTAATCTGTGTCAGCTTTAATTTTTTCTATCTTTTGAACATTTGATTGTATCCTTTTATAGCAGGCGTAAATGTGTTAAACTTAAAATAAATTTAATTTTATGTCATTTATAAGTAATAAGTTTTCTTTATTTATAGTGAAACATCATAATCCCAGATTAAAAAAAAATAAATTTTTTTAATACACAGGAAAGATAACAAATCCAACGTTTTTTTCCACGATGATATTTGTGAATAAATAAAGATGTTTCTTTTTTACGTTAAATAATTTTTAAAGATCTTCATCAATGATGGTAAATTGTTACTTTTATTGATAGTGGGATGTCCCAATCTTCCAAACCTTTTCACACGAATCAACTTTTCTTCTCGCTCCAGTATGGTAAACAATTGATTTGCTTTGACCAAATTACCACAAACGCGCTTTACTTTTATGAATTATTGTAAAACGTTTGTAGTAAAATGTTACAACTATTTTGTATTTAAGAAAATTTCTTAAACATTCAACTAATTTTATATTTTATTGCTGTAAAAAATGGAATTGCAAACAAACAAAAAAGCACAAAAATAAAATGTCTTTTTTTCAGCAAAATTTTTTAATCCTTCATTGATTCTCTTTTTTTAAAGGAATGTGACTCATTTTTTGACGTTATTGCAGAAAAAAAAGACAGAAGGACTTCAAAAACAGAGAAAACATGAGCAACGAGGGGACCGAAAATTTTGTTTTTTTAGAACTGATTGTTCAAAAAATTAGCTTTTGAATATTTTGCTGAAACATTTTTAACACAGATGCAGTTCTGCTAAAGTATTATCACATTGTTTAGCAATAGATTTCTTCCCAAAAAACCCAATTATCTATATTTCACCTAGCAAATGTAAGAACCTAACATATTTTTGTTTTAGTAAACTTGATTTTTTTGTTCATGTAATTTCATGTTGTAGTTTTTTTGCATTATGACATAAAGTCACATGCATGAAAGACACTATAATTAAGCGCTTTCAAAAAGTAAAAAAATTTGCTGCTGTCATAAAAATCTAGCAAAGCATTTTCAATATTTTCTATTCAAGCTTACCATGAAACCTACGTGCAAAAGCATTGAAAGCGAATTTTAAACACACAGCTGCTGCAGGTGATAAGATTAATTCTTCGAAATGTTTTAATAAAAGTGCCGTTTATCTTCTATTTGCTCATATAATTTTATGTTTTTATCTTTCTGTTTTACAACCCAAACTGGCATTTTAAGCAATTACGAACATTTAAAAACGTCTATTTTTACAAATTAATAATTTTGTGTATTTTGAAAGCATAAATAACTGCTTCAGACAAATTACCAACACTTGTAAATACAGTTGACAGGTGATGTCGACGACAACTATTTTTGATGATTTTAAGCATTTGTTCACTTTGATATATATCATTCCATCTTATCTTCTCTATGGTACCATCATATATTTAATATTTTTTAGTCGTGTAAAACAAAAATTTTCTTCATCATTTTATTGGATTTTTGGATTCTCTGCAATTAATTATATCTTGCATTCAGTTGTTTATTATTTGTTGATTCGATTTACAGCAATTCCAGTGCTTTTTCCGTTTCTTAAAACGTTGCCAAAAGAGAACTTATGTTATCTAATTATTTATTATTTGCTTTTTTATTCTGGATTTGCAATACATCTCTATGGATTAATGATATCTTTTAACAGATTTACAGGGCGGTTCATTTAACATAAAGAGCTGTGTTTGAAGTGCAAAATAACAGTTCCCGAGGGGAATAGACAATCTTTGATATGTGGCAAATCAGTTTTTATGTTAAGTGGAGGGGCAGAAAAGGTTAAAATGGAAACAGTGGGGGAGCTTTTGTGAAATTGTCAAATTTCGCGATTCCAAATAACTAACTAATAAAAATTTAAATGAACCGCCCCATTTGTACAGTATTTTGGTTAAAAACAAAGTATGAACTTTTTTGGAAGAAGCATCTTAACAAAATGATCTGCTTCTGTGGAATTTCACCATTTTTCGTTTTATGGAATTTTCCATTTATTGCTATACAAAATTCTCCAATTGATGGATATGGAGCATATATTACAAATACAATCGAATTTCCAACATGGTGGTTAAAATCTCGTAATTTGGTTATTGAAATTTGCATTGCTTCTTCACTTTCGCTAATTTTTAATATTTATGTTGTTTATTCAATAATTAAATTTAGATATTTAAAAAATAATTCAGAAAATAACGTTTCTTCACAAGATATTGCGCTAGCAGCATATAGCATGTTGTTGTTTATTGGTGAAGCAAGTTCAGGAGTTGTGCAGGTTAGTACTTCTTGTGTCTTGTGATATTACGCTATCTGCTAAATCTTCACATTTTTTGAACAGAAAAAACTTATACATTTCAGACCCTTTTTGCAATTGATAAAAATGCATATTATGGATCAATAATAAAAAACTTGTGGATTATTGATGATTTTAATGCTTTAACACCTGTATGGTTTATTTTGATCACAAACAGACATCTTCGAAAAGAAATTTTTGCGTTATTTTGTAAAAGAAAATCTAACAGCTTTCAACTTTTTTCTACTGTAGTACCATTTTAGCTTGAATAAAATTATAATATTTGTTTTACATGAAAAATTAGTAATATGTAATGTCACAGTTTCACTGGATGCAAATTTAAAAAAAGTTTACAATGTAAAATTATTATTTTAAAGCCATAAATGAAATGTAACTATCCGCATTAAGTATGTATTTTAGTGTTGCAAAAAGACATTTTATTTTTAATATATTGTGCATAGAGAGCTTTTACAGCTTTTATTAATAATGCGAAGAAAAAGATCCGCTGCAACGCCCTAATGAAGTTACGATTTGTTAAATTAAATAAACTTAAGAAATAAAAAAAATTATTTGCAAAAATATAAAATATTCAAAAGTATAAGAGTGCGCAACGACCGTCAGTTTTTCACTGAAAAAAATGGAAGTAATGCGTTAGATAAAAAAAATTATCTTATGCATTTCTCAAATTTGTTTGCAGGGGCCACAAAATGCCGGTTTTCCTCATACACAATATTATTGATCGTATCGATCAATCCCCATTTTGGGAAAGTTCTTTGCATTGAGCAATTACTGAGAAGCACGTTGATATTCTTTTTTGCAATATTTCTTATTGACAATAGAAATGAAGCTCATGAATATCTTATTTAAATTTTTTTAAATAACATTTATTGCAGCTTACATGTTGATAAACACAGATTTGTTTACTTTTTTACAAAAAGTTACAAATATGTTAAAAAAACATTAAATAAAAACTAATGACTTTTTTCTTTGTATTAGCATAATACTAGCGGTGACCCACCCATTCGGGGTGGTCCACCAAAGATATGTTACTCCTTTCAAAAACATTGTTTTTGCTTTATGCAAATTTCTCCTTTGCATTCTTTCTTCTGTAATTGTGAATGAATAATAAAATGTGACGGAAAACGTAACATTCTCCTTTTAGTTGGAGGAATAAAAATTTAAAATAATAAAATGCAGTTTTTGAAAACACAGCTGATGTTTTTTAAAATACAATGCGAACATTATTTTTAAAAATTTTAGAATTTTTTTTGAATAGGACGTTCCACATGCATTTTTATTTTTTTGCTTCTAGTTCTTACAAAAGTGGTAACACAATTTTTCACCATTTAAATTTTATTCCATGATTGATAAATTGCATTTGACTTGCAGAAATAAAATGATTTATACGCTTTTCGAATAGATGAGCTAGAACCGTATATATTAAAATAGCTAATTTGATAATTGTTACAGTAGAAATTACCTTAAAATAATCAATGAAATAGAACCTGCCCATGCATATAAATCATATAAAATTGGTAAAATTGTATTGAAAAATGATATTATTTCTGGATTTGATGAAAATAATAAATTACTAAGGTTATATGAAATCCGCAATAATTGTGCAACAAAAATGATAAAAGAGACAACTAAAAATGTGGTAGATATGTTATTATGTGTGATATGTGAAAAGTTTAGTGGCATCTGTTAAAGAATGTTTTTTTAGATTAAGCAAGTAGCATGCGATATTATAAGAATAAGCTTTTATCTATAAAATTGTCTGTTTACAAATATAACAAATATTTTAATTAATATTGCAAAAAATCATTTTCTGTCTACTTTTTCTAGATTTCAAAAGAATTAATATAAATATTTGCATTTCTTAAGCAATCCTACTAAAAATAAATTTTCTTTTTGCAATTATTTCTTAAAATATTCAAAAGAAAAATCAGCAAAAAAATTTTTTTGAAAAGAGTAACCGAAAAAAATTTTTTAATTCATGTTATAATGCTGCCAAAAAAAAGCAACGCACATCGACAGTGTTTGTCCATTATTCTTTTTTTATTTAACTGACTTCAACGCAATTGATTAATACGGTGTGATGCAAAAAGATAGCGCCACCTCAAAAATTACGCTTTTCAAATTCTGGGAACATGATATCAATTTGCAATATCAGTATCTGGAATCAGCATGTTAAATAACCCTAAAACCGGAGGAATTGTCTAAAATGGCTCACTGGTAATAATTTAACAGTAATATTTGGTAAAATCGGTTGATGCAAAAAGATAGCGCCACCCTTCAAAAATTTGAATATGATAAGATATGGAGTAACCATTGTTTGGGGGTTGTTAAACATGCTAATCTGAGCTAATTTATGGAAAAAATATCATAAAATATTCATTGGCGCCGATTTGGCGTCACTTTGAAAATACACTATACACTTTCTCTACAGTTTCTCCCCTTCCTTCATTGTCCGAGTGTATAATAGCATACATTTTTTAAACACAATAAAATATTGAAATAAAATGCAAATGTCCATCATATTTATCGCCAATTTGTTTTTCTTGTTTTGTATTACGATTTCTCACAGTCATATTTTTTTCATGTTTATTACTTGTTATTATGTTTTTGTGCACATCGCTTACAACAAAGTATTCAAATAATAGTGATAAAGAAAAAAAAATTGTACATTAGTTCAATCGATTTTTTTTCCGCTGAAATAAGCTACAAGTTTAAAATACGAAATTTGCACTTTAATGGTTGCAAAAAACGACATGTTACTAAAAAAAGTCGCAATTTATATAAAAAATGCAAGAGTTAACAGTGTCAAAAGTATTATGCGGCTTATAAATTTGCATACATCTGCCATTAATAGAGATAGCGATAAAAAAAACCACATCTAATAGATATTTTTCCTTAAACTCAAAACAATTTCGATTAAACTGGTGATACAAATAATCAAAATTTTGTAACTTTTCAGTGTACTAAATACAATTTATATTGTACGCAGCTAAAAACGTTTTTACAGGTTTTTCAATAATTTCTGCAGAAAACCATGTTTTTGTCTTTTGTTACTTACTAAATTTTATATCGTTTTTTGGACAGTGCTTTACTATTTACAATAAAATATTCAAATATTAAAAAAATTATTGCATTTTATTCTTTTTTGTTTTCAAGTCAACATTTTTGCTGCTCAATAAACCCCTTGTTTAGACTATGAAACGCGTACTTTGATGTTAAAAAAAGCTGCATTTGAAAATAACAATATTTTTAATAGCACAAACATGAATAATCGTCACCATAACACCATATTATAGTTTATTTTTTCTTTTGAAATTTAGTTTACAGCAAATATGATAATATATATACAAAATTCACAAAGTATTTAATGGTGGTATGCAGATGAAAGAATAATGAATCAACCAGTTTTGGAAGTGTTATAATGTTTATTTTTTTGGTTCCGCTTGTTAGAAGGTTTTCAAAAAGTCGCAAATATGGGCTATTCAATTTGCACTGTTGAATAGTCCACATTGTTAATGACAAAAATTGTTTACTTTTTAATGCAGCAAAAACTAAACTTTATTGGTGAAATTTAAAGGTCCTTATGAAGTATTTTAAAATTGGTGCTATAGCTTAATGTGTCAGCCATTTTGTTGTTTTTTTACTTGGAAATCCTTTTAATTTTTTTAGCTAATGTTTTGTTTATTTTTTAGACAATAAAATATTCAAAAATAAAAAAAGTGGTTGCATTGTTTTTTCCGATTTCTTCAGTTAAACATTCTTATCACTCAATAAATCACTTGTTCAGACTATAATACTTGTACATTGTTGTTAAAATAAAAGCTGCTTGCTTTTACAAGCATTCAAATACGCAGAAAGAAACTCGGTTGCAATGATAGCTTTACAAGAAAAAAAAATTAATTCATGTTAAACAAAGTTTTGCATTACATACTTTTTATACAGAATATATAATTTAACGGAATCATTATTATATACAAAGTTTACAAAACGAGTGATATTTACAAAGATCAATAAATAAATATTTTTTGATTGTGCTTCGAAATTTTTACTTCTCAGGCTCTGCAGCTGGTTCAGGCTCTGGTGGATCTTCTTTAGGTGGATTGCTGATACATTTGCAATACCTTTCTGGGCCACATAAAACTAAAAAATGCAATTGGTTTATGAATTTTGTGTTTATCTTTCACAAAAGGTACTATGAAATTAATTTATCAAAAATGAATTTTTTTTACTTTTTTAAAAGTGAAAATGTGATCAAAAACCTATAAATTTGAAATCGAAATTTCTAGTCATTGTCATAAAACTTCTTATACAAGAAAACTTACGAAGTGCATCACATGAACATTTAACTTCTCCTACTTCACAAACAACTCCTTCACAGATTGCATCATTATCACATGGAGAACCTTCTTCAGCAGCAAAAGTGTTTTGACATAAGATTGACAAAACAAGAATAAAAACAAAAGATTTGTACATCATCGAAACCATTGTTTTCAAATTATCGAACGGTAGTGATAAAACTGATAACAAAATGACCAGTATTTATACTATATGAAACGATTTACGATTGAAGTTGTTCTAATCTGTTTATGTTTTGTTAAATTACCAAGAACGTGTCTGATCATTTCCAAAACAAAAGCAATGTCACTCAACGCAAGCGATAAAAAACAAAAAATATGCAAATCAACCATTTTGTAGAGACATAACACTTTTTTCTGTTGTCTCTGTTTATGTTTTTGTTGCAGAGGCATTGTCTGATTAGCTACAAAAATATCACAGATTATAGCGCGTACAAACAAAAGATTATGCAAATTAGCTATTTTGCAGAGGAGTTTTCGATTTTTATTTGCTGATCAATGATACAATGCAAAAAAAAATGTTATTATTAAACGATCTAAAATCATGGAAATTAATACAATGCTTTTTGGTTTTGTATGTTAACTCAGAGATCAATTGATGCAAAAGCAGTAATGTTCAATTCAACACCATATTTAAAATCATGCTTTATTAAATGAACACTTGTTAATTCGTTGAAGCATAAATCATTGCATTTAAGAAAAAACTGAACTAGTATAGTTGTTGTCGCTTTCAATAGTTAATGTATTAACTATTGAAAGTACATATTGATTCTCTTTCTTTTTTACAATAACGCAAATCATCTCAAATTAAGGTCATGCAAACACTGTTTTTTCTTCGCCATATTACCTTTATTTTTAGTTACGCGTATGATCTGTACACTTAAATATTCAATAATTCACATTTTTAATTAAATGTGATTTCATTTTTTTAAACAAAACCTTCTGCAATCACTTAAAAGATAAACTAACAAAACAACAATTTCTGTCATGAAACTACGAAAGTTAGAGTTTGCTATCGAAACACTCAAAAGAACGCGACAGCATCATTAACGAATATCCTTTTTTATTACATATTTGAATATTTTATTTTTCTAACACCAGATAAGAGAAAAATCAATAATTAATTATTGCCTAAGATTACTGTAGCCCTTTTTATTACAAAATCAGTTCATTTTATGGACATTAGTAAATCACAATTTTCCTTTTGCTGAAAGCACAAAAAAGCTTTTTATTTTATAGTTCGCAATTCTTCTAATCTAAACAGTAGGAATTGAAAGATCCGTCTAACAAATAATACAATGTAATTAAATTTGGAGGCTTTTTTAGATGCTAAAATGCTGTCATAATTAATGTTTTTCAATATGTTTGCATCATATATAAAATAGAAAAAAACAAATTATTTGATTTAAAACAACTGTTGTATCTCATTTAAAAAAGGAGAAAATCAATGTGTTGACACAAAACTACAAATATTAAAGTTTACTTTTAACAAAGAAACTAACAGCCAACGTGTCTTCTTAACATTGTCGTTTTTGCTAAAAATTTTTGAATATTTTATTTTTTAACAAAATATTAAAAAAAAATTAGTATTTTAAATAATTCTAATTAATAATCGCCACTTTTCAACATTGAGAAAAGTTGAATGAAACAACTATCAACTCAATTAATAAAAAAGCGCAGATTTTTTGTATTGGGACATTAAATAAAAATTAAAAATTATGTTAATTAGCAAGTTTCCATAGAAGCGATTTCCTAACTTTTGTTGTAGACTTTTTATTTTTGTTGTTGTTTAATTGAACAAACTCTCAGAAAAACAAAACAGTGAGCGTAACTGATAAAGTTTATGCAAATTAGGTATTTAGCTGCGATTATTTTTTTATAATTGTTTGCTAATCGATAAAAAAAACAGATTATCATTAATTTATAAGAATCCAAAACCATGAGGACTAACGTTTTTTTTTATTTTTTAATGTTAAATCAGAGATCATGTGGCTGGCAAAGTCTTGACCCAATCAGTGAAGCTGAAACTGTAATATCTAACAAAACATGAAACGAGTATGACACTAAATTAAAAAGTGCATTTTCAATAGTTTATTTTCTTCACCCATCTTTACTGTAGCGTCTTATCCAAAAATCTTTTCACATTTTTCAATATTGTTGACCATCAAATATTCGATAAGAAATGTGATTTCTTAAGATTTTAACAATATCAGATTAGGAGATGCAATAATTTTAAATTAATCAAGTGAAATTTAGCTTGGGTTAATTTTTTTCAATGTCTTGTAATAATTGATTAAAAGGACATTTAGAAAAGTTCAAAGATTTTTTTCTTCAAAAGCTTACTTTTTAGCTTAAAATAAAATATTTAAACATTCTTGTTTTTGATAGAACAAGTGATAAAAACGATTATAAAAATATTCAACAAAAATCGATGAGATTAACCCCAAACTATAAAATCTGTAGTTGCTAACACAAAAAGAAGATATGCGAAAAACCACTTTAAATAATCAAAAGACAAGTTTTTGTTATCATTAAAAAATTGATTTATTTATTACTATCATAGCGGCCTTTATTATTTGGAAGTCAATTGCTGTTAAGTTCGCTACGAAAAACGTAACAATGATTATATTAACGAAATGTGGATTTTCAATAACAAAAAATTTTTTGTCGTAAAAAAGTAATGACTATTCATTTATCATATTTTGGCGTCGTCTCTAATTTTTTTGAAAATATAATATCCACGAATTGCGTAGTGTGGCCAAATATTTTATCATGTTTAAATAAATTTATCTCCGTATATCTCTTTATAGTATAAAACAAAATATTCAAATACACATAATTTAAATGTAGAAAAGGTAAATTTAAACGTTTTTTTATTTCCTGCAAAAATGTTAAAATTCAACTAAAAAATGAATAATTGACCGTCAACGTGTTTGACATAAAACTACAAATATTAGAGTTTGTCATGAACAATGAGAAACTACATGAAAAGTGTTTTCTAAAATTTACTTGTATTTTGCATCCATTTTTGAATATTTTGCTTTTTACAACAAATGATAGCATAAGTAATGATTTAAATATTTCAATTTAATTTTGCAGAAATTGTCGAACATTAATAAAAGAAAGAATAATTAGAATTTTTATTCATAAATTAAAAACATTGGTTAAGGCTTTTTGTATGGAAAACAGACATTTGGCGGACAGGACACTTGGTAAACTTATAAAATTTCAAGAAAAAAACAATAAATGCAATAACAATTTACAATTCTTCGGTATATTTCAATAATTTACCCAATTCCAATAAATAAATTTCAAGAGTTTCTGATTGTGTTGTTCTATTATCAACCATAAAAATATTCATTCGATTTTTTGCTTCATTAGCATTAAAATCTGCATCAAGAGTATTTTCAATTAGAGCGGTAAAGAAACAAAAACAAGTATTACAATCGTTAAAAATGTTTTCGTTACTTGTTTTTCTCTCTTACTCCCTTTTCGCTCTCATACTTCTTTTCACACCATCTTTTTACTAACAATGGTATTCAAAACCCCTTAAGGGCTTCTGTAATCTTGCTTTTAGGCCATATGGATCAATAATCGACTGTCTCTTAAGTAAGAATATGAGGGGAAAAAAGCAATGCTTCATACTAGAGGAAGATGACCAGTCTAGCACTTTTTCCGGGATGTTATAAATTATAATAAACTAAATGCACAAATTTTTCTTCTTGAAAAGTTTTAATTTTATTCTAGCCGTTTTGAGTCTTTTGTTCTAATAAACCTAAAAATATTGCGCGTACCTTAATAATGATATTGTGTTTGCAATTTTTGAAGTAAAATTTTTTTAGATATTTTTCAAATGTTACGAAACAAAAAATTACTTGTTGAACTGACAAACTTAGCAAAAATGACTGTTTCATCGCCTGGCATTTTTTCTCCAGTAGTCACTATGACATTGACGGCATTCTACAATAAAAAGCCATTATTGTAATAACCAGATGTATTACAAATAATAATAATTGATATTTATTTAGAAGACAATAAATATATAGCACAAAATACAACAGCAAGATGTGTTGATTCGAGGAGAAGATTGAACAACCATAAAAGAGAGAAAGACAAGCAGCAAGGTAGGCTGAGCTTGCAAAGAGGAAGAAGTCGTGTTAAGACCTTACAATAGAAGGGAGACAATAAGAGAGAGACAAACAAAGGAAAGACAATAGAACACGGTTATTGCAATTATTTACTCCTAAAAAAAAACCAGAAGCTGCAAAATTGAATGAAACAAATTTAGCAGTAATAAATCAAGGATTTATTTGTTTTTGCCATGGAATGAATCCTGAACGTCGACAAGATGCCCAAATTTCAAGATCTGGTTTACAATATTTAATGGATGAATTTAAAGATGATCCAGAAACTTATCAAAAATTGTCACCTATATTTGATGCTAATGGTATTAAATGTCTCGAAAGGGCTATTCTGTCACATACTGGTATTCCACCTGATGATACTGATGAAATGGACATGGATTTGACTAGAATTCCAAGCTCACATTTTTGGTGGTTTTTTGTTGATGAAGACGATGACGAGGAAGAAAATAAAAATTCAACTGAAAAATACACTAAAAAATCAATGATCTGACACAAATCTGCTAATGCTAGAGTTTGTTATTCAAACACAAAAGTCGTATTTCAGATCATTCATTACATTTTTTGAATATTTTAAAGTATGTTTAAAGCAATATAAAAGAAATGCAGATTACAACAATATATATCAAAAGGTAAAAAATCAGCATAGCGTTTATCCATAAATCCTTTTAAGAGTATGACATTGACTAAGGAATGTATTCCTTAACAAAATCTGGAGATACATTTCGATTGTAAATTCTTCTCTTCATTAATTCCTTGTAATTATTACAATTCATTTAAAAATGTTACCAGCTTTTTTTGCGTTAGATATATCAAATTTTTACCAAACTGTGGTAAAATGTTTTTTAACGCATATTCACCTTAATAACTCAAAATAAAAATCGATGTTAAAACAGCAAACTGTAAATTCTGCCGCTGATATTTGGCCCTTAGCTATCCCTTACTATGACGAGCATTTAGGGAAAATATGGGGCCTCAACTCCGGATTGAGTTGGAACCCTCTACGGTTAGCATATGTACAAACATTGTTATTATAATTTTTAAGGTTTTGCCATAAATACGACAATAATTTTTCATTAAAAAAATGTTGCGAAATATTAAACATGTGTCCGCCAAAAAAAGGTATAAATTTGTTGTTACTTCAGCATTGATGATTTTAACGTCGACATGAAGAACTGTGCCATTAATGTAGTGCTGAAATAAAACCATTCTTTAGAAGATAACATTTCTGGCAAAATGCACTGCTAAAATTTAAAAGAAAAAGTTATACATTAACTTACATCAGTATAATTGTTTTTTTGTCATTTTTAAAACGATTTTATAGTAATTCTTTTCAGCAGACTTTGATTTAAAATCTTTGCTAACAAGCTAAAAATCAAATATAATTAAAAAATGCAGTATTTTTTTCACACAAATATCAAGAACAATACTGATATCAAACATCAAATCAAAGAATAACTTTAATTGGCAATTAAAAATTTAAACTTTTTTTAAATAAATTTTTTTCAACAAAAGTTAAACTTCTTTTGTTCTTTACTAAACAATACGTTTGACAACATGACATTGAAAGCGATAATTAATTAGGCGAAAAATCTGTTATAAAATGTAATCAGTTTTCTCATAATTTTTGTATTAATTTTCAGCAACTTTGCTGTTAAAAACAAAAATGAAATTTTTGGTGTTCCTTTTAGTTCTTTCTTGTTATTCTGCAAATGCAGCTGCAGATGATAGCGATGAAGAGTAAGTATTGTGTTCCCTATTTATTATCACATTTTTCAAACATCATCATTTTTAGTTCCATAAATTGGGCAGTTTTGGTTGCTGGTTCATACACCTGGAAAAATTATCGCCATCAAGCAGATGTTTGTCATTCATATCATGTTTTGGTTGATCGTGGTATTGACCCTGAACATATCATTGTTATGATGTATGATGATATTGCTAATAATGAGGAGTAAGCGTTTCTTAACTGCGATACATCTTAAAAAGAACTTTAGGAATACTCATCCTGGGCAAATCTTCAATGTTCCAAATGGCACAGATGTTTATGCAGGTGTACAAATTGATTATTCAGGAAAAAATGTGTCTTCTGAAACTTTTTTGAATATTTTAAAAGGGAATGCAACAGGAAATATAGGAAAAGGAAATGAAAGAGTCCTTGAAAGTACTGCAAAAGATAATGTTTTTATTTATTTTGCTGGACATGGTGATGTTAATCTTGTTGTTTTCCTTGAAAAGAAGTTAGAAACTCTTTTGCACAGAAAGGACCTCCATAATGCATTAGAATACATGCATGAAAATGAAATGTATAATAAAATGCTTTTTTATCTTGAATCATGTGAATCCGGTTCAATGTTTGAAGGATTATCATCTGATTTGAATGGTCAGTTGAGTTAACAGTCTTTTTGTTGCACTATATTCACATTAATTGTCAACTCAAAATCCATGTTTTGATAAAATAGCTTTTAGTTTACGCTGTCACAGCAGCAAACGGTACCACCTCGTCATGGAGCACATTTTGTGGACCAGAAGCTGGATTTCCTGATAATTGTTATGCAGATGAATTTTCGTCAAATTGGATGAAAGATTCTGAAACTGTAAACTTTTTACATTTTGTTTTTTTTTGAATGGTTGAGACAGCAAACCAAATTTCTACATCATCAAAAAAAATCTGTTTAATGTTTAACATAACAGAGTCATCAGTTTTTAATCGAAAAGAATAGAAAAAATAGTGTTTTTTGTAGTCCACTAATATCTTATTGTGCTGTAAAATTTTTTCTAAATTTTAGCATGACATTAACACAGAAACTATTGGAACACAATTCACTGATGTAAAAAATGCAACCGTATGGTCAACAGTTTGTCAATTTGGAAATCTTGAATTTCGTAATGATTTGGTATCACTTTATCAAGGAGAAAAACCTGTCGCAAAATATAGTGATGAAGAATCATTCGCAGAAGGATTATCCATGCCATCAAGTGAAGTCAGCCTTTTCGTAAAACTTGGAATGGCAAGATCTCGTGGTATGAAAGAACATGAAATAACAGAATTAGAAAAAAGTTATGCTGACAAACGTGAACAAATGTATACATTTGTTGAAGGTGCAGTTCGAGCTGTAATTATTGATCACCGTTTTGTAAAGAAAATCATGTCAACAAAGCTTTCACAATACACTGAACTTGAATGTCATGCAAATGTTATGAAAGCCTTTTCTCGTTGTGTTTCATTGGGATCTAGCACATATGCTTTAAAATTCTCTTCAGCCTTCGCCAATTTGTGTGAAACTATCAGAGATGAAACAGCTATCGTCAATTACTTAAATGAAAAATGCCAAAATGGCCAATTGTTTGAAGATGTTATTTAATCTTTGAAAATGAATATCTTGTGTTATACAATTAATTGAGCCTTTTTGAGTAAAATTTTAAATAAAATTGTTATGAAAATATATTTAGGTGTAGAAAGTTTTAATTTTTCATTCTCATGATTAAAAGAAATAAACAAAAACAAATCTAGAAATATTTCAACTTAAAAATATCAAGTAGTGATTCAACTTTTTCTTTATCTTCTTCTTAATCAGATTGTTTTAAAAATTAAATTTCGCCAATTTTTATTTAAAGGAAGCAACTTCGCTCTATTCACTCAGCAAAGCTAAAATTTCTTTTTTACAATATTGAAAGTGAAATCAATAAATATATCTTAAGCGCAAGCTTATTATTATGCTTTATAAAGTGTATACGATATTTGAATGTTTTTTTCGCAATAATGCTTTCTTTTTAGCGTTAAGTAAAAATTTTAACAGAGTTTGATTTTCTAATAAAATGAAAGTGAAAATCAATGTAATCGAGACAGAACTACAAATATCGGAGTTTGCGCTAACAAAAAAAGTAGAAAAAAATGATTATTTTCAATATTATTGAAAAACTGGAAATCATGCGAGCTTTTTCAGTTAATAGCGTTGCACCAATTTTTATTAAGATTATTATTTTTGTTGTTCTTTTTTTCATAGCTAAGATCCACATAGAATAATCACTTGCTGTGTCTTATTTAGCGGAATTTAAAATATTCAAACATTCACTTTTTGAACGAAAAAATAATAAAAGTGTTTTCTTTTATAAAGCATAATAAAAGATCACTAATAATTAACTGATTTTATTGACACAAGGAAGCTTCTATTCCGTATTTATCTATTTATGTTCTCTATCTAGCAATGATGGAATGCAAAATGAAATTTTTCAGAATTTAAGATCTTTCTCAAATCATGATCGCATTTTGCTTTCACTGAAAAAAGACACCTATACCAAAATTGGTTAATAATCGCTATTCAATAAAATTAGAGAATAACAAGAATCAGATTTGGTTAAAAGCTACATTTTCAATAAAAAATGGCATTTAATTCTGTATAGATAACGCCCCTCTCAATCCTTTTAATGTATTTGAAAATTCATTAACCACATTGTCTTTTTGAAATAATGTATATACTGTGCGACATCAAAGGATTTTCCTAAAAATTACTGCAGATATGTTAACGTTTTTATAGTTTTTACTTTTAAATTTCACTAAGAGTTTTCTATTTAGTGTAAAATGAAATCTTCTAAAATACGCATATTACTTGCAGAATTGTATTTTTCTTAAAAACTATTGTACATGATCTGCTTTTGTGGAATTTCACCATTTTTCCTTTTATTGAATTTTCCATTTATTGCTATTCAAAATTCTCCAATTGATGGATATGGAGCATATATTACAAATACAATCGAATTTCCAACATGGTCATTAATTTTTATTTAATGTTTTTTAACATATTTGTAACTTTTTGTAAAAAAGTAAACAAATCTGTGTTTATCAACATGTAAGCTGCAATAAATGTTATTTAAAAAAATTTAAATAAGATATTCATGAGCTTCATTTCTATTGTCAATAAGAAATATTGCAAAAAAGAATATCAACGTGCTTCTCAGTAATTGCTCAATGCAAAGAACTTTCCCAAAATGGGGATTGATCGATACGATCAATAATATTGTGTATGAGGAAAACCGGCATTTTGTGGCCCCTGCAAACAAATTTGAGAAATGCATAAGATAATTTTTTTTATCTAACGCATTACTTCCATTTTTTTCAGTGAAAAACTGACGGTCGTTGCGCACTCTTATACTTTTGAATATTTTATATTTTTGCAAATAATTTTTTTTATTTCTTAAGTTTATTTAATTTAACAAATCGTAACTTCATTAGGGCGTTGCAGCGGATCTTTTTCTTCGCATTATTAATAAAAGCTGTAAAAGCTCTCTATGCACAATATATTAAAAATAAAATGTCTTTTTGCAACACTAAAATACATACTTAATGCGGATAGTTACATTTCATTTATGGCTTTAAAATAATAATTTTACATTGTAAACTTTTTTTAAATTTGCATCCAGTGAAACTGTGACATTACATATTACTAATTTTTCATGTAAAACAAATATTATAATTTTATTCAAGCTAAAATGGTACTACAGTAGAAAAAAGTTGAAACCTGTTAGATTTTCTTTTACAAAATAACGCAAAAATTTCTTTTCGAAGATGTCTGTTTGTGATCAAAATAAACCATACAGGTGTTAAAGCATTAAAATCATCAATAATCCACAAGTTTTTTATTATTGATCCATAATATGCATTTTTATCAATTGCAAAAAGGGTCTGAAATGTATAAGTTTTTTCTGTTCAAAAAAATTTTAGCAGATAGCGTAATATCACAAGACACAAGAAGTACTAACCTGCACAACTCCTGAACTTGCTTCACCAATAAACAACAACATGCTATATGCTGCTAGCGCAATATCTTGTGAAGAAACGTTATTTTCTGAATTATTTTTTAAATATCTAAATTTAATGATTGAATAAACAACATAAATATTAAAAATTAGCGAAAGTGAAGAAGCAATGCAAATTTCAATAACCAAATTACGAGATTTTAACCACCATGTTGGAAATTCGATTGTATTTGTAATATATGCTCCATATCCATCAATTGGAGAATTTTGAATAGCAATAAATGGAAAATTCAATAAAAGGAAAAATGGTGAAATTCCACAAAAGCAGATCATTTTGGTAAGATGCTTCTTCTAAAAAAGTTGATACTTTGTTTTTAACCAAAACACTGTACAAATGAGGCGGTTCATTTAAATTTTTATTAGTTAGTTATTTGGAATCGCGAAATTTGACAATTTCACAAAAGCTCCCCCACTGTTTCCATTTTAACCTTTTCTGCCCCTCCACTTAACATCAAAAACTGATTTGCCACATATCAAAGATTGTCTATTCCCCTCGGGAACTGTTATTTTGCACTTCAAACACAGCTCTTCATGTTAAATGAACCGCCCTGTAAATCTATTAAAAGATATCATTAATCCATAGAGATGTATTGCAAAACCAGAATAAAAAAGCATATACAATAAATAACTGGATAACAGATGTTCTCTTTTGGCAACGTTTTAAGAAATGGAAAAAGCACTGGAATTGCTGTAAATCGAATCAAAAAATAATAAACCACAGAATGAAGGATATAATTAATTGCAGAGAATTTTAACATTAATGAAGTATAATACAACTTGATTTACCTTAAAATTATTAATGAAATTGAACCTGCCCATGCATATAAATCATATAAAATTGGTAGAATTGTATTGAAGAATGACATGATTTCTGGATTTGATGGAAATAATATATAGCTAAGGTTATACGAAATCCGCAATAATTGTGCAATAAAATTGATGAAAGAGACAACTAAAAATGTGGTAGATATGTTATTATGTTTGATATATAAAAGTTTTAGTGGCATCTGTTAAAGAATGTTTGCTTACACAAGTTGTATGCGATATAACAGAAACAAAACCAATAAAATTATCTCTTTACAAACATAGAAACATAACAATCTTTTATTCCATGGGTGGCACCCAGGTTAAAAGTGAGCCTCCTCCTAGGATTTGTGTAAAGTTGACTCACGGGTATCGCATTAGGGATCAGTAGGTGTTAGGGCCTACACAATACTATGTTTTTTTTAAATTAATGGTGTCAACAAATTCACCACGTTTATGTTTAATCTTGTTTAATCTTCGATTGATATAAATAATTATATATCTCTTAAGCAATTCTACTAAAAATGATATTTATTTTTGCAAATGTTTTTAAAAATATTCAAAAGAAAAATAAGGAAAAATATCTTTTTTAAAAAGAGTATCGAATAAAAAATAGTTCATATTTTTTCAGTAAATATTTTCAATGCATTTTCTTGCAATAGAGAAAACACTTAAATTTGAATGTTTTATTTTATTTTTTATTTAACGATTTTATCTGTTAAATAAAATGCAACAATATTTTAAAAAATAGAAAAACTAATCATGCGATTTCATGTTTACTATTCAGTTTTAATTTTTTAGATTTTATAATTTTCAGTACCCTATCCAGAAAAATAAAAATTTTTTTTATCATATCCTTATTAATTTTAACTTACATAACAAATTCTTTTCATTAACATTTAGTGCTGCTGTCCCATTAAAGCTTTGTTTATACATACAGAATTTAATAAACGATAACACATTTAATACTGCAGCTATAAATGTAATGCTCGAATATACAGTTATCGAAAGAATATAATTAAAATATTGAACATTTTTGTTTTTAAATTCTGTCATAACGTTTCCGCCTGCATCAATTATATAATTAATGGGTTGAAATAGTCGCCATGAAACATGTAAAAATGGCAAAAAGAGTAGCATAATAATGTACCATTTTGAAGTCCAAATTTTTTTGTGTTGAATTGGGAACCATATTAAAGTGAAGCGATTTAAGGAAAGAACTAGATGGCCAAGAAATTGTAGCACTGTCATATATCCCATTAAGTCGAAAGATAACGAGGCAGAGATTGTTTTTGAAGATTTCAATAATTAGTGATCGAAGTTTCAGGGTAATTAACATCTATAAAGTGGGTCTTGCAAATTTGCATAAGAAAGAAAGTGGTACGGTTATTATAAAGAATTTGCAAATCTCTTTTCCAGAAGATAACGCAAGCTTCTTAGGTCATTTGCAAAGCTTGTATTATTAAAAAAAACTTGCATCAAAAAAGCAAACCAAATCTGCTATTAAGAACATTACAAAAATATTATAAAATGGCCCTTGAAAAAGAGTCTTTCTTCTAGCTATTAACAACACTAAAATGGAAGCATGGAATGAATAAAATACAATTTCGATAACAAGCAAAATTATTTCATCCCAATCCATTATCATTTTTAAACAGCTTTTTCGGTTTTAATAAGAAAGAAAAAAGAACTGACAAACAATATTTTATTTCAAATAAAGTCATTCTAATTACTTTGTTACATTTAAATATCCTTCCCTTCATTTTTTTATAATTAATACTAGCAAATACAAAAATGAATTTGTTTGTAGTCTGTGAGACCAAAAAACTTTTTAATGTATTCTTTAATTGAACTGGTGTAGGTTCAAAAAATACAATTAATTTTTTTTGTGTACTTTCATAGCTCAAACGCATATATGTACTACTACAATGGTAATATAAATGCATATTTCATTAATTAATATAACTTATTCCATACCAGAGAACCCCATATGTACATTTTTTTACAGTTTTAACAAAAAGACAAGTAGCTACCCACGTTAAGAAAAAGCCGTAACGCGTTCATCACTTTTGCATCACTGACATTAACAAAAAAACCCTCACAGGTGAGATGATATCGTCACTAAAGCATAATTGCCAGTTATAAATTCGTCACCGGTGAGTTTTTACGCCACAGCTTTTTTTTAGTGCACAATCATGAAATACTACAACACAAAAATTTTTAATTATGCTACCACCAGCTTTTTCTTCCGTAAAACAAGTTTAACGAATTTTTGAAAAAACAAGATTTTCACAAAATTTTCAGCTTGATTAAATTACAAAATTTTTTGTAACACATTTGTTTATTTTTTTTTTATAACAAAACTATCAAATTTTAAGAACCAAAATTATGAAAAAGACATCTTAATTAAAGAGTTATTACATCACATTGGTGCTAATGTATTGGTTAAAATCATAAACATCTTCTGGCATCTTCGTCATCTGTTTAGCTTTCGATTTTCTCTTCGGGTTTTTACTGACGAATATTCTGATGACATGAATGCTGAAACTACAACAACACCAGCCACGCCCCTTTTTTTATGGCCCATAATTTTACCATATCCTTGAATTATAAATTTCCGATATGGAGTAATCAAAAACAAAATTATATTATAATCAAGTACACTATGACATGAAAGAAAAGAAAACATTAAGAAATGCAATGTAGAAGAATTTTCTATTTGAAATATAATACATATAATAGCTACATTAATAGGTAGCCACAGAAAAACAAAAATTAGCATAATTTGAATGATTGCACTAAGTAAAAGGCTTCTCTGTAACTTCGACACTGCAACAGTTAAATTTTTTTGAACAAGATGAATGAAATACAAAGATCCAATTATACTAATAATTGTACTTATGCCACTAAAAGCAAGAATATATTTGCCATATGTTTCAATATTACTCACTGGAATGAAAACCATAGAAGGTTCATGCAGTTCTTTAAAAATTGGATCAAATTGAAATGCATTTTTAAGGGAATCTTGGAAAATTGGCGAGAACATTAAGACAAGAACGAATAAAGGTATAATGACGGCAAAAAATATTACTGTACCAAAAAAAAGTAATTTCGTAGTATTAATATGCTTACTCATGAACGATGGAAATATTGTAAAATATCGATTGATAATTGTCGCTGCAACACTAATCATGCATGCAAACGCAATTATAGTATAACTAATAGCAATAGTAACAGTTATAATCGGGCTTTCACTTATGCGAATATAAAATGCAAATAGTGGGGTAAAAAAGGGCTTAAAAATTCCAAATCCAGTTTCAAGTAAAAAACTCCAAAATAAATGATTCAACAAAAACCATTTAAAACTTTCTAAGCCTTTTGACTGTGTTAAAACAATGTAGATTACCAAAGGAGCAATGATACATGTCAAAATTAAAGTAATTGTTGAAAAATAGTAATAAAACTGAACAATTTTTGGATGTGGGAAGGTTATACTTGATTTAAAATTGGCATTCTTCACTTGATTTGACTATGAGGCTATGCCCAATCATCAGTGAAAATGTTACTTTTCCTTTACCAGGAAAGGGTTGTCTTCCATTTCCAAAGGCCAAAGGACGTGCCTCAATAGCTCAGTTGGTAGAGTATCTGACCGGTAATCAGGAGGTCGCAGGTTCGAGTCCCGCTTGAAGCAGCGGTTCTGAGGCAAAATTTTTCGGTTTTCCCCACTTTTCGATTCCCTTCTTGTTTAATTTGACATATTCCAAAAAATAATATAAAAATGTCTAAATTTTTTTGGATGTTTTATTTTTTTACATTTAAACTTAATTTAAATTTAAATTGTATAAAATTGTTTCTGGTAATATGACAGGTGTTTAAATTGCTTTTTTAATCACCTGTCATTACAAAAAAAGTTTTAACCATTAAAAAAACTTAGGCTGGTAATAACGTATTTCCGTGTTAAAATGAATACGTTGCAGCTGTTTTATACAAATAAGTTTCACTTCAAAATTTGACAGAAACACAAAATTGCGGCATTTCCCCGTTCCCCAAATAAACATGATTCGTGAAATTTAACCAAATACGCGCAACCTTAAATTGGAATAAAATGCTATACTCTAAAAAAACATTCCATTTTTTGACGCAAAAATTTAAATTAATAAAAGTTAAAAACAAATTTAAATAATATGCGTGGAGAATACGTCACTAATAATTTTTCTACATCAATTTTTTGCTGTAATTCTTATTTAAGAAAACATTAATTCAAGACTTGATTGATTAAATAGAACTTTCTAATCTTTTTAACTAAAATTTCAAGGTCAAATCCATTTTTTCTGTTCTTGTTAACTAGCGTTCTTTTAGTTTCTCAAAGAAAAAGATTTCACGGTTATTTCTCTTTTTTGTATTAAATGAAAACAAAAATAAGGGTTTTGAATATTTAAAAAAAAGTAACCAGAAAAACATTTAAAATACAGGAAAGTTGATTCAAGAAAAACGCCGCTTTTCTTTTAGCTGTCAAATTCGTTATACGGAATTTTCTCTTATTTCACTCTTAACTGAAGTTCAGTTTTTTGTCACAGGGGAGACCAAATCAAATCGGAAAATTTTTAATCTTCAAATTCGATTTTTTTCATTAAAAAAAATTTCTTATGAAAAAGTGAGCTAAACTGTGCAGTCCGGTTTTCCCTAATTACAGTATAACAAATTTTAGTTGCAAAAAAAATCGTCGTTTTTTTTGAATCACCCTGTACATCTGATATTGAAAAAAACTGCAACTCTGTGCAATTTCAGAAAAATTCATCAGATCTTTAATAAACTTGAAGATATGACGATGGACAATATTTAAAAATAATACAGCATGGCTGATGCCGCAACTTGAAAATAATTTTTTTCTTCAAAAAAAGAAATTAACGTTCTAATAGTTTGTCCACATGCAGGTGCATCAGATGGCATTGTAAAATTTAGGTCACGGTGGATACTGTAGGTATACGGTAGAAAGTTCTAGAAAAACCGATGTTTTAAGGAACGGTTGTAAATGATTAATTATGACAATTTAGGATTAGTAAAATCATATTCAACAACTTCCAAGTGATATTATGCCGCAGGGCATTATGCAAATTTTCAGGGTCGAAAAATTTGCATATTTACCTGAACTCAAAAAATAGCAGGAACTTGTTGGAAATAGTCTGTGAAACCGAAACTATTTCCAACAACGATGCTTAAGAATAGATATTTTAGTAATTCAAAGTCATCGTCTGCTACTCAATAATTTTTGGTTGTCTATTAAACTCATCTAAAGCTTATAGCCGGCAATCGGAAGACTCGGTTTCGATTCCTGGTCGGGGCATAATTTTTCGAATATCTTCACTACCTTATTTTCGGTTTGTCCCTTCACAACTTTGCTTGTTTAACTTAATAACTACTTTTCGATTTTTTTTTGAAGAACATTCATTTAAAGGGAGTGTCCAAGACAGCACAAATCTTTTTAGATGAAGCATCTTAGCACGAAAGCAATAAAATTCAGGCTCAACTTCTAAAAACTCCGAATCTTAAAATTCTGATAACTGTTCCTTTCTTAACTATTTTTCCTGATCCCAAAAATAGTATGGATGTTGAAAATTGTTTGGATATAAGCTAAATTTTAGCATTTCTTGGATTATGAAGTAGGATATCCAAGGATTAATCTCAAAAAGCTGAAACTCAGCTTATATCCACCACTTTTTAACATCCGTACCATTTTTGGGATCAGGAAAAATAGTTAAGAAAGGAACAGTTATCAGAATTTTAAGATTCGGAGTTTTTAGAAGTTGAGCCTGAATTTTATTGCTTTCGTGCTAAGATGCTTCATCTAAAAAAATTTGTGCTGTCTTGGACACTCCCTTTAAAAACGAGCATATGCTTGAAAGAAGAATTAAAATCAGCCGATTAATTTCATACAAAATTAAAAATGTCAAAGCTTTAATATTCGTCTTTCGATAAATGATAATAAGTCCAATGTAATTTTTTCTCATTTAAAACGGTCCTAGTTTCGGATAGAGATTGATTAAAACTGTAAGGAAAAACAACTACTTCACCGTTTTTTATGTTTTCGGATGCTTTCAAACTTATTTCTTTTTTATTCACTATCCTAATTTTTGCATCAAAATATTCAAAATAAAATAAATAAAATTGCTTGCAGTTTTTTGCTCTTTTTTCTTGTGTCCAACTTTTTTGGGTGCTCAATAAACCACTTGTTTAAACTACAGGGTTTGTATTTTGTTAAAACAAAAGTTGTTTTAATGAGATACATTACATATAGTCTTAAAAAAGAGAGAAAAATCATGTTTTGACTTTTTTGAGGAAATACAGTCACCATAGTCAGCAGTGAGTTTGGATTCGGGGGATCCTATTGATTTGGCCTTAAAAATATACGAGAGAATTTATTTGTGCAAGTGGAGTTATGTCTTTTTTATTTTTACTTTAGTGTGTATATTTTATTTAACTGTCATTCCATGAACTATGGACAACCCCAAATTTTTAACCACCTCTTTCAGCATACATGCAATGCCTTCTCCAGATTACTTTCCTTCAGATGTTTATAAATGGATAAAGAAAAATGCCAATCCACGAACGTCATTGAAATTGATGCAAGTTTGCAAATATTTTCAACACAAAAAATTTCCCTTTACGTATCTTAACAACGCTTATATAAACGGCGTTGATAGTATTTACACAATGTATAATGATAAAGAATGGGAACTTAAAAATGTAAAAAACCTTCCTTGGAATTTATGGTTAACTGGACTGTTTGCTAACAATAATTATCATATTGCACAACTGCTACAAAAATGTGTAATCTGTGAAATAAAAAGAATTAAGTTGTCGCGTATAGAAATAAAATTAGCTGACTTCAAATTTTTAACAGCTTGCGGGGATGTTGAAGAATTAGAATTAATGAAATCAAAAATTTTTTTACCAAACGGTCTGCCGGTTCCGTTAGAAATTATTTTATCATGTCTTCCTAATGTCCTCGAAATTTCTATGTAAGTTAAAAGTGGTTATGGAAATCTAGTATTTACTATTATTCTGTTTATACAATAGTCATGTTCTTTTTAGTCAAAATTATGTTCCAACATACACCTTCACAGGAAAATATATGTGCTCAAGGCTCAAAACTTTTTCATTGTCTAACATAACTGCAAATTTTAACATTGAAGGATTTACACAGTTTATAAAAGTAAGTAAGCGTATTTAACATCTAGAAAAGAAAAAAAGATTTTTAGAAAAGTCAAGAAACTCGGTTTATCCTTAGATTTGATTGTGATTTACGATTCAATAAATTATACATTGGAAAAATTCAAAGATATGAAAAAGAAATATTTGATGCATGGTTTTCTACAACTAATTTACCAGAATTAAACTATTCTACACAATCACAAGAAGAAAACCTAGGCTATTCAAGATATAATCGAAAACATGAAAAATTAAATCAAGCATCAGCAAAGTTTAGAAGCAAATTTAGCAACAAATTTCCTGTTAAAATGGTTTTTGAATGGTTTTTCATTTTTATTCGTGATATTTTTGCAACAAAACAATAAATTTGTATTAAATTAAAATCATGAAAAACTCATATTAGTTTTAAGTTTTCATTATCTACATAGTGATCAAGCTATTTATAACGCTATGATACAAACACTTTCTCCCCAGTTTCTCCCCTTCCTTCATTGTCCGAGTGTATAATAGCTCCAAATAATAGTGTTAAAGAACAAAATTTGTACATTAGTTCGATCGATTTTTTTTCTTTCGTTTAAATAAGTTACAAGTTTAAAATACGAAATTTGCACTTTGATGTTAGAGAAAAATCAAGATGTTGCTATTTATACAAAAAATGCAAAAATAAACAGGGTCAAAAGATTGTTGGCGTTTATAAATCTGTCACTGATAGTGATAGAAACAAAAAAAAGCCACAGCTAATTTATATTTGTTCCTTAAACTCAAAACAACTTTGATTGAACTGATGATACAAAATAGTTGATCTTTGTGTTTTTATCATCTACAATAGTTGTCTTATCATTTTATCACTTTTTGATAACTTTATAAACAAAAACTGTCTACTTTTTAATGTATCAAAAACTAAACTTTATTGGTGAAACTTAAAGGTCCTTATGACGTATTTTAAAATTGGTGCTATAGCTTAACGTGTCAGCCATTTCATTGTTTTTTTTACTTAGAAACTGTTTTAGGCTAATGCTTTATTCATTTCTCAGATAATGAAATATTCAAAAATAAGAAAAATTGGTTGCATTGTTTTTTTTTGTTTTTTTTCAATGTACATTTTATCACTCAATAAATCACTTGTTTAAACTATGAAACTTGTACATTGTTGTTGAGATAAAAACTGCTATTATAACCATTTAAAAACGCAGAAACAAGCTTGGTTGTAATAATAGTTTTAAAAGAAAAAAATTCATTCATGGCAAACAAAATTTTGCATCACATTCTTTTTTTACAAAATAAATAATTCTATTTTAGCGATAAATAATTTAACAAAATAAACATATCATTATTATATACAAAACTTAAAAAACGACTGATATTTAAAAGACCAATAAATAAATAGTTTTTGTTTTGCGCTTTAAAATGTTTATTTTTCAGGTTCTGCAGCTGGTTCAGGCTCTGGGGGGTCTTCTATGGGTGGATCACTGATACATTTGCAGTACCTTTCTGGGCCACATAAAACTAAAAAATACAACTGATTTATGAAATTTTTATATATTTTTTATAAATTCTATAAAATCTAATTGTTAAAATTTGGTTTCCTTCGTTTTTTTTGCAGTTCATATTGTGGAAATGGTAAACTGCGATTGAACCTGAATTTTTCGCACCATAATCGAAACTTTTGGTCATTTTACTCTTCCCAAATGAAAACTTACGAAGTGCATCACATGAGCATTTAACTTCTCCTACTTCACAGACAACTCCTTCACAAATTGCATCATTATCACATGGAGAACCTTCTTCAGCAGCAAACGTTTTTTGACAAATGATTGACAAAACAAGAATAAAAACCAGAGATTTGTACATCATCGAAACCATTGTTTTCATAGTATTGAATGGTAGTGATAAAACAAATAACGAAATGGCCAGTATTTATACTCTACTTTTTTAAAACAATTTATGATTTAAGTTATTATAATCTGTTTTTGTTTATAAATTTGTTTTGTTGAATTACCAAGAACGTGTCTGATCATTTCAAAAACAAGCATTGTCACTCAACGCAAGCGATAAAAAACAAAGATTATGCAAATTAATCATTTTGTAGAGGTGTATTGGTTTTTTTGTCGTCTCTGTTTATATTTTTGTTGCTGAATTAAAGGGATTGTCTGATTAGCTACAAAACAATATCAGAGATTGTGATGCGTAAAAACAAAAGATTATGCAAACTAGCTATTTTGCAGTTAAACTTTTCTATTTTTGTTTTCTGTTCTATGATACAATGCAAAAAATGTATTTGTTTCAACCAATCTAAAATCATGGAAATTAATATGTCGCTTTTTGATTTTTTTGCTAACTCAGAGATCCGCTGATTCAAAAGCAACAATTATCAGGCCGTTTCAAAAGTTTTGTCCATTGGTTTTTTCCTCTGGCAATTTTAACTGGAGACTCCAAAAAATATAAAATTTTGCATGAAGGTAGTCATGGGTGTTGATAAAACAGTGCGACATCAGTTTTTGATGTATTTGAAATTTCATGGAATTCTGAGGGATTTTCGTTGCGGAACCAGGATTCTTTAGAGTTTATTGTGGAACAGTGGCTGTAAGATTGGTATTCGAAGCTTATATGGGCCCATATGGCCTGAGGGGTAGCCAAGACGCTAATCTAATAGAATTTACAAGTTTTGAAATTTTCTCGAACGTCCTCGAAATTTTCCGAATTTTGCTAAGCTCGGTTACTGTAATTTTATGAAATAAAGCATATTTTGTATTGCACCAGAAATGCTTAAAAAGTATGACTTTATGATTTTTCAGTCAAATGATATGATCTGGGGTCATTAAAAGTCATTATAAATATTTTTAAATCATCAAAATTTGCCAGAAGAAATACCAACGGACAAAACTTTTGGAACGACCAGATTTGCATCAACTGATTTAGGAAAATCAAGATTCTTTCAGTGAACACATGTTAACTACTAAGAGCATAAATCATTGCATTTCAGAAAAATTGACGGAACTAGTATTGGTTGGGTTTTAATAATTAGTGTAATTATGTAGTGACATTCAAATTTTATAATATCGCAAATAAAATAAGCGAAGAATTTTCCAATAACGCAGTTCATCTCAAGTTTTTATTTTTAGTTACGCTTATGATTTGTACACTTAAATATTCAAAAATTCACATAAATGTGTTTTCATTTTTTCTGCAATCACTTAAAAGATAAACTAAAAAAAGCCACCACTCTACCACAACACTACAAATGTTAGAGTTTGTTTTCAAAACTGTCATTAAAAAACATCCTTTTTTATTACATATTTGAATATTTTGTTTTTTTAACGCGACATATGAGAAAAATCAATAATTAAATATTACCAAATATTACTAGAGCCCTTTTTTTAAAAGAAGAGAAAATTCTTTTATATGACATTAGTAAATTACGATTTCCCTTTTACTGAAATCACTAAAAATCTTTTTGTTTTATAGTTAAAAATTTCTCTAATCTAAAAAGCAAGAATTGTGAAATCCGTTTATCAAATAATACAATGTACATAATTATTGGTGCTTTTATCAATGCAAATATGGTGTCATAATTAATGTTTTTCGATGTGTTTGTATCATATATACAATAATAAAAAGCATATTAGTTTATTTAAAATAACTGTTGTCTTTCATTAAAAAAAGGAGAATATAAATGTGTTGACACAAAACTACAAATATTAAAGTTTACTTTTAACAAAGAAATGAACCAACGTGTATTTTTGACATTGTTGATTTTTCTAAACAGTTTTAAATATTTTATTTATTAACAACAAGTGAAAATAAAATCAAAAAAGTCTAATTAATACCGCCGCCGCTTTTCAAAATTGAGAAAAGTTGAATGAAACAACTATCAACTCCAATTAATAAAAAAACGTAGATTTTTAGTAGTGGGGCATTAAATAAATTTTTATATTTATTTTTTTGTTTTACTGAACTACCAATAATGTGACAGATCATTGAGAAACAAAAAAGTTCCGTTTGACGCAAGTGATAAAAATTAAAAAATTATGTTATTAGCTAGTTTTACAAAGAAGCAAACGTTTTTTCATTTCTTGCAAAAACGTTAAAATTCAACTAAAATGAATAACTGATGACCGTCAATATGTTTGACATAAAACTACAAATATTAGAGTTTGTCATGAACAAAGAAAACTGCAAAAAAGTGTTTTCTAAAATTATATTGTTTTTAGCATCCTTTTTTTGAATATTTTGTTTTTAACAATAAATGAAAGCATAATTAATGATTTAAATATTTCAAAATTTAACTTTGTAAAAATTTTTGAACGAAGGTAAAATAAAAAGTTTTATTCATAAATTAAAGGTAAAGGCTTTTTGTATTACGATCATTACAAATGTTTTTGTTTTTTTATTGCAGCTCTTGGTATAAAAAGGTAAATACTGAAAACGCATTTGACAAAATAAAATATAAAAAAAAGATGTTGAAGCTATCATATTAATCGTAACTGTTTTTTGCATTTGTCTATTTTTGCTTATTGATCATTAATGCAATGCAGATTTTGGTCAATAAAAAAGCGTGATAGCTTCTATTTTACAGCTTAATATTATTGTAAAACCATAGATTATGTGTTTAAAAACATTTAAAAATGTTCCCTTTTTATTCAAAGGATAAAAAAAGGGATATTTTTGTTTGATTCAAAAAATATATTATTGAAATTTTGGTCTACATTTTCAGCAAAAAAACTGTTTTTTATTATAAATTAGTGATAGCAGCCTCATTTAAAGATGACATATATAAGTCGCGTTTTTAATTTTTTTCTAGAATGTTAGATGCTTTCTTTTGCAATGTGAATTTACACACAGTATGACATTCAAATATTTAATTTATTGTTTTCAGTAAATTCTCACCAGTATTTTTAATTATCGTTTACAGTTTGTTCAAAATAAAATATTCAAAAACTCATAATTTAATGATAAAGAGTCGGTTGCATTCTGCTTAAAAGTTTGAAGTAATAATTGATCACCTTGAGAACAAACTATAAATACCATAGTTTCTTTATTCCGACAAAAAAGTAAAAATCTTGCCGTTTTAATGTTCTTTATTTTACTATAATTTTTGAATATTTTGTTTTTAAATATCAAATTTGATCGTAAGGGGGTGCTTCGATGTTTTTTAATTGCTTATTTGTCTTTTACAAATTTACTCCCAATATCTGCATTTTTAGTTTTAATAAAAACTACTGAAAAAAAATCAATTTTAAAAAATCCAAGAGTAAGTTTGCTTGTCATTTATCTGAAGTCACATTATCGGCATTGTGGAAGCAGGAATTTTTCGGGTACTGTAGTTGAACGACTTCTTGCCTACTACCAAGAAATTCTTTTCAAAAATTGTTCGAAATTGTATCAGAAATTTTTCCCTTTTTTGACACTCGTGTTTTAGTTGTTTCTCGGACGAGGCACTTTGTTTATCTGCCACACTCGCTTTGAAAACTCATAAAAAAAAAACAAAAATTTTTTAAATGGTGACACGTTGCCACAAATATTGTAGTTGTTTTATCATAAACATAGAAAAAAAGCAAAAAAAAAATGTTTTGGATTGTTCTTTTTTTTCATTAATTTTTTTGAATATTTTGTTTTTTACGCCAAATAAGAAAAGAATGCATTATTTTAATTTTGTATTTTTGTATATTACTGTTGTCATGACAAAGTATAAGAAAGAAGGTAATCGAAAACGAAAGGAATTAAGATCATTGAATATGTTTTTTTCTGTAATGAACAATCAGCACAATGTGATATTTAATGAAAATCAGAGCAATGAAACAATTTTAACTGCATCAAATAAGCATAATCTTTTTTTATTTCAATAGTGCTGATCCAATTTTTGGTCTAAGAAATAAAATTTGAGCAGCTTTTCTCTTATTTTATTAAGCTTTCTTTGTAGTAAAAATAAAATATTCAAAATGTCTCGTTTTTGATCGCATGTGACATTTTTTTCTTTATTATAAAGTTTATTTTTCATTAAAATGAAGATGAAAATAAAAATCAATGGGTTCAGACCAAACTATGAATTCTATATTTTGTTCATTCTAACAAAAAATCGAAGAATATGATACAATGAATATTTTTTTGCACCAAAATTTTTGAATATTTTGTCTTTAAATACCAAATATGATAGAAAATGGCAGCTTTCATGCCTTTTTTTAACTCTTCCTTTTCTTATATGAACTATCTTCATCTGTAATTCCTCATTTGTATTTACGGCAAAGCATTCAAAGAAAATCAATTTATAAAATTTCAGCTGAAAAATATTTAAAGTATCATTATCAAGCAAAAATATTTCGTTAAAACATTAATCAAACTGCAGCTTGTATTGTTAAAAATTCCATTGATGGTGTGAAAATGTTGCATTTGAAACTATAGCCGAAATTCATAATGGATACTGCTTATAGTTAAATCACCATAGATAAACTTCTTATATAAAAAGACATTACTTCGTTACTTTATCTGTTTCCATCAGATTTTAGAATAAATAATTTTTACTGTATTGAATGATTCACAAAGTTCATCGGTTTTTGTCTCCACTGATTGTAATTTTACATAAAATGTCTTTGATTCGCATACAATTACCTCCTTTTAGATAAAAATCAAATATTCAAACAATGTGGTTTTTAAATGAATGTTTTTCATTTTTTCACCAAAAAATTAAACTAAAAAATAAAACAAAAAAATGATGGACAAAACTACAAATGTTAGAGCTTGCAACCCTAAACTAAACTAAAAAGCAAAAATATGTTTTCTGTAATATCTATTTTTCATCAAATTTTTTGAATATTTTGTTGCTCAATACTCGATATGGATAACTATCGGTGCTTCAAGCAAAAAAATGATGTTATAATCATTTTTACTGGCTATACAAAACATCATATGAAACAATAAAGGAAGATTGCGGTTAAATACTAAAGTTCTGCTCGCTAACAATGTTGAAAGATCTTTCAAATCTTTATACCTTTTACATAAATAAAATAAGAAACCGATTGTGTCTAATTAAATGAAAATCAAAGCAAATAATGTAATAACTAACTTTAACTGCATAATCTCAAATTTGAGTAGTTGTTTATTTCAATAATGTGTATTTCATAGTTTGATTATCATGAAACAAATTAGTGATCTTTTTACTAATAATTTTTTAGTGCAAAATAAAATATTCAAACATTCGAATTTTCGACAATCTGTGATAGCATTCAGCTTAAAAGTTGGAAAAAACATTTATGAGGGTAGCACTACACTATAAATCTAGTGGTTTGTTCATCCTAACAGAAAAGCAAAAAAGCGTTTTTTTAAAATTTTTTTTTTTCACTAGGAATTTGAATATTTTGTTTTTTAAATGCCGTGTATGAGAGAAAGGGAGTGCTTTCACGCGTTGCGGCTCTCACATGTTTAGTGTGGCATATATTTTTCTCATCCTTTATTTTTGATTCCCTTACATTTCACAACAGACATGCAGCAATTACTGCAACACATTTATCCACTACATTTTGGCATTCCTCATTGCATTTTTTCTCATACAAACCATCAAAAAATCTCATTAAAAAAACTCGTGTAGCACCTCAAAAATGAGTCGTTGGTTCCTGCGGAACCAACGACAACGTATTCATTCATATTGTATTCTCAAAAAGCAAACACATTTTTAATAAATTTCATGCATTTTTATTTTCCATGCTACATTACATAGATACTGTAGCACATATTTTACCACCACTTTTAATTACAAAAAATGTTAAAAAATTTTATTTTCTCATATTTCATCTTCAAAACCACAAAAAAATGACAATGAACAAAACTCATCAAAAAAAATTGTATCACTGGCATTTTCATTTTATCATCATCATTAACCAAAGGAATACTGTATAAAACATTTACCAAAAAACTTTATTTTCACATAAATAGCATCCCTTAAAAACTTTTTCACGAAAAAAAGTATAGCATGCATTCCCTGCATTTTCATTTTTCATGACCTACTACATGCATTCGTTCATCCACAACTCCATGCCCAATTTTTTTCATGCCATTTTTCATACTCCCATATCCATAAAAGATCATTACGATGCACTTAAAAACATTTCCCCCAGCTGGGCATCGAACCCACAACCTCTAGCCTTCTGCATACACCACTGCGCCACACGCGCAACTCCTTCAGATGACCACCTCCGGCACTAGTTTTAAACATTTTTATAATCCATTTTTCATGCTCTATCCATTGATACCAAACATTTCGCAAAAAAACAACATCCAGCTACCGACGACATTGCCAAATAGCATAATGGGCGATCTGCAGTTTTTGATGGTTTTTCATGCAAAATCAAAAAACAATTTATAAAATCAAAAAAATGAGGTTTTTTTATCATTAATTTAACATTTTCTGCAACAGTATTTTCTTCAAGCGTTTAGTTGTGGTTGATACTCTAATATTTCTAATCAAAATTTAAAAAACAGTATATTGATGATCAAAATAGAAAAACAATGATTTTGATAAAAAAAAAGCACTAGTCATTTTAATAATGACTGCTTCATAAGCACTTCCAGATAAATAAATTGCAAAATATAATTTTTAAAGTTTCCGCCAGTTCACTATGACAGTCGTTTTTTATTAACGTTGAATGACTGGTATGTTCTACAAAATGCGCTATAATGACTACATTGTGTTAATATAAAACAAAATATTCAAATATTTCTATTTTCAACGGAATCATTTTTTGACACAAAATGTTTTTATGAGACGGGAAAAAATTTTGGAGAAAACTACAAATATTAAAGTTTGTTACCCAAAACGTAACAAACTTTAACACCGAACTATAAATTTTGCAGTTTGTCCATCCTAACAAAAAAGCAAAAAAGTATGTTTTATATATTCTTTTTTCACTAAAAATAATTTGAATATTTTGTTTTTAAAATACCATATGTGATAAAAAGTGGGTGCTTTCAAGATAAAAATATTCTTTATGTGTTTGTTTTTTTTCCTAAACTAGCGCCAGAAATTTGCACTGTTAATTTTAAGCAAATTAAAAATTTGTGACAAGCCAATTTAAAAAAATGAAAAAAATAAATTTTTGCTATCAATAAAAAGAAATAAAGAAAGTAATTAATTGATCATTAGCATCGTGGCAAAAATGTTTTGTCGAAGCATGTATTTGAAGCCATTATAATTTTTAAAAAGCAGTAAATTTAAAAGTATAAACAAACTGCATTAATAATGATATTAATAATTAAAATGCTATAGATCAACTTACACAATTATTGACCCAAACATAACTAGTTGCATTTGATTAAAGAAAGGTATATCTTGCAACACATAACTTTTTTTGTATAAACAATTAAACAATTCCCCATGTTTTTAATTAATTAAATTATTGTCATATTTAAGGTTTTGACATAAATATGACATATTATTAAAAAAATACTGCAAAATATTAAACATGTGTCCCCTAAAAAAGGTATAAATTTGTTGTAGCTTCAACATTCATGAATTAACTTCAACAAAGACATTAAAAACTATGTTATCAATGTAGTGCTTTGAGTTGAATGACAACTTTCTATTGAAGATTTTGTTAAGTGCATTGCTAAAACTTATAACAATATTTTGAAGTAATGTTTGCACGTTTTAAAAAAATTTGGTTGCCAATACTTTATTCTTTGGACTAAGACATTCATAGTGTTGATATCGTACAATAGACTGGCCAATGGAATATCAGTTTTAAAAAATCGAATTTGTTTGACTATTAAAATTTATATATTCTAATGAAAAATATCATTTTCAAAAAAGTTCTAAGTAAGTTTACATTAGTATGATTGCTCTTTTGTCAACCATTTGCTTTATTATTTATGAAACGACTTTAGATGAATTCTTCTCAGCAGACTTTGATTTAAAATTATTGCTGGCAAGCTAAAAGTCAAATGTAATTAAAAAATGCAGTATTCTTTTTCTCACACTACTATAAAGAACAATACTGATGTCAAACATCAAATCAAAGAATAACTTTAATTGGCAATTAAAAATTTAAACTTTCTTTAAAAAACTTTTTTCAACAAAAGTTAAACTTCTTTTGTTCACTACTAAACAATACGTTTGACAACAGGACATTGAAAACGATAATTAATTAGGCGAAAAATCTGTTTTAAAAGGTAATAAGTTTTTTCAAGTTTTGTATTAATTTTCAGCAACTTTGCTGTTAAAAACAAAAATGAAATTTTTGGTGTTCCTTTTAGTTCTTTCTTGTTATTCTGCAAATGCAGCTGCAGATGATAGCGATGAAGAGTAAGTATTGTGTTCCCTATTTATTATCACATTTTTCAAACATCATCATTTTTAGTTCCATAAATTGGGCAGTTTTGGTTGCTGGTTCATACACCTGGAAAAATTATCGCCATCAAGCAGATGTTTGTCATTCATATCATGTTTTGGTTGATCGTGGTATTGACCCTGAACATATCATTGTTATGATGTATGATGATATTGCTAATAATGAGGAGTAAGCGTTTCTTAACTGCGATACATCTTAAAAAGAACTTTAGGAATACTCATCCTGGGCAAATCTTCAATGTTCCAAATGGCACAGATGTTTATGCAGGTGTACAAATTGATTATTCAGGAAAAAATGTGTCTTCTGAAACTTTTTTGAATATTTTAAAAGGGAATGCAACAGGAAATATAGGAAAAGGAAATGAAAGAGTCCTTGAAAGTACTGCAAAAGATAATGTTTTTATTTATTATGCTGGACATGGTGATGTTAATCTTGTTGTTTTCCTTGAAAAGAAGTTAGAAACTCTTTTGCACAGAAAGGACCTCCATAATGCATTAGAATACATGCATGAAAATGAAATGTATAATAAAATGCTTTTTTATCTTGAATCATGTGAATCCGGTTCAATGTTTGAAGAATTATCATCTGATTTGAATGGTCAGTTGAGTTAACAGTCTTTTTGTTGCACTAATTGTCAACTCAAAATCCATGTTTTGATAAAATAGCTTTTAGTTTACGCTGTCACAGCAGCAAACGGTACCACCTCGTCATGGAGCACATTTTGTGGACCAGAAGCTGGATTTCCTGATAATTGTTATGCAGATGAATTTTCGTCAAATTGGATGAAAGATTCTGAAACTGTAAACTTTTTACATTTTGTTTTTTTTTGAATGGTTGAGACAGCAAACCAAATTTCTACATCATCAAAAAAAATCTGTTTAATGTTTAACATAACAGAGTCATCAGTTTTTAATCGAAAAGAATAGAAAAAATAGTGTTTTTTGTAGTCCACTAATATCTTATTGTGCTGTAAAATTTTTTCTAAATTTTAGCATGACATTAACACAGAAACTATTGGAACACAATTCACTGATGTAAAAAATGCAACCGTATGGTCAACAGTTTGTCAATTTGGAAATCTTGAATTTCGTAATGATTTGGTATCACTTTATCAAGGAGAAAAACCTGTCGCAAAATATAGTGATGAAGAATCATTCGCAGAAGGATTATCCATGCCATCAAGTGAAGTCAGCCTTTTCGTAAAACTTGGAATGGCAAGATCTCGTGGTATGAAAGAACATGAAATAACAGAATTAGAAAAAAGTTATGCTGACAAACGTGAACAAATTACTGCTTTTGTTGAAGGTGCAGTTCGAGCTGTAATTATTGATCATCGTTTTGTAAAGAAAATTATGTCAACAAAGCTTTCACAATACACTGAACTTGAATGTCATGCAAATGTTATGAAAGCTTTTTCACGCTGTGTTTCATTGGGATCAAGCACGTATGCATTGAAATTCTCTTCAACCTTCGCAAATTTGTGTGAAGATATCAAGGATGAAACAGCAATTGTCAATCGGTTGAATGAAAAATGCCAAAATGGCCAATTGTTTGAAGATGTTATTTAATCTTTGAAAAAGAATATCTTGTGTTATACAATTAATTGAGCCTTTTTGAGTAAAATTTTGAATAAAACTTTTAAGCAAATCTAATACTTTGTAGTTTTGAACTTGATACAAAACTACAAGTATTAGAGTTTGTTATTAAACAAGTAATTGAGAAACTTTTTTTTTAATATTCTTCTTTTCACAAATTTGTTTGAATATTATATTTTTTTAAGAAAGAAACAATTTCTGAGTGTTATATGTCAAATACAAACAAAAAAAGTTTAATTTTTCATTCTCATGATTAAAAGAAATAAACAAAAACAAATCTAGAAATATTTCAACTTAAAAATATCAAGTAGTGATTCAACTTTTTCTTTATCTTTTTCTTAATCAGATTGTTTTAAAAATTAAATTTCGCCAATTTTTATTTAAAGGAAGCCATTTCGTTCTATTCACTCAGCAAAGCTAAAATGTTTTTTTTACAATATTGAAAGTGAAATCAATAAATATATCTTAAGCGTAAGCTTATTATTATGCTTTATAAAGTTTGTATACGATATTTGAATGTTTTTTTCGCAATAATGCTTTCATTTTAGCGTTAAGTAAAAATTTTAACAGAGTTTGATTTTCTAATAAAATGAAAGTGAAAATCAATGTAATCGAGACAGAACTACAAACAAAAAAAGTAGAAAAAAATGATTATTTTCAATATTATTGAAAAACTGGAAATCATTCTGTTAATAGCGTTGCACCAATTTTTATTAAGATTATTATTTTTGTTGTTCTTTTTTTCATAGCTAAGGTCCACATAGAATAATCACTTGCTGTGTCTTATTTAGCGGAATTTAAAATATTCAAACATTCACTTTTTGAACGAAAAAATAATAAAAGTGTTTTCTTTTATAAAGCATAATAAAAGATCACTAATAATTAACTGATTTTATTGACACAAGGAAGCTTCTATTCGGTATTTATCTATTTATGTTCTCTATCTAGCAATGATGGAATGCAAAATGAAATTTTTCAGAATTTAAGATCTTTCTCAAATCATGATCGCATTTTGCTTTCACTGAAAAAAGACACCTATACCAAAATTGGTTAATAATCGCTATTCAATAAAATTAGAGAATAACAAGAATCAGATTTGGTTAAAAGCTACATTTTCAATAAAAAATGGCATTTAATTCTGTATAGATAACGCCCCTCTCAATCCTTTTAATGTATTTGAAAATTCATTAACCACATTGTCTTTTTGAAATAATGTATATACTGTGCGACATCAAAGGATTTTCCGAAAAATTACTGCAGATATGTTAACGTTTTTATAGTTTTTACTTTTAAATTTCACTAACAGTTTTCTATTTAGTGTAAAATGAAATCTTCTAAAATACGCATATTACTTGCAGAATTGTATTTTTCTTAAAAACAATTGTACATAATAAAATCATGGAAAAATTTCAGGGAGCTTGATGCTGAACTATAAATCATGGAGTTTGTTATTTTAAACAATGCAAAGAAGCAAAAAACATACTTTTTTTAATATATTTGCATTACAAGTGATGCGGTAAATGAATGATTAACTTATTCATTCCATTAGAATGGATTGTCACAAATACTATTGCTGTTGCATTTATTTATCCTTTTTATTTTTCGAAATCACTAAGAGCTTTTTACTTGATCTAAATATAACATTCTTATGTTTTTTAACAGAGCTATATTGTATAGAAAACCTGTTGTGTCTCAACTTATATTTCTATGATATATTTTTGATGAGACTCTCATCAAAAATATAGAAATAAAAGTTATTGAACTTGATACAAAACTACAAGTATTAGAGTTTGTTATTAAACAAGTAATTGAGAAACTTTTTTTTTAATATTCTTCTTTTCACAAATTTGTTTGAATATTATATTTTTTTAAGAAAGAAACAATTTCTGAGTGTTATATGTCAAAAACAATCAAATCGTTATGATCATCATTATTAACCAAAAAACATTTTATATAGCATTCTTTTCTTTGAATTTTGATAAAACAACAGTGCTTATCGTGAATCCACTTAGTAACACTATTTTATGCTTGGTTTCCATTGAGGAAGTCGTTACTGATACGGTTTTCAGTTTTAAATGTAAAGAAAAACATCAGCAGAGTTTACCATTTTTAAAGCATGCAGTTCTTAACATTTTTTAAGCAATCTTAATTGATCATTTTTTCCATAAGATATGTTTGATTCTCATATAATAATTTTCTTTTAGTATGAAATAAAATATTCAAAAATTTTCATTTTCTCGCAAAAGATGTTGGCATTGAACTAAAAAGATGAAAATAAAAAACGACAGACAAAACTACAAATATTAGAGCTTGTTACCCTAAGCAAAATATAAGCAAAAAAACGTTTAATATCTTTTTTCACTAATTTTATTTGAATATTTTGGTATTCAATAATGGATATAAATAAATATCGGTTCATTAAACACTGATGTATATTATTATAGTCATTTTTACTGTTTTTATCAAGCTGCTTACGAAATAATAAAACAAAGAATGCAGCAAGGTTCTTCATATGTGCGCACTAAAAATGTTTAAAGGTTTTGAGTTGGGGATCTCCACGGTAAAGCTAAAATTTTTTTATTTTCTAATTTCCCGTATATATGATTTGTTTTTATTGTATTTTGTTGTCTTTTGCATCATTCATCGCTCTTATGTGAAGTCGTCTCAATAAACTCTCTTCTTGTTATGTTTTCTTCGTAACAGGATCAAGCATTATAAATTCTCTTCAACTTTTGCAAATTTGTGTGAAGTTGTTAAAAATGAAACAGCAATAGCCAACGACATGAATGCAAAATGCCGAAATAGAGCTTTGTTTTGAAGATGTTATTTAACTTGGGAGATATGAATGTTTTGTAATCGAGCATGTTTAAGTAAAATTTAAATAAAACTGTTTTGCGAAGTTTTTAAAGTGTTAAACTGTTGAACTTATCATTTCCTCTGTTAAGCAGAAATTAATAGTAAGAGGAATTCCAAAAATTTGCATTTTAAAAATTTTATGCATTAAAACATTTTTTTATTCACAACTTTTATGTACAGCTAAAACAGCGAAACATAGATCATATCAGCTTGTCACAAAACTGCGTTTGTTTTTTTTGATAAAAAAAGTGAAAGCGTGATATATCTTTATTTTTCCTACGAAATATTGTTTTTGAATATTTTGTTTTTTATATCTCATAAAGAAGAAAAAAAGATAGCTCCACTGCATCTTCCTGTAGATATTTTTCTTTGCCTGTCATATGAAAAATTGGAAATGATACATTAATAAAAAAATTAAAATTGTTCAATATTCATTATTAAAAAAACACATTTGCCAATCTTTTGGTCTAAAAAAAATTTCAACAAAAAAATTAACACAGTTTAGTTTACATATTTGCTGATTCTGAAAAAAAATAAAAAAATAACTTCAAAGTCTAAATGATTTTTATCTGAATTTTTGGGCAGTAGATATTTCATTGTTTGCTTGCTAACACGATAAAAGTGTAAAAAAGTATTATTTGTGCAAAATTTCGTTTTACTGATAATTCAGGAAACTACTCATTACACAACAACATGAACATTTTTCAGTAACAAAAATATATATTAATAATCTTATGTTTAAATTTTCCAATATGTATAATAAAAGGTGTAAAATAAAATTTTTTCTGGCAGGTGTGCTTTCTTTTTGACATTAAATAAAATATTCAAAGTTTTTTTACACAGTCATATATTATTTATAATGAAAGAGAAAATTGGTGGAAACAAGATGCAACTATAAATATTATAGTTTACAATAACAAAAAAGGCAACAAAAAAAGTGTTTTAAAAAAATTCTTGTATTCAGTAAGTTTTTCTTTGAATATTTTATTATTCCTATCATGGAAAACACAAATGTTTTCAGCTTTACTTCGTGCTAACAAAGTTCCATACAGTTTTGAAAGAATAAAAAATGGAAGACTTGGTTTAATACAATAAAAATAATAAGAATAGAAGTTTTAGCAGGATAAACGTAATTGAAAATGCTATATTTGTTTAAATTATTTTAAAAAGTGAAATGAATGTATTCTTTCTTTATTCACGAACAATTTTAAATCAAGCACAATTTGTTTATTTAAATCCACTTTACTGAACGTTTTGTTTTCTCATAAGCACTGAAGTGATAATTCGTTATTTACAGACGCTTATTTCACGAAAAACATCCATTTAAGTGCTGAAAGTTTTAAATATAATAAGACAAAACTTTAATCTTGTAAATTAAAAGTCATGAGCAACGAGTAAAAGATTTTTTAGTATTGGAAAGAATGTTGTGCGTTTCGATAAAAACGCAATATTTTCTTAATTTCCAAAATTAATTAAAATCTTGCAAACTATAAGTAAAAAAATAACAAGAAACGTTTTTTGAGAATTGGCACATAAATTGTTTCATATCTTCCAAAAACAAGATTTCTGTTGTTCATTTTTTAGCAGAATTCTACACTAAACTATACCATCATTTGCAGTTTTTTAATTTTCTAGAAACTTGAATATTTAAAAATAAACTTTTAGAAGAGAGAACAGTGATGAAAAATTTGACTTCACTTGAAATGGCTAATAAAAAACGCAAGGTTACAAACTACGATTGTTAGAGTTTGTTATGTTCCACACAAAAAACCTGAAAAACACGTTTAACAAAATCCCTGCTTTCGCAAAGTTGTTTGAATATTTTGTTTAACATATAAAAAAAACATATTACTGTAGGCGTCTTCTATTACTCATTGAAAAGAGGTTACAATGTGATTAATTAAAAAAAAATAAAATAGTATATGATAGTACTATTTTTTGGTGACAATTTATATTGTTTCCACGTTTCGTCTGTGTCTGGTAAAGCTAAAAGTAATTAATCTTGAACAATAGAAACGGACTTTGTTTTCTTCTATAATAAAAATAAAACAACGTACATTATAAAAAGCTTTCATCGGAATAATGGAACTCTTAAATTTTTTAATAATTGTAAAAATTTTCAGGATCAATGATGCGAAGAAAGTTAAGTCATTTTGTTTTCATCCACACAGTAACTGCCTTTTAATTTAAAATAAAAAGCATTTTTTCTTTAAAATGAGTGCCATTCTTTTTTTTAAAATAATGTAAAAATTCGACTAAAAATTGAAAAAAATTTCAAAGCTAACATGATACTACAAATGTTAGAGTTTGTTATCTTAAAAAGAAAGCTACAAAAATAAATCATAAGAAATGTGACTCGTTGTTCAGCCAATTCAAGCTATAAATCATTTATTTCACAGTTGCTTTAGTTTATTAAATATTATTAAAAACATTAAATTACATACTTGTTTTTCTCTCTTACTCCCTTTTCGCTCTCATACTTTTTTTTCACACCATCCTTTTATTTAAAAATATTTATTTATTTATTTAAAACCCCTTAAGGACTTGAGTAATCTTGCTTTTAGGCCATATGGATCAATAATCGACGTCTCTTAAGTAAGAATATGAGGGGAAAAAAGCAATGCTTCATACTAGAGGAAGATGACCAGTCTAGCACTTTTTCCTGGATGTTATAAATTATATTAAAGTAAATGCACAAATTTTTATTCCTTAAAAGTTTTAATTTTATTCTATCCGTTTTTAGTCTTTTGTTCTAATAAACCTAAAAATATTGCGCGTACCTTAATAATGATATTGTGTTTGCAATTTTTGAAGTAAAATTTTCTTAGATATTTTTCAAATGTTACGAAACAAAAAATTACTTGTTGAACTGACAAACTTAGCAAAAATGACTGTTTCATCGCCTGGCATTTTTTCTCCAGTAGTCACTATGACATTGACGGCATTCTACAACAAAAAGCCATTATTTACTCCGAAAGAAAAACCAGAAGCTGCAAAACTGATTGAAAGAAACTTGCCAGTGATAAGTCAAGGATTTGTTTATTTTTGTCATGGTATGAATCCTGAACGTCGACAAGATGCACAAATTTCAAGATCTGGTTTACAATATTTAATTGATGAATTTAAAGACGATCCAGAAACTTATCAAAACCTGTCACCTATATTTGATGCTGTTGGTATTAAATGTGTTGAAAGGGCTATTCTGTCACATACTGGTATTCCACCTGATGATACTGATGAAATGGACATGGATTTGACTAAAATTCCAAGCTCACATTTTTGGTGGTTTTTTGTTGATGAAGACGATGACAAGGAAGATGAAGAAGATAAATGAATAAATTATTTGTTACATGTTTATTGAATGATTTTTCTGTTTTGTAAAAAATAAATTTTTTTCTATCATATCACAGCAATATTTTACTTTTGTTATTTAGAAGCAATTTAACATTTTACTATGCATTTTGTTTTTATTCTGCAGTGAGGTATTTCTGCACTTTATCGTTCTCTTTCACATGTTTTAAATCTTTGCCTAAAAGAATGAAAATGAAGATAAATACAAAGATGAAAACAGGGGGATATAGTAAAAATACCTGCATTGCTTTCGGCAAAATGACATTTTGTTCTATAGTCAAGTTTATTTTTTCGATTACACAGTTAATTATAGTTGTTAAAAGAAGAGATATCTATAAATACGGGAAATCAAGAATAATAAACAAAAATTCAATTTTTTGCAATTACCATATGCAAAGGACATCAGAATCCGGCATTGAAAAAAGGTCTCCAGATGCCGTAAAAAATTGTAAAACTTGTTTTCATTACTTAAATAAGTGTTTTGAACAATTTAAAAACAAAAAATGACAAAAAAATTTTTTTCGATTTTTTCACCAAATCATCGACCCCTGTTGATTTTTAGCGAACTTCAGAAGGCTGAAAATCCGCTCAGACCCCAAACGGGGAAAAATCCCTTGGGGCTTTTTCATACCTATATAGATACTATCGAATCCGCATAGTAGCGAAAAAATCTGAGGGGGGCACTATGATACGTTCCCTTGTCAGCAGGCTTTGATTTAAAATCATTGGTGACAAGTTAAAGCCAAATGTAATTACAGAATGCGGTATTTTTTTCTCAAACAAATATCAAGAACAAGACTGATGTCAGAAATCAAATCTAGCAATAACTTTAATTGGCAATTAAAAATTTAAACTTTTTAACACAATGAAAGCTTAACCTCTTAAATAAAAAAAATTAATTTGAAAATAATTTTTTTTCATTTAAAATTAAACTTCTTTTGTTCGCTGCTGAGCAATACTTTTGTCGTTTGCACTATGAAAGTGATACAGTCAAACCTCGATATTACGTGCCTCGTTGTTACGTTTAACTCGATCTTACGTGGGGACTTTGTGGTCCCTTCAAACGGGAATCAATGTAAACGGACCTCGTTATTGCGTTGACCTTGTTGTTACGTTGTTTTTTTGCGGTCCCTTGAAAAACGTAATAACGAGGTTCGACTGTAACTAATTGGGCAAAAAATCTGTTATAAATTCGATTCAGTTTTCTCATAATTATAGTAATAATTTTTAGCAACTGTGTTGTTAAAAACCGAAAATGAAACTGATGGTATTTCTTTTTGTCCTTTGCTGGTACTCTGCAAAAGCAGCTGTTAATGAGACGTAAGTTTCAACATTTTAATGAAACTCAACCGATAACTACAGCCAAAATGAATTTGGAGCCTGTTTTAAGGGAACATGCCCGATTATTGTGATCTAAAACTTTTCCTAAATAATTGGTTGTAGCTGATCAAAGGTTTAAAGTCAATCCGTTCACTTTGTAGTTCTTCAAATTGGGCAGTTTTAATTGCTGGTTCAAATAATTGGGAAAACTATCGCCATCAAGCTGACGTCTGCCATTCGTATCACATCTTGGTTGATCGTGGAATTGACCCTGAACACACCATTGTATGATGACATTGCTAAAAATGAATAGTAATCAATTTTTTCAAGTTTTAAAAATGAATTGGAAACGTTTTAGTAACCCAAATCCAGGTCAAATTTTCAATCAGCCTAATGGTACAGATGTTTATAGAGGCGTAAAAATCGATTATCGAAGAAATGATGTTACTCCTGAAGTTTTCTTGAAGGTGCTCGAAGGAAATGCAACAGAAAATAAAAGAAAGGGTAGTGGAAGAGTCCTTGAAAGTACTGCAAAAGATAATGTTTTTGTTTATTTTTCTGGTCATGGAGTTCCAAATCTCATTGCTTTCCCTGATGGACAGCCACATTTGTATAAAACTGACCTCCTTGATGCTTTGGAATACATGCATGAAAATCAAATGTTTAAAAAAATGCTTTTTTAACTTGAATCCTGAGAATCTGATTCAATGTTTGAAAAATTATCATCTAAATGCAATAGTAAGTCGTTTTTTTATGATAAGATGACGCACCCCTAAAAAGGGAAAGCATATGTCTTTCAAAAACTTATAGTTTTAGTTTACGCTGTTACTGCGTCAAACAGTACCGTAAATTCACATGCTTCTCATTGTTTTGAAGACGTTCACATAAACTGTTATAGTGATGAATTTTCTCTTAATTGGATGAGAGTTTCAGAAATGGTAAACATAAATTATAAAAATACTTTCTAGGCCTTTTATATTTCAGCATGACATAAATACGGAAACCGTTGGAACACAATTTGATGATATCTCCAGTTTGTGAATTCGGTGATCTCGAATTCCGTAATGACATAGTTTCAATCTCTCAAGGAACAAAAACTTTAATGGAGTATTTGGACGAAGAATCATTTGCTGAAGAACAGAAACGCACAATGCCATCAAGTGAAGTCAGCTTTTTCGTAAAACTTGGCATGGCAAGATCTCGTGGTATGGATGAAGCAGCTGTTGCAAAATTAGCTCAGAGTTATGCTGATAAACGTGAACAAATGTATGCATTTGTTGAAGGTGCAGTTCGAGCTGTACTCATTGATCATCGTTTTGTAAAGAAAATCATGTCAACAAAGCTTTCAAAATACACTGAACTTGAATGTCATGCAAATGTTATGAAAGCATTTTCACGCTGTGTTTCATTGGGATCAGTCATATGAGGCCCCCGCCCTTTCCCCGCCCCGGGGGCCCCTTTTTCCCCCGCCCCGGGGGATTGGGGAAGGGGAAGGGTGAGAATTTAAAAACTGGAGGGGAAAGGGCGGGGGAAAGGGGATGCTTCTTGTTTGCCGAGGGGATTTCGAGGGGATTAAAAATTTTTTGTAAATTTAACAACAAAACTTTGGAATTTGTTAGTTAATTTTAATTATTTGCTGCCTATAAAACACCTATAATTCTTTCTTTTGTTCCTTGTTAGGCTTTATTGTACAATTTAAGTCGAAATTTTCGGTTTTTAGCTCTTTTTAAAAAAATTTTTCTCAAAAATCACTTGTTGAAAAAATTTTGAAGGGGAAAAAAGGGGGAAATGGAGGGGAAAAGGGCGGGGAAAGGGGAACTTTTTAAAACCCGAAGGGGAAAGGGCGGGGATTGGGGAGATTTTTTGATACAAGCGGGGAAAGGGGAAGGGGAGGGGGACATAAATGGCCACTTCACATGACTGATTGGGATCCAACATTTATGCTTTGAAGTTCTCTTCGACTTTTGCAAATTTGTGTGAAGATATCAAGGATGAAACAGCAATTGTCAATCGGTTGAATGAAAAATGCCAAAATGGACTTTTGTTTGAAGATGTCATTTAATCTTTGAAAAAGAAAATCTTGTGTTATACAATTAATTGAGCCTTTTTGAGTAAAATTTTAAATAAAATTGTTATGAAAATATAACACAACGTAAAAAGTTTAAACTTGTGGCACCGACTAAAATGCGGGGCCGGCGGTGGCGATGAGAAAATGGGACTAAAATGCGGCGGCGGCGCTGAAGAAATTTTTTTTCGAAATTTTTCGAAAAAAATGAACAGTTTCTTTTGTACATAAATTGATTTATTCGTTATTTTTGGAAAAATTTCGATATAAAAATTTCTTCAGCGCCGCCGCCGCATTTTAGTCGGTGCGTAAACTTGTCGGTTTCACGATTGATCAAAAAATTAACACAAACAAATCTAGAAATATTTCAACTTTAATATATCAAGTAGTGATTCAACTTTTTCTTAATCGGATTGTTTTAAAAATTAAATTTCGCCAATTTTTATTTAAAGGAAGCCATTTCGTTCTATTCACTCAGCAAAGCTGAAATTTTTTTTTACAATATTGAAAGTGAAATCAATAAATATATCTCAAGCGTAAGCTTATTATTATGCTTTATAAAGTTTGTATACGATATTTGAATGTTTTTTTCGCAATAATACTTTCTTTTTAGCATTAAATAAAATATTCAAAATATTTTTAGCAAAGTTTGATTTTCCATAAAAACAGTGGAGGTGGAAAACAATTTATTCGAGACAAAATTACTAACAACAAATATTGAAGTTTTTGCCGTAACAAGGATGACAGAAATAAATTGGTTTTTTCAATATTATTGTGTTTGAATATTTCATTTTTTTAAACAACAAAACCGACAGAAGTTAATTAATGTCTTTAACATTACTACATAAAAATAAAGTAGTTCTTTAGAATTTTGAAAGAAAAACAAATGTGATCAATTATTCAAACCAATAAAAACAATGAAAAACAAGTATATTTTTACAGACAAGTAAGAAGGTATTGCTGTTAATTTATAGGTAGTTGTTCCAAGAAAAGGTTTTAAATGTGAAACATTAAAGAGGGTAATAAAGAAGTGTTTTTAATACATTTAATTGAAAACAGTGAAAAAATGAGGTAACAGTTTATTACAAATGGAAATTATGCGAGCTTTTTCCGTTAATAGCGTTGCACCAATTTTTATTTAGATTAAAATTTTTGTTGTTGTTTTTTCCGATCCACATAGAATAATCACTTGCTGTGTCTTTTTTAAAATATTCAAATATACACTTTTTTAACAAAGAGATAATATAAAATTTTTCTTCTCACTTAAAAGAAACGACAAAAATGCGAGGTTAAAACTACAAATGTTAGAGTTTAGTTACTCTTAACACAGAAAAAAAAAGAAAAACATGTTTAGCAAGTTTCCTGCTTTCACACTATTTTTTGAATATTTTATTATTTTATAACAAATAAGATACAAATTGATTACTTTGATTTTACTGTGTATTACAGTTTTTTTGTTTATAGTGACTAAAACTGAAAGCATTCTTATTTCACGCAATACAAATCATGCTGTCGTAATTATCGTTAAAAAAGCTAATATAAATTTGTAATGATCGCTGAAATTGAAAACTTATTGAAAGGAACTTTAGTGTCAAATGTCATATTGAAAAACTGATTCACAAATGAATGAATGTCTTTTCCAAATTGACAAAAAGTTATTGATTTTTTAACATAATTAAAGTCTCACATCCTCAAAACATCGAACACATGTCAAAGGCGATTATTGTCTTCATTATAATTACTATATAAAAGAAAACTAAAATCGATTTTAGAAGCCTGTTAGTGAGAATCGTTTAATTACTTGGAAGTATGAAAAGCTGCTGGATCTATAAAAAAGCCAAATAGTTCTTATCAAAATATGAAGTTTAAATAGTTTCTAGAATTTTTGTTATAAATAGATAGCAACATTTAGGATGCCTATTTCTTCAATGAGATCCAACAACACCACTTGTTTTGATATGATTTCAGTAATACCTCCATTCTGAACATTACATGCATGCTTAATTAGTACAGATCATTACATTTGTTTATCGTTTCCTGTTATCAGTCATGTGAAGTGGCCATTTATGTCCCCCTCCCCTTCCCCTTTCCCCGCTTGTATCAAAAAATCTCCCCAATCCCCGCCCTTTCCCCTTCGGGTTTTAAAAAGTTCCCCTTTCCCCGCCCTTTTCCCCTCCATTTCCCCCTTTTTTCCCCTTCAAAATTTTTTCAACAAGTGATTTTTGAGAAAAATTTTTTTAAAAAGAGCTAAAAACCGAAAATTTCGACTTAAATTGTACAATAAAGCCTAACAAGGAACAAAAGAAAGAATTATAGGTGTTTTATAGGCAGCAAATAATTAAAATTAACTAACAAATTCCAAAGTTTTGTTGTTAAATTTACAAAAAATTTTTAATCCCCTCGAAATCCCCTCGGCAAACAAGAAGCATCCCCTTTCCCCCGCCCTTTCCCCTCCAGTTTTTAAATTCTCACCCTTCCCCTTCCCCAATCCCCCGGGGCGGGGGAAAAAGGGGCCCCCGGGGCGGGGAAAGGGCGGGGGCCTCATATGACTGCCTGTTATACTACTAGCTTAAAATAAAATATTCAAATATCTTATGTTTAAACAGAATGTATTTAGTTTTATTCTACTACTCTCTTGATCAACAAAAACAATAAAAATGAAACCAATGTGGTTAACACTAAACTACAAATATCACAGTTTGTTGTTTTTAACCTAGGAAAAAGTGAAAAATATACTATAAGTTATTATCAAACAACATTATTAACAAAAAAAATATTTTGATTAAAACAAATAATAACCATTTTAACTGTTGTTTTAACCAGCATTCTTTTCCATGAGGTTCGATAAACCAACATTGTGTTGATCACTTACAGTTATTTTTCCTGTTGAACTTTTTTTCGTTTACGTTTTTATTGCATATGTCCTGTAAAGTTTCAAATTCTTATTGATTATTCTTGTATTAGAATTCTTGTTGAGAAGCTGTGGATTTTTTCGCTTTAATATCTCCCTTTTTAGCGTAAATTAAAATATTCAAACAAATTTTTGACAGAACGAGATAAAACCTGGGTAGCAATCTAGTTACACACTGAAAATGAAATTTAATGGACTTGACATCTAACTATAAATTCTATAGTTTGATTATCCTAACAAAACTGCCAGCATGATTTTTTCTAAAATTAATTATTTCACAAAAATTTTTGAATATATTTTGTTTTTAAATGCCAAATATGACAAAAAATCGTGAATCCATTTAGCAACACTATTTTATGTTTGGTTCCTTTTAAGAAATCTGTAGAGGTGTAGTCATCAGTTTTAATTGTAAAGAAATACATCAGCAGAATTTAGCATTTTTAATGTATAAGCAGTTCTAAACATTTTTAAGTAAGCTCAATTTATCATTATTTTTCTTAACATGTGTTCGATTCTCATAATCTGGTTTCTTCTTAGTTAAAAATAAAATATTCAAACATTTATATTTCCAAATGAAAGTGTTTCATTTTTACACAAAAAATGTTGACAGGGAACTAAAAAGATGTAAATAAAAAACGACGGGCAAAACTACAAATATTAGAGCTTGTTACCCTAAACTAAATAAAAGCAAAAAAACCTTGTTTTCTTTAACATCTTTTTTCATAAATTTTTTTGAATATTTTGTTCTTCAATAATGGATATAGATATCAGTGAATTAAACATCGATGTGCATTATTATAGTCATTTTTACTGGCTTTACCGAACTGCTTAATAACCATGAAAGAATGCAGCAAGGTTCTTCATATGTGCGCACTAAAAATGTTTAAAGATTTCGAGTTGGGGATCTCCACGGTGAAGCTAAAAATTTTTTATTTTCTGATATATTAAGCATTGTATTTCATCGGAATCAAGCATATATGTTTGAATGTCTCTTTAACCTTCGCAAATCTGTGTTAAACTATCAAATATGAAACAGCAGTGGTCAATTACTTAAACGAAAAATGCCAAAATGGTCAATTGTTTGAAGATGTTATTTAACTTTTGAGACCTGAATGTTTAGTAATCAAGCATGCTTAGGTAAAAATTGAATAAAACAGTTTTGCGAAGTTTTTAAAGTGTTAGGCGTTTAAAATTGTCATTCATTCTGTTAAGAAAAAATAGTAACAAAATCAAATTCGAAAAATTTGCATATTAAAAATTTAGAACATTAATCCAGTTTTTATTAACAGCTTTTATGTACAGCTAAAGCAGTGAAACATAAATCATATCAGCTTGACACAAAACTACAAATATTGGTGTTTGTTTTTTTAGAGAAAAGTGAAAACGTGTTTTCTTTGTCATTTTCAAGAAATTTTGTTTTTGAATATTTTGTTTTTTAAATCTCTTATAATATAAAAAAGATGCAGTTAGCTATACTACATCTTACTGTGGATATTTCTCTTAGCTATCATATGAAAGAAGGGAAAGGATACATTCATAAAAAAATTGAATTTGTTCAATATTCATTATTAAAAAAAATAAAATAATGAACACAATTCAGATTACATATTTAAATTTACTGATTCTAAAACTACTTAGTTTTGTTTATTTGAACAAATCCTAACATGTTTTCTCTGATTACCGTAAACTCTCTAATAGAAGTGCACTCTAGTAGAAGCGCATCTCCAATAAAAGCGCAGGGATGAAATCGCTGGTACAGAGCTTGTTGAACAGGCCGAGTCAGATATCGATAACGGGATAGTGGCGTTTATCATCTAGATGTCTTATTTGAAGAAAAAAGTTAAATAACTAAATTTTTAACAAAATTAAAAGCATTTTTAAAAATCAAAAATGGAGCAAAATGTTGCTCTGACAAATAGAAGCGCAGCGCTTCTATTAGAGAGTTTACGGTATTTATGGCAAATATTATTTCAGTGTTAGCTTGTTTGCAAATGAAAATTATAAAAAATATTATTTTTGAAAAATTCCGTTTTGCTGATAAATCAGGAAGCAACATGTTACACAATAACGTACTTTTTTCAATAGTGGAAATAAATTTTTATGTGTAAGCTATATAAGATAAAATTTTTTTTTCTTATGAAGTTTTAACAGAATAAAAAATGAAACTTATGGTTCAAATCAGTAAAAAGAAAAGTAGTTCATATAACAACATGTACATGCAATAGAAAAACTTTTAGTGCTACATATTTCTAAATTATTTTAAAAAGTGAGCTGCGTGTGTTCTTGCTTTATTCACAAACTATTTTAATCCAGCACTATTTGCTTGTTTAAATCAACTTTTTTAAAATTTTTGTTTCCATGAAAAACATCCATGAAAGCGTTGAAAGTTTTTTGATGTAATAAGATCGAGCTTTAATTTTGTAAATCAAAGGTAATAAATAACAAGTAAGAAAATTTTAAAAGAAATTCCTTTTTAAAGAATGTTGTGTATAGTTAATAACGCAATATTTTCTTAATTTCCAAAATTAAGGTTTTTTACAGTTTTTTTTCCAGTAACATTTCACAGTGAATTATCACTTGCTGTGTATTATTTAACAAAAATTAAATTACTCAAATATACACTTTTTAAACAAAAAAATAATATAAAATTTTTCTTCTCACTTGAAAGAATCGACAAAAATGTGTGATTAAAACTACAAATGTTAGAGTTTATTCTCAACACAGAAAAAAAGAAAAACATGTTTAGCAAGTTTCCTGCTTTCACACTATTTTTTGAATATTTTATTTTTCGCAACAAAAAACATATAAAAAATCGATGATTTTAACTTTACAATTTACTGCGACGGTCAACAATTTTGGATGGAATAACCGTAATAATAAAAAGTTCATTAAAATGCTAACAACAGAATACGATGCTCCCTAGCTTTTAATAAGGATAAAATGAATTCCTGTCGGTAAACATCTTCTTGAAAAACCATCTAGCAGATTAATAAATGACTTAAACAAATTCACAACGTTAAAATGCCAAGTAATTATTGATTTTATGGACATCATCAAACCAAAAAAGCAAACGATTATTGCCTCCATTGCATTTTTAGAAAGAAACCGAAATTCGATTTTAAACTTTATTTTAATAAAAAATTGTTGGATCTCCAAAGCAAAATATATAGTTTCAACTGTTAACTCAATAACAATTTGTCTGTCATTTTTTTCCATCATGATCCAATAACAACATCTTTTTAATAGTGTACATTTTTATTATATTTAGTTCATGTATAAGTTTCATCCGTATTATTTATTCACCTCTACTTTTTTTTATCGTTTTCGGATTTCGTACTAGTTATCAAAAAATAAAATATTCAAACAACAACATTTCACCACGTGTTTCATTTATTTATAAAACTCTTACGTTAAAGTATATTAAGATGGAGGCGAAAATCGATGGAAATGACATTAAACTACAAATATTAAAGTTTGTTATATTAAACCGAAAAAAAAAACAAAAAAATGAGTTTTTTTAAATATTCTTTGTTTCATAATATTTTTGAATATTTTGTTTTCTAACACAGAATATAATCAATAATTAGAGCATTTCTGCATGTTGCTGTAGTAACCATTTAATAATCCATGGAAGTAGAACTTAACATCATTAACTAAAAAAATAGGAATTGCGTTTTTTTATGACAATTAATATTTTTTTTATTTCTGTTGTTGCTCATTCAGCTTTTAAATGTAAAAGAAAAATTTTGATAGTGTTATGCCCTAGTCCACGAAGTGAATATTTATGTATGGTAGATGAATGCAGGATGAAACATTATAGATGAAAGATTGAGCTTTTATTCGAACAACATCATACAAATGAGAGAGACAACCGAGAATGAACAATTTACAATGGACAAAGAGACTATTTATATTCAGTAGTAAATAGATTAAAACGTCTATTTACTACTGAAGCACCAAATGAAGAAGAATTAAGAATTCAATCAAAGGAATTATTTGACTAACTTTTATAACGTTTGCATATTTACATAGAGATTTTGAAAATTTTGCTGTAGCTGTTGTTAATGTTTTGAAACAAGTTTTTGCTGATTTTGGTCCTCCTTCAATGTTACAAATTATAGTATACTAATAAAACTAAATATGCAGTATACTTTAGCAATTGAAATGCAACGACAACAATCCTGATGTCGATAAACGAAAAACTGATCATTGAAGTGTCATGGGCGTGGATGGGTTTTATAAAGTTCATACTCAAACAATTAAGAAGTAACGCTACACATTTGTTATTACTCACAAAAAAATTTAGGTGTGTTAAAAGCTTTAAAGTGTTACACCTCTGGAGAAACAATTTTTTTCTTGGAAAAAAATTCAAATTTGAATGCAGCCTCTCTGTATCTGGTGAACAAGGTTTTTTTTCACTGTAATTGCTTAACTGGTGTCAGGTGGTTGATGCATATGTTTGAAATCTGAACGATTATATAATTCTCTATGCCACAATAGTAATACTTGTTACAATAAAAGATACATTTTAAATTGTTGTTTTTATTGATTAATAAGTCTTAAATTATATAATTTAAGTGATATTCTTAAAGAAATTAAACAAAATTTTAGCAGCAATAATCACAAACCTTTTTCTGTATTAATGAGATGAGTTATTATCCCCGAATATATTTAAATTTAAAAATATTGTAAAAAAAACTATTGGTTCAACAAACCGGCTAGCCGTTCTGTTAATCGGCTAGCCGTTCTATAAAACGGCTGGTTCAACAAATCGGCTGCAACATATATAAAAGAGAACGCGTTTCTATGGTTCTGAAAACTTTTGTATTTATGTAAGACAATGCAAAAAAAATCAATGTGATTAACACTAAACTACAAATATTAGAGTTTGCACACCTTTAATCTAAATAACACGAAAAACGTGTTTTGTTTAACATTTTTTTTTCGACAAATTTTGTGAATATTATGTTTACCATTACTGAATAAAGATAAACTTCGATGCAACAAACTTTAAGGCATATTGTTACATTTTTAACAGGTTTTGCAAAATAGCATTTAAAACATGTTGCCGATTTTTCAATCAAAATAACTTTCTATAATTTTTAGTAGTGATTTTAAATTTTCCGTTTTTAAGCACTGCTCTCGAACAACATGTAAATATTATTTTATACAACTTGTGATTATATGTTTAAATTTATTATTATGGACTCGAATTCGCAAAAAAATTATAGCACCATTTCCATGTCACGTAGAAGAAGTTGAATAAATACCTGAAGAGTTTTCAGCCAATTTTGGACACAATATGTACTTTTAAAACTGATAATGTTTGAAAACAACGGAATGAATCCTGAACGTCGACAAGATGCCCAAATTTCAAGATCTGGTTTACAATATTTAATTGATGAATTTAAAGATGATCCAGAAACTTATCAAAAACTGTCACCTATTTATTTATTTATTTATTTATATTCATTCTCAACACATACTTAATTATAAAATATAACAAATACGGCGAGAAGTACAACACAAAGGGCATAGAGCACTTACATCGTGAGGCAAGAAAATTAAAATTTTCCTTAAAAAGTCTTTAAGAGACAGAAAAAAAGCTATTACAGTATGAATTACTGAATTATGAGAAAATGAAGCTATAGAGTATAGCTAAATTGTGACAAAATCAAGAGTAATAAAAGTAAGATACAAATCAAATATTAGAAATTGAGGTAAAAAATCGAGAACACAAACAAAGGCTATTTAAAATAGATTTGTATAAATCAGGTATCTGTGGCTAGCTGTTTTGAAATCCATGGTGCAAGGGGATCAGAATTTTTGACCATCTTCAAATTTTTAACAGTCCATGTAAAACATTTAGATGTATTGTTTCTTTTGATAACTTCCTTCCAAAGATTACGGAAGAGAGTAAGTTCAGGAATGGTATAATCAGGTCGGATTGATAAATCTTTGAAGATGTGATCACTTTTACGAAGTTCCCGTGATTCTTTAAGAATGTTATGAGCAGTATTCTTGTTATCAGTAATAATTTTCAAAGCTTTGGTTCCAATATATTTGAAACTTGACTTATGCCATGTTGATTTATCTTCACTTTCATCTCCATCAAAAACAAGATCACATTCATAAGAAATTTTTTCCAAGAACGTTTGTGTGCTTTCTAGCGAAGGAAAATTTTTTATAACAACAGTGCGATCACGATTGGGCTTTTCGATAGCATCAATTGTCGCTTGCTGAATCAATAAATGTTGTTTTGGAGAAGAAAGAGAATTGTTACGTTTTGCAATGGAAGAAAAAGATGGTGAATCATCACTTTCAGCTTTTTTGGAAGTCGCAAGGAAATCAGAATCGAGTTTGACACTATTGGCGGTAATTGAGCATTGAATTGCATCAAATTTCTTGGAGATATCAGGAATTGTATCGGCAAGAGATGTTGATAATCGAGAAATAAGATTGTCCTTGGACTTAATTTCTTCAGTTAATAAGTTAATAGCTGACTGCATTTTTTTAAGTTCTTCCACCGCTAATTGAAATTGTTCAAATATCATTTCTTTTTTCATTTTTAAATCCGCCTTTAACACCACAGACATTTTTGTAATAAAAATGAATAAAAGCAACAAGAAATAAAATCAAGAGAGAAAAAATATAGTTGATGCTAATGGTATTAAATGTGTTGAAAGGGCTATTCTGTCACATACTGGTATTCCACCTGATGATACTGATGAAATGGACATGGATTTGACTAAAATTCCAAGCCCACATTTTTGGTGGTTTTTTGTTGATGAAGAAGATAAATGAATAAGTTCAACTGAAAAATACACTAAAAAATCAATAATCTGACACAAATCTACAGATGTTTGAGTTTGTTGTTCAACCACAAAAACGGAACATGAGAGTTGGCTGATTGTTGTTTTACATAAAATGTGCTACGATTTTCTCAAGGCATTGCTAAAATTTTTATCATTTATTGCATTAAAGAAAGATATCTAATATTTGCAATTCTTATTAATAACACATGTTTTCTGTAACAAAAGAATAGTTTTATTACAATCGTGTTTTACTGCAAATTTATTGTGTCTAATTCAATGAAATGAAATGATGCAATAATGTTAACTGCATTGACTGAATGAATCTCAAAATTGAGTAGTTTCTATATTTCCATAATGTGTACTTCACATTTTGATTTTCATGAAACATATTAACGATATTTTTATTAATAGTTTTTAAGGCTTTCTTTTAGCGCAAAATAAAATATTCAAACATTCGAATTTTTGACAATCTGTGATAAAAGCATTCAACTTAAAAGTTGGAAATGAAAATCGGTGAACTTCGCACTAAACTATAAATTTAGTAGTTTGTTCATTCTAACAGAAAAGCAGAAAAATGTTTTTTTAAATATTCTTTATTTTTTTACTAGGAATTTGAACATTTTGTTTTTTACATGCCAAATATGATAGAAATGGGGGTGCTTTCAAGTTCAAAATACCTTGAATTGTTCGGTTTTCTTTTTAAACTTACTCCAGACATCTGCAGTTTTGATTTTACGTGAAAAACAACTAAAAAAGAATTTATAAAATCAAATATGAAGATTTGTTATCATTAATTTAACGTTTTCTGCAACAGTATTTTTTTAAGCGCATGATTGCGGTTGATATTTTGATATTTCATATCGAAATTTTAAAAGCAGTATATTGATCATCAAAATATCATACAAAAACAATGAGTTAGACAGTTAAAGCCCTAGTAATGGACCTGTCGCAAAAACATTGACCCCTTCATAAGCACCTGCGGATAAATAAATTGCAAAATTAAATTTTTAAAGTTTCGGCTAGTTCACTCTGACCGTCGTTTTCTGTTAACGTTGAATAATTGATATTTACTGCAAAATCTGCATTATTCGCATATAATAACTACTTTTTGTTTGTATAAAATAAAATATTCAAACATTTTTGTTTTTAACAGAATCATTTTATCACAAAATATGTTTTTATGAGACGAGAAAAAAATTATGGACAAAACTACAAATATTAAAGTTTGTTATTCCAGTCGAAATGAAAGCAATAAACGTGCTTTTAGTAATCATTTTTTTAACTTGTTTTTCTGAATATTTTGTTTATCAATACTCAACATAAACAACTATCAATGCCTCAAGCATTGATGTACGTTTTTATAAATGTTTTTGCAGTTTTAAAGGAAGAATAGGAATAACATCATTAGCATTAATAATGGTAATCACAATGAACGTGGTTTAGATCATTAAAAAAAATTTTCTGTAATGCACAATCAACACATTGTGTTATTAATGAGTTTAGAGCAATGAAATAATTTTAACTGCATTGATTGATAAATTCTGTAGCTTGTCCATTTTAACAAAAAAGCAAGAAATGTATTCCTATGAATATTTATTTCCATTAAAATTTTTGAATTTTTTGTCTTTAAATACCATAAATGATAGAAAATGGCAGATCCTTAAAATTCATAGGTTTTTATCTCAACTGACTGTTATTTTACTTAAAATGAGCTTGATTCGCATGCAATTACATACCTCTTTTTAGTTAAAAATATAATATTCAAACATTGTGGCTTCCAAATGAATATTTTATTTTTCATTCTTTTATCAAAAAAGCTTATATTAAACTGATGAAAGTAAGGCAAAAAAATGATGGACAAAACTACAAATTTTAGAGCTTGCAGCCCTAAACTAAATAAAAAAGCAAAAACGTGTTTTCTTTAATATCTATTTTTCATCAAATTCTTTGAATATTTTGTTTATCAATACTCGATATGGATAACTATCGACGCCTGAAGCCTTGAAGTACATTACTGACTTTACAAAACAGCATTTAAAACAATAAAGAAAGAATACGGGTAATTGCTAAAGGTTTGCCCGCTAACAATGTTGAAAGATCTTTCAAATCTTTATACCTTTTACATTAATAAAATAAGAAACAATTATTGGAGTTTATTAACAATTCACTTCAAATTCTAAGATTATCTAAGAGCATTGCTCATGTTTTTATCATTTATTGCATTTAAGAAAGATTTTAACAGAAACCTTGTGTTTAATTGTTGTTATTAATAACACAAGGTTTCTGTTAATACTGCCCAAAGAACTTTGAAAAAATTCATTTTCTCCAAATGAAAAATGAAAAAGGTGATATTAAGTTTTTATCAGACATAAAAAAACAACTATTATAGTTTTAATCTTAAGAAACAAAGAAAAAATGCAAAAAAAAATTTTGGGTTTGTTCTCAGTATCCTTTTTTGAATATTTAAAGCGAATAAACCTGTATTTTTAATCTTTCTGCGTTTTACACCAATCATATCTTAACAATGAAAAAGAAAAACTGCCAAACAACTAATTAGTCAAAGCAATATAAAAGAATATTTGTATTACAGTCATTTTGTTTTCTACAAATTTATAGTGTCTAATTCAATGAAATAAAATGATGCAATAATTTAAACTGAATTAATTAAATGAAACTCAGAGGGGAATAATATCTTTATTTCTATAATGAATTGATAATTTGTAGACCAAGGTGAAAACAATTAGCGATCTTTTTATTAATAGTTTTTAAGGCATTCTTTTAGCGCAAAATAAAATATTCAAACTGTAGAATTCTTGACAATCTGTGATAAAAGCCTTAAACTAAGAAGCTGGAAAAAAACTTAAGGTTTTAGCACTAAACTATAAATTCAGTAGTTTGTTCATCTTAACAAAAAAGCAAAAAAATGTGTTTTTAGATATTCTTTATTTTTCACTAGGAATTTGAACATTTTGTTTTTTACATGCCAAATATGATAGAAATGGGGGTGCTTTCAAGTTAAAAATACATTTATATGTTTGCTATTCGTTAAATAAAGTAACTCCTGACTTATGCACCTTTGATTAAAATGAAAACCATCTAAAAAACAAATCAAATTTATAACTTTAAAAAAGAGGTTTTTTTTATTATTAGCATTTTCTGCAGCAGTATTTCCTTCAAGCGTCTAGTTGCGGTTGATACTTTAATATTTCATATCCAAATTTTAAAGCCACTTTATTGAGGATCAAAATAACATACAAAAAAAGTGATTTAGAGGGATAAGAGATGGACTCTTTCAAAAGCACTTGAAGTCAAAACAACGAAAAATAAATCGCAAAATATAATTTTTAATGTTTCAGCGAGTTCATTCTGACCGTCGTTTTCTATTAACGTTGAATGATTGGTATTTACTGCAAAATCTGCATTATTCGCATGTAATAACTAGTTTTTGTTTGTATAGAATTAAATATTCAAACATTTTTGTTTTTAACAGAATCATTTTATCACAAAATATGTTTTTATGAGACGAGAAAAAAATTATGGACAAAACTACAAATATTAAAGTTTGCTATCCCAATTAAAATCAAAGCAATAAACGTAGTTTTTTAACTGTTTTTTTTTACTAAATTTTTTTGAATATTTTGTTTTTCAGTACTCATCATGAACAAATATCAATGCCTCAAGCATTGATGTACGTTTTTATAACTATATATACAATTTTAAAGGAAGAATACTCCAAGATCCGTCAAGCTTGTTCACTTAAAATTTTTGAAGTTTTTGAAATCACTGTATCTTTTAGCATTGTTGAACTACCTAAAATATTTAATGCTATGTTATTACTTTTGAAGTTTAGCAATAACTTTCATTAGAAGCTAACACTTTCTCGTTTTCTGATGTACTTGCGTCGATGCAATTTTTAAAGATGAATAATTTATTGTGATTGCGTTAATCATTTTTGTAGTGTAAATAAAACATTCAAATTCATCAGAAAAGCTAAAAACAAAAAATGATGAGCTTCACCCCGAACTATAAAATATGTAGTTCGTGCATCCTACCAAAAAAAGCAAAAATGTGTGTTTTTTTAATTCTTTTTTCACTAAAAATTGTTTGAATATTTTGTTTTTAAAATACCATATGTGATAGAAAGTGGGTGCTTTCAAGTTAAAAATATTCTTTATTACGTGTTTGTTTTTTTTATAGAAATTAGCACAAGATATATGCAGTTTTAATATAACTGCACAATAGGCGAAAAGCCAATTTAAAAAATAAAAAAATAAGTTTTGATTATCACTCAATGTAAAGTGATTAATTTATCACTATCTTCAGGACAAAAATGTTTTGTTATAGCATTATTTGAAGCCATAATAGTTGCATTTGATTTAAGAAAGGTATATGTTGAAATACATAATTTTTTAATGTATAAACAATTAAACAATTCCCGATCTTATTAATTAATCTCAAATGATTACTGTTTTCCATAATATAATCTTGATTTGCATACAATAACTTCGTTTGTGGATATAATGAAATACATATTCACAGTTTAAAGAAAATGTGATTTTTATTTTTCACAGAAACTGTTTGAATTGAACAAAATGGATGGCAATAAAAAAAGGATGAAACTACAAATATTAGAGCTTGTAACCCTAAACAAAATAAAAACAAAAAACGTGTTTTTACTAAAGTTTTTTTATTAAATTTTTGAATATTTTGTTTATGAACACTCAATATGTGTCAAGCATTGCTGTGCATTATAATTATCATTTTTGCATATGTGAATGAAGATAGCCTTCATAATAATTAATAAATAAATGCACTAAAAGCCTGCGCATGTGTCCGCTAAAAAATAGTAAAGATTTTGAATTCATGGTATCTTCAACATTCAGGAATTAACTTCAACGAGAACACTGACGATTATCGGAAGTTTAGTAATGCTTCTGTTCTGAAGATAAGAGTTTCTTGTTTAATGTCAGTGAACTGCTAAAATTTTCATCAGTTTTTTTTTTACAAAAACTTTCCGTTTTCTGCGAAAACATGAATGCTCAAATATCTTTTCTGCAAGCATCTTACCATAAAATATTAAAAGAAAACTTCCATTTTCTTCGACAGAAAAAAACTTCATTTTAAAGAATAACGAATCACTTTTAAAACAAGCTTTTATCATCGTTCAACAGTGCAATTTTAACAACAAAATTTTGTCTTTAAATTTTTTTTAAAAGTTTTTAATTAGTACTTATTAGAAAACTTTGACTTCTAATCACTGCAAAAAAATTAAAAGTTATACATATTATGCAGAAGCACAAAAAAACTTTTTTAACAAAAAACTTAAACAAAAGTGGTGCTAAAAAATTGAAAAAAGTTTTAATTGGCTATTAAAAGTCGAAATTTTTAAACAATAAAAGCCAACAATTGTTTGTATTTTTAGAATAAGTAAATATGTAAACTAAATTCTGTTAATTTTTATTTGTTGAAATTATTTTTAAGCCAACAGATTGGCAAATGTGCTTTTTTAATAATGAATATTGAACAATTCTAATTTTTTATTAATGTATCATTTTCACACGTGCACTACAACGCGTTCTCCACACTTTTGCTCTTGCGCTGCGTCTCTTCTTTTCTCTTTTCTTTTTTTCTCTTTTGCCGCAGAAAGAAAAAAAGAAAAGAGAAAAGAAGAGACGCAGCACAAGAGCAAAAGTGTGGAGAACGCGTTGTAGTGCACGTGGGCACGACTAGGGATTACTAGGGATTTGTCCCTAGTACCACGCGTCACGCGTAAAGGAAGGGAAAAAATTGGAACCACGCGTTAAAAAAGAGCGAAATTTTGAGGAAAATTTTGAAAAAATTTAAGAAAAAATGACAAAAATAAAGAAAATTTTTTTTAACATTTTTTAGCTGAATTAGGATTGAAGAAGGACCTATTTAAGCTGGATACGATACGTATTGTAATTTTTTTAAACATTATGACTCGTATCATAAAATTAGCAGTGCGTGATTAAATCATACGTATCGCAAAATTATGATACGCGTGTTAAAGATTTACCACGCGTATCGTAATTTTAAAAATAACAAAAAAATCGCAAAGGGGGGGCCAAGACAAAAAATGGCACGCGTAAAACAAATTTCCCTAGTAGCTGCCCACGTGTGATCATTTTCATACTCCAAATATTTTTTATCTGATTTTTTAGGCAGCAGATAGTTCAGTGTTTGTTTGCTAACAAAATAAAAGTGTACAAAAGTATTATTTCTGAAAAATTTCGTTCTGCTGATAAATCAGGAAAAAACGTGTTTCACAACAACATGCACTTTTTTCAATAGTGGAAATAAATTTAAACAGTGAATCTTATGTTTAAGTTTTCTATTATGTAGTATAAAAGGTATAAAATAAATTTTTTTTTATGTGTTGTACTTTCTTTATAATATTAAATAAAGTATTCAAACTTTTTTTGCACAATCATATTTTATTTTTGATGGAAGTGAAAATTGATAGAAAAGATAAAACTACAAATATTGGAGCCTACACTAGCAAAGGAAGCAACAAAAAAACTTTTTTTTGAGTATTCTTGTATTCATTATAATTTTTTGAATATTTCATTATACCAATAATGGAAAAAGTTGAGAATTTCATCTATGCTGCTTATTTATGAAGTTTCATACAGTTTTGAAAGAATGAAAAAGTGGAAACCTTTGTTCAAAACAATAATAAGAAACGAAGTTTTAAGAGAATACAATAGAAATGCAATAATAAGGTGTTTGATACTTTATATTTTTAAATTATTTAAAAATGTGAAATGAGTATATTCTTTCTTTATTCACAAACTTTTTGTATTCAAACACCATGGGTACTTTTAAATTCATTTTATTAAACTTTTTGTTTTCTGATAAACATTAAAGCGATAATTACTTATTTACAGACGCTTATTGCACGAAAAACATCCATGTAAGCGCAGAAGGTTTTAAATATAATATAACAAACCTGTAAATTAAAATTGTTGAACAACGATAAAAAATTTTCGGAGAGCATTTGTTAACATTTTATTAATTTCCAAAATTAAGATCTTTACTGTCCTTTTTCCAGCAGCATTGCACAGTGAGTTATCACTGTGTAATGCTGCTGTGTATTATTTAGCGAAAATTAAAATATTCAAATGAGTTTTTATAGCAAAAATAGTACAAACAAACGCCGATGTGCACTTAAAAGAATGCATTTTAAATGCGTGGACGAAACTACGAATGTTAGAGTTTGCTATGTTCAACAAGAAGAAATGAAAAACATGTTTAGCAAGTTTCTTGTTTTCACAACGTTTTTTGAATATTTTGTTTTTCGCAAAAAAAATGATATAAAATATTGTTACTTTTAGCTCTACAATTTACAACGATAGTCATCGTTTTTTGATTGAACGATCTTGACAAAAAAAAAGTTCATTAAAAATGCTAACAACAAAATACGATGCTCCTTAGCAACTAATAAGGATAAAATGAATTCCTGTCGGTAAACATCTTCTTGAAAAACCATTTAGAAGATTAATGAATGATTTTATCAAATTCACTAATTAGAAAAGCCTAAAAAATATTGATTTTATGGCAAAACTGTAGTCTGACAGCATCAACCAAAAAAATCAGCAAAAGTTTGTTTTATACAATGATTGTCTCCATTGCATTTTTTGACAGAAACCAACAGTCGATTTGAAACCTTATTAATGAACATCGTTTCATTATTTGAAAGCATAACAAATTATTGGACTTAAAAACCAAAATATAGAGTTACAACAGTTAACTTAATAGAATTTTCATTGTTTATTTTCCAGCAATACTCTAAGCTGAATTAAACCATCACTTGATGTTTTTTAATTATCGCAAATTAAAATATTCAAAAAAGTAATTTTTAAGCAAAAATAAAAAAAAAGTTTATATTTACTTGAAACGGTAAATAAAAAACGCAGAGTTACAAACTACAAATGTTAGAGTTTTTCATGCTTCCCAGAATTAACTTGAATAACACGTTTAACAAAATTGCTTGCATTCACAAGATTTGAATATTTTATTTATTCAACATATAATAATAAAAACAATAATTTCAATAATTTTGCATATAATTGTAGCCATCTTCTATAAATCATTGAAAACAGGTTACGATGTCAATAACTTAAAAATAATAATAAAGGATTTTTATATAGTGACAATTTATGTCTTTTCTTATTCCTGGTTTCGATTTTGTCAGAGTTAACGTGAAAATAAATTTTGGATTAAAATTCGCTGGTATTTATGATTTTGTTGTTAAACTAAAACAAATAAATTTTTGTTAAATAAACCATAACAGTGTTGAAGTTTTACTTTTTTTTTTTGAATGTCTTTTTTATTTCTTGCCACAATTTTTAGTTTTGTATTCATATCAAAAATAAAATATTCAAACACTCATATTCTAAACAAAGCACAATTTCAGTTTTTTCGACATGAAAAATGAAGATCAAAGAAAATGGCCTCAAACTATTTTTGTTTCTCAGTAAAATTTGAGAATAACAAGAATCAGATTAAAAAAAAGTCTTGTGTTCACACAGATATTAGACATTAAAATAGGATCAACATATTGTAATGTATTTTTTTGCAAAAAAGGAATTGACTTTTAAGAAACATCAAAAAAATGCAAAAAAAATCAACACGTCTAAAAACAGGTAAAAATTCTTGTCAATAGCAGCTCCTTTTTCTTGACTTCGTTTTTATCGATTTTAATTGATAACAGTAAACAGGCGTCAAAAATCCTTTATTTAAGCCAGATTAAAGTTTTAAATGTGCGAAAAATAGCTTTGCTGAAGTTTCAATGAAGGAAATTTTTTTCCTGCCGCTTTTAAATAATCAAAATTTTTTTTCAACATATTTTCACATGTGCTTAATTATTAGAGAAAACTCATGCTATCAGGATGTATACCATATTTTCTAGGAATATGTCTTTATGAATGTAACACTAAACATGAAATATTTATGAATATTTCGAATGAGGCTTTCTTTCAAACAAATAATTATCCAAAACCGTATCCAGGAGATCTTAATCAGTGTAATATTACTTTTACTTTTGATGGCCCGAATGAAGTAAACTTTTTACGATTTCCAAATCTGGAGAGTTTTGTTATTTTTAGGATGTTATGATATTTGTATTTAAAACTGAATTATTTTATGATGAAAAGGGCACCATTTTTAAGAATAGCACAACTTTTGAGCCATTATATGTTTCATCACATTCGTTTAAAGATCATTATACTAAAAAGAATGATATATCGTATACATCTTACGCACAATTTGGATATATCTCTTTTGAATCAAAAAACACTCCTAGATGTGTATTAGAAACAAATACACCTATTTTCCTATTAAACGAATATATGATGATTCCTATACAATCTGATTATGTTTATATTCCTCTTCTATCAGATTCATGTCACTGGAAGTTTGCAACTTCTAAAGAATATGGTTTTAAAGTTGTAATACAATATTTTGAACCTACTTTAATTAATGAATTATACATCCGGAATTCAACTGATATGTTTGTCAAGTAAGTAAATGTGTTTGTTGGAAGGGGGCGATAGAAAGAAATAGCTTAAACCTTATAACTGATTTTTTAGTCACCGAAGTGCAAAAATCGCTCATCCTTATTACAATTCAGATAGCTATCTTCAAATTGATATATATAAAAATACCAATTTAACACTACGAGCTTTTACTGCATATATTACTGTTGTCAAAAAAATAAAACCTATTACAAACATATGTTCACATGAAGCAGATAGTTGGGGTAATGTAGTATGGAATATAAATACACAGCCACATTTTTTAAATGTTTATTGTTCATTTGATTTGATAATCTCAAATACGAGCATTGAGTACGACGTTAAAGTTGATGAATTTAATATCGAAAAAAATGTTGATTTTCTACGATACACTTATGATGATGTAAATGAACAAAATTTTACCGTATATATTCAACTTCCAGCTGTATTGCCAATCAATGACGGTTTTACGGGAGAACTTTTATATTTTACATTATTAGGTTATCCAAATGGCTCAAAAAAGCATTATTTTTGGGAATTTGGGCTTGATGGAAGTATTCAAACAGCTGCAACATATGTATCGTTTAATAAAATCGGTAAATTTTTCCACGGTAATTTTTGCCATTGCTACATAAAAAATTTTAGAATGTCATTGTATAGGAACTTCAATTCCATGTACTGCTGACGGCGCTGATCAACCTACAGGAATCATGGATCGTGATAATTTTCGATATTGTGGGAATTTGAAATGTAAATTTACAGTATGTTATAAAGTGTCGCCTTTTTTTCTACTAGAAAATCTCAGCCCCTTGTTGTTCCACAGTTCTTGATTTTTATGCGTTAATCAATGTCTTCGTTTTCCTTTTTATTTTCCATGCTGCACCATGGTTTACCAGCTTGAGCCAGGCTTCCTAGTTTGCCTAATTGTTGCCCCATAAAAACAGTTGATGTTGCTCATTGCCACTTGACACATTTTGCCAAGCCCCCTCTTCATTCACACTCACCAGCCATCCAACGAACCATGACTCTTTTTTTAGATTTTTTTAAAACAATACTAATTAACACCATACATCCCTACTATAACTTTTTCAGATTGAACCTTGTTTAACAAAGATCCGTGCAAAATCATCTGCTGGCTTCACAGTAATGCAGTTAAAAGTTAACAGAAAATTTTATGATCGTACAATACAAATAGAAAGTAATAATGATATTTTTACAGTATATGCAGATGGCATAGTAGCATTACACTTGGAATTGAATACTTTTAACAGATACGAAAATGACTATGTTTTTTTCTTAAACAATTCAAAGACAAACGTTTTTGAAGCTACAACTTATCCTTCACGTTTATCAAAAGTTTTATCTTTGGCAACCAGTAGATTAATAAGTAAATTGTTATATGCATTATTCGAAATTATTTTATGTATATCTTAGATCCACCTGATGTTTATGAAATTTTTTTAACATTAGATGTGCCATTTGCTGTCATTGATACTGGTCTACATTATTCAAACATAATTAAAGTCCAAAACGTTCAAGTAAGCAAAAATTTAATTAACTGTTTAGTAAAAAACGAGTATTTTAGAACAGCAAAGGATTTGTTATTTACAGTAATACAAAGCACGGAGTGCTACTCTTTGAAGATGAGAACCTTTTAGTATCATATGGGAGTACAACATGGTAAGTATATGCCCTCTATCAAGGAAATAGACAGAAAAAATTTTCGGGCCGGGCAAGATCATTTTCGGATGAGGCAAACCTTTGATTTCTTGCCGTTGTCGGCAAAAGATCAAAAGAAGTTCTCGATTTCGGAGGGGGCACAGTCTCCCAAAGCTCCCTCTCCCTTAAATACGGGCTTGACCTCTATTAACAACAGCATCAAGTTCTTTACTTTTAAATCTATTGAGAACCCTTTAGTAATTTGTGTACCATCTAATTTGTTTTTAACACCATTATAGCTTTGGCAGTGTTCACCCATATATCTGTAATATAACCAGCAACAAATTTGCTATGTATTTTCCTGACAGGATTCTTCCATATCCATTTTTATTAATACAATCATCCAACTCCGTGCAAAAGGGATGTGTTTTTAATCAAAACATTTTCATTACGAAAGAAATAATTCATTTACCAATTGCAATTATTGCAAATTCTGAAGATATCTGTGTTTCGACATTGTTAATTGTTTATGATGTATGGTTACCAAATTATTATTACATCTCATCATATTGGACTTCAAGCAAAAATGAAAATGTTCAAATTTTTGCTGGCACAGATAGTTTGTATTTTGAGTTTAAGTAAGTATAGGAACAAAAGGTGTACTTACTTCCGTTTTCTCATATTTTTTAGTTCCAAAACTTCAAACAAATATACTCGAATTGAATTATTTTCATTTTTGTACACAATTAAAGTTCCAAAAAATTCAGCCATTTATTTACAATTAACTGAAGTTGTCCCACATATTGATGATATGTTTCAAGATATCCATGTTTCAGTAGTACCTACAATTGCGATAACTTTTGGAAATTACGTGTCCCTTATTTCCACTGCTCATTATGGCACTTCAAAAGATAGCTTGGGATTTAAAGAAACTTATTACTGTTTTCCATTTCGAAAATTAAAATTTACGACAATATATTTTGAAAATGACCCAAGTGAAAAGTTTTATTTTACTTTTAAAAATGATATAACACGGTAAACTTTAAATTTATAAGCGTTCTGTAAAATGATACTTTAGTGTCGATGAAATTGGTGAAACGTTTATTTTTGATAATCGGATAAGTAAAAACCAGACATCTAATTTTGAATGTGTTCATTTGCAATACTGTCCTGTAATAAATTTATCTCCTGCAAAGAATGGAATAATTTTTAAAGTAGAAACTGTTGAAGATGTTAGCCATAAAAATAATACTATGATTTTGAAATAGTTGCTTATAGTTATATTTGATCTTTTTAATATCTAGAGTTATAAATATTTTAATAAATAGATGAAACCACGATTATATATTTATATTATCAATTTGCTTTATTTAAAATCATATGTGTTGCTTTTTGTTTATGTTTACAAAAAGTTACTATTTTTTTAATCGACACCTTTGCAAATCAATGAAATACCTATTTTATTACTGGGTAAACATACTAATGATTAGGATGTCTTCCCAGTACATTTAGATAACATAAAAACTTTTTCAGCAAAATTCTACACTGATTTAAAATCATTTCTTGCTGTTTTTCATTTATCGCAAATTAAAATATTCAAATATACTATTTTTAAGCAAACAGTAAAAAAAAACGTTTTTTATTCACATGGAAGAGTCGATAAAAATGCAACGTTAAAACTACAAATGTTCAAGTTTGTTCCCCTCAACACAAAACATTGAAAAATACGTCAAACAAAGTTGTGTTGATCTTCCAAATTCTTTTGAATATTTTGTTTTTTAACAACTAACAAAATAAAAAGTAATTCCTTTTTTAAAACTACTGAAGTTATTTTTTTAAAAAGTATTATGGAAAACATCTACACTTCGCACAATAAAAACTAAACGACTATGCCATCAAATCGTTAAAAAATCTTCTTCTAACTAGTCATGATTATCACAAGATGCAGATGCTTATTTAATTAGTTTATACCGCTTAGCATTCTCATGAAAAAAACTGCACAGAGTATGAATAAATAATTTTATCAAAGCCGCAAACCATACATTTTAAAAACAAATGGTGGATTTAACGTATATATAATACTGTTTGTTATCTAAAAAACTAGTTTGTTAAAAAGCTGATGAAAACTGTGATAAAATAATATAATATCTGTCGTAAATAATAGAACATATAACCTAAACGAATTTGCTGTAATCATTGCTACAAAATCAGTAGCTTTTTCTACTTGGACTACAACTGCTGTTATAGCACACGTGGAAGTATCAGCACGACTGAATATACTAATTTATAAGAGAACCATTAGATATACCAGTTAGTAAATAATAGTTTCAATAATACATGGGATTTTGTTCTTAACACATCCATCATCATCTTTTAAATAGTGTGAACTCAGCAACATCAAAGGACTTTCCTGCTGTTAAAGAATTTTTTCATTTTTTTCTATCAGGTGTTACTAACAGTTTTCTTTCTGGTATGAAACAAAATATTCAAACATACGCATATTTTTACTGCAGAGTTATATTATTGACAAAAACAGTTGTACATAATTAAAAACATGGAAAAATTTCACCGAGCTTGCCACTAAACTATAAATATTAGAGTTTGCTTTTCCAAACAAGGAAACAGCAAATAATGAGACATTTAATATCCGTGCTTTTATTACATAATATTTTATAAATACAAAATACGATAAATAAATTAATACTTTCAACTTTCCAAAAATTTCTTTAGGATTTACTTCTTTAATTTACGCGCTGACTGTTGGTTTTCATATCACTTCAGAATAAAACAATTTAGAATAAAATGATAGAAGGAATCTCATCTCTCTATAAGTAGCTTGCTTTAAACATGTCAAAACCATTTTTATCGTCAGTTTCGGAAATCTTAACACCGCACAACCTATTTTTCTATAATGTAGTGCAGATCAAGTGTCGGCCATGTATTCCTAGGTGTTTTTGCTGTTCAATTACTTAGTTCTATTTTTAGATTACAGTTTTTTGATTAGTTTAAAATTAAATATTCAAATACTTAATACAATGCAAACATATTTTTCCACAAAAAAACATGTTTGTATTCAACTAAAACGTAAAACAGAAAGGTCTGACACAAAACTACAAATATTAGAGTTTGTGACTTAATTGAAAAAAAGTGAAAAACATGTTTTTAAAATTTCTTGCTTTTATTAAATTTTTTGAGTATTTTGTTGTTAAATACCAAATCGTTGAAAAATTTTTGATTTAGAATTGTAGATATTTTCGTTGAGCTGATAACATCAAATAGTAAAATGAATTCATTAATAACATCGTTAAAAAATAATTGTTTGAACAGTTTTCGATTCCAAAAATCTCATTGTGTTATTCTTTCCACTTTACAATATCTTTACAAACTAATATTATTTTTTGTTTGTGACAATGCAGAAGCAGATATGAAATCATTAATGTAAATTCACCATTATGATATTTGCTGCGGAAAAGGTAAAAATGTCTCATTCAAGCATTTTCGTTAATTTAACGAAAGTTGCAAACTTTTTTAAAAAATCTCTTGATGTCATGTATTCAAGTATAACATTCATATTTATCGAATAAAAAATCAAAAAAATACAATAACGATTCTTGCGTTATATTTTATTACAAGGCAAGAAATATCCTTGTTTTTAGTCTTCAAATTTATAACAAATAAAGTTCAGGAATGATGAATAACTCGAGGAACGTTTAGAGATGTTTCGATTTGCGTCGTTAACGGGGAAATTTGGCTGCGTTCCGGAAATGTAAATAATCGAGGAAAAAGTTTTTGAAAAATTTGAATAACAAATTTTCTATATGGAGTTACAAAATACAATGTTGCAAGTGACTCCAAAAATGAATGGGACACAACAAAACACAAAATTAAAATCATAAAATTTTCAGTATGCAAAATTTCAAAAGTAATTATCCCCAGCACTATCGTAACAGGAAGAATATTGAAGAAAATTGTGATTGAAAGTTGAACAGCTGCGGAAAGGATTAAAGATTTGCCAATGCATGTTTTTGTTGAAGGAATATTGCTGCTGGTCTTGACGAGATAAATAAAATATACGGCAAGAAATGCAAGCAAAATTAAGAAAATTAAAACAACAAAAAATATAAGATACGCATATGTCGCATAAATTTTAGGAGACAAAAAAATGAATCCAGGTTCTGCAAAATAATTCGGCATACATGGATCATAGATTGCTGCCGCTTGATATGATTCAAATTTGTCACTGGTTAAAAAATAAAATGATGGAATACTAAATGCAACAAAAAATAAACAAAAAAGCAGAAAAATAAAAGAAATTCCACGTTTTTTGTTGAACCAATTTGTTGTTGTAGGAAAGACAAGCAAATATCGACAGAGTAGTGTCGCACCAAGTGCCCCAAGGCTAGCTGCTGCAATGGTAACAATGCAATATGTTGCTAATACAGTAATAAAATAGCTGCCATCTCTTAACCAGCCCAATGGGAATCCACTCAGAGCTGGCGTTAAAAAAAGTGGTTTTACAGATGTAAAAAGAATTTCAAAAAGTAAGCACCAAAAAGAATGATTTAAAATAAACCATTTAAAGTTATGCAAATTTTTTGATTGTGTTAAAATTACATAAAATTGTAATGGCGTTATTGCTAATGAAAAAGCCAAAGTAAAATATGAATAATAATAATAAAAATATATGTAATTTGGTAAAGCCGGAAATATTTTTGTGCAATTCATTTCTTTTCTTTCACCGAAAATCATTCAATTTTATTGACAATTGTTAAAATATATTATACTTAAGAAAAACGTTTTGCAGGTGTTTTTTTTAAATAATAACAATAATTTTGACTATGTAAAAATGGTAAAAAGCCACTTTTTTTAACATTTGTTTTATAGAGACTGTCTGTAAATTTTTTCCTCCTTGCAGCAGATGGCTTTTTTAATATTTTAAATTGAAATTAAAAACTGCTTTTATAAATTTGAAAAAGTTTTTTAATCGCTTTTTCACTTTTGTTTTTTTTTTCGTCAATTAATTTTTATGCTTAGATACAATAACGTTGTTCTTTTGTCAAAATGTTCTAAATTAATTGACTGATATTGTTAAAAAATTACTGTTTTTCAAATACTTGAAATAAACAAATATATAACAGAAATCTTGGTTTTAGTTAATATATTTGTCAAGTGGTTTTTCGTTTTTTTTATGAGCAGACACTTCCAGATGTTTGATTGCTGCCAAAATCCTGCTGACATCCTTGGTTTAAGTAAATGAAGAAGAAATTGTCCTAAAGTTTTAATGTTTAGCAGGTTTTGTAAAACTAACACATCAAATTTGTGCTGTTGTTTACTTTTTTTGTTGTCGCATTGCATATGTAAATTGATTGTTGTTCATCTTTTATCTCCAAATAACGAAATACGCTGGGTCAAAATTGTCAAACTTTTTTATCCTTATTACAAAAGAATGTAAGCCCCTCTTAACAATCATGTATATTTATAAACGATTCGCTTCTGAAGAATATGGTTCTCAAACATATAAAATAAAAGTCGATTAATTTGTTGTACAGAGGCGTTTTGGTGTTTTAAACCATGTTTATCGAACGTTTTTATTTCCTTACAAAAAGTGAGCAAAGGTCAATACAGCTAACCACACCAAAAATATTGCATTAATACAAATGAGTGGCAGAGGCAAACGTTTCTTTGACATGAAAAAATCACGAAATTATATTATAATATTTTAAATAAAATATTGAAAAAATTCATATTGTAAAAATAAGAATTTCTCCAGACAAAGAAAATGCTGTTTTTAAAATAATCATGTCAACAAAGCTTTCACAATACAGTGAACTTGAATGTCATGCAAATGTTATGAAAGCATTTTCTCGTTGTTTTTTTATTGAGATCAAGCACATATGCTTTGAAGTTCTCTTCAACCTTCACAAATTTGTGTGAAACTGTAAAAGATGAAACACCAGTGATCAATCACTTGAATGCAAAATGCCAAAATAGACCTTTGTTTGAAAATGTCATTTAATTTTTCGCTTCAAATAATTATTTGAGCATGTATGAGTAAAAAATTGTAATAAAAACGTTTTTCAAGCAAAAATTATCAATCTGTAAAATATTTGGGATCAAATTCTTATCGTAAACTGCATTTCTGACACAAAAAAGAAGGTTTTTGATTTAAACAACAAACCTAGTTCACCCTTTTTTGTATTATGAGATCCAAAAACTGCGTTTATATTATCTAATGACTAAAAAATTTTACTACCTTTTTCTTCTGGTATGTAGCAAAAGAAATATTATTGCCAGTAGCAAGGTGTATCATCTTCTTCATTTGCTTATCCCTTGCTGTGTTCTGTTTGATATAAAATCAAATATTCAAATATCAACATTCTTACACAGAATGCATTTCATTCTATATTAAAAAAATGTTAAAAATTCAACTGGAAAGATGCAAATAAAAGGTTTTTCAGTGTTTAAACGAAACTACAAATATTAGAGTTTATTCTTCTGAAATAAAAATGCAAAAAGAAATTTTTTTGAAATATTTTTTTGACTGATTTATTTGAATATTTTATTTATCAATCAAAAAAGCAGTTGATGCTTAAAGCATTGCTTTAAGTTACTCTAACAATTTTTTACAGTGTTTTAGCAAAAAAGTCTTTACAAAGCTAGTCCATGTTAAAGGTCTGTCTCGTTAATAAGTTTTCTGAATATCTTTGAAATCAACTTTTGAAAAGTTATGTGTAGTTGTCAAAGATAAAACTGCTATGGTCAACTGAAAAATACCATAGTATACCACTTTTTGAAAGCTTTTTTGATATAAATGTTAATCAAAAAGCATTGAAATTAATATCGGGGACGTCTTTTCATAAATGTTGAGCGATTTCTGTTAATACATTTCCAGCAAGATTTATTTTTGAGTTATCGTTCGTTTGTTTTAATTTTGAGCAAAATGAAATATTCAAACATCTACAGCAAATAACTTTTATTTTTTGATGAAAAACACATTTGTATTAACACAAAAAAAGAGATGAAAAATTAAAAACTATAAATATTAGAGTCCGTTATTCAAAAAAAATGACAAAACTTGCTTTTAATGTTAACACTTAAACAAAAAATCGTCAACATTAAACGAATCAAAAAAGCATTGACTCTCATAAATTACGTTCCAAGAAAATGACAAAATTAGCATTGTTCCACAAACATGTATTCCATTAAATAAAACTATTCCATCAGGATAAAAACGCGACAAATGTCTCAAAATTATAATTCCCCAAATAATACTGCTTGAAAGCATAAACCCAAAGCACATACCCCCAATTATGCCAATAATCTTGAATTCGTTTTTAAAATAATAATCAAAACATTCTTTTCTGATTGAATTTTGAGTTTCAAGAGTTTTAGCCAGTTCTTGTTTTTTGGATAAATGATTATGGTTATGGTTAATGATATATGTGGCATTGAGAGGGTCAGTTTTGCTTAATTCCTAAAAAAATAACGTAAATGATTTAATGTTAAAATACTTAATGTAGTAACACGCCAATGCCTTACACCAATAACCTGGCAAGAGATCAGGAGCTCCTTGGATAAACGGGTATGCCCTATTTTAAAACATACCATGTTAATCGCAATACAGTTAAACATCCCATGGTAATAATCCAGATATTCCACTACCATCACATGGTGAATATAATAAATTTTTTTTTAATATCTAATGCCGTCGTTCCGTTATAAATACCAAAATAAAAAAGTAGTAAATTAAAAAGTAAATGAAAAAAGATATATTTAAATGTTTCTTTAAGCTGACGACGAAAATATTCACTTTTATAATTTTTATAATTTTTATTACATTTACATATCACAAACAGTGGTCTTAACATTGCTATACTTGAACAAAAAGAAAACTGTTTTAACGAATGTTATCTTTTTCGTTGTTTTTTGACCTTTAAATAATGAATATGAGTTATGGACGGATGACAATGCCTTTGCCATTGGTTGGTGCGGGCATCACACGTGTGCATGAGGTGCGCAAGGGTGCGATTCGCGCACTTGGTCGCGTGCGGCGTGCAAGGAAAAAACGAGGTCGTGTGCAGAAAAAAAGAGAAAAAAGAGGAAAAAAGGAGGAGGAAAAGAAAAAAAAGGAAAAAAGAAAGAAAAGAGGGAAAAAAGAAGAAAAGAGTTTTGTAATTTTATCATTTTGTCTAAGCATGTAATATTGGGTCTTCTGCTTACACATCGTCAGAAAATCACTAAAAAGCAGAATAAAAGCTCTTTAATAAATATTGATTTGATTGCTTATTAGAGCTTCCATCAAGGATTATTGTCAGTGGAGGTTTCACCGTTTTCAGGGTATGGAGAAAAAACGATCTCATTGATCTTGCAATGTATTAATTATTCTTCTTAGAGATCGTCAATTTCCATGAAGGGCATTAACAGGAATAGCTCCACATCTTTTAAGATTATTAATTAATGTTGGGTAAACACGGAATGGGATATGTTTCTTGATTGTGGTGTACGCAGTCATTATAACTCTAGAAGTTGCAAGTTTGCCTTGATCCAAGTTGAGCTTTATATAACAAACCATTGCTATTACTTGTTTTATACGCATCGCCCAAAAATTTCAACTATAAAAAAAAATTAACGTTTTGTCAACAAAATATATTAATCATTGAGTTAGAGCAACATATCTTTTGTCTAAAAGTCGGCAAAAAACACACTAATTCTTCTGTCAAAAAAATAGATTCAAAAATTCAACTCACAATAAAGAAAATGCATGATTTTTTGCAGTAATTTATTTTGTCCGTAATATTTAAAAAAACACGTTTCAGGTGTATTCATTGGCACCTTAATAATCAAAAATTTTTCGGCGCCGCTGTCGCGGCGCTTTATTTGTTTTATGTTGACTATTCTCTAGCTCCACCCATTTTCTCTTCATAAATGCCAATAAAATGGTTAAGCAAGACATGTTTCAAGTAAACACCAACTTCAGCATAATTTATTAGTTGCAGTTATAGCTTCTTTAAGGTATTAAAATATTATTTAGAAATTTACAATCACTTTTACTCTAGTAAGTCTACAGTTATTTTTTGATGCTTTTGCTAAAATATTGCTAGATGGTTTACTTCTTTAAATTATCAAAAAGCTGTCGGGCTTGGCGCAGATTTAAAGTTTTATATCTTTTACGTTTTTAAATTTATTGTTTGTTTTCTTACAAATAGCTACTTTAAATCCTGTTTTTCTAAGCATTCGTTTGTTTTAAACTAACGTCTTTTTTTGCAAAAAATTTAATAAGATCTAAAGATGTATTCTAAACAAAAGTGAGGCATTTAACACAAACAATGGCTTTAAATATGCTTAAAAACAAAGTTCAACTTCAAAAAAATACACAAATAGGGTATTTTAAACCCAAACAAATCACGTGCAAAATTTTAAAACTTTGAAAAATAACAAAGGGTCCCCCCTGTGCTCGAAAAGTCGCGTGCAAAATTTTGGAAATTTGTCGCACCCTGCTGCCCACGTGTGGCGGGCATTATCAGAGATGTGGAATGTCGTGGTCATTGTTATGCCAGACATACAAAACATTTCAATCAATGAACTTTTTTTGTTGTTTCAGCATAGTAATTTTTTGCCACAAAATTGACTCAAATTTTTATTTAACTTTTACACATTAACAAAATTCTCATATTTTTACCTTTTTAATAGATAACTATAGTAATATCGACACTGAACATTCTAAATAAAAATGTTACATTATTAAACAAAAAAAAAGAAAAAAGAACTATAAGCTTTATATACAAGCTAATATATAATCATCAACATTGAAAAAGCGAGTAAAACGTTCTCTTTGATTAGTAATAACAACGGAAACTATAAAGCCAAGTACTATGACAGAAAAATATATTCCTCTTATCATAATCTTCCATTCAGGAAAATGGTGCTCTGTTCTTAAGTAAACAATGAATCCCACAATAAAAATGCTTGCCATCATTATTACCACACAGCTGTCTGCAGCCTTCTTAATACTTCTAAATTCAGTTTCAAAATAATTGAAAATGCATTTTTTTCTGATAGAATTCTGGATTTCAATAGTTTTCTTGAATTCTTCTTTATCAATTGCTGCTGAATTGTTGTTGAATATTTTACTAACATTTATGCAATTATTAGCTATTTCTTTGTAAATTTTCCATGGCAAAATGTCAGGCACATCTTCATTACAAGGAGTCCGCATTAAATAATTTTTAATACCAGCTATTGTTATCCCATTGTAAACACCAAAATAACAAATCAATGAATTAACAATAATATGACAAAAAATCAACAGCAATGTTCGAGCGGCTTTTCTTTGACGGTTGATATATTCTGGATCATAAGCTTTGTTACACTTGCATAACAGCTTCCGTGGTTTAATTAACATTTTTTGAGAAAAAATAAAGAATTAAGACCATGGACAAAAATTAAAGATTTTTTTTGTCCAAAATTGTACATTTTTTTCATTGCTTTGCTGACCTCAAAAAAAGTAATGGCTTTTTATGGATGAGAACTGTCATTGTCATTCTTATGCTAGACATGCATATAAAAGAAAGGTACTTTTAATCGATGGAATTTGACATTTCTTTTGTTTCATTGTATAACTTCAACAGTTTTTATTGTATTAGAACTGATCTAGTTGAATTTTAGCTTAATTTATTAAGACAACACCAGTTTAACAAAATCACATATTTCTTTTAACACTTTAACAGATAATCATCGATATTGCGTAACTTTACAAAACCTTCTTTGTTAGCTCCAATAAAACAAAAAAGGAAGAAAATAAACATTAATACAAAAAAGTACAAACCAATAATTGGAAGTTTATAACCTGGAATATACACCACGATAAATAAACACACAATTATTCCCCCAGCAATACTGTTACCAAATATTATCATAGCATTATCATTGAGTTGCTTTAATTCTGTTTCAAGATAATTTTTAATGCATTCTTTTCTGATTGAATTTTGGATTTCTAGGGTTTTATTTAATTCGTCGCTATAGATACTATTGCCATTAAAGTTGCTGCCATTAAAATCATTTATATGGTGTGTCTTAACATATGCCTAAAAAACAAGTTAAAATTTATCTTATTTTAGCTCAAAAGATTTGCTTACGCCATGAATAACTAAAGTGCAAATTAAATTTGGGTTTTTATTATTGATAAATGACCTACTTTGTTAATGGCTGTACAATTGATAGATATTTCTTTGTAAACTTTCCATGGTAATAATTCAGGCACATTATTACAAGGAGAATAACGTAATTCTTTTTTAATATCGGATATACTTGTTCCATTGTAAACACAAAAAAAGCAAAACAAGGAATTTAAAATAACGTGTAAAAAAATAAATATCAATATCACTAAAACTTTAATTTGACGAATATGTTCTGCTACAGTTAGTTTATTACATTTGCATAATAGGTACCGTGGTTTTAGAAACATAATTTGAGAAAAAAGAGAAGACTTAAAAATTTTAACACAATGAAAGAGTAAGATTTTTTTGGCACAAAATTAATTTTTTTCACTGTTCTGCTGACCTCAAAAAAAAGTGAGGGCTCTTTTAATGGATGGGAAAAATACCATCGTCATTATGCTAGACATGCATAAAAATAAAAGTACTTTTAATCGATAGAATTTGACATTTTTTTGTTTCCTTCTTTTACCATAACAGCTTTTCTGTCACTGTGCTGTTGATTTTTACATTTTATTTTACACATTACCAAACATTAACTATTATGACATCAAATTTAACACATCATCAAATAATCATTAATATTAAGTTGCCGTGCAAAAAGTTCCCTGTCATTTCCAATAACACAAGAAAGTATAAAAATAAACATCAATGCTATAAAATGCAGACCACTAATTGGATTCTTATAATCAGGAACAAACGAAATAAGCAATAAATAAGCAATAGATCCAAAGACAAAACTGTTAGCAAATATTATTATGCCGTTAATATTTAGACGATTCATTTCTGCTACAAAATAATTTTTAATGCATTCTTTTCTAATTGAATTTTGGGTTTCAAGGGTTTTGTTTAACTGATTGTAATAGTTATTATTATAATTCGTGCTACTATTTGAAAAATGTTCGGTGTTCACTGTCATATTTGACTCCTGAAAATTATACATTCAAAATCAAATCAAAAATGCTCTTAAAATTTGCATATTTCAGAGAACATCCATGCCAGATAACTGTCAGAAGGAATAGAATCTTACTGATGCCACGAATTTTTAACGTACCTCCTTAGTTTTAGTACAGCTGATAGAAACTTCTTTGTAAACTTTCCATGGCAAAAATCCTGTCACACTTTCATTACAGGGTGAATAACGTAAATCTTTTTTAATATCTGATATACTTTTTGCATTATAGACGCCAAAATAACAAATTAATGAGTTTACAACAACATGACACAAAATAAATAGCAGTATCAGCATAACTTTAGTTTGACGAATATTCAAATGAATATGTTCAGCTGCTGTAACTTTATTACATTTGCATAACAAATACCGCGGTTTTATTAACATTTTTTGAGATAAAAACGAAGAAAAAAGGTAAAACAAACTTTTTTTGGCACTAAATTGATTCCTCTCACTGTTTTGTTGAACTTAAAAAAGTGATGGCTCTTTTATGGATTGGGAATGCGTTGTGCTAGACAAGCATTAAAAAAAGGAAGGTATTTCAAATCAATATACCTGGATATTTATTTTTTCGTTGTTTCACTAACAGCAGCATTTGTGCAGCAGAATTGATGAATTTCTAGTTTTATTTATTAGTTCAACATCAAATTAACAAAAGACACATAATTTTAACACCTTAACAAGTAATCATTGATATTGCGTTAGTTATATACACCAAAAACCAAACAAAAAAGTTACAATCACATGGCAAAAAATAAACAGAAATATAAATATAACTTTTAATTGATGAATATGTTCTGCCACAGTAATCTTATTACATTTGCTTAACATGTAATGTGGTTTTATTTATTACGATTATTTGAGAAAAAAGAGAATAGCCTTATGAAAAAAGAAAGATTATTTTTTTGCAAAAAATTTATTTTTTCATTCATCTCACTCATTAGTTGATCGCATGCAAGTGATGTCCCATTATGGATAGAGGAACTCACTATTTTTTTCATGCTGAAAATGCACAAAAGGAAAGATGTTAGAGCTGTTAACACCGACGGCTCTTTTCTTATTCTATAACACATTTTAAACTACAAAAATCGACCCAGTTTAATTTTATAGAGATTGTCATTGCCGTTTTTCCCCAGACGAACATATTTTATAAGATGCTTAGTCAACAAACACTGACATGTTTTTATTGATTCACTTTGACTTTTTTTCCATCTAACGACCATTGCTAAAAAAGCGGCAACAACGAAATGTCTTTTTTATCTTAGTTTTTGAATATCTAATAACTTTTTGGGGGTAAAAACATGCCTTCCATTCCTTGTTGTAACAATACTAAGATATTTTTAATAGATTTTTAACGGGTAAAACTTTAACTTAAATCGAAGATAATCAGTTTTAATAAAAATTGATAGAAATTTTTACTGTAAATTATCCAATTTCTAATCTAGAAATCACATCTATATATTAATTTATTCCTGAACTGTGTGTTATTTGACGATTTAAGGAACAACAAAAGTCACCAAATCACTCATTATGTTGGTTACCGTTGAAAAGGTGATTTTTTCAACAAAATCAAGATGACGAACAACAACTTTAAATACACAGAAGAAATATTAAAACAATTCAGACATGTTGTTAAACTTCAACTAAAATGTGTGTAACAAATTTAAATGACCCTGAAAAGGTTTTTTTATATTATGCACACATGTGGAGCCCGGCCGACATTTTTTTACAATTTTGCGCTCACCTAAAATCGCACAGGGGGGACCCTTTGGGTTTTTTCAAATTTTTTTTTGTTAAATGATGGTCTTTTTTATTATCTTATTGAAACGCAAATTATCTCTTAATTGCCCATGTGTGATGTGTTGTTATTTAGTAATGAAAAGGTATTAAACTATTCTGTTTCAATCGATTTTATGTTTTAACAGCGGAAAAAGTTTTTACCAAGTTACTTAGAAATCACAAGGTAAAATTTTGGCCATGGTTTGAAAATATATATGCGGCGCATGAGCGCCGCCGATTTTTGATTTAAGACTCGCTAATCAGCAAATAAACTAATTTTTTATAGCTTATACGAGTATGATTGAAAACTGCTAATTAGTATTTCAGTTTAAAAATTTAGGGAATATGCTACTGAAAACTGAAGCACATTTTTCTTAACAAATTTTTAAGCAGTTTATTTAAAAATTTCAACACAAATCAACCAAAAAAATGAAGTGCGTTGAAATTTCTGGTATCAATGTATTAAAAAATAGTATTAAAAAACGAACTATTGATAAAATTACATCACTCATAATAATAGTTTTTTACCCGAATGAGGCGTTAACGAAAGTAATAAATCTAGAAGTTTAAGAGCGTTCTGTGGTCAGTGCTCGAGCACTGACCATGATATTGAGCACTATGTGTTAGTTTTGATAGTTATAAGCTAGTCAAAAATGTTCTCTATGGAGTTTTTTTAAGATGCAAAAAGGGATTTGATGTGGTAAACTAAATAAAAAGATTAATTGCAAACAAAGACATTTCGCTGTTTTTTGCTGTAGAAAATAATATAAAGTTCATGAGCACTATCCTTAATTTCAGGTTATGTATTTTTGGGCAAAAACTTTGTAAAATTCTAATTTTATACACTAACCTCTGAAAATTCTGCACTCACCTCAGCCAAAACTTGTGCACTCACCACTCACCTCCGGCCGACAGTCGGCCGGTGTCGGCCTGTTCGCGCAAGTGTGATATTGTGTCTTTATTTTTAATTTATAAAATTATTTTCTATTTTTGACTTGTTATGACTATTTTAATCAATGTCTTAGCTGAGTTGTGACGTTTTCATTATTTTTCAATTATTATTGTACATGCCGCCAAACACAGTAAAAGACTGATGAACGAAATTTACATTTACGAAACTTCAACTAGTTTTGTGCGTCAAGTAATTTTTTTATTTATATTAAATTCACATAATAAAATATTCAAAATCGAATGTGAGTGGCTATATTTTTTGAAGTTGCAGAGATTAAAAATATAGATCTCTTCTTCTTGTGTCGGACAAGGTATTAACAATAACCTTTATTACAAGTATACATATATATTTAAGTGGAATACAACAAGAGAGCACAAATACATTAACCGATACAGTTCTTATATAGTGACTTGAATAAGGAAGCTGATTAGAGAACAATCAAGACAATAGGCGGTTATCAATAATGACGCAGGTGCGTGAGAAAGGCTACCGGATTCAAGACTGATAAGGATAGTTAATGAAGAATGTGCTGACGCACAAGCAATGAGTGATCAGCTCAAAGCTCGGTCACTTCAGAAGTAAAAAGTTGTTTATGTCTGGCAATGCGGCTTAACAAAGCAGCAAAAGAAATTTTGATATTTTTTTTTCACATCATTGTACGGCAGCAGCAATGTCAACACTAAGAGATCGTCTAAAGGAAAAGGCGGCGTCGTTTTAGCAATACACATTCATTACACATGACAGTTTTCAACTTAAACGCGTAAAATAGTAATAACGCGGCAGCTCAAAAAAGGGAAAAAGAAAAAGTGTTCCTTGCCGCTCCTTATTAAAAAGATTTCAAAAGGATAAAGAAACTAAAAGATGTCAGTTTTTGCTTATTTGCACATACTTTTTTTGCTGCTGTGTTTCAAACACTTTCTTTCAGTTAAATTGCGTTAACAAAAAGTTTAACTGGATAATGTTAAATTCTGCTATCAAGGCCGTTGATAGGGAGGCAGTCTCGGAGGGGGTCCCAGGTTCCACCCCCTCCCCCTTAAATACGGGCTTGTCTGCTATGATAAATAAATGAAGAAGAAAAATATTACAAGTAGGGGTAATTTAAATTGATACAATCGATTTCTGTACATAAAATATTACAAACAAAAATTCTGTTTTGGTCAATTGTACTTATTTCAAAATATTTTTCTTCATACCTTTTATCCAATAGAATCCCATGAAACAGAAAAAAACTCTGTAGGCAGTAAAGCTCCACTTTTAAAAAAATATTTTTTACAGCATGTTATTAAATAAAAACATTTCCGGGATTATAGCCGTCAATCATTTATCAAAATTATACACCCGCAAAACATACATTCGTATTTGTAATGGTTTTTTTTGAAGGCAGGTGACAGAGGGGCGGCAAAAAGTGCAAACAGTTTTAAGTAGCATTTAAAATAAAAAAAAGAGTCCGAAATAATTCCATGGTTATTTAAATTTTAAATTTATTTTGAAAAAGTTTTTAAAATTGTTTAACATTAACTTTAAATATAATCGGTCGTATTTTTTCAAAACTTCATAATTTATTTTTGTATATAAGATGTCTACGCTATACGACGAAGTATTAAAAAATTTGTCATGGTATGAATTGAATTCGGATTTCAAGGATCCAATGTATCAATACATGAAAAAACTCTCAACGCAAACATACCAGAAAGATGTATACCCCTTATCAATAACAGATTACACCACACACGATGATTTTATAATATATAGGAAAAATCAAACCCTACGATTTGGCAGCTATCAATGCTTTGCTTCTACAGGAAAAGAAGCATATATGGATTCTCTTTTTTCATGCATACTTTTTCAACTTCCATTTTTTCTTGAATCTTTCCAAATTGGATGGATTGGATTTGCTTTTGTTATTCCAATTTTGATAATTTCAATTTTTGGTGGAATTAAAGAATCTTATCGATGGTTCATTTTAAATCAAGCTATATGGGATGCATTTATATGTTATGATTTTATTTGTTCAAAGCCGACTTTACTGGGTTGGTCGATTTTGGATAAGTATCCGAAACAAAATACATGCTTTTATCGAAATTTAACCGCCAACAATGAAATTGTATATCTTGGATATGAAGTATTTCGAATGTTTCTAAGAAATGCTTCATTTATTCCCGTATTTCATTTGTCACTTTCTCGATTTCTTGCTATGTATTTTCCAGGATTTTACAAAAAATTTACAAAAAATGGTTATAAAATTATAATTTTCATATTATTTTTCAATGTGTTATGTCTTTCAATTTTTGTGGTATCTTCAACGAATTTCGCCACATTAGCGCTTGTAATATCACTAGACAATACAAAATGCACCCCATTCTGTCAGGCACCTCTAAATATAATATATTGCCACGAAAATATTCCGAAATATTTTCAATGCATGAATGAAGTGCGTTTAACGTTAAATAATGCCTCAAAAGAGCAGCAAAAATTTGCAAAAATCTTCAAATATCTTACGTATTCAATTCCCCCAACAATGTTTTTCCTTTCAATTATTTGTGCTTCTTTTCTTTTTTATAAAATTGCATCACAGCTTAAATTTCAACTTAAAACAAATCCAGATTCTTTCAAACAAACAATTAAAATTTCATCAGTGGTTGGATTTCAATGCCTTACAATGTCTGTGATATTTGTGATAACATGTCTACAAAAATATATGCGAATTAAAAGTGAAGTTTCTGGGACTTTACAGGTTTATGATAACTTACCGCCATGGTTTTTGTTGTTACAGTATTACACCACTACCGCATCGCTAAATATGATTCGAGTGTTATTGGATTCATGTATAATTTTGGTTGTTTTATCGGGATATTCAAGATGTGTTATTGCTACATTCAAATGTTTATGGCTTTGTTTAATCAATCCAAGACAAGCTTTCCAAAAAATTAGATACAATAGTACTGAAGTAACTGTCATTGCTAGTTCAAGAAAGTAAAAAAACTGTTTAGTATTTTGTTTTTTTAATTAATTGTATCAAAAAAAGTACAATAAAAAAAGGAGCAATAACTAATAAAAAAATTGTAAACTACAATCGAGTTTTTTGCATGCATATTTATTATTATTATAGTTTGAATTAATTTTATACCATGAAATGTTGTCGTAAAGATTATCCAAAACGTTGTAATTTACCAAATAATTTCTTTAAACATTTTCATTATTCTTAAATAATTTCGCTTCCGGGATTGTAACCATAAATTATTTAACAAAATTATACACTCCGAAAAAATACACGGCGACATGCATTTTACAATCTTGTTTTATAAATGCTACTTTTAGAGTTATGATATATTGAAAGGGCAAAAAGGACAAATATTTTTCTATGAAATAAAAAGCCATAATTTAGATTACAATTTTCATAAATACAGAATGACTCAACAATTGTGTAAAATTGGTTTTTGAATGCAATTAGCTAAAACGTGACATATTTTTTGAAAAGACATGCTTTTCTGCACAAAATAAACTGAAATTGCTATAACTAAAAATTTCATCGTCTACTAATTATCAAATATTTTCAGTACCAAAATCTAATAAATAGGATTCAGCTGCTTTTGTTCCTAATTATCCCAACAGTCGATGAGTTTACTGTACGACTCTGACGACTTAACACGGGCATGATTTGGGGAACTCTACGATGAATATTTTGTTACATACTTATTCTTCGCTAAAAATAGTCTACATTCAGTTTCGCAAAAGAAGATTTTTCGACTAGAGTTTCTTTGTTGCGTCACAAAGATCCCTTTTTTAAAATAGTTTATTGTCAAAAAATGGGTTGACTGGTATAAAGCAGTTCAAACACGAACGCGACAATATATTAAAAAACTTATTTAACGCTTTAGAAGTTAAACGAAACAAGAACCTAGCAAGTTTGTTCATTTCAGCCAAGAGGTGTCGTCAACAGATTCAATAAAAAATACAGCTCCAGTTCCGAGATCCGGCGTTTTTTGTGTAGAATAACATAGCATTACGTTTACATTTTTGAATGTAACAGAATCTCCTATCTTGTCAACGCTAAAATTTTAAGATGCACTTTTTTAAACAACAAAATCAATTTTTTTTACTTAATTACTGTTCCAACTGTTCCATTAAGATATGCAAAATAAAATTGTTCGGTGTTTGACATTTTATAAAAAAGTGTTGTAAATTTAATTGACGTTTCACCAACAATGTAATTAACAAACACAAGTGCAGTGCCCTGGATGTTGAAACTTGTTTTTGAAGTACCATAATCAAGTGTGGTCACCATTGAATAAAATGGATAGTCGGGTACTGTAAAATCATGTGGAGTTGGAATAACGTTTACCAATAAATAAATTGCACAATTTGGAGGTATCTTAATTGTGTATGTCAGAGAGAACAATGCAATATATTTCCATTTATCTGCCGTTTTTGAACTGAAAATAATATTCTTAGCTTAATAATGCAAACTAAAACAAACTTGAATTCAAAAAGCAATTTTGTTTGATCAATCCCAACAAAGATTTGAACATTTCCATTTGCTGGTGAAGCAAACAAATGTGAAATATAATATCCTGTAGTACTAAAGACCATTGCAATAAGACAATCTCCGTCGGATGTCGACATGGCTGTTACTGGTCGGAGACTATCCATATTATGAAATACATTTCTTTCAAAAACACAGCCTGGTACTTTTTCTTAAAGATTTACATTATAATGGATTTTTACAATAGATTGAATGAAAAAAATACTTGGTTGTTCGACTACAAAAATTGGAAAACCATATTCAATGCTCAATACTTGAACTGCAAACTTTCTTTCACGTATTTTACAATCGTATTGATGTGATCCAGAAAAACTATAATTTTTGAAATTTATTAAAATATATTTATCATTTAGCGCTTCGATGAAAACAGTGATAACAAAAATTTACCAGTTAAATTCTGGCAAATGTAAAGTAAAGCTTTCATTGTTATACATCTGTATATAATCTGATACCATAAAATATACAATAAATATCGGCAGGTTTTTAGTTTCCTGAATAGGTATTATTATTGATAAATTAAAGCCCTAAAAACGCAGTGGGAAAAGAATTGCTTCAAACTTTGCATCGTGAGAAAGAAAAAGTATGTTATGAATAATACAAAAATTTACGTTTGATTCTAGATATTCCACTGTAGTCAGAAATGTTTCTGCAGTATCAACAATGTAAAATGGAGCGCCAACAGAATATATAATTTTTTTATCCACTGATTCTGCTGAAATATGTATTAATATTACAAAGACTTGAATTTAAGTAGGAATGGAGAGAGGTGGTTGATAAATTCCCATTACAAAAGTTAATGTCCCTTCCTTTATAATGATATGTATTCATTCGACTAAACTTAGATTTGCAAGTTAAAGTGAAATATATTTCCAAAAATTTTATGACTCACAAAGGAACCGTCCCAACTGTAACACGCAGATTGAGACCTGAAGTATTTCATGCGATTCTCCTACTATTCAATAGGATTCCTGACGATTTCTAGCGGCCCTCGTTTCCAAAAGTCATTTTCATAAATATGGAGTAGCACACGACATCGCCTGCTACTATTACATATTAAAATCGCCTATTTTTGAGTTTTACAGATTTCAAATGATAGGAAACAAGTTTCTGGTGCTAATTTAGCCTAAATAAGGAATTTCGGATTATAAGCTTGTAAAAAAACTCAAAAATATGCGATTTCACTATGTAATAGCATTTTGTCTCTTTTATTGTAATTTCTTACATTCTTTTCGAGCACTTCAAATTGTCTATATAAGCTCACCTTGTTCCTCTCTTTATGCTTATTATTGTATTTTCATCTTCCTGCTGAACACTTGCTGTCTTCGTCTCTCTTTTTTATTTGTGTATTAAATAAACGTTTATGTTTTATGATTTATTGTGGGATTAAACCGATTGCATTACAAATCTCCGCAATAAAGACGTTAATAAAAAGTTACAACTTTTTACTCTCAAAAAAAGCGTTGTTGTAAAGCATTAAATAAAATTTTAAATTTTCAAAACCTTATAACAAAATGGAGGACATTTTTTGTGAACAGAAATAATTAAAATATTTAAAATTATTGTGTAATAGTAGAATGACAAACATTACTGATTGTGATTGGTAAACACGCAACGAAAAGCAAAGTTTGGCAGTTGATTAATGAATAGAAAGTACAAAAGTGAAATGCTAAATTACTATAATTTATTTATAATGCTTATAGCACGATTTCTGAGAAAGTCAAGCATTTTGAGCTGATTTTGGCACAGGCGCAAAAATATCACAGAAAAAGGTATAAAGTACTTTTCCGGAGTAAACATGACCCAAAAACACCGTTTCCGCGGTTATTTTTACCGTATCTCTTACCGTATCCGAGTTACCGTATACTCGACTACTAATTCGAAATTTCGTCAATTTTTATCAAATCTCGACAAATTTGGTATCATTGGAACGAGCTGAGTCCGGAAAAAGTAAAATTGACCTAATTTGACCTACTTTTGAATAAAACCCTGTTTTTTGCTACGGTAATTTGTCTATAGCTTTTTTTCCTGAGGTCGAATAGGGGTGTATGGTCATGAAATGCACCCAATATGTCCTTAATATGTTGTTTTCTACTCTAAGTGTCCTATAATTGCTATAATTGATATTTTAAGAGATTAATCAACCACAACATCCATTTTTTAAAGATATAAATCGCATGACATTTCTTCAGCTATGAATAAACAAAAAAAGTTTGTGTTTTACTTTAATATAATATCTATTGTAAGCAAACTGTCTCACTAAAACGAAAAAACCAGCATTTAAAGAAACAACTGCAGCTTGTAACTTTTCAAGAAAAAGCTAGTATTTACAGTTATATTTCATTTCCAACTGGGACTCTAAATAAAAATTGTAGCAGTTCCACTCTTTCTACCTACCCCTTTTGTAAAATTTCGACGACGGTGCAAAGGTGAGATTTCCCTTCTTCGAGGTCCGCTCTACCATTGTGAATAAAAATGAAGTACTGTGATTAGGGTTGTCAAATGGAGATCTCCCGGGAGGCTTGGGAGATCTCCATGCGGGAGATCTCCCGGGAGATCTCCCATTTTTTGCCGGGAGATCTCCCGTAATCTCCCGTGAAAGATTTTTCATAGCAAAAATTTTTTAGAAATTTTTCATATTTTACAACTTCTTTCAAACCCCGAAATTCAAACAAAAACCACTAAAATTGTCTATTTTTAGCTCAGTTTTGTATTTTTCGTCTAATTTTGCTGCAATTACATTGAAGATACCGTACACCAGTTAGCTTTAAGCTTTAAATTTTTGTTTAATAAAGTATTTTTATAACAATTAAATTAGTATAATAAATTTATAGATTAAAAAACTAATGATTTTAACTATAGTTTATAACTAAGACGAAAAAAAAATTTTTTGGTGTTAAAATGACCATTTTGGAAAATCGGGAGATTTCGGGAGATCTCCATGGAGATCTCCCTCATTTCTAATCTCCCGGGAGATTTGACAACCCTAACTGTGATATAGAACCGGTTATTGAACTAATTTTTTAATGTTATAAAATTTAGCACTTGTAGTTAACAACAAAACGGAATAAATATATTATCAAAAACATGAAAACATTTTACATTAGCAAAAAAGATAGAAAAACAAATAGTAAAAATGTTGGTGATTAGATGAAACTTTATTAGCTTTGATGCAGATTATGAAGTAAGCTTTGGTCCAATTACCAGCATACTTTCCAGCAATTTTACCAAGAACGCCGCCAATAATTCCACCAATAGCACATCCAGGTGGACCACAAAAAGAACCAATTAATGCTCCAACTTTGGCTCCAGCATTTGCTCCAGCCCATGCGCCAAGATGTTCAATAGCAATTTCAGTAATAGCTTTTTTAAATGTCATTGTTTCATTTTCAAAATATTTGCTGATGAAATCACCACCAAGACTGATACCGTAACCAGCTAATTTAAAAGACCAAGCAGGGAAGATACCAGCCAATTTACTAGTTAATCCTTCAATCATTTTATAAGTTGGAATACAGAGGCCCATCATACTTTTAATTTGATCAGTTGCTTCTTCACAGGAATCACGACCTTGTTTTGCAATTTTATTGATTCGTTTGATAATACGAAAAGCACGCTTTGAATTTTTGATGGCATCAACGGATTTGAGTTCATCAGTAATTTCAATAGCAGCATCAATTGTTTCATTAAAGAAAGCAGAATAACGTTGATATTTCATTTTTATCTAAAATTAGTTGTAGTAAAAATATGATATGTTTGTAAAAAAGTAATATAGGTATATAACCAGTCGTCAACAAAATATTTTGTAATAAATGTATAAGTATTACGCAATAGAGACAAAAACGTATATATCGCAAATCTTCGAGTCAGCTTATGTACAAACTTTGTTAAAATATACATAGCTCAATAGGGGGGTTGGAAAAATTTTTTTTGCTATATCCCATGAGTGAAATCTCAAAAAAGTCTTGCAGGGGTTCGTCGAGCTGTTTTGCAAATATGCAAAAAAAATTTTCGGCGACGCTTCGCCAAAAATTTTTCATCTACTACACCCTTGTCAACAAGTGGAATTTTTTGTCTACTTCGGTGGAAACACATCCACCTTGGTGGAAAAATGTTTTTCAGATTTTTTTGTTTTTTTGGCATTATTAAGTGCCAAAAAACATTGTGGAACTATTTTTATAGCAAAGAAATAAATTTAAAAGCTTTCCACTCAAGTGGAATGATATTCCACTCAGGTGGAGTTCAATTCCACCTCGGAGGAATGGTATTCTACTCTGGTGGAATTGAACTCCACCTTGGTGGAACTGAACTACACTCAAGTGGAATTATTTTTTTGATGTTTAACTACATCAGAATTATTACTGGTAACACGTTTTAATCGATTTAAGAGGTTTTATATAGATTTAAGCATTACAACGATATTCCACTTTGGTGGAATTCAACGTTATGTTATAATATATAAATAATCATTGAAAAAAAATCAAAAACAGTAAAATGGAATAATTCTGACATAGTTTAGCATTAGAAAAACAATTCCACTCGAGTGTAGTTCCGTTCCACCTGAGTGGAGTTCATTTCCACCAGGGTAGAATACCATTCCACCAAGGTGGAATTGAACTCCACCTGAGTGGAATATCATTCCACTTGAGTGGAAAGCTTTTAAATTTATTTCTTTGCTATAAAAATAGTTCCACAATGTTTTTTGGCACTTAATAATGCCAAAAAATCAAAAAAATCAGAAAAAAATTTTTCCACCAAGGTGGATGTGTTTCCACCGAAGTAGACAAAAAATTCCACTTGTTGACATCCCTGCACCCTTCAGGGGTCCGTCGACCTTTTTTGCCAAATTCTATAACCACACATCAAAGCTCTTTCGCCGCAAGATTTTCGCCTTTTATTTTTTCTCTGACGAGAGAGCGCCTCATGCGCTGTCTGGCGGCATTTTGGACCATGGCTTTTCACCTACCATCTTCTGTTGACAAAAAGACTGAGGGGGAATAAAACATGCCTTATTAAATGACACCTTTAGTTGTATAATTAAATGGCAGGAAAAAATGCGCGGTGACGGTGCCCGGTGCATGTCAGGTGAAGCTGCACCACGCCGTTTTCGAAACCTAATACTCCTAGGGATAGGAGTAAATTTTGGATATTCTAGCGTTATATTAGCTAAAGCTTTAAATTTATAAATGACAGAATTTTCGAAGAATTTTCAATTAATTTAATTTTTTTATTTACTCCTAAAACAGGATTAAATCTACTCCTATTTTTGGGTGAAAATTTACTCCTATTTTGGACGAAATATTCACTCCTAAAAAATGGTAGCGAACAAAATCTACTCCTTTTTCGGGGGTAATTTACTCCTATTTCGGAGTAAATATTACCCTACTTTTTTTCAGTGCACGGGCTCTTTTTGGGCTAAAAAAGTTCGGTGAAGACGGCCTTGGCAGAATACGTTAGAAATAGCTTAGAAACACTTAAAAACTAGTTTAAAGTGATTTTTGACAAGTTTTGGTGAAGTGCTGGTTGATTTTTAAAAATGCCAAAAAACACCATTTTTTTGAAGGTTTTTGCCATGCCATACAGAAACTAGGGGTTCCAGCGAAAAAAAGTCTCTGCTTTTTTTTTACAATTATATATGTTTTAAATATATATAATTGTCCATTTCAGAATGCGAAAAATAGACGTTTTACAAACTTTCTTGAACAGTTGTTAAATATTGATAATTGGCTTCTTATCATTTTCTCGAATTGATGAATGTTGCTTCATTTATCATATTAACTGTGTCTGGAATATATAAAAATTAAGAACGAAGACAAGAAACAATATTAGATTAGTACTACTACAGTAAATGCGTTACTTATAGCATTCACAGATATTTATGCATAAAGTAAAAAAGACAATAAATTTAGAGATAACTTATCGACATCACCTTTAACCAACCGTATAAGCTTAAAGAAAAACATTTAGAAATTTCATGGAACATTTGGCGAAATTTTATTTTCGCACTTTACGTTTGTTGCGCCATCACCATTATGTCAAAAATCAGTTATATAATTCCTGCAAGTTTATTAATTATACAAGTGTTATTCTCGAAAAACACCTACCAACATATGTTTAAGTTGATGTAACCATATTAATATAATATATACAATTTGATTAACGAGCTTATTTGAACTTTGACCAAGAAAAAGCATTAGAAAATATTCAACAAAAATATCTGTTTGATCAATCCATAAGTTTTTGATGAGAGATGTCATTTTCGTTTCAGCTAAAATGAGGAATGATGCAATCGAAAAAAACAAGTTAAAAAAATGTTACAACATATTTTAATCAATTATCCATTATAATAAGTATGTGAGTTATTAATAAATCATATATAAGAGTTAGTAATCTAAAAAGAAGTTGATATTTTTGATGCTTTTAATATAATTTGGCGAAACTTTGATAACACAAAAAACAAAAAACGTCTTTCATTTTATACTAAATGTCGTTTTATAATATTGTTTTCGCATTACTTCGGTAGAAGATAGTTACCTTTATGGAGATTTATGGAACAATTTTCATTTAGAAAAACTGTGATCAATGTATGGAAATTTGCACAGCTCTGAACTTCAATGACCTTTGTATGCAACATTTCAGCCGGCTTTTTTTTCTCATTAAGCTTTCATTTTAAGAGACGCTATACGAGTATATTAATAGCCCATTATGTGAGGATTCCAAAAATATGTAGTTTGTATCTTAGCGTCGAGTACTTTGCGATTCTCGAATGAAATAGTGCGCGCAACCAATACCTCTGACATCATCTCGGAAGCATAACTCGGGTAATATGCGAGATATTGGCCTATGGTGAAAAGCATTATGTAATATTATGATATTAGAGCATGCTGGGTGGTTTTGGGCATTTTTGGACATCATTTGGCAATATGGCGTCCATATGAAATTTTATTAATTAGCAACATGGATGCTTTTGGCAAAATGGCTGTAAATGACATTTTTTGTTAAAGAATGACTGCAGAATGACTTTAATAATTTAAAATACATACGATACTATTATCTTAAAGCATTTAAGATCATATTTAAAGGATTATAAGGTCCTGAGGACATGTCAATTTTTGGCAATTTTTAGGGTATTTTTAGAGTATTACCAAATGATGAAAAATGAAAGATATCAACATTTTGTGACATTTGGGATAAAATTCAGCATGTCTATGATGATTAGAAGCAATTTCAAGTCATTTAAAAAAGCCACATTGATTTGGTCACCACTTGAATATGAACTTATTTTAGCGATATAAAACATATAAAATCTTGATGTTTTTCTTACTCTATGAAGCTGATATCTTTCATTTTTCATCATTTGGTAATACTCTAAAAATACCCTAAAAATTGCCAAAAATTGACATGTCCTCAGGACCTTATAATCCTTTAAATATGATCTTAAATGCTTTAAGATAATAGTATCGTATGTATTTTAAATTATTAAAGTCATTCTGCAGTCATTCTTTAACAAAAAATGTCATTTACAGCCATTTTGCCAAAAGCATCCATGTTGCTAATTAATAAAATTTCATATGGACGCCATATTGCCAAATGATGTCCAAAAATGCCCAAAACCACCCAGCATGCTCTAATATCATAATATTACATAATGCTTTTCACCATAGGCCAATATCTCGCATATTACCCGAGTTATGCTTCCGAGATGATGTCGGAGATATTGGTTGCGCGCACTATTTCATTCGAGAATCGCAAAGTACTCGACGCTAAGATACAAACTACATATTTTTGGAATCCTCACATAATGGGCTATTAAATGATGTATAAATTAGAGCCCACAAACTAAAAACAAAATTTTTTTTCTATGGTGGAAAAGTTGACCTGACCGAAATTCAGCGTCAAAGGTCCACAAAAAAACTTTTGTAAAACCCATTTGATAGCCCTTATATATGTGTACAATCTTGAGTGATATCATTTTGCTAGCTTAAGCCAAAAAAATTTCTCGAATTTTTGAAATTTCTCTCATATGCATACTTTGCATAGACGCCAAATCGAAAATATGTATCAGAATGCCCCAAAACCTTCAGAATAGTGTTTTTTCACCTAGTTCTATCGAATGGATAAAAAAAATCTCAAAAAAAAATTTCAATGTGCCGCTCGATTCTCAGAAATTCAAAAAATCTCATAGAGTGTCTCTTAATAAAATACAACTTTTCTTTCAAGAATTGCCATTATAATGGAATACAACAAGTTTATTTTTATTATTAATGTGATGATGATATGGTGTAATTTTTTATTTTCCGCATAAAAATTTAAGTTTCCGGGTTTATCATAATTGTGAATTTGATATGTTTTTAAAACAAAAAAAAATATAATAATAAATTATTCAAAACATGTAAAAAGGAGATGAAATAAAAAAAATTTTTTTCTGTTTTCTTTTTCTTTGGCTCTCGTGGTTTATCGTTTTTATTTGAAAGTGAAAAAGAGATGGACTTTGTCTTTCAGAACAGCAGTAGTAAACTTTATATTCTAAAAAACAGACGCGTTAAAGATACATGTTTGCATCAGTTTTTTTTTTTAAGAAAAAGAATTTTCACATTTTTTTTGTTACACATTTGTGTCTTTTTTTGCAGATTGGTCTAACTGAAGTCATCTAAATGTTTGAATGTTTTTTTGATAGCATTTTTTTTGAAAAACAAATTATTTAAAAGAAAAGCAAAAAACTGTTTTATAAAGCTGCATCTAATAAACTCAGCCAAACAGATTTGCGTCATTAAATATGTAAAATATGGGAATACAACTTACATGAATATAATTTTTCTTAGTTTTATTTTTTCACACAATCAAAAAATTATTCCTTAGCAAACTATATAAAGACATGCTTATTACTATAAAATTATTTTAGGTAAAAATAAGCAACTGTAAGAAGCAAATTAGTTAGGCACTCAGCAAATGATACCTTTCATCTATTTGTTATGTCAGACTTACGGTTGCCTTGAATATTTTTAATTTTTGTTGTTTTTTTACTGTACAGCCTTTTTTCAGAAATATATAATTTTTATTTTCCGCATTAATAATTTCAGTGTCCAGTTTTATCATAATTACAGATTTGATTAGTTTTAACAAATAAAAAAATATAATAAAATATTTAAAAAACAAGTAAAAGGCGACTTCCATAAAATGAAAAAAAATTCTGTTTTTTTTTCTATGGCTTTCGTCGTTTTTATTTGAAAGTGAAAAACAGATGGACTTTGATGAAATATGTCGTTCGCGATAGCAGCATTAAACTTTCTATTTTAATAAACAGAAACGTTAAAGAAATATGTTTGCAACAACTTTTTTTAGACGAAAACAACTTTTACATTTTTTTGTTTCACTTTTGTGTCTTTGTTTGCAGATTGGTCTAACTGAAGTCGTCTAGGTGTTTGAATATTTTTGTTGATAGCATTTTTTTTCTTTTCTGAACAATGAATTGTTTAAAAGAAAAATATTAGAGGCTGTTTTACTAAAGTGAATTTACTAAACACAGCAAAAATGTTCTATAACATTAATTATGTAAAATATATGAATACAAATTTTCTTAGTTTTGCTCTTTCTTACAATCAAAATAATTAATTTTTAATAGCAAGCAAATTTATTTAAAGGAAAACTTATTACTACATAAACAACTGTAAGCTGCAAATTAGTTAGGCACACAGCAAATAAAGCCGTTCCTTTATTTGTTATGTAAAGCTTACGAGTGCCATGTGTATTTTTAACCTTTATTATTTAAATAGAGTAATGAAGTTTTGAAGTCATTCGTGCGTTCTTTATTTATGATTTAAATGCTAAAAAAGGAGCAATAAAATATGAGTATTTTTTTGGTTTTTTGACTACTATTTTTCTTCAAAAATAACATCCAATGTTTCACTGCTCTTTTCTTTAATTCAATTCAACCTAAAAACGTTGTATATTTAAACAATTTATTTTTTTAGAATGCAATATCTCCGAAGACCATTTTGAGCATTATTAAAAAACCTGCCATAACAATTTACAACAACTATAAAAGATTTTTTAACCCGTACTGTCCACGTGCAGTGAAGGCGGATCACGGGCTCATTTTGCAGCCGGTTCCCGCGGCCTTTTGACTGAATGGTAGTACTGGGGTAATTTTGGTACCAATCGATAGCTTAGAACTTGGGCTTTAATATCTGCAACCTGCAAGTGGTCCCGACACGAAAAACCGGAATTATGACTGTTTGAATATATAGCACGTTTTAGCTATATATTCAAACAGCTGTAAATTGAGTAAAATTTATTATTTTTTCACTTTTTTTAATTTTTTAATAAAATTTAAGGTTTATTTTATCATTTTGAACAGTTTTATACTATTGCCTGCAAGATTTATTGACATTAGGATGTTTTAAAGTTAAGCACTTTTGTTACACCAAAAATGGATATAAAATAGATTAAAAAGACTCGAGGTTAGTTGCTACTGTTTTTTCATAAAATTTTTAAACATCATTTTTTTTAGTTGAAATTCAAAATGGTTATTACAAAATTGCTGGAACTTTCATGGATGACTATGGTATTCGTCGTGCTTTTGATGTTAAAGGATCAGAGAAAACGAAAAAAATAAATTCCAAAACTCTTCAATTTTTCAATCTTAAAATTAAAACACCATCAATTCCAAGTACTGTAAAGAAAAGCAATGGTTATCAATGGTATTTACGCTCAGACAAAGATGGTATTGTTACAATCAAGCATTATTCACTTATTTATAGAACTGATTATTTAATTGCTAAAATGAATGGCGATCCTGGTTTTCATTTTAATGATGATTATAATTAGCTACAAATGAATAAAGGAATATATTGTTTTTGCTTTTTGTGTAAGAATTATGTTAATCCATAGACTGTGGTTCGCTTTGTTGTTGAAATTTTGATTTTTGTGGGAGTTACTAAAAGCTGGACTTGGATTTGGACTTGGACCTGGACTTAGAAAATTTTTCGAAAAAAAAAATTTTTTTTTCTCGATATTATCAAAAATTTGTACGGGATATATATTTTCGACTATGCTGATCACGAATATCAACTTTTTAGGTGACCTTTTTAAATTATTTGCTCAGATATTGCGGTTTGAAAATTCTGCAAATTCGGTAATTTTGTATGTCCAATATTTCGTTATATAATTCGAGAAGGTCACCTAAAAAGTTGATATTCGTGATCAGCATAGTCGAAAATATATATCCCGTACAAATTTTTGATAATATCGAGAAAAAAAAATTTTTTTTTCGAAAAATTTTCTAAGTCCAGGTCCAAGTCCAAATCCAAGTCCAGCTTTTAGTAGCCAAGTCCAAGTCCAAGTCCAGCTTTTAGTAACTCCCGATTTTTGTTTTTTTTGAATGCAAACTATTGATATAAGAAATTTTTTTCGTTTTTTTATTGTTAATGGATGATTCTCTTTTCCATATTTTTAGAAACCAACGGCCTAATAACTTTGTCACTGAACAATTAGTACATCTTTTTAAAATTGTAAAACTTCATTTTAGCTTTATAATTGTGTTAACCCACAAAATATTTAAAAGCCATTTTATATAGCTAAATTCATCATTTTTTACACACATGTTTTGTTCGTCTTGACGAATGCTGTTGCAGCATTTTTTTCATTTTCTTTCATTTCACCTATTTTTTTTTCAGAAGGGTTTTCTAAGGGACATATTATTATAGTGATTTTTTAAAAGAAATAATCTTTTTTTGTCCCTTGAATTTCCTTTTTTTGTCCCTTTAAAAAAAAAGTTCCCTTTAAATATGTTTTGAGTCAGAATTTTTTGGGGAATCTGATGCCAACTATATTTTCCGAGTTTTAGGATTCTGGAGCCTCCAGAATCCGATATTCAGATGCCAAAAAATGTTTTCTCTTTAGCTTAGTGCATTCAATGCAGAATTTTATGCTGCTTCCGAATCTGCAAAAATAATTTCATTTTGACTTTTGAACATGGAGTTGAGGGATTCTGAAGTTTACATATGAAGCTACTGTAGCTCATCTGCTAGATAAGCTATTGACACGCTTTAAAGTGGATATCTATAAAATCAACCATAACAAATCTGTTGGTCATGATTTTAGGATTTTAAGAGATTCAGAATCCTCGGATTCAGGAGGCCCAAATTTTTTTCTCCGTTGTAATATAATATTATTTAAACTGCAGCTTTTTTACCATACAAAAACAATGAAAAAAATTGATCTTCTGAATCTTGGCGTTCTCAAGTCTGACAATTCTAAAACTAAGAAATTCGAATTCCCCGTAGTCGCTTACCCCATAATACATGTATAAATCGTGAAAAACGGAGAAAAAAATTTGGGCCTTCTGAATCCGAGGATTCTGAATCTCTTAAAATCCTAAAATCATGACCAACAGATTTGTTATGGTTGATTTTATAGATATCCACTTTAAAGCGTGTCAATAGCTTATCTAGCAGATGAGCTACAGTAGCTTCATATGTAAACTTCAGAATCCCTCAACTCCATGTTCAGAAGTCAAATTGAAATTATTTTTGCAGATTCGGAAGCAGCAAAAAATTCTGCATTGAATGCACTAAGCTAGAGAGAAAACATTTTTGGCATCTGAATATCGGATTCTGGAGGCTCCAGAATCCTAAAACTCGGAAAATATAGTTGGCATCAGATTCCCCAAAAAATTCTGGCTCAAAACATATTTAAAGGGAACTTTTTTTTTAAAGGGACAAAAAAAGGAAAACAAAGGGGACTTTTTTTTCCAAGGGACGAAAAAAGGAAATCGAAGGGGACTCTTTTTTTGAAGGGACAAAAAAAGGAAATTCAAGGGACAAAAAAAGATTATTTCGATAGAAAATGATTACAAAAACATACCAAAACAATCATAACAGGAATTAGCCATCTTGGATTTTCTTTTTTCACTCCTAAAAGTCCCATCAAAAAAGCTGCTGCAACAATGGCAGCACTAATTACAGCAATTACTGTAATAATTGGTGCTGGATGGAGTAAAACTCGATGAATTATTACTGCAGAATATATCACTAAATACACCAAACAAATAGACAGTGTTCCAGTTGTAACATGGCAACCACAACAGCAGCGATATCTTGGATTTGTTTCGTCGAAAATTTCTTTGGACATTCCCCAAAAAATTCTGACTCAACATATTTAAAGGGAACTTTTTTTTTGAAGGGACGAAAAAAGGAAATTCAAGGGACAAAAAAAGTATAGTCCTTTTTAAAAAGGGACTCAATAGAAAAAAAACAAAAAAATTTAACAATGGCGTAATTATGAGACATCTGTTATAAAAAAAATAGAGGTGAAAAATTTTTACCTTTTATGTTGTATGAATGAAACACATTCCAAAAATATATAAATTCAAATAGATATCAATTGAAAAACAAACTCTTTGCGTGTACATTTTTTCACTTTTGTTAATTTCTTATATTGTTCAAATGAAATACCATGAAGTCATAAAGCCGCATACAAAATTATTTTTATATTGTAACTTTTGATTATTAATGTTTAAAAATGCTGTTGATTTTGGCATATATGTGACAAATAAAATGTTGTTTTTTTATGAATGAAATTCGAGAATTGTAATTTAATATAAAATGCCATCAAAAAGTTTACAAAAAGTTTGTTTTAAAAAACGTAATAAAAAAAATGCCGCTGTCACCAGTTATTATACAAATAGAATCTTGGATTACTTTAATCCTTCAGCTAAATGTATCAATTTGTTTTGGGATGATTTTGTATTGGAAGCGATCAAATAAGAAGAAAAAAATATATTCATTGGATTTTACTTCTGCTCTAGCATTTTATATTTGTTCACAAGTTGTGTATTCAATTTTATGTCTGCCGCATATTATATTCTTGATTCCTTTTTGGCGAGAAGATATTGCTGTTTATAATTCGTATTGGATGGCATTGACTGGATGTCTGCATCTTTTGGCAATGCAGGGAAATACTGTTGCAGTATTTTTTTTGGGAATCGAAAGATGTTTGTATGTTATGATACCATTTAAAGGTAAAAACCTTTGATGTGTTTCATCTTGGCATTTCTGAAATCTGTTCATAAATGCTACGAAGAAATATGCAAATTTTTCTTGAAAAATACTACTCTGTGTTCTGGAATATCAATATTGAGAAAAATGAAATCGATATTTTAATATTGTAGTAATGGATTTTTCATTTTCAAAAGAATCTGATTCCAGAGTCGGAGCGCTGATTGGAGTCGACACCAGAATTAATAGATCAATACCGGCGACATCTTTTCTTTTGATCTTTTAGAAGCATCAACGATTCCAACTCCGACTCTGGTGTCGACCCTCTGACTCATGAGTCGGAGTTGCAACAACACTGAGTGAGATGGCCCCGTTCTTTGAAAAATGCAGTCATTCCTTTTTTTTGAAGTAATTTGGCAACCTGCAATCTAACATTTTTTTCGTTCACATTCCACCAAACATTTGTATTTTGTTTTCATTTCATTAATTTCAACTTACTTTTAGCCAAAAATTACTCGACACAGCTATCATGGATAACATTAATAACGATTTTAATCATTATATCATTTATTGCCATTACTGAATTGACTCAAGTAATCTCTCAAATAACAACAACAGTAACAACAAACTGTGCAAATTTTGGATGTATGTTATCTTCTACAAACGCACAAATATATACGTTATCCCGTATAATACTTTCCGCATTAAATATGCTTGTTGGCATTATTCTAATTTGTCTTGTTAAAACTAAAATTATTTCTAAAAAAGCGGTTTTAAAAGTTTGTTTTACAAAAAAATGGTACTATTTTAAAAAAATTGAATGTTTTTTAGACAACTCGTTTAGTGCTGCTAACAATATTTATGGATTTTTTGATTGTTTTAATACCACATGCGACATCTTTTTTACTTCTTACAGTATGTAAATTTTCAAGCTGGCTCTTAGATTATTCAGAAATTGAAATTTTTAGATATGGAATTTTAGTGTTACAAAAACAATTGGATCTTATAGTTTAATGGTTTCAACCCTTAATTCATCATTTTGTGGATTTATTTATGTTAAAATAATGAGTAATTTTTTTTTGTATTTCTAAATTTGCCATATATTTATTTGTGTTTTCTAGAAAAAACGTTGACCTCTTCTAGCAGTATTGGAAATACAAGTAATATGCATTCAAATGCGTGGGTTAGTTAGGGTACAAACGCAGGCAGATGACAAAAATCATTTTTTATTGATAAATAATAATAATTATATATAAAATGCAAATAAATAAATATATTGAGAATTTCAAAAAAATGAATATTATGCAGAGATAACATTGTTGTTTGATAATTCATTAAAATTTCCGCTTGTCATAGCATTCACAGCCGTATTGAACCATGGCATATTCAACAACATTTCTGAATAATATTCAATAGCTTTTCCAAAGGCATTTGCAATTTTGGTTATGGTTTCATCATTCATAATTTCAGATGGAATTTGATAGTTGTCAATTGCAGTTTTAAAATAGATAAAAATTTGATCAAGTTTTGAAATGACATAACCTCCAACTCTTTGAGCTTTTTCTTTCAATGCTTGCTCATCAATTTCTTGACCGTTGGCTTTAGCAGCGCTGTCTTCAAGAATGCTAATAAAATCAGCATAAACTTGGCCAGATGGAAGAATAAGTTCTTTTAAAAATGGAATTTTTTGTGCAACAATTTGTGAATCAGATTCTGGGATAGCTTGAAGTTCATTGATAATTGCTTGAATTTTTGGACCATTTTCTGTAGAATTTGGATTTGCAGAAAGTTGTTGAGATAGCTCATTGTAATGTTTTAAGAAAGTTTGATAAGATTGTGGAAGATCAGAATTATCATTGAGCGTAACGTTTAATTCTTGCATTGCACCCATAAATGCAGTAAACATTGTTTCCAATTCAGATATATATTGAGGACATGCTTCAAGGTATGCATTGATGACGTCTTGTGAAGAAGTTAATGATCCAGCAGCCTTGACTTTCATAGTAATTGGCATAATTTGTGTTGCAATACAATTTGCAGCATCCGGAGTAATATTGGAAAGGCTAGAAATATAAGCACGGGAATTTGGGCCTTCTAAAAAGATCAACAAAATGAAAAAAATAAAAAGTATGTATTAAAAAAATAATCTTACGTGAAGCAAAAATTTGAATAGCTTTAGCGGCCACATCCGCCTTCAACAATACCTTTAAAGCATCAACAATTTTTTGTGATTCTGGATTTAGTTGAACTTTTTCAGGTCTAGTACCCCTTGGAGCTCCATACGTTGCTACTACAAAGCATAAAAATAATACACTTAAAAACTTTGTCATCATTTTAACAAACAAAGAATGATATTTTTTAGATTTCTGCTGCTACCTTTTTATATGCTTTTTTTCCTTCCTGCAGAGTTCAAAAGGTTAACGGAAAAAAAATATTGTTATGTTGTATTTTTTATTTGTTTAAAGAATTGAAATCAAGAGAGAGAGACGAGACAGGAAAAAATAGTGGTGACTCATTTCACTCACAATTTTTTTTTAAAAATTTGCAGAATAACAAAATGTGTTCAAACAAAAAATATTATGAGATAGAAAAATTTCATTTGTCTCATAAAAGTCCATGACGTGATGATGCGTCGTCACCTATGGATTTTGCGGCGGTAAAAAGAAAACACTTCAAAAAGCATTGCTTTTTGCTTTTTTTTTGCATACATACAAATTTTACCAGTCTTTTTATTAATAACGCAATTTTTCTATTTTTCATATGTTGAATTCAATCTGCAAATCAAAAAGTTGGCGTTGTATTTGTGACCCTTAAAATATTCAAACAAGGTTTTTCTCAAACAAGAACAGTTTTGCTTTGTTTAAGAATATTGATTAATCTTAAAAACTATATCTGCCGCTGTTGACTGCAACATATTATGATGAAGTCAAAACGCTGAAAAAAGACATTTTTCAGTTCACAGCCTGTTTTGTGTGAATAGCGTTTCATAAGTTTTAAACATTGGTGATTTTGGATGACACAACCAGCAATGCAGCTCTCTTTATATCAGTGTTGACCCTTTTGATATTATTTGTAAAACAGCAAAACTCCACCAAAATTGTTCGCTTTTTAGCCGGCAGTTTTATTGAAATGCTGCTACTGCAAGAAACTGTCAGTAGGGAAATATAAATATGATGTTTGAATATTTTATTTATATGATTTATTAGTTTGAAAATACAATATAATATGTTAAATCATTTTTTATATAAATACATTAAGTCATTTTCATAAACAATTAAACAATAATTAAAAAAATATAATGTCATTGACTTTCAGCAATAGTTTTCTTATGTGAAGTTTCACATCTTTTTACAATTATTCATATCTGAATAACATATTAAAAATGTGATTAACCAGATGCGTTGTAAAAAAATCAATCCGAACGTTTTCGAAATATGATCTTTGGTTGGTCATGTTTCTTTTTCATTCATCATTTTTACAGCACTATTTTGTTGTAAAAGCGATGTGCTTGAAAGATCTCGAAAAAAAGTATATGAAAATGTATGTCCGAAATATTTCATCATTCTTTACGCCACATGTCACATCACAGTGTCTGGTGTTTTTTACTAGTAAAAAGGAAATGAGTCTTTAAATATTTTAATTCTTTTTTCTGCATTTTGCTTTTTGATTAACTCTTATCAACAAAATAATGAGTTTTATTTTAATAGTTATTATTAATAAATTAAATAAAGTAATTTATCCGATGACGATTACGTTAAACAACATTAGTGATAAAATTAATAAAATTAAATAATCTTATACATAAACATCATTGGTGCTAAATTGATCAAAATTATATATATTTTTTGCCTGTTCAGGGAGCATTTTTTTCTTAATCCTTAAAGTCATTTCATCATATTTTTATATGCGATGTTTCAGAACATTTCCCAATATATTTTTTCAAGTAATCACTGCGTCTAGTTAAATTTTTTTGCAACAGCAACAAAAACGTAATAGCTTTTTGTGTTTGTATTCATTTTTTGCAGTATTTGCTTTTTGCAAGATATCGACAACAGTTTTTTGGAATATTTTATTTTCTGTTGAACATCGTGTTAAGACTCATAAACCGTAATACTTGACATTAGTCCTTGTAATTTAAAAAATGGAAAAGGTCTTAAAATAAACAAATGTTGCCAGAACAAGAAAAAAACGGCATTCATTATGTCATGGCCGACAATCGTCATTGGTTGCCATGCTATGTCAACATACAACGACACGCTCCGCCCCTCGCGTCCAAGCTCCTTCGAGTGCCAGCGGCTTTCTCTTCACTTGCTTCCAGCGGCAACTGCCACAGGCAGTTGGCTCTTCTCTCTTCTTATGTTAGTATTTAATGTATTGATAATAAAAGGATATGGATAAACTACTGTTACACTCATGGAGGACCGGGTAGATAACATTCACACCTTTACTGTATGCAACGGCCGAGCATAGCAATAACAATTATGAAAATAAAAAGTCGAAGTTTATAATATTAATATTCTTTGAATATAATTGTTTTATCATTGAATGCTTGATTGTTTCTGTTTTGTTTTCTTCTTTTTTTCAAATAAAACTGGAAGGTAAAACAATTTATTTTTTTTATTAATGGGGCCACCTTGTGTATTGCTTTCTAACATACTAGTTTTTTAAATTTGTTTTCAAAAATTTAGAATTTTTTAATAACGCAAAACTTTCAGCATTACAACAATCAACATTATTCAAAAACCTTTCTGTCTGGCTGAATTTCATTCCATCAAAAATGGGATAAACCATTGCAGCAAAAAAAGAAAGCAGAAAAAAAGCGCTGCAATGAATGAGCGATATATTTTTCTCTCACAAAATAATGCTGAAGAAGCATTTCAACATCGTCTGAAATAAGAAAAAGGTGCCAGACATCTCTCTTTGTTTATTCTTCATTTTGCGCGTACGTATGCTAGCATTATTTTGGACAGCAGCCCTACCAGTTTTTCAATTTTAATACATTGTTTTTTCAACGCATTAAAACTTGCTAAATTCTTGCATCTTTTGAAATGTGTCCTGGAATTTGAATATTTTATTGCACGTTTATTCAAAGTTTTCAGAACAACTTGAATTTAACAACAACTAGAAACTTTAATTCTATAAAAATGCACAACACCAAAGAAAATAACATTAACAGAGAAATAAAATGTCCAAATTTACATTAGCAAAGTTGCTTTTTAATTTTTTTAGAATACTCACAATTAATTTGTCTTGGTTTTTTACCAATGACATTCATCATTTATTTTTGGATAATTTTTATTATACCTAAAGTAACAATTCTTAGGGTTTTTCAAAACGAAACTTCTACAATCAATAGTAAGAAACAATGTGTCAAATAAATAGTCAAACAAATCATTTCATAAATTAAAATTCTATTTCTCAAAAGTATTGATTAATAAACTGCTTCTTAAATTGTGATCTGCAGCCTGTTAAAATTTCAGCTTCTTTTTTGTTCCCCGTGAATCAACATTTTAGTGTGTAAAGTATTTCAACCTATTTCAACGACGTTGCATTTTCATCATGACGATGCAGCACTTTAACAGGTTTGTTTGTTCCGTTGATTTTTTTGAGAGACAAAAAAACGCTATTAAAAATGCCGCTTTTATTGTCGGTAGTTTTTTATATTTATACATTTCAATAGAAAAAAAGGTATCTATGATAAATGTGAAATATGTTTTTAATGTTTGAATATTTTGTATCTGTTTGATTAATTTGCTCAACCCTATTAAATTTATAGTGAGCTATAATTTGTTCAAGTAATTTTAGTACTTAATTAATAAAAGATGGCACATACAAGTTCAAAACAATACTGATAAAAATGAGAAGTCTGTGTTTCCTAGCAATAATTTCTTTTTACTTTGACTTTTGACTCCAGTAATATTGTATACAAACATTCAAATTTTAGTGACAATTTTAATGTTAAACACAAGGCAAAAAGCAAAATAATAGATCCTTCGTAAAAGAAGCAAACAAGTGTTTCATCATCGCTTTTACGGGGGTTTTCAAATGTCTATTTTAGTCATCATCTTTGCAGCACACGTTTGCGAAAACAGTTGTGCCTGTTGGATAGCAGCAGAGACCCTTTTAAACTGGTCGCTCTTTTTTTGTTATGAAGTAATAGTAAAAATCTTCTCTTCACATTAAAGTGCAACACAATTAAAATTTTTTTTAAAGTTTGGATATTTTATTACATATTTTGCATGTTTGTTATAATACAAAACATTTTTAGCCGATATTTTAATAAATAACATGCTTTTCCAACTAATAATTATTAAATAAAAAAAGCAGGAAACTGGTCAAAAATCCGATAATAAAAAATAATATGTTGTAATTTTTTACACCCGAAAACCGGCTTAAACAGTTGTATGGTGTGATGAAAAAAAAATATTCTATTATTAATAGGGACACCTTTGATAATACAGTAATAATGTATATTTCAATATGAAATCTTCCAAACGTATAACAGGCATTTAAACAACTGTTTCTACAACAATAAAATCTCAAAACATTCAAAGTTTATGGTTTACTCATATTTACAAGAAAAAAGCATAGAAACTGAGACTGAGTTTGTCAACAAGGCCTTAAAGAAAGACGACAAAAATGAGGAGGAACTTTAAATAAGCATATTGTGTTTTCTATTTCTAAAGGTAACAGATAATCTCTTTGCACAAAATTGTTACCCTCAATCCGATTATCCATTTTTTAAAAATTTGGTGTATGTAGTTTCGTTTTTTTTGCGATGGATCCATAAACACACGTAAACATTTGCACTCCTTCGTAGTCTAATGCTAGTATTGAATCAAGAACACAAATAAAGTTCAAATGTGAATAATACGATTTTACATGTGTATCATAAAATTTCATGTCGAGTTTCTCTGAATGAAACACTTATGAGCTTACATTGTCATTTTGTCAGATTTTTGGTTTTTTATTAATTTTAATAAAGATACAACAGAAAAACGTAACAAAACATTTTATTACGCCTGTAGGGGATAATGATACAATCCGATAAAATGATAACTATAATACAGTGAAACTGTCCATTAATTACGTGCATGGAATAATGACATTTGCTGCATCAACTTCAGTTGCTGGCTTAAAAATTGATTGTAAATTTATAGGGGTTAGACATCGTTTATCAGAGGTCCACATTGCAGCTTTCCTTGATATGATCCAGCTTTAAATGTTCCACAGCATGATGTTCTTGGATAAAGACAAGCTGAAAATCCGCAAGCTTCACTTATTGTCGTTGCACCAGTACATGCACATCCAGCTGTTTGACATGTTCGAGTAAAAGTCATAACACCACATCCACCACATATATCATTACAGTGCTTCTGGACTGTCCAATCACTCCATGCACCTGTAACTCTGCATTGCTTTGACTCTGTTGCATCACCGGTACAAGGACAGCCATTGGCTTCATTTATGCATATTCTTTTTCTTTCACTTGTTCCACATTGATTACATGTTCCTTGACATGATGACCAGCTTTCCCAATTACTCCATAGACCATTTGGTACACAACAAGTTGGTGGAACTTCAACAATATCAGATTCAACAGGCAATGGACCACAAACAATTTTTCCTTTATCAAACATAGCTCGAAGCCCTCCACAGCATGAATTACGTGGAAATTTGCATGGAGATGTACCGCAATACTCAAATTTGGTGCTACTCCCAGTGCATGGGCATCCTTGACTGTCTGATAAGCATGTACGGGTTTTTGTCACTTGAGCACAAGACCACATGAATCTGTACATTTTGTTGTTTGAGTCCATGATGACCATGTTCCACCAATAGGGCAACAAGTGGTGACAGCAGTTTCATTTGTTTCATAAAAGAGGGTGGAAAAAAACTGACTCAAAAGTTGCACAAAAAAATGTTTGCTCATCGTTTCATGGTGGGTCTTTGTGATAGAAAAAAGGGGATTTCCTAAAACTGTGATTAAAAAACTATAAAAATAGCAAGTAAAAGTTATTGCTTGTTCAAGTAAAAGGACCCTATATCTTTTTTGCAGAGGATAATTCGTCTTAAATGACAACAATGATCATTTTTTGTATCATATAGTGATGATACAGTAGTTTTAAATCATATTATGGCTTTTCAATGTCAGAAAAATTTCAGCAAAAACTCATTTTGAGTTTAAAGAAAAAGCTTTTTAAACTTGTAGTCTTGCTGAAAGGTATAAAGCTCGATTTCTGTAAAAGTCAAGCAATTTGACTTCATTTTGGCACAGGAAAAAAAATATGTCAGAAAAAAGGTATAAAGTGCTGTTCCTAGGTTTACATGACCCAAAAACACCATTTTTGAGGTCAGTTTTACCATATCTCTTACAGTATCCGAGTTACCGTATACCCGACCACTAATTCGAAATTTTGTCAATTTTGGTAAAAAATCGACAAATTTGATATCATTCGAAAGCCCTTGACGAGCTGAGTCCGAAAAAGGTAAAATTTAACTAGTTTAACCTACTTTTGAAATACTTTCTCTTCACAGAACGCCAAAATACGTGGTTTTCAACCAAAATGTGGCTGTAACTTTTTTTTTCGTAACTACAAAGCAAAAATTTATTGCATATTCGGATTCTCCATCATTTTTTACCCCTAGGGCGAGGAACATCGAAAAATTTCAGGAGGGCACGCGGATTTCACAGCAGGCCAAAGAGCGCCAATTTCAAATTTCAAAAATGCAATTTTCGTTGTTTTAGCTCCAAATCACCTAGTTTGGCTCGAAATTATAGAAAAACATGTGGGAAAATTTATGGGAAAGGATTTGGGTCAATATATTCAAATTTGGGGTCATGTCGCCACGTACAAAAACAAATGTCATAAAAATGCGATATATTTGGTATAAATGCTCTGAAAAAGTTTTGGTAGGGCTATATTGCCCACAATTAATATTTTTGACTTGATTATGATGTTCCTCAACTATTTTGATCATTTTAGCATTTTTGCTGAATGTAATACAGGTTTTGCGTCCACATTTGTAACGCTTACTTTTAGACGAAAAATCATGTTTTTCATTGGCATAAAAAATCAATAAAAAACCAAAAACAGTTTCGAAATAAACATCCAGAGGGTCCATCTGGATGTGCAGTAACATTCTAAACCAATATATACTCATTTCATGATCATACACCTCAAAATTAACATATTATAAGGTCATATCATCATTGAGTGTAATTAGAAAAATCATGCAAGTTTGGTTAGCCGCAATTTCAGAAGTAGGTCACAGACCGGGTATATTGTTGTCTTGGAAGTTACATCACATTCGATTGAACCCACTGGATGTTTATTTCGAAACTGTTATTGGTTTTTTATTGATTTTTTATGCCAATGAAAAACATGATTTTTCGTCTAAAAGTAAGCGTTACAAATGCAGACGCAAAACCTCTATTAAGGTCAGTAAAATACTAAAATGGTCAAAATAATTCATAAACATCATAATCAAGTCAAAAATATCAATTGTGGGCAATATAGCCTTACCAAAACTTTTTAAGAGAATTTATTCCAAATATATCGCATTTTTAAGACATTTGTACTTGTAAGTAGCGGCATGACCCCAAATTTGAATATATTGACCCAAATCCTTTCCCATAAATTTTCCCACATGTTTTTCTATAATTTCGAGCCAAACTAGGTGATTTGGAGCAAAAACAACGAAAATTGCATTTTTGAAATTTGAAATTGGCGCTCTTTGGCCTGCTGTGAAATCCGCATGCCCTCCTGAAATTTTTTGATATTCTTTCCCCTAGGGGTAAAAAATGATGGAGAATCCGATTCTGCTATAAACTTTTGCATTGTAGTTACGAAAAAAAAAGTTACAGCCACATTTCAGTCGAAAACCGCGTATTTTGGCGTTCTGTGAAGAGAAACTCTTTCAAAAGTAGGTCAAATCAGTTCAGTTTTACTTTTTTCGGACTTAGCTTGTTGAGGGCTTTCGAATGATATCAAATTTGTCGAGATTTGAAAAAAACTGATGAAATTTCGAATTATGGGTCAGGTATACGGTAACGCGGGTACTGTAAGAGATACGGTAAAACTGACCTCAAAAATGGTGTTTTTGGGTCATGTAAACCTAGGAAAAGCACTTTATGCCTTTTTTCTGACATATTTTTTTTCCTGTGCCAAGTATTGCTTACCTTTTTCAGAAATCGAGCTATAAAACACAGATAGTTAATTTTAAAGGCTATACCGGAAACTGGTGTTGATAAACAACTCAGCATTTTTGCACTCAAATAAACACAACACATCTTTAAAACACAATTATCGTCATTTTTAACCACACTTTGAATGCCACACCTCTTATTCGTTTCTTTCTGATAAAACATCTTTTGAACATGGAAATATCAAGCTATAAAAGCGCTTTATTTCCGTTTCAGCACGTATTTTTTGTTTTGGAAGTAAAAAATGAAAGTGCTGTTGCTGCTTCTTTTCTACCTCTTCTTTGTTGTTGGAAATGGATTTGTTCTTCATAAAAACAAAGATACAGAAGTGCTAGCAGGAAAATGCAATGGTTATGAATCAACAACAAAGGTTACAATCTATGATGATTTTACAGCAAAGTTTGTAATTAGCTATTCTTTCGTCAATGAATCATTTATTGCAACATTTGTTAACTTTACCAGCACTTATCCTACATATTTAACTCTTCAAGTATTTTCTAATGATGCTGGTTATCAATATTGCAAGTAAGTCTAAGGATTAGTAGAAGTTTCAAAAATCAGTAACAAAGACATGAGCTTGTTTAAGATATTCAATCACATTCTTTAACCCCAAAATATTTTTTTAGTGTTACAACTGGTGCTAAAAACTATCCATGCACATTTAAACAATCAACAACAAACACCTACTCGCTAGATTATTATATGTCAAATGTGTATCCAGAGGGAATTATTTTAACGACAATTATGACTTCAAAGACATTGGAAATAACTCATCCAAGTGTTGACAGACGAAATCCATGTCAAGGTAACTTTTAAATAAAGTTATTATTGCACTTACACCATTTACTTTTTCAGATTCTAGTGGAACAGCAACAAATTTGAAAACTGGAACTGAATTTTGCTGCATAATTTAATTGAAAATGTGTTACAATTTTGTTTTCGTTTTTCGTTAAAAAAATGCACAACTGAAATAAAAAACTAATAAAATATTGGCTAAAGTAAACAAACTACAACAATTTCTTTTTATTACGTCAAAAATGTAATTTACTGAAAAATGCAAAATAATCAAAAAAAATAAATTATCGCAGTGACCGATATTTATGTAAAAAGACGTATTGTTCGAAAGAAAATGCAAAAAAAAGTAAAAAAAAACATAAAAAGTTTGTAAGAAAAACATTTGTCCAGTTATGGACAGCTTTTTGAAGAAGACATTGGTTTTACTGGCTCTTTTAGAACAGCATCAAAAGTTCAAAAGTGGTCGTAACATCGACAACTGAGCACAGACTAGTCAATTTTTTTCCTTCTTTTGATATTTCTTTTTTTCTAAACATTTTTCTAATTTTTAAAAGAAAAGATTTAATCTTTTTGTTTAAATATTCTATTTTTTATGTTTTTGGGTTAAAATATAGTACGCTTTAGCATGGTAAAATAATGATGTTTAATATAATACATGTCAATAGTTGTATTAATTGTATTAATTTCGAAAATTACATTAATAACAAAAAAATAGAATTTCGAAATTATTAACAGCAACACATTCTTAATGTTCTTATATGATCCATACTACTATATTAAATTCTCGACCATTCTCATTTTGAATAATAAAATAACAAATAACTTCACCTTTGAAAACTTGATTTGTGTTGAGACAGATGCAGTTTAATTAATACATTAAAAATGAAATTTAAAACATTGTGAATAACAAATATTGTTTTTTAATTTATGAAATATTTTTTTATTTTTAAGAGTCTTTCCTTTGGACTTGTATAAAAAATACATATGAGTGTTATTTAAAAACTGCATTTTTTAAATAAATAATGCTGGGTAAAGGGATACGCATCTCGTTTTTTATAATTAAAATTTCAATTATTTTGTATTAACTGTAAGATATAGTTATGATATAAAGTTTGTATAAAATATTCAGAGAAATTTTCTTGAAAGATTTTCTAAAAAAATATATACGTTTGCAATGCATCTGCACAAAAGTTTCTTCTCCACCAAAAAATCGAATGCAAAAAGCACGTTTGATTTTTTTAAATATGTCTTTTGCGTAAAACGTATTTTATCGTTTTTTCAACGACACCTACACTGTTTATGCCAGTCGTTTTTTTAAAAAAAAACAAATGTTGTCGTTGAAAAATGGCTTTCTTTGATGTTCGTCAACGGTCATCTTTTTTCATAAAGTGTTTTCTTAAAGAAACGTTTTGTGCATCAAATATAATACAAGGCAGAGTAATTTTTATGTTTGAATATTTTATATTTCTGTGCTTTATTTTAAAAGTGAAAACGCTTGCAAAATAGTGTGTATTGTTTGTTTTACTGAAAAAACTTTCATCAACAAAACAGTTGCACCAAGATTAATTAAAAATATATCTTTGAATGGGATTCTTAGTTGATCATTTTAAAAATTCATTAAATTCACACACATTTTTACAGCTGCCAAATAAATAATCTTTTGAATTAACTCTTCAGTTTTAAAACTTTTTAATAATTCTTTTGGTGCATCTGTGTTTTTTCAAATAAAAAATGAAATGAAATTTGTGTTTTTTTAATTTTTATAATAATTGATGTTGAAGTGAAATATTCAAAAAAGTTTCTTTCGAGATTTGCCGATGCTCGTATGAAAAATAAAAAACAGCTAGCGCTTCACACAATTTGATGTGTAAAAATTTTTCATTGTTTTATACACATATCAAGCCATAAGTCTGTCTTTCACTGCAATGTTGCAACATTTTTTTTTCAAAACACATTGTCTTTTTTTGAGAAAGATAGAATGTCAACGCGCACATTTGATGCACTATTTTTTGCCGATTTGTGTTGCATCGCTTTACGTCTCCATAAATTAAATGAAGCAAGTCCAGTCTTTTTTGTACTGCGCGCCTATAGAAATTTCTAGAAAAAGATGCAATCAACACCTTCGAAAATCAAAAAAAAAAAAAAAAAAAAACCTTTTATCTTTTGCTAATTTTTTTATTATTTTTTGCTAGAATGTGCTAGAAAATGAAAAAGATAAAAGACCTTACCCCTTTTTTGGTTTTCGAATCGATTGACTACATCTTATTGTAGCAATTTCTACAGGAGCGCAGTACGGAAAAGACTTGATGTGATGTATATTTGTTTAAATATTTTACTTTTTCTTGTGTCACAATATCTTATATCTTAGCATTACATTAAACTATTTAAAATGTCTACCATTAATTTTTTAATATTAAAAAAACCTGAAAAAGAACTCGAACATTAATAATATATTACATGTTGTTATTAACAGTAGCCACAAGCTATCATATAGTTTTAATGATGGATGTAATTAACCACATTATGTTATTAAGGGATCGATTTGTATTCCATCAGAACCAGTTGTTTTATGTTCTTTAAAGCAACGTCTATTACAGTTAGATAAATGACAACAGAATAATGAAATTAAAAATATTCAAAAAAAATTATTTTTTTAGAATTAACCTGTGTTTCTGTGAAAGCTTATAACAGAAACAGAAATTTTTTTCAATAAGCTCTTACATAAAGACAAAGCTTTAAAAGTACATTAAAAATAAAAACAGCCCAGGTCAACATTTTCGTTGCAACACATTTGTCGTTGATTTTTTTTCGAGCCAGCCAACATGAAGCACCAGTCAGTCGGCTTTTTTTTGTCTATGATTTTCTTTTTAGTTAAACATGTGTTTGCTGTTTTGTCTTCACTGAAAAAAGAAACTGCAGCTTTTGAATATTTTGTTTTTTGCGTAATTTTGACTATCAGTGTGAACATTTTATAATAAAAAATTTATTTTTCGTTAACAATTCTTGACTCAAAAAATAAAAGAAATATGATCGAATGTATTGCAGTAATAATAAAAATGAATTATAGCAATTTACAAAAATCACATGTTTTTAGAAGTTTAATACACCAACTGCTAATCCACTTAACATATTCTTTCTCTCCATAAAATCTCTTAATAAACGTTTTCTTACGGCCCAAATATAATTCTTTTTTTTGGCTTTTCAATTTGAATTTAACTAACATAGGATATATTTCATCATTTTTGTTCATCGCTAGTATTTTTCAGCTAACGATGTGTTGAAATGTGCTTTTTAGTGTCTTCTTTTTATTTTGCAAAATATTTGTTTCGGAACAGCAACAAAAACGACTTTATGCATTTATCATGCATTTCATTCTGATGATATTTAATTTCTGTCGCAAAAACATTTTTAGGTTAATTTTTAAAAAGGAAAAATGCAATTTTACAGTTTGAATATTTTGTTGGCGATTTTATGTGCATTGTTAAAAGTTTCAAACTTATATAGAGTCTTTGAGAGCAGCAAAAGGCAGCGATTTACAATTTGGTTGTTTTTTTTGCCATTCATCACTTCTTTAACAAAACGTTTGTTTTTTTAAAGCACTATTAAGTTTGAATATTTTATGTGTTTTTATCAAAAAATAAAAATATGACAGAAAAACAATTAGTTAAATTTATTAATAACATATAGTTTTATTTTTTAATAAATAAAAACCTTACACAACAATTTTCCATTAATAAAAAATGTTGCATTTTACTGTAACCGTATGCTATTAAAACTAAATTATTTTACCCGTCACACGCTACTTTCTCATCAAGCAAATAAATTTTGTCAACAGTTTTTAGGAAACTCATTATTCTATTGCTTCGAGGAGGGTAAAATATTTCTGCGCTTTTTACGGGAATGTTGAGTCACTGGTAATAGGAACATTTCTCATCATCCAAATTGGAATATATTGTTTGTCTTGAACAAATTATTTCTTGTTGCTTTTTAAGCAAAATTCATAAATTTTAGATATGTTGGTTTTATTCACCTTTTTTTATTTATTAATAACGACATGAATACCATCTAAATGATCTTATATACGCATATAATTAAAACTCTCTTTCATGCGGAAACCAGTCATTTTAGTGTCGATAATCATCTTTCTTTGCAGATCTACGATATAAGTGGTTTGAATATTTTGCAAAAATTAAAATTATTTCTTCAGTTTAATTGCCCAAAAAAAGAAGAGCTTAATTAAATAATAATCCATAAATATTTTATGTTAAATTTATTCAATCAGTATTCCTTTTATGTGATTTTGCAAATAGAAATAAAAAACAATTTTATGTCACTTGAAGAAGTAGCTCCTTTTAAAAAATGTGCAAAATATTATATTTTTCTTAATTTTTGATGGGGCTTTTCATTCCTTGCTATGAGTAGTTGATTCCCATCTATAATGAAAAAATATGAGGATTACACATGGAAATGTTCCCTTGTTAGAGGCGACAGTCACAACAACAAAATATTCATAAAATTCTACTTTTTCCATGAAAAACTCATATATTTTGATATGTGGCATAAAAAGCAACGTTTGATACAGCTGAATGTGACAGACATGTTTCATCATCTCCCGTTTTTCTTTTCTCTTTTTATCTTAATTGAAAAAAATCTTTTTTCAAAGACAGCGCTATGAAAAACGACATGTCTTTGACATCCTCTTTCAATATGACAGAGAGAAAAACATTGCGCTTTCCTTTTTTTGCTAGAATTCAAACGCCTTCAATTTAGTAAGAAAAACTATTATCAATGTTTGAATATTTTATGTTACGTATTTGCATTTTGAAAATATAACATAAAAACACAATCAAAAATTTATTTTATCGAAATAACTGACAGCAACTTTTTAAATTTGACAATCAGTATTTAAAATAAATTAACAAAAATTTACAAGAAGCACCTATTTTCTAAACTTTTTTATCCACATGACAGTATCTTTTTCGACAATATGCAAGAACAAAAGTGGCATGCTTTTGATTTTTTGCCGTTTTTATACGAAAAACAAGTTTAAATAAAAAAATTGTTTGTAATAACTGTATCAGTTTTCTTTTAATAAAGTTTCATTCTGATCTTTTGAGCGTTGATGGATTAAACAAATTGTTCTATAATGAAATACGCTTTCTTTGAATTTATAATTAAAGTATTTATCCTCAAAGAACAAAAACATTCACTAAAATTTTCAAAAACGTTACGTTTATTAATGCTTGAAAGACATTTTTTTAATGTAAATCAAAAAAACAAGCACGTTGTTACAACGCATTGAAATTCGCAGAAAAATATTTTCTAATTCAACTGCATACGAATGAAAAAAGATGGTGATGAAACATGTCTTTTACGTTTGGCTGCGTTTAAGAACACTGGTGAACTATTTTTGTTTTGATGTCGCTGTTTTTTAAAAAATCAGTCAAAAAAAAAAGTTCAAAAAGTTTTGCGTTAAAAAGCCTGTTTAAAAGTTTGAATATTTTGCTCGACAGAATTTTTAGTTTCTCCCATGTTTTTTACTATACGATTATCGGCATGTTTTTTATTCGCGACACTAACAGCATTTTACAACGAGCATTCCAACAATATTAATAAAAATTCGGTGTGCTACTTTTAAAACAACTATTTTAAAGGATACAATACTAATTTTCTGCCCATTGTCTTAGACAAAAAAGAACTAGACAAATATTTCATAATTTAGTATTCGAAACGTTTTTTGTTGTTACCTTTTTTATTGTTGTGCTTTTGCTCTTGTGTTAGATTATTAAATAAATCTGTTGCATTAATATAAACTAGTGTAGTTAGTTTATAACACGACTGAAAGAAGTGTGCCTGTTTTCGTCAACAAACGTCTTTTTGTTTTGCGGCAACGACATAAAAACAGCGCAAATCTTTAAACTTTTTTACAATTTTTCTCTTTTTCTTTGAGTTCAGACATTTCAGACGTCTGCTAAACTAAATTAAGTCTATCAAAACTCAGTTTAATCTTTGAATATTTTGTTGCATATGCTTTTGCTATATTCAAGAAACATATTTATTCACATCATCGGTTTTTTATCATACACCGAGACAACAAGACCAGGAACAATTTATAATTTTTAAATCTTAAACGTTTGATTACATTTATCAACTGAGAGAATTTTTGACGGTTCCCTTCGGACACATAATCTATAAACCACAAACATTTTTAGTCAAAAAGAATTAATTTAGACATATGCTATTATTACTTTCAAAAAATCCACTTTCATTGCTCAACCACAAATTTGCTTCTTTTTTTAATAACGGTTGAGCACATTTTTGCTTTTTTTTATGATTTTTATGGTATCAAAATTAACAATGCTATCTAATATTATAAATGTGATAGAACGAAAATCTTTTAATTACAAAAAATGAAATATTTAAATAAAATATCTTTTTCAGTATCGGTGAAAAGAATGTTAAAAACGTAGAGCACGTGTTCAAATAAAAAGCAAAAATATTTTATTTGAAAGACATTTCGTCATTATTTACAGACCGTTAGTCATGGCACGTTTTTTTTTTGAAACAGAAGTTTGTTTTTCACACTTTTTTTGAGAAACAACAAGAAAAAAAGTCGCTTCTCTCTTCTTTCGATGTTTGTCATTTTGGCGCAATAGACTTGTTTAGAAACACTGTTTATGAGAGTGTCGTCATCGACATATTTTTGCAAAAATCATCTTTATTTTTGCTGACTTTTTTAGGAACAACAAAAATAGCGAAAACAAATAAATCACTCTTTTTCTGCTTTCGCTGTTTTTGTATTTAAAAAAAGGGGATTTCAGTTTTTCTATATTTTATTGGTTTTTGTCCAAATATTATGCGTTTTTGCAAGATAAAATAATGTTTAATTAAAAAATTATTAAAACTTGACATAGTGGAATCAATCCAAAAAGAAATAAGCTCATAAACAATAAAAAAAAGTCGAATTTGCAGTACTGCAAAGAATATTTCTGTCACCGAGTTTTTATAATTTTTTATAAATAATGTACTGGAAAAAGTAGAAGCTTTTTATATAGATAGAACCTCGATAAAACTTTTATTTATTCTTTAATAATTTTAGGCAACAACGTTTTCCAACAAAATATTCAAAAAGTGGACTATTTCAGTAAAAGATAGCATCTCTTTAACGTCAATGGATTGTAAATCAAATGTGCATTCATTTTTTATTTGTTTCATCACAACGTATTTTGCTAAAAACGTCTTTAAAGTTTCGTTACAAAAAAGAAATTTTTACATTGAAATATTTAATTTTGCATCATATTATTTCTCTAAATAAATTGTTTTATGATTTAAGAGTACGCTGACAAGTTTAAGCAGTACATTATTGCCCAAACCTGAAACAAAAGCAATTTTAATTCTTTACATTAATTATTAATAAAAACTTAATAAGTACATTTATATTTGGATGCTATTTTTAAGTATTTCATCAACCGACAATTCTTTTATTTCCAAAGTTTTTTAAATAAAATTTTTAAATGAAATTAGAAAATAAAACTTTTTTAATATGTATTCTAAAACATATTTAAAAAGTATAAGATATCTTTTTGTTTTTTGCTCTTTCATTGGAGCATTTACAAAAATTTTGTAACCTTTGAAATGGAACCAGAGATCTTGTTAGCAAATATATGTACTATATATAATTAATTATTGAATTCTGCAGCTGATAAGCATAATTATTACAATAATAGAAAATCTATTTTTTTTATTACACAATTTCAAGCGATAACTGTATCCGATGAAATATTCAAATGTTGCTTTTTGATTCACTTTATTTGTTAACATTCAAAATCCGTGACATTTGGCAAAAATAAGCAAAGCAAAATTTTTATTTCAAAACAAAAACCATAAAAGAAACTGCAGCGGTAAAAAAGATATCCAATGCAGTTGAATGTGACAGACTAGACATATTTCATCATCGTTCATTTTTCTTTTCTTTTTTTTGCCTGCAGTCAACAAACCTTTTTTTAAAGCTAATGCTATGAAATGCAACATATTTGAAACATCTTATTTCTATGAAGCGAAGCAATGACATTGTGCTTTCTTTTTTTGTTTTTGATAGTACTTTGCTGTTTTATGTTTTTTTGGTTTGGAACGAAATTGTTTCAGAGTTTGAATATTTTATATTCTCATTTAAGCTTTTTTTCAGAAGAAATAATGTTAAACTGAAGGTAGATATATAATCATTGATAAAGGAGAGTTAAAGTTAAATAGCAAAGACAACTAATCATTGATGCATTAAAAAATAGAGTTTAATTGAAAAACTGCAAATGTTAACTACAGCATATTCTTTTAATAATGTCCATTTTTATTCGATGAAACATTGCTAGATTTATGAAGTCCTTGTGACACAAAATTTATTCCTTTTCCTCATATAATTAAACTGCATATCCTCAACGAATAAACATGCTCAGTAAAATATTCAAAACCAGTTTGCCCCCTGACAGTAGAGGTCCCCAACTGACGCCGGGGTTGAGGCCCCATATTTTGCCCATATACTCGCCTTGCTATGGGATAGTTGGAGAAAAAATATTGAATCCCACGACCTCGTTCTCTGTGTTTAATATAGATACGAAAACAGCTAAAGTAGCAGGCGATCATTAGATGTTGCAATAGAGATTACCAGATAGGGCAAGCATTAAGCTCCCATATTTTGCCAATATACTCGTCTAATTAAGGGATAGTTAGGGGCAAAATATTATCATCAGAATCCACCTCCTTCACATACTTCTATATACATATATTACGGTAAGAAAGATTGCTATAGTAGATGGTAGCTATATCACGGGTTCAGATATTTTATTTTTTGGGAATTATTATTGGCTTAGAATATATTTAAATAATGTTTCTAAGCTAGTTATAACATATTTATAGCAAAAACTTAATTTTGGTACATATTTAAAATTATGTGTCTTATTAACTTTTATTCATCATATACCTGAACTAGTACACTTACCGTAATATATGTATATAGAAGTATGTGAAGGAGGTGGATTCTGATGATAATATTTTGCCCCTAACTATCCCTTAATTAGACGAGTATATTGGCAAAATATGGGAGCTTAATGCTTGCCCTATCTGGTAATCTCTATTGCAACATCTAATGATCGCCTGCTACTTTAGCTGTTTTCGTATCTATATTAAACACAGAGAACGAGGTCGTGGGATTCAATATTTTTTCTCCAACTATCCCATAGCAAGGCGAGTATATGGGCAAAATATGGGGCCTCAACCCCGGCGTCAGTTGGGGACCTCTACTGTGAAGTTAAAAAATCGTTTTTCAAATACTAATCGTTGTCGTGAAAAACACAGGACTGCAAACGAGAGAACAATATCATTTTTGTTGTGTCTGTGAAAAGACGTTGATACAATCATGTTGTTACAACGCATCAGGAAAATAGAGTTTAACTGAAAAATTGTAGATGTTAACTACAGCATTTCCTTTATAAAAATGTAAGTAATTTTCTCTATCATATAAGAAAGGTGCAAATAAAACTTCATAAAATAAAAATATATTCAGTAAAATAACAAATTTTATACATAGTAGTCTTTGTTATGACGAATTAAAAGCATTAATCCTTTTGCTTCATTTTGTCCGGGATATTCAATATATGGAGAACGATATGGAGTGGGATAAGGCACTTTTAAAATTTCTTCAATTACATTTCCAAGACGTTGTCTATAGGCATCAGAAAGTGTTGAAACAAAGGTGAGATAAACTAGTAAATCAGCTGTTCCCTAACAATAGATAATGCTTATAAATTTCTATGTAAAAATAAAACTTACTTTAAAGTATTCAAAAAACGCATCAATATCAAACGCTTCAGTTACATTAGATAGCATAATTTTCGTCATTTTTAAGAAATGTGGAAGTTTTAAAAGTTCTTTAACAGATTTTGTTGAAATATTTGGAACATCTTGAATAAAATCACTAAAAATTGAATTTTAATTACTGTAAGATAAACGGAAAAACATACACTCTTAATCGTCGAAGTTTTGGAAGATTTGCAACAATCGCTTCTAATTGAAGAGGTATGCCATTCAATTAGAGCTTTTTTATTGTTGTGCTTTTGCTCTTGTGTTAGATTATTAAATAAATCTGTTGCATTAATATAAACTAGTGTAGTTAGTTTATAACACGACTGAAAGAAGTGTGCCTGTTTTCGTCAACAAACGTCTTTTTGTTTTGCGGCAACGACATAAAAACAGCGCAAATCTTTAAACTTTTTTACAATTTTTCTCTTTTTCTTTGAGTTCAGACATTTCAGACGTCTGCTAAACTAAATTAAGTCTATCAAAACTCAGTTTAATCTTTGAATATTTTGTTGCATATGCTTTTGCTATATTCAAGAAACATATTTATTCACATCATCGGTTTTTTATCATACACCGAGACAACAAGACCAGGAACAATTTATAATTTTTAAATCTTAAACGTTTGATTACATTTATCAACTGAGAGAATTTTTGACGGTTCCCTTCGGACACATAATCTATAAACCACAAACATTTTTAGTCAAAAAGAATTAATTTAGACATATGCTATTATTACTTTCAAAAAATCCACTTTCATTGCTCAACCACAAATTTGCTTCTTTTTTTAATAACGGTTGAGCACATTTTTGCTTTTTTTTATGATTTTTATGGTATCAAAATTAACAATGCTATCTAATATTATAAATGTGATAGAACGAAAATCTTTTAATTACAAAAAATGAAATATTTAAATAAAATATCTTTTTCAGTATCGGTGAAAAGAATGTTAAAAACGTAGAGCACGTGTTCAAATAAAAAGCAAAAATATTTTATTTGAAAGACATTTCGTCATTATTTACAGACCGTTAGTCATGGCACGTTTTTTTTTTGAAACAGAAGTTTGTTTTTCACACTTTTTTTGAGAAACAACAAGAAAAAAAGTCGCTTCTCTCTTCTTTCGATGTTTGTCATTTTGGCGCAATAGACTTGTTTAGAAACACTGTTTATGAGAGTGTCGTCATCGACATATTTTTGCAAAAATCATCTTTATTTTTGCTGACTTTTTTAGGAACAACAAAAATAGCGAAAACAAATAAATCACTCTTTTTCTGCTTTCGCTGTTTTTGTATTTAAAAAAAGGGGATTTCAGTTTTTCTATATTTTATTGGTTTTTGTCCAAATATTATGCGTTTTTGCAAGATAAAATAATGTTTAATTAAAAAATTATTAAAACTTGACATAGTGGAATCAATCCAAAAAGAAATAAGCTCATAAACAATAAAAAAAAGTCGAATTTGCAGTACTGCAAAGAATATTTCTGTCACCGAGTTTTTATAATTTTTTATAAATAATGTACTGGAAAAAGTAGAAGCTTTTTATATAGATAGAACCTCGATAAAACTTTTATTTATTCTTTAATAATTTTAGGCAACAACGTTTTCCAACAAAATATTCAAAAAGTGGACTATTTCAGTAAAAGATAGCATCTCTTTAACGTCAATGGATTGTAAATCAAATGTGCATTCATTTTTTATTTGTTTCATCACAACGTATTTTGCTAAAAACGTCTTTAAAGTTTCGTTACAAAAAAGAAATTTTTACATTGAAATATTTAATTTTGCATCATATTATTTCTCTAAATAAATTGTTTTATGATTTAAGAGTACGCTGACAAGTTTAAGCAGTACATTATTGCCCAAACCTGAAACAAAAGCAATTTTAATTCTTTACATTAATTATTAATAAAAACTTAATAAGTACATTTATATTTGGATGCTATTTTTAAGTATTTCATCAACCGACAATTCTTTTATTTCCAAAGTTTTTTAAATAAAATTTTTAAATGAAATTAGAAAATAAAACTTTTTTAATATGTATTCTAAAACATATTTAAAAAGTATAAGATATCTTTTTGTTTTTTGCTCTTTCATTGGAGCATTTACAAAAATTTTGTAACCTTTGAAATGGAACCAGAGATCTTGTTAGCAAATATATGTACTATATATAATTAATTATTGAATTCTGCAGCTGATAAGCATAATTATTACAATAATAGAAAATCTATTTTTTTTATTACACAATTTCAAGCGATAACTGTATCCGATGAAATATTCAAATGTTGCTTTTTGATTCACTTTATTTGTTAACATTCAAAATCCGTGACATTTGGCAAAAATAAGCAAAGCAAAATTTTTATTTCAAAACAAAAACCATAAAAGAAACTGCAGCGGTAAAAAAGATATCCAATGCAGTTGAATGTGACAGACTAGACATATTTCATCATCGTTCATTTTTCTTTTCTTTTTTTTGCCTGCAGTCAACAAACCTTTTTTTAAAGCTAATGCTATGAAATGCAACATATTTGAAACATCTTATTTCTATGAAGCGAAGCAATGACATTGTGCTTTCTTTTTTTGTTTTTGATAGTACTTTGCTGTTTTATGTTTTTTTGGTTTGGAACGAAATTGTTTCAGAGTTTGAATATTTTATATTCTCATTTAAGCTTTTTTTCAGAAGAAATAATGTTAAACTGAAGGTAGATATATAATCATTGATAAAGGAGAGTTAAAGTTAAATAGCAAAGACAACTAATCATTGATGCATTAAAAAATAGAGTTTAATTGAAAAACTGCAAATGTTAACTACAGCATATTCTTTTAATAATGTCCATTTTTATTCGATGAAACATTGCTAGATTTATGAAGTCCTTGTGACACAAAATTTATTCCTTTTCCTCATATAATTAAACTGCATATCCTCAACGAATAAACATGCTCAGTAAAATATTCAAAACCAGTTTGCCCCCTGACAGTAGAGGTCCCCAACTGACGCCGGGGTTGAGGCCCCATATTTTGCCCATATACTCGCCTTGCTATGGGATAGTTGGAGAAAAAATATTGAATCCCACGACCTCGTTCTCTGTGTTTAATATAGATACGAAAACAGCTAAAGTAGCAGGCGATCATTAGATGTTGCAATAGAGATTACCAGATAGGGCAAGCATTAAGCTCCCATATTTTGCCAATATACTCGTCTAATTAAGGGATAGTTAGGGGCAAAATATTATCATCAGAATCCACCTCCTTCACATACTTCTATATACATATATTACGGTAAGTGTACTAGTTCAGGTATATGATGAATAAAAGTTAATAAGACACATAATTTTAAATATGTACCAAAATTAAGTTTTTGCTATAAATATGTTATAACTAGCTTAGAAACATTATTTAAATATATTCTAAGCCAATAATAATTCCCAAAAAATAAAATATCTGAACCCGTGATATAGCTACCATCTACTATAGCAATCTTTCTTACCGTAATATATGTATATAGAAGTATGTGAAGGAGGTGGATTCTGATGATAATATTTTGCCCCTAACTATCCCTTAATTAGACGAGTATATTGGCAAAATATGGGAGCTTAATGCTTGCCCTATCTGGTAATCTCTATTGCAACATCTAATGATCGCCTGCTACTTTAGCTGTTTTCGTATCTATATTAAACACAGAGAACGAGGTCGTGGGATTCAATATTTTTTCTCCAACTATCCCATAGCAAGGCGAGTATATGGGCAAAATATGGGGCCTCAACCCCGGCGTCAGTTGGGGACCTCTACTGTGAAGTTAAAAAATCGTTTTTCAAATACTAATCGTTGTCGTGAAAAACACAGGACTGCAAACGAGAGAACAATATCATTTTTGTTGTGTCTGTGAAAAGACGTTGATACAATCATGTTGTTACAACGCATCAGGAAAATAGAGTTTAACTGAAAAATTGTAGATGTTAACTACAGCATTTCCTTTATAAAAATGTAAGTAATTTTCTCTATCATATAAGAAAGGTGCAAATAAAACTTCATAAAATAAAAATATATTCAGTAAAATAACAAATTTTATACATAGTAGTCTTTGTTATGACGAATTAAAAGCATTAATCCTTTTGCTTCATTTTGTCCGGGATATTCAATATATGGAGAACGATATGGAGTGGGATAAGGCACTTTTAAAATTTCTTCAATTACATTTCCAAGACGTTGTCTATAGGCATCAGAAAGTGTTGAAACAAAGGTGAGATAAACTAGTAAATCAGCTGTTCCCTAACAATAGATAATGCTTATAAATTTCTATGTAAAAATAAAACTTACTTTAAAGTATTCAAAAAACGCATCAATATCAAACGCTTCAGTTACATTAGATAGCATAATTTTCGTCATTTTTAAGAAATGTGGAAGTTTTAAAAGTTCTTTAACAGATTTTGTTGAAATATTTGGAACATCTTGAATAAAATCACTAAAAATTGAATTTTAATTACTGTAAGATAAACGGAAAAACATACACTCTTAATCGTCGAAGTTTTGGAAGATTTGCAACAATCGCTTCTAATTGAAGAGGTATGCCATTTTCATCAGCTACAGTACAGAATTTTAACATGCAGCGTTCAGCAGATGAAGCAAGAAACAAAAGTTGATTCAAAGTCATTGTTTGTTGATAAAGATAGCAATGTTGAACATCTGAACGATAAAGTTTCGGAAGAATATAAGATGGAGTAATTGAAAAATGTCTTAAATGAAAAAGTTGTTTTATCCAAAATTTAGCAGAAATATTTTCGATGTCTAATATTTGCATTTCATCTGTTTTCATTTCACATATTTTTGAAAATGCGCAAGTTTTCCATCCATCATCATAGAAATGCAAACAAGGAAGAACGATACTTCGATTTTTGGAAAAGAAATATTTGCAACATTTAATTAATTTTTGATAAGCTTTTGAGCTTGATGGTTTCATGGCCATATAATAAATGATTGTATCAGGAATAGGCCAATTTTGACTTTGATATGGACCAGTAAAACATAATTTCATTATGGGCAATATTTAACTGAAAATTAAATTTGTTTAAAAAAATATTTATTCAGTCCGCTTTGAATGATAAACCTACAATGATTTCTAATACTCACATGAAATTGGGCATTTTTTTATTTTCTATAGATACCATTTTTCTGCAGTGTAATCAATAACTGTAAGCTTACCGCCCTCACCCCAAAGTCTTTCGCCATAATTAATTTTTTATAAGGCAATCCCCTAAAGCAGAAATCAATAATCAACAAAAAGAATGCGTGGAAAGTAAAGGTTCATAAAATTCTTAAAAAAATTTATGCACGCAGTATGATTAACAAAAGTAAAATATTTTAATTTTTCTCTTCTTTGGATAGGTAGTGAGATGAACGAGCCCATTTTACCCCCCAAAAGAAAAACCCTTAGAGATTTTTTTGATTATTGAGTTTTTTACTTTTTCGTTTTGCAAAAAAAATAAAGACTCAAAAAAATGCGCGCGTAAACTATTAAGCATTCAAACAATTGTTTCTTTAAATTTTTTTGAACAAAATGCCCTCTACACTTTTCCTTTAAGGTTTTGAAAAACAACGAGCCCAAAAATTGATTAATTTACTACCAAAAATTAATTAAAAAAATTTTTCATAAGGGGTATTATGGGCTCGTTCATCTGACAATCCTTTGGATACTACGGATAAATTCATCCTTACTATCAAGTTTAATTCAATCAGTGTACTCCCGCCCCGCTCTCTTATTAAGGGAGCGGGAGCGAGCGGGAGCGACTTCGAAAGAGCTGGGAGCGAGCGGGAGCGACTTCGAAAGAGCGGCTCTTTCCAAGCTCAGAGTTTGCAATATTTTCTCAAAAAATAATCAATTTTACTCTTATGTGTTTATGCGTACCACTGCAAATTTAAAGAAGTTATTAAAAGCTGACATTCTTTCACGGCAATCACGTCCAGCTATTACAATTGATATTTGGGCTGATACTGGTGTTTCCTCATACCTTGGCACCACTATCCATTATTTTGACAAAGATTATGTACTTCAAAATCGTTTCTTGGGATTAAAGAAACTTCACTATATTCATTCTGGTGTAGTAGTTTCTGGACATTTTGGAAAGTACATCAATCTTGGACAAGCTGATTTTGATCCTCATTTTATTTTATGTGCACTCTTTGATCCACAACAAGCAATTTGTTTGCATGATATTCCAAACTCTAAGTTAGAACATATCCTCAAACAACGCCTTCCTGCTGTTGCTGACAATTTCTTCATCCTTATCACTTCGTGATCAGATTGCTCTAAAAATTCAACAACAAAAGCAACAACCTCAAAATTGTCAAGACGTATTGAAAGTTTTGTAAAAGAAATGGCCGAAAAATTTTTTGAAAAGCTGTTAAACATGGGAGCCGGAGCGGGAGCGAGCGGGAGTAAGTGAAAGGAGCGAGAGCGAGCGGGAGCGGATTAAAAAACGGCAAAAGCGAGCGGGAGCGAGGAGCGAGATGCTATGTTAGGAGCGGGAGCGAGCGGGAGCGGGAGTACACTGAATTCAATACAGCAGAAGGTGACAGCCTTGTGCGTCTTTGCTGTTTTTTTCTCAGCAATAAAACAACGCACTAGTTGGTTCTTTTCTGTTATTCATTTTTAGTGTCAGTTCAGTGACTTCGTTGCCCTTTTTTGGAACAACAACAAAAAAGTCGTTTATGTAAGCAGTTATTTTATCTTCAGCAAAGCGTTTCGTTTCGCTGCGCCATTTCTTCTTTAAAGCTTCTTATTTTTTTTATCAAAATTATGTTTTTTGCAACTGTTTTTCTTCTTTGAATTAATATTTAAACGAAGTATTGCTTTTTTCAGCTTTTTTTGTTGAAGAAAGCAATACCTTTTAATGTCGAAATAACAAAAATGGACAATGCGATTCGATTAATGGGAAAAGCTAAAAATTTTAATCACTGATTTTCTTTTGTTATTGCAGTTGTTTCAGCTTTTTTAAAAGTGAAAAATAGTTATACTGTTTGAATATTTTTTTGCAATATGAAAAGAGCATTCTTATTTGAAAGCATAACAAGTTATTTTACTTGTCGAATTTCTCTAAAACAATTTTTCCTATCTTTAAACAATCGTCCTTCGCAGCATGCCTTATTAATGCAGCATGCAATTTACTTCCCTTAAACTTATAAACAATGGTTAATTTAGGTGACTTTTTCCTATTATTTATGTCATGAAGGGTTAACATTTGTGGTCTTATAATTCAAATTTTGATAAAAATGATTTCATAATGGTACAGGCAATAAAAGAAAAAAAAGCAAATATTTTATCTGGTGAAAAGTATAAAATATTCATATAATATTTTTTAAAATCTATAGCAAAATTTCTGGAAGAACGCTTAAAAAAAGCTTGAAAAAAAATAATAAAACACACAAAACACTCAGCGGTTGTCAATTATTTCGTTATATTTTTTATAGACATTTTATGTTTGTTGCTTTTTTAAAAAAACAATGTTTTAACATGTGCAGAGTAAAAATGTTATGCAGAAAAGTGTTTTTTATTCAATATATTGTTGATGAATATTCCATCACTAATTGTTATCTTTAGTAACCACATGTTGTTTCCGAAAATTAATGTATGCAAAACTCATGCAGTAATTTTTTTGGTTTTAATAATGGCGATTTTTGCATTTTCGGCAGCACAGTAATATATGCATTTTGATTAATTTGTAAAATTTTACAAGAGAAAGGAGAAAAAAATACTTGTAAATTTAGACATTCAAATATTTCAAAGTTAACCAATTTTTGAAAAAAAAGAGCAAGAGTTGCAGCAGGTTTTTGATGTGCAAAAAATAATTTGTTCACAAGTCTCTCTTCTACTCTTCTTTGCTGTTGCATATTTTTCTTTCAAAAAACATTATCCTTTCTGCTCTTTTTTGAAGCAGAAATAAAATCAACGAGCAAATAGCCGTTCTTCTTTTTTTGCAAATTCATTTTTCGACAATTAATCTCTTTGTAAATCAAAGAATGTGACAAATAAATTTTAAGTTTCAATATTTTATTGTCTATTTATGTAAAACTATTATGATAAAATATTATCAAAACGTTTGTACTTGTTGGAAATTGAGTTGGGTTTTATCACATATTTATTTAGCTCCCGGCCGGGGCTCCTTGACTTATTCAAAGATGACAAACGATTGAAAAAAGAAGTGAAAAAATGTAAAAAACCATCGCTTTTATATTAAAGCGATGGATGTTTTTACAATAAAAAAGATTGCTTTTCTTTCAGTTGAAATAAAAAAGCAAAAATTCGAGATTTGTCGTTGACAATTCTCGACAAATATTACAATATTTAATTTGCCCATTTTTAATTTAGGAAATCTGAATTAAGTTAAATCATAGCATTAATAATAAAATAAATAGTTTTTATTAACAGTAACCATAAGAACCATATATATTTTATGTATGTCAGTTTGTAATTCAAAATATTTTATTATTAATGATTTTGATTTCGTTCATTTGATAGCACTTTTAACTATTTCGTAAAAATATGCATTTTAAATCACTGATGTTACAGTTAGAAAAATGACTTTCAAAGAATAAAATTAAAAATATTTAAAAAAGACTGTCAACAGGAATGAACTAATGTTTCTGTGAAAGCTGAAAGCAGAACAACTTTTACAATATGATACAACACTGCCGGTCTACGTCGTTGTCGCATCACATTTTTCAGTCATCGATGTTTTTGTTGATCCTTTTTTGAGACAGCAAAAACAATGTTTTTCAGGGACAACTGCAAAAAAAAAGCAAAGGGTTCTTTTTTTTTCGGGCTTTCAAACATATTTCATCATCGTCTGTGTTTCTTTCATTTTCAACTGCCGTGAAACAAACCTTTTTTCACAACCAAACATTACGTTTGTAACATCGTATTTCAAGGGGACAAACTTTACGCTCTGTTGTTTCATAACTAATTTTAGGGTTTAAATATTTTATTTTTTGCGTCGATGGTGTTTTACTAGAGAATCCCAAAAAAGAGTATATTTTAACGAAAGAAATACAGACAAAAAAATAGAATCAAGATTTGAATCAATAATTTAAAAAATAGATTTAAAATGAAGGCAGACATGTTGTCTCGATAAAAAAACAGAATTCAAAGGAAAAAAGCTTTATAAAGATAGCTGTTTATTACTGAATTAGAAAAAAGAAAACAACAGTTTCTTTTTATAAAGCTTCATTCTAGTTTTTGATTTTCACTAGATTAAATAAAATTTCATTAAGTAAAATCCTTTTTGCACTTTTAACTAAAAAGCTTATTCACAACAAAAAAATAAACAATATATATCTATGCGAAATAGTCGTCGACGTTGTAACATGCTTTCTTTGTTTCTACAAAAGCATTACTTTTGTTTCGATAGTATGTCTGCTTTGCGAGCCTTCGTTGACTTTTTTCAGATGTTCGAAAAAAATGAGAAAGTTGGTTTTTTTTGCATTGCAACGTTCAATTATAAATTAAAAAAATTTTAGCTTATTTACACAATCCACTTGCTTTATTTAACAAAACGTTTTTCTTTGAAACTATTATGTGCCAATCACAGAACAAAACGTTTTTCTTTGAAACTATTATGTGCCAATCACAATCAGCAAGGAATGCTGGTAAAAAAAGAAAGAAAAGCAAAAGTTGATACATTTTTAACTTTGCTTAGTAATCACTTTCTGAGCTAATTTGTTCCCTCTTGCTGCTGCTTCTTCATACGCTCAAAAATACTGCCTCTTTATTAAAGCGGTTTGAGCGTGAAACGTCTCATTATTCATCAGCAACCATAATTTTGTCCCATTCAGTCATCGCTGTTGAAATATGTTTTTTTAGTGTCCGCCTTGCTATTGCCGACCTTTTTTGAGAAAGTAAAAGACAAAAACCAGTCGCAGTCTTTTTTATAAAACATCTTTTTGGCTTGGATGTTTGGCTTTTTTAAAAGAAATATATAACATTTGAAATATTGCGATGTTTAAATATTTAATTGCTCATTTTGTGTTTATTGTTAAAATGCGTAAAGCATTTGTTAATGACAAATCAAACGTTTAATTTAACACATTTTTGATTTAAAAAAATTATGATTAGGGACTCTCAAGCAAAAAATGAAAATCGTTTTTTCATAGATTTTTTTATATATTCTGCTACATCTCGATCTACTGAATCCAGATGTGCCATTATTTTTCGTTTAAATATAATAGCTAAAAAATTATAAAGCTTCTACGGCGCGACGTAAAATTTTTCATGGTCAGCAATAACTTCAAAAGAAAAATGCCGCCATTCCTTTGCTTCGAATGGTCGAGGGGTTTGCGTGACTGACTCACGTGCAAGAGGTTGGGGGTTCAAATCCCACCGCTCGAAAAAAGGTCTAGTGAGTTCAGAATTTCATGGACAACATTAAAAAAACATTTACAACTAATAAAAAATTATTCTTGCATACTTTTTTACTAACCAGTGCTGGTTTTTGCTGAAAGATGTTGTTTACGACTTTGTTGTTGCTTTTTGTAGGATATTTATTTTAAAGCTTTTGATTAAGACAAACTACTATTTTTAATGCTTATTAAAGAATCTAAAAAATAGCAGATAAATACTAAAAGTTATTTTCCTTTTTTTGTCTTCTATTAATAACGTAAAAAATATTATGCGGATTTCGACCTTCATCTTGTTCAACATTTATAATTGTTCATATATTTATCAGTTAAAACATTAAAAACGTAAGTATAAAGCATTCACTATATTCAAAAGCTATACCACAAACGTATATTGAATGCCGACGATAATCAAGAAGAAGCTTAAATCAATGCAGTTTATATATGTATGTAACACTTACTGTTTTGCTGAAATGCCATTGCTAATCTATTATACCCTAATAGATAATAACGGTTTCTGTCAATTATATGCGCTTTGTTGATGTTAGAGGTGTTGATGACTTTTTTGAAGACGATAGATATAATAAGATACATGAACAACACAGTAGTTATAAATGACTGCGAAGATGTTGGACATAGAATTTGGCTTACAAAGCCCTTTTGTAACAAGGGGATAACAAAAAGTTATGTCCATTAAATATTCTAGTAATTTTTTAAACTTTTAAATCAGATTTAAACAATAAAATATAATAATTAAAAGCTTTTGAATAAATGGTTTACGACAAACCTACAATCCTTAAAAAAAACCTTTTTTAATCAATCAAATACCTTTCCTGAAATATTTTTTATTAAATGTAAATGTTTTTTTAATGTTGTCCATGAAATTCTGAACTCACTAGACCTTTTTTCGAGCGGTGGGATTTGAACCCCCAACCTCCTGCACGTGAGCCAGTCACGCAAACCCCTCGACCATTAGAAGCAAAGGAATGGCGGTGTTTTCCTTTTGAAGTTTTTGCTGACCATGAAAAGTCATTTTTTTTTGCAAAAAAAAATTGCTTGAGAGTCCCTATAAATTATGATCAAATTAAATTAAACATAAATTATAAAGTTAAAGTAGTAATAATTTACAGTAACCACTCATATTTTTTAAGTTTTTTGTTATTGCAACTTCATTTAAAACGAACACAAAAATTTCTTTGAAACAATTTTGTGCCTCTTGTGGAACGTGCTCCTTAAAGAGTAAAACATTTCATCAGTTATTTTTGTTCCATTCAGTCATCAATGTTGAAACATGTTTCTTAAAATGTCATCTTTGTGTCTTTGCTGCCCTTTTTTCGGGATAGTGAAAAACAAAAATTCGTTGCTTTTTCTTTTCATTGTATCTTCAAGGTGGTAAAATTTTTTAAAAAAAGGAAATCTTTGATTTAAATATTTAAATAGTTAATTGTGCATTTTTTGTATTTACTGTTATAAAAACATTCTATAAATAAAAATAATTGTTTGTAAAATTCCAAAATTAAAATTATGAAAACATTAATAATTTAAAAAATTGAAAAGTTGTGATTTACAACAAAATTTATTCTCACACATTGTTCTTCTTCCTTAAATACACATTAAAATTTTCTTCAAACAAGTTTTTGCATCTGTTTTTGTTTAAAAACTAAAATATTTCATCATTTTTATTCATCATCAACCATCATTTTGTCCCATTCAGCCATCGATGTTTAAATATGTTTTTTAGCGCCAGCGTTGTTATTGTCTACCTTTTTTGAGACAGTGAAAAACAGAAATTAGCCGCAGTCTTTCTTGTAAAGCATCTTTTTTACTTCTACGCTTGATTTTTTAAAAAAAATATAAAACTTGAAATATCGCTATTTTATAGTTTTAATTAAGTTTTTTCCCTCTAACATTGTTGCTGCTGCTTCATAATACACCAACAATCTGATATTCAAGTAACAATTTTTAATCTTTTGTTTAACGTATTCATATTTAAAAAAATGAAATATTTCATCATTTTCGTTCTTCGTAAATTATACATACGTCTATCTTATTCGTTTTTGTGGTGTTAGTCATGCTTTGTTTCGGAAAACATTTTTTAGACAAAATATAGTCGCTTTTTCTTCTATAACACATTTCTTTGATTTAACGTTGGTTTTCTTTTAATAAAATTGGGAAAAGAGATATTTCATTAGAATTTTTTAATATTTAATTGCTCATTTAAATGTTGTTGAATTATTTAAAATATTTGATATTATTATTTCGAAAAATTGATTTTATTTAAAAACCAAATCAAAATTGAAAAAATACATTAATTATAAAAACAAAGTAATAGTTATACTAATTATTTACAGTATACCTTTTAAAGTTAAATTTATTCCCTCTCACATTGGTGCTGCGTTATTAAACTTAAAAAACAAACGTTATTGAAACATTTTTTAACCTGATGTTAAATATGTTCTTATTTTTAATTTAAAGAGACTAAAACATTTTGTATTCATTCATAACCATAATTTTGTCTTATTCTTTCATCGATGTCAAACTATGTTTTGTTTAGTGTCCGCCTTGCTTTTGCCGACATTTTTTGAGACAGTGAAAGACAAAAACCAGTCGCAGTCGATCTTATAAAGCATATTTATGTCTCTTGTATTGGATTTTGTTTAAAAAAAAAAGAAACGCTTAGATTTATATGTTTAAATATTTTATTGTGTATTTGTGGTTCTGAATATAAACCATTTGTAAGTATTATTGCAAAACACTATGTTTAATTAACATTAATTTGAAAGTAAAGAAAAAAAATCCCAAAAGAACATTAAAATATACTCATTATTAAAAAAATATATAGACTATAATATAATATAGTGCTATTAATTTACAGTAACTTTTTATTTTTTTCCTCTCACACTGCTGCTGCTTCCTCAACACACATGCTCATTTTTCTTGAAACGATTTTTAGCCTCTTGTTGAACGTGTTCTTTTTCCATTGACTTTTTTTTTCTCCTCCTCCTTTTTTGCTTGCTGTCACCCTTTTTTTTATTACTTTGTTTTCAACTTTAATTTAATTTATATTAATTAATTTTCTAGTTTATATATCAATCCTACGAACGTTGTTATGGATCCATCGACCATTTTTTGGTCGCTGTTTGCCATAAATTGGTTGATATTTTTATTTGAGCAATATCTTGCATGGAGACAGGTATGTATGTTTAACTTTTTTGCCTGTTGGTCTTTGGATAGCTTGTTCTTTGATATAGTATTAATATTTCTCTTTTTTTAGTATCAAGTTCATTTAAAAAATGAAAAGCGTCCTGCTCTACTTTCTAATTTAATGACAAAGAAGAATTATGCTCGTGCAAGACTTTATAAACTTGATCGAGATCGTTATGGCTTTGTTACGGATATTTTTAATCAAGTACAAACAACTGTAAGTTTATCTTCGAGCAAGAGATGTTGTTCAATATATGCTTTTTATGATTGATGAATATAACAACTCCTTTTTTTAGATCTTTGTTTTTGGTGGACTAATGCCATTGCTGTGGAATTATTGTGGCAACTATACAACCAATGAGGTATGTATATAACCTATAGATGGAAGGGAGCTGATTTTGACTCATTGTTACTATGCTATAGGCTATATAATGCTCCCACAAAAGTATATAACACCTTTAAAATTTGTTAAGGTTTGGTTGCTTTTAAAAATCGTTTGTGGCACTGATAGGAAGAATTGTTAAAAAAACTCGATTTGTGGTAAGCAGAATCTTGCATATGGTAACTTAAAAAATTCGTCCATGGTTGAGAGAAGCTTTCTACCACGTTTCCTGATCAACTCATCTCCAATTAACAGCAACTCCAAGCTGTTATGATAGTTTACAGATATCTCACTTTAATTTTTCAAGAACTTTAACACGTTCTGGAATAAGTGGATGTGAATGCTGTACTGCATAATATAGCGGATCATCAACCGGAAGAGCAAGATTATCAACACCAAGTTTAATCAAAGAATTTGAAAGAGTTTCAGCATATCCAAGATCAGCAGAAAATTTATCAGCACTAATTATCGAGATTATCAACGCTGGCTCGTCTCTTCCAACCCGATGTAACAACGCTGGTAAGAATAAGGCATGCTACAGGAAAGCGCACGATTAAGGTAAATCCCAGCAAGGCTCAAGGTAATCTAAGGCAAGAGTAGTTAAGGTAAGAAATCCTGCCAGGATTTTACCTTAATCCTGAATTAACAAAATTCTTTCGTTCTCTAGCACCAAAATGAAACTCGTCTTTTGAGGATTTCCTTTTTAGCATAAAAGTGCAAAACTTTATCCGTTTTTTCGAATTTATTTCCCATGTTGGGTCTGTGTGGCGGGGATGGACGGATCCCTGCTCCGCCAACTTGTAATTAAATTTTGGATATTAATTTGCTTTTATGCAAATTAACAAATTTAAATAAATTTAAAAAAAATTTAAAAAATTTTTTAGAAAAAATAAGGCAAGATAAAGGTAAGTTAATTTAGTTTAAGGTAAGAACCTGGCAGGTTAAGGTATACCTTAATTGATTCAGTTCTTACTTGAATTTTACCTTGCCGTTACCTTATTCCTGCCTGCGATGTTACATCGGGAAGATTTCGATTTAAGGTTTTTTGAAGTTTCTGCTGCGAGAATATCAAAACTCGATACTATCGAAAATGCTGCAGCATACCAAGTTGCAAATCATTGCTACTATCAGTATCCCAAAAGCTTACGAATAACGAAAATTTGGCAAAATTATAATGCGTCATATACTTCTGGGGAACACTGCGCTAAAACTTTTTTCAATCTTGAAACAAGCTTGGCCCTCAAAGAATTAAAATCAGATCCTATCCATTCTTTAAATTACAGTACATTCTTACATATTTAATAACTTCTCTCTTTTTAGATCCTTCAATCAATTTACTTCGTTCTTTTCTTAACGGTTGTTGATGTATTTATAAGCTTTCCATTCAGCTATTATGATACCTTCGTTATTGAACAAAAGCATGGCTTTAATCAACAAGTATGTACATCTTCTTTTGATTACGTTCTCTAACTTTGCTTTTATTTTAGACATTCGGATTCTTCCTCAAAGATAAAGCAAAGAAGATTGTTCTTAATCTTGTTTTAACTCTTCCAATTTTATCTGGTATTATTTGGCTTGTACAATGGGGTGGCGAATATTTCTTCTTTTATCTTTGGCTTTTTATTTCGGCTATTATCTTTGTAAGTTTATTTTGGATTGATTAGTGCCACAACTTGGAGAAGGAAAGTGGAAAACTCCTATTCTTGATTTTCTCTAATGTTGCTGCTCTGCTTCTTATTGTTGATTCATTAACCAGCATGTTTATAGGTTATGATGACAATCTATCCAGAATTTATTGCACCATTGTTTGATAAATATGTTCCATTACCTGATGGTGAACTTAAACAAAAGATTGAAGCATTAGCAAAGAAAGTTGGATTTCCATTGACAAAACTTTATGTTGTACAAGGTTTGTAGTTTGTTTTTAATTTTGTGGAGCATTTGACGGAGCTCAGAAATTGAAGACTGAAGAGCGCCACTCTTATTTGTATTAAACGCTTATGATTATCTTTTTTAGGTTCAAAGCGTTCATCTCACAGTAATGCATATATGTATGGCTTCTGGAATAACAAGCGAATTGTTCTCTATGATACTCTACTTGCTCCAGAAACAATTGTACAACTATTTGGTGAATCAGAGAAGAAGGATGAACCAGCAGAAGAAAATTTACCAGTTATTGATGTCTCAGATTCTGATGAAGAAACTGATGAAAAGAAAGCTAAAAATCGTACCAAGAAAGGAATGACTGATGATGAAGTATGTTTTATAGGTATACTATAGCTATAACTAACTGTATTTGTTTCAGGTTGTTGCAGTACTTGGACATGAACTTGGGCATTGGAGTATGAAGCATACTGTAATTCATATTGTTATTGCAGAAGTTAACCTCTTTTTATCACTATATATTTTTGGAAGCCTTTACAAAAATGATACATTATTTGAAGCTTTTGGATTCCATGGACAACATCCTACACTTATTGGTTTCTTACTTGTTTTTCAACTTGCTCTTGCAATTTACAACGAAATAGCTGGTGTTGCGCAATCATTTTTATCTCGACATATGGAATTTAGTGCTGATAAATTTTCTGCTGATCTTGGATATGCTGAAACTCTTTCAAATTCTTTGATTAAACTTGGTGTTGACAATCTTGCTCTTCCTGTTGATGATCCACTATATTCTGCAGTACATCATTCACATCCACCTATTCCAGAACGTGTTAAAGTACTTGAAAAATTAAAGTGAGTATATATCTATCTATCTGCATTATTAATTATTTTGTTTTGATGATGTAATACGTTTTTTTTTGTTGAGAAAAACAAAACTTAATTTAATTAAATAAATATTATTTTTTTGAAATATAATTAATTGTATTATCTTTTTCTTTCTTTTGCAGGAATGATAGGGTTGTTGAAGTTTCTGAAACGACAGATTTGGGGTCAGAATAAGAATAATTATTTGATATCTTTGTGATTTTGTTTTCTGATTTTGTGATACTGTATTATTGTTTTGTTGTTATTTGCTTTATATCATTTTCATAAACGTATCTCAACCTTCGTTTTACCCCATTGTTGCCTTTTATGTACTAGGAAACGTACAAGTTACCATTTTTTGGTATTGTTGGATCCGAATTTTTAACATTCATTATTTGAAAAAAGCTGTTGTTAGATAAATAAGATTTTTTAATTCACTAAAAATTACATAAATGAAATCAGAAATGTACCAATTTCAATATACACACAGATGAATTAGCTATGTCTATATAAAGTTTTACAAAACATTATCTTTATCATCATTCTACTATAACTTTATGAGCTGGATGTTGTTTGGATTCGTTTTTTAACAATCGATAAATTGATACCAATTAGTCAAGTGGTCTTTTTGAAATTACTAAACCAAGACCCAAGCGATAGCAAATTAATTTGCAAAATGTTGGCGTATTGGTCACTACAGCATCACTCACAGTTAGAAAACTCACAACTTGTCAGTGGTTTTTTAATTCCTTGACAGAAGTTTCTTATGCTGCCGTTTTTTATTTTGTTGAAATATACTCATAAAACTACTTTTGTTTTAATTTTTATTGAATGCTAATTTTTAAAATTATATTAAAACGAGTTTTTGAACTACTTTTTTTATTGGTAATTAGCTCTGTTATTCATTTTTTGTTAGTTAATGATGGCAATGGAGCCTTCTACTTCTGTAAGTTTTTTTTGTTAAATACTTTTTTGCTAGTAATTGCTCTTCTTTTAGATTGTTCATATTGATAATGAAATCAAATTCAAAAAAGCAGACGTCGAAGCTTTGAATGGCGGAGGTTTGCGAAGTCAAAATTATTTAGTTTGCAGTATTTCAAATGCTCAATATTCAATTTTTGTTAATTCTTTAAAGGGTGATAAAGAAGTATACATTAAAATATATGCACAAAGTGGAAATGCAACAAGCATTAATTTTGATGGTGATTATTCTATTACTTCTTCTTATTTTTCAAAAACTGTCAAACGGGAATATACAAATAATCAACCGTCTTTTCTACCTATTGCAATTAGTTATACTATACTTAATTGAACAACAAATAAAATTTATGATGACAATGATAAATTAATTGTTAAAATTAAAGGTGTTTTTAAAACTGGTTTCCTTGATGTAAGCTTTTACATGTTTTTTGGTAATTTTATTTCTTATTTAATTATTTTTAAGAGATTGAGATATCCATTTTCTGCACAATGGAAAATTAAAGAAGCTGATTTGGAAGCTTTAAAAACTTCATTATTTGGTTTTATGGAAAGTAAACGGTTTAAAATTCTTCCACATTCTGATACGGAATATTCCCTTAAAATTCACCAAATTGGATGGTTAGGAAAGACTCCAAAAAAATGTGCACTTGTTTTGAATTGTTATTCCCCAGATGGAATAAAACGTAAATCAATTTATAATGTTTCAATTGATTCTGCAAATTATTCTTGGAAAGCCGAATGCATACCCATTGGAAGCTGTATACCTATTTTTTCAGTTGAAGAACTTTTCAATCCTGATCGCCGATTTTTCGTTGATGGAGAAATTATTATCAATGTTACTGGCCTTCTATTAATTGATGGAGAAAATAAAAAACCAATAAAATTTGCATGTCGAAAAAATCTTGCAAATAAAAGTTATCGTAAGCATCATGATGAAAATTTTTCGATTGCAGTTGGAGACATGGTTATTATGGTAAATTAGCGTTTTTGTATATTATAGATGTAATTAATTCATGTATTTTTGCAGGTCCATAAACAACTTTTACTTGATTCATCACCATATTTTGTTGGAATGTTTAATTCTGGTATGATAGAATCAACTGAAATGAAAACAACAATTACAGATTTTGATTTTGAAGTTGTCGATGCAGGTGTTGATATTCTCTATTATGGCACTCCATTTTCAAAAACTTTAACATTTGAACAAATGCTTTCACTTTTACAATTCTCTGATAAATATGATATTCAAATTATCAAGGTATGCTTATTTAATACTTTCTTGTTATCGTATTACCGTATCCCTTTTAAGAATTATGCTGAAACTTATTTGTCTAAAAGAATTTCTCCTACCAACGTTTGCTATCTCATCAATTTTACTTCAACTACTGTAGATGCTCCAGTTCTTCGGAAGAAATGTACAGAATTTTTGAATAATTGTATGGAAGAAAAGAAAGCTGTTCATGGATTGGAAACTCTTGATAAGGATTTTATTTTTAAAATGTATTCTGCTGCTTTTGCTCAAAATCTTTAAAATTATTGCTTTGTTTTTGAATGTTTTTCTTTGTGTATGTATTGTTAATAAAATCTTCTGTCTCTGAAAAGCTCAAAAATATGTGTTTTTATGGTAAAATAATTTTATGATTCAATGAAAATTACATAAAATACAAATGAGATCAAAATTCTAGAAAGTTTAAACTAAACATTGATGACTTAGGTTTACATGAAAGGAGAACAATACGAAAAATTGAAAATTAATTTGCTAATTACAGTATATTTATATATTCATAAAGCATATTTGAAAGGATATTTTTAAAATAGTAATCTATTTTTGTTACTCATTTTAAATTTTTTGCGATGAAAGAAGTGATTGTCGAAGAAGGGAGTGTGGATCAAGGAATCTGAAAAAAATATTTTTAAGAAAAGCGTGTTTTGAAAGAAGTAACATTTTGTGCTACTATAGTCACATTCATTGCCGCATCCTACAGTGTACAATTAATTACTTACCCATTTGTGGCTGCCGAAGTTGTTGCTGCTGAAGTTGTTGATGGTTTTGTACTTGTTACAGTTTGGTTAAAATGATGTTTTGTTTTACTCATGTGATCCACCAGTTCTTGCATTCCAGGGAATCTTTCAAAGCATTGTAGACAAGTAAAAATTTTGCATGGATCGTTGTCTTCTTTATGAGTTAAATTGGCAGGAGATTTAACCACTGCTGCCATTGATGCATTCATTGATGTCCCTGCTTTTCCAACTAGTGATGATAACTTTCTTAGAGAATCTGTATTATCTGATTGTGATGAAGAATGTTTGGGTGTTGATGACCGGCTTGATGAAGAGGTTGTTGAAGAAGAAGGCTTTTTGACCCTTAGATCGAGTGCAGTTTCAGTGGCTGAAAAATGATGAAACCTTATTAACTTATTACTATACATAGTTATGCTAACTTTGAGTGTTTGTTCAAGAAAAATTTTTGAAAGTTAGACAAATTACTATTGTTATTCTAATTTTGTAAAAGATATGCGCAGGAGATTGCTTGTTCTGACAAGTTGTTTATCGATCAATAAACACACTCTTAACCTAGTTGCTTTTAGTGCGCACAAAAACAAAATAACAACTAGCAGTGATTGTCAAACGACAAACAGTTCTTTTGCAAAATGTTGGCGTATTAGTCACTATAGCATCACTCACAGTTAAAAAAATTCAAAACTTGTTATTGGCTTTTTCGGTTGTTTATCATAAGCTTTTTTTCGTTGTTTTTACTTTTATTAGCAATATTTAAAACTCTTTAAAACATTTTTGAGCGCGTTACTATACTTGTTACTCCTTTGTTTTTTATTTAATGATATAATATGTTTTGAAACTAAATTTTGACAAATTTTAGGATACCTATTACTCCATCAACTAATTTATTCTACAGATAAACGCTGTTCTTCATTTTGTTTGGCGACGGCAATGGAGCCCTCTACTTCTGTAAGTTTTATGTTGTCAAATTCTTTTTACTGGTATTTGTTTCATTTTAGATTGTTCATATTGATAATGAAATTAAATTCAAAAAAGCAGATGTTGAAGCTCTGAAAGATTTTGAGAATTTTGACAGTCAATATTATCGAGTTTGCAGTATCTCAAATGTTCAATATTATATTTCTGTTTATTCCTGTAGCAGAGGTGCAGATGTATATATTAGAATGTGGGTAAAAACCGGAAATGCATCAATTATTTCTTTTGATGGTGAATATTCAACTGTTGCTGCTAATTTTTCAAAATGTGTTAAATGGGAATATACAAATGAAAACGAAAGAAATGATTCTTGTGAATATGTCACTCGAACAGAGTTCAATACAGCAAAAGACAAAATCTATATTAACGATCAAATAATCGTCAAAATTAAAGGAAACTTTAAAATTACTTTGCCTGTTGTAAGTTTTTTAAACTTAAATATGATTTATGCATTTAGTACAAGTCCGTTATTAAGGGGTGGCTCAAGCCGATCTCGAAATTATGAATATCCTTTGACTTTTTGCCGTGGCCTTGTAATGATTGAGCCTCCTCCGAAAAAATCCTGAATACGACTTTTATTTAGTATATATTTTTAGAAAGTCCGTTATCCAATTTCTGCACAATGGAAAATTAAAGAAGCTGATTTGGAAGCTATAAAAACTTCAACATATGATTTTTTGGAAAGTAAACAATTTAAGGTTTCGTCAGATTCTGGTATTAAATATTTTCTTAAAATTTACCCCAATGGATATGGAGAAGGAAATCAAGGAAAAGTCAGAATTTCTTTGAATCAATGTTGTGGTAGAATAATAAGAACTATTTTTAATTTTTCAATTGATTCTGCAAATTTTTCGTATAATTCAGAATATGTTGGCTTTGGATGGTGTACAACTGTTTGTTCAACAGAAGAACTTTTCAATCCTGATCGCCGATTTTTCGTTGATGGAGAAATGGTTATCAATGTTACTGGTCTTTTATTAGGTGAGAGCGAAACTGAAGCAAAGAATTTGAATTATGAAAATGAAAGTACTGCAAGTAAAAAATATCAACGATATCGCCATGAAGATTTTTGTATTACAGTTGGAGAAATGAATATTATGGTATGTTTACTTTTTTTATGTCAAAAAATATTATATATTTTTTTTAACAGGTTCACAAAGAATTGCTTGAAAATGTTTCTCCATATTTTATTGGAATGTTTAATTCTGGAATGATTGAAACAACTGAAAAGAAAATGACTATCACAGATTTTGATTTCGAAGTTGTTGATGCTGCTGTTGATATTCTCTATTATGGCACTCCATTTTCAAAAACTTTAACATTTGAACAAATGCTTTCGCTTCTTCAGTTCTCTGATAAATATGATATTCAACCTATTAAGGTAAGCTATTTTAATTGTTATCATACTGTATTTAGCTTTATCTGTTACAGGATCGTGTTCAAAATTATTTAATCGAAAATCTTTCTCCTATGAATGTTTGTTCAATTTATAATTTTATCAAAACTGCCGTTGATGCTCCAATTCTATATAAGAAATGTATGGATTTTTTGGTTAAATGCATGGAAGAAAAGAAAGCTGTTCATGGATTGGATACTTTGGATAAAGATGTTATGCTAAAAATTCTTATGGCAGTTTCTGCTCAATCTCTTTAAAGTTATTGTTTTTTGCTGTTTGTTTCTTTAATTTTATTTGTTTTGAAATGCCTCAAAATGTATTGTTTTTTGCAATTTTACTTTACTGTTAAAATGTTTTGCTACAAGTTTGATAAATCTTTTTAGAAATTTGTCATTCTGTTATAGATGAGCTAAACAAATTCCGCAATGGCAGTTACCGTAAACCAAGACTACCCCAAACTTATAATATTTGTAAAATCTAATCCTCAAAAATTTGACATTTATCTCATTTTTTTTCTTGGAAATCTTAAATTTCATCTTTCTATCCCTCATCTCTTTTTTTCGTTTTTATTTGGATTTCTTAAAACAAAAAAAGTATGTATAAAACTTGATGGCAGCAATACTAGCAGCAGTAGGAAGCAAAACTAAAAAGTATGTCACAACATCAATCCATCATTTTGATTCGTCCAAAAAAATATGAAAGCTTTTTTTCAGTTTTAAAAAATGCTTTTTTCTTTCTTTTATTTTGACGTTTGTTGTCACACACAAACGGAAGCTTTTTTCTTTGCTTGATATTTTGGAAGGGGACTCATATTTATACATATGAATATTGAAAATCGCTCAATTTTGTCATTTTTTTTAAAACTTGGAGAGAGAAAAGTATGATTTATGCCGTTTATGAAATTTCTAAGTTTGCCAATGGCATAAGAAGCAACAACTTTAACAAATTAAAAATTTGCATAATTTTTTTAAAAAATAGGGAGGAAAATATGTAATATCAAAAAAGCTAAAAAATGCAATTGCATTCTGCTTATGGTGTAAAAATTTATAATTTGTATTTTTCTAAAAATTTGCATAACATGCATTCTTTCTTAAATTATCAAGGGCTACAGTAGTCTAAAACTCAAAATACATTTATCTCTCGAATGCTTAAAATTAACTTACCAGGATCACGTTTGCCATCTCTTGAAGCAAGCTTATCCACTTGTTTCGTCAATTGTAGCAGCGGACCAGGCTTTAATCCATTTGGTTGTCGATTTAATTCATTCAATAATGTTTCATATGCTTTTAAAGCGTTCGATAATGAATGTGGGGATAGCGATGGATTAAATTTTGAAGCTGAAGTTGATGAATCCAAATGTGATTTAATAGAAAAATCAGTTTTAGGCTTTTTTGATGCAGATGGGCCATTTGGGGTCGCTGTGTAGCCATTTAATGGTGAATGCTTTGGTGGTGGGGTTGATGATGGAAGGGAAGCAGATGAAGACGTTGTTGTTGAAGGAGATGTTGAGGAAGTGGCAAGTGCGATCTCATCTGAGGTTGGATCAACTCGAGATGGATTTGCTTGCTTTCGGCGGCCCATTTGGAAAGGTTGTTGTTGGTTTTGAATGAAGGATACTATAAATAATGCAAATTAGGGAAATTTAGCGGTGTGGTAAAGAGAAATGTTTTAACAAGAAAACGAAAAATTTTGATACGGTAGAAACAAATTTTATCAATTATGTTTACAAAAATACTTTAAAAAACACGAGTTTAACTAACGAAAAAGGACCATTAGGCATATTTTTTGAAATTTTGAATTTAATGGCACAATCAGTCTTCAGGGGAAAAAATATGAAATTATTCAACGAAATTGGCACTTCTAAACCCATAATTTCCTACTCATGTCTTTTAACTTAAATTTTTGCAGCACTGCAATTTTCGCCTATTAATTTATGACGTCTCTATTAGCGACTCACAAAAAATTTTGAACATCTTTTTTCTTCTCCAAAAAATGTTTTTCAGGTTGTTGTTGTTTCAGCAAATAAAAAATTATGAAAAAAACGTAAATGCCTCTCTCTCACTCTTCCATGGCAACCACCATCATGGAATAAAAAAGCAGAAAAAAAGAGGCTCTTCGAAGAAAAAAGTCTTTTAAACATATTCCTCTTTTTTCTGTTTTTCAGTTTTTAAGAACCTTTTTTTCATATGAGTTATTGCAGCTTCTCCTCCTTACATTTTTATTATTCACTTTTATTCAACATTTCTTTTTATGGAAAACGAAAATATTAAAAAAAATATGGGAAGGCTCTATTTCTACTCTCTCTCTCTCATTTCTAATTTCTCACTCAATTTGATGGCTACAACAAATTGGCTTTCATAAAAATATAAAAATAAAGGAAAAAAGTCAAATGAGTAAAATGAAGGAAGAGAAAAAAGAGAAAAGTAGCATGGTTTTCTTGGTAGTCTTTAATATAGTATGAAAATGTTCAATAACGCGAAAAAGCAATCTTCTTGGTAAAGATTTGTTTAAAAAAATTTGTGTTATTAAAAAAAAGTATATTTTAATGCTTCAAATTATATTGGAATTAATGGGGAGGAAAATATGTAATATTTTCCTCCCCATTAATTCTTGAAGGTACATATATTAAAAACAAACAGAATTTCCTTGAAAAGGAAAAAACAGGTTAACAAAATTTACAGATTTGTATAAATATGGAAATATGAGTAATACGAATAAGACTATTATTTAAACTCTACATTTTACTTGTTTGACATATCTTTCTGATGCCCCCAAAACGCTCTAAATTTTTTTTAAATAACTATTTCTCCTGCTGTAGATCAACATAAAAAAGTGAATTTTTGACCATATGAGTAGCCCCAAGCTTCGAGAAATCAATGTTGAAAATATGCAAATTTTACCTGATCATTTAAAAGTGGTATATTTTCATCGTATAATTTATATATGATAAATGCTTGAAAAGAAAAAAAATGTGCTAAACAAATATAAGTTAAATCTTTTTAACAGCGTGTACTATAAGGACTACAGAAACTCAAAACAACTGTATTCTAGAATCATCCAAATTTGAATAGAAAAAAAGATATTACTAAAATTAATAGCAGCAATGAAGATTAAACAAAAAAAATGAAAATTTATAAAAATAGCAGTGTAAAATGAGACGTGTCCAAAAGGCAAAATCGGTTTAAATAACTGATTTGAGGAAAAAAAACAAAAGCACAAATTTTGTTTAATTTTTTAAAGACTACAATAACTAACATTTGCATACTGTAATTGTAGTTATAATAGCATAGAAAACATAGATCCAGAAATGTGTTTTTTGTTTTTAGATTTAATCAAAAAAATTTGCATATTATAATAATAAAGTACAAAAATGGCAAGAAAAATTAACAGAAAATAAAAACCATAAAACTATAAAGTAGCATCAACAAGCAACGAGAAAAGGTCCACTCAAAACAAAATAATAATAATAGCAAATGTTTTGGCAACTCTTTGATTATTAAATGTTTTAAAACATTGATGATGATTATGACAACCAACAACAGCAGGTAGCTAACTTAAAGCAGTAGCATCAATCAAATCAAAAATATGTTTTAAAAAAAAGAATTATGAAACAACAAAAGTTAAGGAAAAAGAAGAAGATTTTTTTGGAAGAAATAATAATAATCATAGACACAGAAAAAAAAAGAGATTGATTGATTGAGTCGGCTTTTTTTGATTTGATAATAATTCGCGCAAAATCAAAGTAAATCAACAAAAAAAAACAGGAAACAAAAAAGTTGTTGCTGATAATTGAAAGAAAATGTCTCTTTTTTGGAAAAGTTTTTTTAAGGTAGTAAAAATGACATGAGAAAATAATAAGTGATTTGGAAAGGAAATGATAGACATTTTTATTACGCAAACTTGAGAAAGAGGTTTTTATTATGTGTCTATGAATGAGAGACAAATATAGATAAAAATATTGCGGAATTGAGACTGTAAAAAAAAGGGATGAAAAATATTCAACAACAAAAACAAAAGGACATGGGATGTGACAAAGATAAGAATCCAGCCCTTGATATAATGCCTGAAGGATTATTGATAAGGCAAATGCAAAAGATAAGGAGATAATAAAGGAGTTTAAAATAGATTAGTTCAAATTTAAAGCCTCTGCGGCATTATTCATGACAAAATTTATTCATCAAAAATGCAAAATTTTTTATTCCACAAAGATATTAATGTTTGATACATTAACATTCAGTTTGATCAAAATAGGGTTAAAAATTTGCAAAATACAAAAAATGTGTCAACAAAATGAAGCTGGCTTAATTTATGCAAAACATAAATTACAGTTTTTTTCAAATAATTCAAAAAATTTTGGGGGAAGGGACAAATTAAAATTAGGCGGGGAGAATGATTTTTCACGTATGCTCATTGGGGTTTGCCCTGGCGACTCTGACACAGGATCGAACTTCTCTGTCAGTATGGATCGAAAAGCGGCCGCTTCGACCCATTGCGCCACCCCCGGCAATTCACTTGTCTTCAAAAGTTGCATATGGCCGAATCAGTGAAAAAAAGAAACAGAGAAGCTTTTTTGTTGCAAAAAATTGTTGTTTCGCTTGCAATGAAAGAAATGTTTTGCGCAGCATAAAGTCTTTTAAAAAAAAGTTTCAGATTTGTTTTTGTTGGCAATCTTTGTCCTCAATTTAAATGCAAAAAGTGAAGTTGTTCTTGTGATTTTAAATTATTTTTTGAAATCAATTTAAAAGTACGCAAATTTTTTAAGAGATGGTATATAGTGCATTCTTTTTTTTGTAAATATTTTGGTACCACATATATATAAAGAACGTTTAAATGAGAAAAATATTAAGCTTTAAGTTTTTTCCAGCACCTTCTATTATGTAAATTTCTGATTATCATGATGTTATGATAAATTATTCTTAAAACAAAGGCTTGATATTAAGAAACAAAAAAAAGATGCAAAAACTAAACAGAAAAATATTGGTAAAAATGTGTAAAAACTGTGATTCATTTTGTATAAACAATTCACAAAAATGATGGAATTTTGAATCATCAAATGGAATTCAAAATGATGTTTAAATAATTTTTTATGTAAGAAATTAAAGAAATTCTAGTAAGCGGTTATTTTTTTTTCTTTAAAAATACAGTATGCAAAACTATATAAGCTAACAACATCAGAGATACAAGTCATGTAAACAAAAACAACAGATTCAAAACTAAAACCATTCTACTCTTAAAATTTCTCCAAAAATGCTTTTAACTATTTTCCTCAAAAACAGAAGTGGCAATAATAAATATAAAAAAAGCTTAAAAAAGTAAAAGTAGAAGTAGTAACATTTTTAGAAGCATAAAAGATGGCAAAAAAAGAAAAGGAGTCTTAGCGCCTGCCATTATTATGGACAACGACGACAAAAAAAGGCAAAAAAAAGAAGAAGAAGATGAAGGCGGTAGTATATGCGCATATATATTCCTTTCTTTTTGTTGTTGTATGTCCTCTTTTCATGTCCATCAATCAATCAAACATCCAACAAATGCCATTTTTCTTTTACTTACTACTTTCATGGACTTTCATATTTTGTTTTGGGCTTTTGAAGAATAAAGTAAGTTAGAAAAGAAGAAGTTATGCCAAAAAGTAATGCCGAAAAAAAGTAGTAGCATCCTTTTTACAAACTTGCTTCAGCGCGGAAAATAAAAATTTTGTGGTTGCTTTCAAAAAAAAAGTAAGCCACTTTTGAGTTTAAAGAATTGCATAGAAAAAAAGTAAGCAAGCAAAACAGGAAAAAATTATAATGAATAAAATTATAGCACAAAAAGAAAGTACGAAAAAGTTAGGGAATTAAAATGGGTTTTTATTTTCCTGCTTTTTATGGAAAAATGGATGGTATCTTTCTTGAAAAAAAAGTAAGTATTGGACACAATAAGCAGTAGTAGAAATGGCAAACATACATGAAAAAAAGAGGATAAAGAACGTTTTCTGTTATAACTTATAACTTCTAGCTTTATTATTATTTTTGTTCAAGTAGAGGGGTAGCCAATTAAAATAAACTAAGAAAAAAAGTTAAAAAATTTTGGGCCTTCGGGGGAGGTTTAATCTGATAAAAGATATTATTAATTTTTATAATCTAGTCAAAAATCGTTGATGTCGAAGGCGACTCTGACAGAGGTCCCCGAACTTCTCTGCCAGTATGGAACGATAAGCGCGCGCTCGTAACCATTGCACCATCCGGACAGTTTCTTTTGCATTCAAAAATGGTTGATGATCAAATGCGATGGAAAAAACGAAGCAAGCGATGTGCAAAAGAAGAGAGCATTTTTATCGCTGTCAATGAAACACTTTTTTTGCGCTGCATAAAAGTTTTTCAGGAAGATAGACAGCTAATAGTTTCTTGTTTAAACAAAGCTTCGAAGGTTAATGGTGAAGTTTACCTATCAACGTTTTTTCCAAAAAACGTCAGATTGAAGTTTTTATGTTTTGAAAAAAACAAATACATGATCATCATAAAATTAAATCTTAAATGAAATCGAATTAATGAAACTATTAAAGTTATAACAATGAATTCAAGCTCATATTCTTAATATTTGATTGATTTGAATTTTAAAACAAATGTTTACAGATCAAGGAACTAACAAAACAATTGTTTTGAAAGAAGACAAAATAATTCCAATATTTGTATAGCAATGATTCATCCCGTTAAAGGCTATCCATAAAAAATAATGCAATTTTGAATCATCAAATGGAATTTGATGGGAAAATATAGTCTGCGCTATTGACTTTTGAAACGTTAGGAATTTAAAAATTGGAAAAACATGGAGTTTAGTGTAATGGTTTAGAGTAAAATTTTTCTTAAAAAACTGCATTTTTGAGTAAGCTAGTTAAATTAGAATATTGTAAACCAAAGATACAAATTTAAGGTTTAAAAATTTGTTCTTAAATTGCTTTAGTTCAAATGGCACAAAAAGAAAAACACAGTAATTGCCATTGAAAAAGCGGTCTTTCAGAAATTTAAGAAAAACCAAAGCAAGTAAGTTTCATCTTAAAATTTTCTCAATGCATCCAGAAAAACTTTTTGGAACACATTCATTTTTTCATCAGAAAGCTAAAATGAAAATAATAAAAAAGACACGCAAAATTTTAAAAACGATAAAAATTCAATTGAAAGAAGAAAAAAAAATGAGCAAAAGAAGCTTTTTTTGACGAAGACGAGGATGAAGAAGATGAGAAATGGTGCTCTTTTTTTCATCTTTAAGTTGTCTTCATTTTTCCATTTTTTCGTGTGGACTCACTTAAGCTTTCTTCTGCTTCTTCCTGGAGGGGGGCATCATGAGTCTCTTCCTTTTTAAACACACAAAAATAAAAAGTGCCGAAAAAAAGTATATCTCTTTTTTTCGAGAAAAGCTAAACCTAAGTGTGGCATTGGAGATGCTGCTGTTGCTGTTTTTGGATGCGGCTAAAAGGTGGCCCATCATTGTTGCAACAAGGAGGCACACCGGTGGCAGCAGTAGTAAGAAAAAGCAAAAATTTGGATGGCACAAAAAAATGCCGTTCGAATGTTCCTTTTTTTCAGCAGCAGCTTAAATGGCAAATGCCACAGACGTAAGAAACAATTTTTTCATCTTGTCATCGTCAAATAAAAATAACAATAATAATAACATGTCTATATATGTCAGTATGTCATTATGAGAAAATAAGTCAGTCACTCAAAAATGTTGTGCCATGTATCAAAATTGAGCTAAAGCCATCATCATCATCAACTAATTTTCATCGACTATTACTTTTCTGTTTCACAAATAACCGAAAACAAAAAACATGTTTCACTCATTTCATTTCTCCTTGAGCTTCATGCCACATCTCCTTACTTACCAATTGCCAAAAAATGCCATGGCATTTTGATGTCTCTGTTTTTTTGCAGTTTTTAAGCTTTTTTGTGGATGGTTTGAAGACATCCCACGAAAGATGAAAAATAAGCTGTCATCAAAAATGCCACTCATTTTGACTTCTTTTTTCCTTTTTTGGGATGTCTTTTTATTTTTGGATAGAAAACAATTGAAGCTTTGAAGACAAAGAAAGAAAACCTTTCATTTATTTGACTTTTTTGGTTTTTTGGGGGAAGTAGCATTTTTTGCAAAAAATATTTTCTGACGTTAAAAAATTGATATAAAAAGGTGATAGAATGACTTTGTGAACTTTAACTAAACCTTTACAATTTTTTGGCTTCAAGCAGTAAAATGCTTTTTAATCAAATTTTGTGTTTGAGACAAACTAAACAATAATTATTTTTATTACAAACAAAACTTGCAACAAAACAATCAATCATACAACAAATATTTCAGTTACATTTATTCCATAATTGCAATTTGGCATTTTTCTGTAAAAACAAATTCATCATTAGAATTTTCCATTTCAGCAAGAACATAATAAGTGCCATAATTTATAGCAGATGAACGTCTTACACTAATACAACCATTCGAAGAATAAACCAAATACCATTTGACAAAAGTTTGTATCCTTGGTTGTCCTCGGCAACGGTATGCACCAGAAAATAAATTGGGGAATGTTTTCCAGCGTAATGGAAGAGTTGATTTGGAATATGAAAATCTTAATTTTCTTATAATATCTAATACAAAAACTTGTGTTTTATATGATAATAAGAAATGTATTGATTGACCAAGTACGTTTGTAATTTTAACTGAAAAAGTTGTTAGTTCAAGTAAAGTGCCTCCCTCGCTAGTATAAGTTTTACCTTTGACTTCAGGATTAAAGAAATCCGATAAATCATTTATTTCATCATCAGAAAAAATGAACTTTCTTGGATCTAAAAACTGACATTAAGTATAAACCTTTTTAAGCCAAAAAAAACCACTAACCAACAAATTCAACCAAAAATTTCTTAGGCATTTCTTTAAATTTAAAATACGGTAAAAATTCTGCTATTTGTGCTTTAATTTCATCATCATTATTAAACATTTTATCGTACAAGTCTTCAATTCTTTTGCTTGCTTGATTTTCTGACCATTCATATACCTAAAAATTGTAACTCATTAACAGTGATTACGGTAGTGCTTACAATTTTAAAAAGATATTCTGGAGATGGCTTTAAATTAATCAGCTCGTAAATGTCTGCCTTTGATGCATTCAAGAATTCATTGGAATAAAGAAAATTTGAAATATTTTTTCTAATAAAACCTTTCAAAGCAAATTTCTTTTGACCTAAAGAATATTTATTTGCTAATTTAATATATTCAAAAACATTGCTGAAATTAATATCCATTTTTACTAAATATTCATCACATAAATTTTTGAGATGTTCAACTTGATAAAATTCAGCAATATCAAGCATTGTAAAAATATTTTCATCATTGAGATTACAGTAACCAGCATATAAACAAGTAATAAATTCTTTGAAATCATCATATTTGTAACCAGTAATTTTGATTGGCTCATCTTTTGTATTCCATCGATCGGAAAGCATGGAATTGAATGTTGGGGATGCAACTGATAATCTTAGTTTTTCAGAATATAGCTTCTAAAAATGTACATCATTTTCCCCCCGTTTTTTGAAATAACAATCACTTACTTTTCCATCAATTTCAAAAACAACAATTTTAAATAATTCAACATTTTGAGATTTAAAAGCTTCACTCATTTGCTGAGTGGTAGTTTCAAGAAAATAATTGATACCAAAAGAATCCATTTTTATATAGCTGTATTCGTGGATAGTGGAAAAGATTTTCTATTACGGAAGGATAATATATCTAATCCAAGAAAATGAAGAAATAAATACTGGCCAAAAATAAGATATAAAACAATTAATGAAAAATGGCAATTATTGAAGAATTGTCCCTATATAGACTTCCTTAAAGATTGCAATGACAGATGTATGCCAAAACAAATCGTTAAAGACTAGAAGTAAAGAAAAATAGATAAAAACTGGAAACTTTTGTTATTGGTAAAAATAATTGATTTGTTTTTTATCAGAATTGCGTGTTTTTTTAAAGTACTTCTTAATTTTAATTAATTCTTTAAAATAATTTGAATCGTAAATCATTAAACTCAATGCTAAAAGAAATAGAGATCTTATAAAGGATGATTACAAAAATGATTTCAATCCTGTTCTCTTTTTTGATGAACACTGCAACGGCAGGGAGATCCGATCATTATAGATCACTAATTCATCTCTTACTATAAATCAGATAAACGTTTTGCAGATTAAAAGTATGCCCTTCGTGAACAGCAAAACGAATTCCCCGATGTCTTCAAAACTATTTCATTTATACTTTTTTTTCGTCATGTTTGAATTTTCTATACAATTTTTACCCATTTACTTTTAATCCTTACTGTAGACCTCCCCAACTAACGCCGGAGTTAAGGAAGTAAATCAAATAGCACACGACGGCAATATGTCATGGATGGGAATAACCCAATTATTATATTTTCTCAAAATACTTTTCTAATCTATCAGGGACAACAACATAATAGCACAAATTTGTTTTTGGTAATACTTGATTTAACGTATATACATTCATATTTAATCGTCTGCTACTACATAATTTACATAGTTTTCTTGAAACATAAATTTTATTATTATATGATCCGATTAGTTTAGGTAAGTATTATAAAGTTGGGTAATAAAAGATTTTAAAAACGGATTATTTCCATTTATGAAATAGTCATCGTATGTTACTTGCCATACTTCAGTTAATAACTGAATCCACAGATCGAAGATTCCGCCGCTAGTATTTTGTCCCGAACTATCCCTTACTATGACCGCAAAGGTTTATCATAAAGGTTGTTATTTAACACAAAGCAGTATAGTTAAGAGCTTTGTAATTTTTGAAAAGTGATGAAAAAAATATGCTTGCTTTAAAAAAACAGATTGCGCAAATATGATTTTTACTAAAAAAAATCAGAAAATCAGTAGAAACAGTTATGTATGTTTTCGTGGAGGATAAAAAGCTGTTCATCAACTGTAAGAAGAAAAGAAAATGCAAATCCAGGGCGTCTTGGTTAGTGTGTCTCTCTTTTTCTTGAAAATATTCTTCCCGCTTAAAAAAATGACTCTTCACCGTCGAAAAATTTCTTCTTGCACATTTTTTTATCCAGACAATGTTTGAATTTTTTAAAATTTTTTAGGGGGTGTAAACTGTGTTAAATAAAACCCCATTAAATATAATATCGCAAAAATATATCAAATGAATTGTGTTAGGTTCTCGAAACTCGAAAAACAATTCATTATAAAAAACAGTTTAGAGAAGTTTATCATCATAAATTAAAATTTAAGTGTTTTTGAAATGTTTCAGATAATTGCTGAGTTTTTGACGGCATTTCTATATTTTTGATCAACATAAAACTGCAAACAAACTCTTTGAATAAACGAAAAACTGCATGAACCAACTCAATGGCAGAAGAAACAAAAAGTTGCCTAAAACGGTTCTCTCTCTTCTTCTTCAACAAAGATCAGATAAAAAAATTTTGTCCTCACTCAAATGAATTCCCTTTGTTGTTGTCAGAAAAAATTACTCTTTTCTTTATTTTCTTTTTAACCCAAAACATGTTTGAATTTTTTAAAAAAAATTTCCCCTCAACTGAATAAAGTAAATTAATACAAAGCGTTTTATTGATAACAAATCAAAAACAAAATCTGTTTCCACGGAAAGGACACTTTTTTTTAGAATAAACAATAATAATGTCGAAAATATAATATTTTCAATCGTTGAGAAATGAAAAACTTTTTTAAAGTATATTATTACAGTAATAATCTTTATTTCTTTGGGAGAATAATGTTATTCAACGCTGAAAATTGTTTTAAAGGAGGCGGACGCTTTGATGCTTTCTTTCAAATAAATGCTTTTTGAATTTCGCGCGCTTTTAGTGGGTGATAAGTTGCCCTGACCCCTGAACCTGATCCTGCAACGAAAATTGTCAACGTTTATTTTTTTCTATAGAAAAATATTGAGGATATATCAAATCAATGTAAAAGCTATGATTAAGCTTTATTTTTTATATTTTTTGTTTTATTTTTTTATCTGTAACATGTGCTGGATGATTATCATCAATGCGCATATATAATTTTTGGTAAAATTGTGTGTGTGCATCAGATGGTGGTGTTGGAACAGGTAAGTTTATGCCTATCAGGTATGTTTACGTATTGCTTTTTATATTTGTTGAACTAATATTATCCTTTTTTAGGCGTGATCGGTGATTGATTGATGCTTTTGGTGCTGCTAGATGATTGTGGTGGAACAACAACAGGTAAGTTTAGATGCATGAGGTACGTTTATGTATTGCATTTTATATTCCATGGACTAATATTATTGTTTTTAGCTATGGTGAGATGCTCTGGTGGAGAGGATAAGCTGTTAGTGGATGGCAAGCAGCTTATCCTTGTTCTTCTTTCTGTCTCATCAACTTTAATATATGTTTGTTTAATCTGTATTTTTGGATAGTAATAAATATATATTTCTGACGACTGTGTTATTTGTTTGGTGGGATTCGAATGGGGAGGGTCATCAATAATTGGTGTTGTGGTTTATGTTGGAGTCTCGGGTTTTTGATTGAATTTGTTTAGCTTGTTTTTTGATTTTTTGAAAGAAAACCCATATATAATCATTGTGGTAATCTTTGTTTATGCGTTTATTTGGTGAGCAAAAAAGACTGTTAAGCAAATGAATGAAAAAACCAGTGATATAAAAGGTCGTCTTTGTTGAGAAATGTGTGACTCTTTTTTTCCAATCGTCGATCCCCGCCACACAGACCCAACATGGGAAATAAATTCGAAAAAACGGATAAAGTTTTGCACTTTTATGCTAAAAAGGAAATCCTTAAAAGACGAGTTTCATTTTGGTGCTAGAGAACGAAAGAATTTTGTTAATTCAGGATTAAGGTAAAATCCAGGCAGGATTTCTTACCTTAACTACTCTTGCCTTAGATTACCTTGAGCCTTGCTGGGATTTACCTTAATCGTGCGCTTTCCTGTAGCATGCCTTATTCTTACCAGCGTTGTTACATCGGGCAGTTTATTTTATTAACTGATACAAAAAAGCGTTTACAGGAATATAACACATTTGTTGAGTGCACATTGAATCTTTTTTTTGCTTCCATTATTTTTTGCCAAGTAGTAAAAACACAAAGAAACACCCGCTTAAGATGGAAATCATCTTTTAGGTTCCTTTTGAAAAACGTCTTTAAATTCTTGTTGATAAACCAAAACAATGAGCGAAAAAAATGTTTTTGCTTGTCAAAAAATGTTCCGCCTCATTACTAACAAAACAAATTCATTTACACTTCTTTTTCTCCGAAGCATGTCTGAATTTTTTAAAAATGTGAAAAAACTTTATCATCGCTTTTGTGGGCTAAAAAACTATGATAAAACGAGGAGACATAAAAAGGAGAAAGAAGCATTGATTAATGCAAATAGCACTTATGCTGAAAACGATGATTATTCATTTTTAATGACTTGTTTCTTTAACATGAAAAAAAAAATTAAGAGAAAACTTTTTATGTAAATTGTCCTTCTATAATTCGTTACATGTAAATTAGGCAAATAACATTCACGCAGCTTTTTTCATTAGATGGATTATCAAAGGTGATTCTTTCCTTTCTTTTTCGACAAAGATTGAGAAACAAAAAAAATTTCACGAATAAAAATAATTCATTCCCTTTTTAAAGAATCAAAAAATGTATGAATTCTTTTTTTCCCATAAACTAATAAAATTGAATAGTAAAGAATGTGCCAAATATCAAACTTATAACATTAGCAAAACGAATACAAAGATTTGTTAATACAAGCATTATTATGCTTTGCAACAATAAAAATTTTATATCAAAATATGTTTACATTTAATAAATATGACAAAACTTTTTTTAATCATTTTGAAAGAGATAAGCAATATTGTTGAAAAGAGAAACTTTTCAGGAAGCAGACAAAAAAAGTTCGGTACCGTATGCTTTACTTCTTTAGTATTGAATTCTGCATACACCTGTTATCTTATTGAGATCACAATTAATGTCTGCAAATCCCATATTATCAAACAAGAGACATACTGGAATAACATGAGAGTCCGGAAATGAAGGTGCCCAATGTGCATAATCCCATGGGCTTCCATCTGACCATTTCCATGTTTTTCCTAAATCATTTGAAGTTGCCCCGATCCACGCTCCAGAGAGTTGATATAACCAATCTTAAATTTACATAAAAATTAATTATTTTTTAGATCAGATAATGACTCCGTTGTATAAAAAAATACTCTTGATCGCTATGAACAGATGCAAGATGACCGCCAATGTTCTTGCAGTTTTGTTCGGCTGTCCAATATGTTGTGTTTTCTGTCGTTGCCAAGCCATAGCATGAATATGTTCGCTCTAAATAAACAAAATCCTTCGGACAATTAAGTGGAATTCGAGTTGTTGTTGTTGCAACTGTGGTGGTGGTAGTAGTAGTTGTTAGTGGTGGGGTTGTTGTTGTGGTAGTTGACGTTGACGTTGATGTTGAAGGTGTAGTTGATGTGGTAGTTTCAGAAAATGGTGTCGTTAATGTTGATATAAAATTATTTGCATCAACTTTACAGACATAAGGCTTTAAAAAAAAGCAATCACAAGTTTTCCACCGTCCATTTGCTATTGATAATACTGTACAATTTGAAGTTTCATTTTGCTCGGGCTCTCCGGCAGCCCAATCATTAAAATCCAAAGATGTTTCATCGATCCATGTCCAATTTCCATTAATTATTAAATCAGTCAGTCCTATCCAGAAATCTGTTACAGTAGAATTTTGTAAATAAGTTTGTGCTTTTTCTGCAAAAAGGTTATAACATCATACATACAACTGAATATAAGCGGCAGTACTTACGAGCTAGTAAAGTGTTTGTAAAACCATCATGAATAGAAGCTAAATTACCGCCCAACTGAATACATGCAAAGTTAGCATCAGCAAAGCCAGCCGATTGATTGTGAAATATAAAACAACTTGATTGCCATTCTACAGTATTCGAAGGACAAGAAGCTAGGAGAAACGGAAGTAAACATAAAAAAATGTAGTACTCTAGCATTGTTCTATTGTTAAAAATTTTAAAACGAAAGGTGCCCAATTAAAATTTTTTTCAAAACGAAGGTAAGGTTTCTTATCAAAGTAAATGAATAAAAATCCAATAAAATATTCTTAATGTACAAAATTTGTTGCAAGGAAAAGGAGTCATGTCTTATAAAAAAAATTATTGTATCCATTTTCAACATAATATGCGTTATCAAAGAAAGCATTATATTGGAAAAACATTTGACTTTTTCATTTTTTCTTTCAATTTTATTAAAAAAATATAAAAAAGGGAATCACAATTTTATATTAAAACAGAGTTCCGAAACCCAATAAAAAAGGAAAGTTTTAAAAAACGCATGAAAATTTAAACATCATACATTTATTATATTTCCCCATGATATTTTTAAAAAACTGCAATATGTTATGCGACTTTTAAAATGTTACTTAGAATTACTTTAACTATTAGATTGAGAAAATCGTGTTTAGATTACCCTGAGTAATCCTTTTGGAACGTTTTCTGCTGTATGAACGCGACACATCCCTTTAATAATCGGACACAAAATTATTGACTGATTTTTTCCCTAAATTATTGTGAAAACATGTGTTATTAATACGAAAACAATTTACCAAAATAAATTTTACACATATTTCTTCTGTATGTAAATGTTATTTAAGGTGAGTGAATTTTCTCTATTATGATCAGATAAAGAAATCTTTTTGCTTCTCTCAAAAAAACTTTCTATCATCATGATCAAAAGAAACTTATTTGCATTTAATTTATTCAAAGTTTCTTTGAATTTTTTATATTATATGATAACTAAAATGAGTGATAAAAAAAAGAAAAGAATATAATTAAATTTTGATATTATCATCAATGATGTTACAAATCAACTTCAAAATTTCAAAGTAGATAACCTGGCAGGAGCAAATATTTTATCGGTAAGTTATGACTGTTCAATAACAATTTTTTAACATTGATTGTAAGAATAGAAAGAAAGAACAAAAGCAACAAGGTCATCGTTGTTGAGAAAACGAGTAACTTTGTTTTCAACAAAGAAGACAACATTTTTGCCGCTCAACATCATCTTCTTTCAACGTTGAAAAAAAATCATTTTTCTGTTTGTTATGGACCACAAGCGTGTTTGAATATTTCAAAAATATTTTCCTCTGCTAAAAAGACAAAACACAAAAAAAATTTTAAATTTTTTAAAAATTTTTTTAATTCAAAAATTTGATATTTTACATCGCTTGTCTGTTTAATACCAATAATTAAAATCGCGCATTAGAGCATTCCAATAGAGTTCGTTATATTTTTCAGATATAAGAAGCGGCTAACTGTCAATTTAATTTTTACAGTTTAAAGTCGGTAATGTTTCTGTTGAATATCTTTTTTTTCAACTGTCAGAAGAAAACTGAAAGAAGAAATCAAAGCAAAACTAAGAAGGTCATCTCTATTAGAGAGAAAGAAACAGATACATGCTCGGATAAAAACTTATTTTTAACCTCTCTAAAAAATGTTTCCTCATATTCTTTACACCTTTTTTTTCTCGAGTCGCGTTTGAATTTTTAAAACATTTTTCACTTCACAAACAAAAAAGTTAATTAAATAGAATTTTAGATAAATTACGGCGAACTTAGGCAGTTGAATACGGAATTAAAGATCAACTACAAACATTAACGTTTCATTTTAAATTTATCAGAAAATTTCTACAATAATTTTTGCTTGCATGATGTAGTTTTACAATACAGTATCCCATGTGATAATTTTTGTTGTCATAACTACAGTATCCCACGCAAATACATATAAAAAACTTTACTTAAAGATCACAAAAAAAGTCCCATTAAATTTACTGTCAAAAACTATTAAAAAAGAATAGAAAGAAACATTTACTAAAAAGTATTTAACTGTAAAACATTAAAGAACGAAAGAAATTTCAAGAGAAAAAAATATACAAAAAGAATTTTAAGGGCACAACATTCACTTGCATCATTATTAACGATTTATTTATTTTTTTTACATTTCTTTCATGAATTAAAAAAATTTAAGGAACGACTATTACAGGCATTTATCATAAACTTGTTGAATATCTCAATGATAACGATCATATTCCCTCTTTTACTAAAATTTTGATTAATTAAACTTTGGTTGTAAAAAAAGAGAGAAAACAGAACAACAAAAATAGGAAGGTCACTTTTGTTTAAAAAACGAGTATTTTTGCAGCTCAAAAAATGGTTTTCATGTTGAAAAAAATCTTTAGACTTTTTTTCTGAACCTCGGCCGTGTTTGAATATTTCAAAAATATTCCCCTCGATTAATATAACCCCAAGCATAAGATATTTTATACAAAGTTTCACGTTTCTTAAAAACTGTAAAAAAGAATTTTGATAAAGGAATCATGTCCTTACCAATAATAAAAAAAATAAAAACATGATGGCCCAACAAGCTTAAATTTTAAAATTCTATGGTGTTAAACAACTTTTATAATTGCTTTTAAATGGCAGCTACATTAACATTTCCACATTAATAAACGGGGGCTACCAAACTTGTTTCAAAACAAGTGTTTTTGATCAATAAATTAAAAGAAATAAATGTCTTAAAAATATTTGTCAATAGTCATCTAAATTTATACTTTCTTTTTCAGCTGTTAAAAACTATCAAATTGTTGAAACTTTGAAAGAAAGCAAAAAAAACGCTAGAAGGTCATCTTTCTTAGAGAGGGTGACAGTTTCGTGAAACAGGTCAAATAAAAAAATACTTTCTCCAAAAATTGTTTCTTCATTGTCCAAAGAAAAAGTTACGCGTATTTTTCACAAAAAGATTTTTGAATTTTTAAAAACGTTTTCCCTCACAAAATTTGTGACACAAATAAGTTTACTTAATACAAAATCTTAGAAACCAAAGTGTAATTATTTATTTAGATTTTCAACAGCTAATGCGGCCTGCATTATTTAAATTTAATCAACAGGGGTACAACATAAACAATGTGAGTAGTAATTCTTGCTTGCATTTCAGTATCGTATAGCTGTACTTGCATTGTAATACAGTATCGTATGTTATATTTTTGTTGTTACAACTACAGTATCCCACAAAGATATATAAAAAATTTTACTTTAAAGATCACAAAAAAATACCCATTTAATTTAATGTCAGGAAAAAAATTAAAAATGAATAGAAAGAAACATGAACAACAAAAAGGATTTAACTGTAAAACATTAAAGAAAAAACTAAAGAAATCTCAAGAGAAAAAAATATACAAAAAAGAACTTTAAAGAAACATTTAAAAAACGATGCACATTAATTTAAAAAAACATCCATGACATATACAATAATATATAAGGCTTATATTTATTTGCACCAAAATAGAAAAATTTATGTTACACTTTTTTTGAAAATAGAAGAGAGAGAAAAGGACGTATCAGTCAAGGTGAATCAGAGAGATATAGAGAGAAAGAAAGAATTAATTGAATGTGAATGACCATAGATATACAAAATGAAAGTCGTTTCTTATTTTTGATTTTGAGGAATATTGAATACCCATTCACCACGTTCTAGCCCTTCTATACAATGTTTAAGCAAAACTTCACGACGTTGATCAACATATCGATAACGATCTTGGACCTGAAAATAACAGAGAATTAGAACACCAGAGTAAAAAGTATTTAGCATCCGAAAAAAGAAAGGATACTGTAGCCTAGAATAATGCGACTATCATAACCAAGAATGTTAAAGGAGTTTAAAAAGTATCAGCATTAACTCCCTATTCTTGTTTCTACAGTATCCATGTAATATATAATCCCCATATAATAAAGCAACTTACATCTTGTTTAATTTTAACAAGATCATCAGAATCAATATCCAATTCACGTTCTAACTTTTCAGAGAGTTGTTCAGTTGCAAATTCCAAATCTTTTTGATTACTTTCAAAAATTGATGAAGCATTATTTGGTTTTAGATAATAAGCAAAAGCATAAGTATACATTAAAGTTCGACGGCATTTATTCAATACAGCAACAGCATTTGATAAAAATTGTGTTTCAACCCATGTAAAATTATTTGCTTGCATTTGTTGCATCTTTACTTTAATTTGATCTTGCAGCTGAAAGCGATACAACTGATTATATATTCAAAGCATACTGGAACAAAGCATACCTTATTTTCAAACTTTAAAGAATTTTGATGATTAACAAATCGATTATAATAATGAAGATATCGTTGTAGAGCAGCACGAGAAATTTCTTGTGCAGATCGAGCTTCCTTTGCTTCTTTATCTTCATATCGATTACAAGAATACCATCCAGATCCATGTGGCTTCCATGGCCCTAAGCACATCCAACAAAATTCAAATTTACATGTAACAGATCGGCAAGTCATATGATTACATCCACCATCTTTTTCAATTGTAACCTAAAAAGGAAAATGAATTATTAAAACTGTTTGAGTATAGCTACAGTAGCCCCATGAGGCAGCAAAGCAAACAAAGGAACTATTGCAAGTTTGTGTTCCTCCAACTACGAGTATCGCATTAAGTAACTCAAGGTACTAGCATAAAGTATGTAAATACAACACTTTTGGATTACCCATAGCTACTGTAACCTCAACATCGAGTTCCCATCACAAAAAGTCAACTTACATGACATTGTGGACAATCTTTTGTATTTGCATTTAACCAATTTGATGTTTCTGAATCATCACTACATTTCTTTAACCAACATTTAAGTAGCCCACAATCAACTGGCTCATGCCATTCTTGGGAACATCCAAAACAAAATGTAAATCCACAATCACATGTTACTGCACGAGCTTCTGGATGATTAACTTTAATCACTTTATTACAATTTGCTGCAGGACACCATTTAAGTAGTTCATTTGAATCAACAAATGAATTGACAACCATTCGTTTATATTGTTTTCGATGTTCATCTGTAAGTAGCAACTTCATAGCACATTCATCATCAGCAATTAAATGACATTCTGGATCTGGACATGGTACATATGGATCTGCACGTTCTTGAATTGTTGCCATTAAATATGAATCCCAACAATCAGGGGAATATCGATGTCCACATGAAAGACCAGTAAGATTTTTTATTTCAAAACAAATTTGACATAGACCAGATTTATAATTGAGTGGTTGACCAATATCTGTAACCTTTGTAGAAATTTGAATTTTTTGTTTATCAAAAAATTTTTGTGAATCTTCAGCTTCATAGAATCTAAAAGTTGCTTATATTAGAGTACAGTAGCAAGAAGAAGAAAGAGAGAACAAACTTTTCCAATAAAATTTCTTTATTCCAATGATATTTATGAAGTAAAATTTTGCAAACTTGTGGTGGATATCCAAGTACAGCTGATGTTTCACTTGATATTTTATTCATTTCATCATTTAATGAATCTTGTGCCAATACCTATAATATAATAATCATTAACATATATGGTAAAACAAGGGTAAAGGGAGAGCTTTAGTATTTGCTGCATTTCTATTACTTTCGAATTATATTAAATGTTTCGGACACTAATGATAGAAGAAGCTCGTCCTTAACAAATCCAGCGGTTTGGCTAATTTCGGCTCTTGGTGAAGTTAAAATCCCAGAAAACCTAAGGTCAAAAAGTGTGGTGTATGGAAATTATACAAGTTTTGGAGGGGAGTATGGTAAACCATGGAAGCCACATGGATCTGGATGGTATTCTTGTAATCGGTATGAAGATAAAGAAGCAAAGGAAGCTCGCTCTGCCCAAGAAATTTCTCGTGCTGCTCTACAACGATATCTTCATTATTATAATCGATTTGTTAATCATCAAAATTCTTTAAAGTTTGAAAATAAGGTATGCTTTGTTCCAGTATGCTGACGATGTTTAATGGAGCAGTTATTTTCCTTTTTCAGAAGTTTAGTGATGGTTTAATACCGTATACCACAGCTTCACTTTAGCCGTAAAAACCCCCAAGAGATAAAGCTAAGCAAATTACTGAAATATATCAACAAGCAAACTGCTATTATTATCACTACTTCCAAAAGATTTTATCGCAGCCCATATATAAACGAAAATACAGAAAATAAAAGGTCTCTAATGGTATATAAGCTTTTATAAGCAAAAAGAAAAGATCTTACTTGGCAATCATTTAATGGTGGTTCAGGTGTTGCATTATTACTATTTCGAATACCAATTCCATCATCATCATCTGTAGCATAGCAATCATCATCATATTCATCACCAGAAAATCCTGCATCATCATTGTAATTCATCTTTTCGGAACAAATAAAAAATTTCTTTATATATATGTGTATAATACCGGCTTCGTCTTCTGAAAGAAATGCCAAAAAATTAGTAATGATGATGACAAACAACAGAGAGAGAGAGAAAGTGAAAAATGCGAAATGAAGCAGTCACGAAGGAATGGGGGGAATTTGCATGTGGATGAGAAAGAGGGGAAATTTGAATAAAGGTTTGCTGTCTTGAAAGTAGTGATGCAGCAGGTTCGATAAAAAATTTTAGCCATAACTTCGTTGTATCAGCCGGGGCCGAAAGTTTGCTCAAGCCAACTTGTTAGGGATTTGTTTAAAGCATTTGTATATCAATTTTTAACGTTTTTTGGAGTCTGTTGAATCATGGACCGAAGAAAAAGACGAAAAATATTGATTAAAATAATCTTTTGCTCCAGTCAATGATTCACCAGACTCCAAAAAACGTTAAAAAATTATATATAACTGCTTTACACAGCTCCAAAACAAATTGGCTCGAGCAAATTTTCGAGTCCCAACAGAAATAAAAGAGTTACGATCAAATATCGATTAACTCTAGCTGCTGCTTGTTGGACATGACTCACTATGGCAATGGCAAAAGCTTTGTTTTAATTATAAATCCAATAACTCGAGGGGGAAGAAGGAGTTGTTAAACAAAAAAGAGTCACGCAAAGTTAAAAGAAGAAAAGAGAAAAACAAAACAACAAAAAAATATATATGCAACAAAAACACGAGCAAGAACAAGAATAACGACCCCAACTCTTTCTCAAACTTTTTTTCTGCTCAATCAATCTTTTCCTGTCCCTTTCTGCTCTTTTACTCCCTTTTTTTATTAAAGTGGTTTAAGCTTTGATGATGATGTTCTTTCTTTAGCAACAGCAGCACTGGTAGCAACAGCATCGATAGAGAGAGAAAGAACACAGGTGTGGTACCTCAGTTCTTTTTAGAACAGCAACAATCAAAAATTTTATCAGCTGATATTTCCACACATCGGCAACAACTATCAATATATTTTTACGCGCATATTTTTTGTAAATGAGAAAAGCAAAAGAAGGAAAGGTTGTGGTCACAATGTATACAAATGGCATCATCATTTAAATCAATCACTACCACCAAAAAACACGTGCCGGAGAGAAATAAAAAAACCTTGTTGGAAAAAAAGATCTCTTCCAATTTTTTTTTATTTGGGTTGTTGAAAAACGATTGTCGCAACACTGAAAAAAATACTAACGAAAAAGTTCGTATAGGTTTTTTCTTCTCGCAGATGCGTTGAATACGAGGATGTTTGTTAGAGAGAGAAGAAAAGAGAGAGATGGATGTTGACGGACAAACTCTTCCATCAAAGAAGCAAGAAGAAGAAAAACATGTAAAAAAAACAAAACAATGCTTGTGGCGCGCAAAAGAAAATTGAAGAAACCTTTCGAATCTAAAAAAGTGAAGTAATAAATTAAAGACTTCTTTTTTTGGTAGTAATAAAAATAGAAGCTGCAGATTTTAAAGATTCTGCTTTTTTGTTTTTTGCACATGTTTCTTTCCTTTCCCTTCTATGGCCGAAAAAAGAAAAGTGAAGAAACATTTTTTCTCTCTCTATTTTTGGATGTTTAACTTAATTATTGATTTTAATTACAAATCGTCTACATTTCTTTTTGTCTTTGGTGTAAAAATGCCATTGATAGACATGCTCGAATAACTTCTTTTATTGCCATAGATATATTGTCTTTCTTTAGTGCTATAAATAGCTATAAACTTTAAAGCTGCTAATGAAATTAATGGCATGTTTAACTAGCAGCAGCAAATTTTTTACAAGTATAAAAAACTTTTTTGTGGTACAATTATTTTTTTATATATCTATGTGGGCAGCAACAACATCAACAGCAGCAATGGGATTTGTTTGCGCGGAAAAAAAGTACTAATTTGTTTTTTTTTGTTTTACTTTCTTTGTTTTAAGCAGCCAATTACCCTTTTCTATTAAAAAAAAGTCTATTTATGCCTTTGAGATTTTTTCATGTTTAACAGCTTTAACGGTTTTTGTAAAAGTTCGTGTTCCCTATTTTTGTTGCTTAAAAGTTTTCCAGTTTTATATATCCTTAATATCTTCCAGGGTATTCTAATAATGCCTCCAAAAAAGGCAAAAAAGAAACCACCAAAACCCCCTTTATCTTCTACGAGTAATGATAAAAAGCCTACAGCTCCATCAGCTGCAGCAAAAAAGAAGGAGCTAGCAGATGGAAAGAAAACAGCAGAAATTAAGCAGCTTCAGGTTAGCATTATCCCTTGTTGAGAGGATATATATTGATCCCAGCAAAATTACAGTTATTATACAAAGTTTAAAAGCCCTGTTTTACATTTAACTATCTCCAATTTTTTATTTTGATTGGAAATAGCTAAATGTAAACTTTATTAACTTGATCCCTTTAGCTCCACTTTAAAGCTTTAAATTTTCATATATATATCCTCCGTCATTAAATTCCACCATATCACCTCTAATCCCTTCTCTATTCTTTAGGATTCATTAAGCAGTTTTTTTACTCCAACTGGTTCTCGACGATCTCGGCATCCACCTGCTGAACCTAAAATTCCTGTAGAAAGTAGTGTTGAAGGATCCCGATCTCCTGGTGAATCAAGTCATGAACCATCACCTCCAAAACCTGCTCCATCAAAAGTCACAAAGCGATCTTCATCTCCCAAACCAGGGCCATCAAAAATACCAAAGAAATCTACCTCCCCACCGAAACGTGTTCCTTCCAAAGAGTCAAAACCAGGGCCATCAAAAGTTCGTAAACAATCTACTTCATCATCATCCCCAAAACCAGGTCCATCAAGAGTTGCAGCACCTGGATCCTCTCGAGCAACAGCAGCAGCTGCTGGAAAAAGTCGAGCACCACAATCATCTTACGTTGTTGAAGATGATGAACTAGAACCTGGTACAACAAGAATTACATGGAGAACTGGTCCACATGGTCCACCAACAATTATCGTAAGAAAAGGAAAACCAATTCCAGATGCGACAGCCTCCTCTTCCCCTGAACCATGTTCCTCAAAAACGACAGCAGCTGAGCTAGTAGCCAAAAAGAATGCCAAGAAAAAAGCAATACAATTTCGAAAACCTGGTGTTCTTCCAAAGGGTTATAAAGCAGGAAAAGCTTCATCTTCTTCATCAGAAGATGACGGTTGTGAAAGTGGTGAAGATCATCCAGCTCGAATGATGCCAGATCCACGATATTATTATAAAGGTTTTTATTTTGCTCCATGCAAGAATTCACCTTTTGTTCCTGGTTCATCTGGTCCAATAGAACTTATTGAATCAATAAAATCTATGGAAGAAATAAATCGAATGAATCCAAATTTTAAAGAATTTGAAGTTGATTCTGATACGGAATATGAATCAGAACCTGATCCAGTTCCAGAAGATTTTGATTCAGTGGAAGATTATTTAAAGCAGAAATGTCAGCTGCCAAAGAAAATGGTGAAAGTTATTGATGGCATGACAAAAGCACAACGACGTGAACATCGACAGTTTGCTCTAGAATTTAGGGAGATGTTAAATGCGTTGAAAGATAATCATATGGCAACATGTGATGGACCATTTAAAACATTTTCAAAGCCATTTATTCCTCCTGAAGGCTTTATGGGTCGAAAATCTGATCAAATTTTAAAACAAGCCCAAGAAAAAATGAATGCATATTTAAAGAAATATCCACTTAAAAATCCAAGGGTTGCTGATCTCTTGGCACGTGAACCTGCTAATGATGATCCAGATTCTTCACCTTCTTCTCCATCTTCACCTTCTCAAGATTCTGATGATGACGAGTTTGATGATGATGGAAGTGCAAAGGAACTTGTTGATTGTAGGTTTTTGATCCAATAAGAGAAATTAAAGTAATATGCAAATTTTTAGTTACCAAAAGATTTAGTGATATGGATTTAAAGCCGTTAATAAATATGCATGGAATGGGTTGGCGGGAGCTACTTCCTAAAAAGCCACCAAAAGATGGAGAATCTGAAGCTTCTTCAGAATCGTCAGTTACAACTGATAGTGATGATGTAAGTTACAGTAATCTCATGAGGGTAAAGAAGTCTTGGATAGAGATACCCATAACAATACATTTTAAAAAAAATACCGTAACCCATTAAATTACTACTACACTTCCCAATTTTATAGGATCCAAAACCTCTTGACTATGAAGTCGCAGCAAATTCATATTTACGTCCACCAGAATGGGATAGATATAGATCATCAAATGAACGGGTCCTTTATCGACGATATATCCGCCGTGCCTGTCGAACTATCGTTAAATCAAATGCTCGAAAAAAACAAATTCATAAATTTCTTGAAATTGGTTCATTTGCACCAAAACGTCCAATTCCAGCTCCACCAACAAGAATTGAACCAGCAATTGTGGATGATGATGAGCTAATGGAAATTCCAAATTATATGAGCGCTCATGAAATGATTATGTCTGCACCACCAGAACAACGAGAAATTTTAATTGAACATTTTAATAATGAACATCGAAGGGATGTTAAGCGGATAAGAGAATATGAAAAAGCTGCTGTAGAAGGCGGCCCAGTTCCAGCATATATTTATACAAATAAATATCAAATGAAAACTAAATATACTTCACCTCTGCCATTTCATTTACGTAATAAAGAAGAAATTTTTCTGTGTGATCAATGTTTAGATGCTTGGATTGATCGAGGAACTTTTGAACGGCATGGTGTAAGTTATTTTTAATTAATTCTTGACAATAAAAATCTACTGTCATAATCATCAAAAAAATTTCAGGAAAGATGCCAAGTTAAACGACCACCTGGAAATACGGTTTATAAAGATGATGAAAATGGATTTGCATTTTTTGAAGTTGATGCTCTTACATATCCAACATATTGTCAAATGTTATGCTGCCTTGGAATATCTTACATTGAACACAAATCTCTTCATACTGATATTGAACCATTTCTATTTTATGTGCTAGCAAAAAAAGACAAAGATCGAGATTTTTATCGTTTTATTGGTTATTTTTCAAAGGTAAGTGGATTTGCTATTTCTATGTGGATTTTACATATCCATTACAGTAACCCATTAGATTTTGTATATTCGTTTGCACTATATCCATTTGGGTTACAGTAATCCATGTGGATTTTATATATCCGTGTCATATTTACATATGGATCTCATATATCCTTTTCACCTACAGTAACCTTCAAACATTTTTAGCAAAAATATGGTCATAGCAGTTGTAATCTTTGTTGTCTTCTCGTGTTGCCATGTTATCAAGGAAAAGGATATGGAAGATATATCATCGATTTTAGCTTCTTGCTTAGTCGTGTTGAAAAAATTCCTGGTACTCCTGAACGTCCGCTATCCGAAGCAGCAGATTATTTATATTATCGATATTATTATGAAAGCTTTTTGGAAATGATTTTCTCCTGGTGGCAATGCAATGAAAGAGATGGAATTGATTCAGAGAAAGAATCATTTAATTTGGATAGTAAGTAGTTTTCCGGCCAAAATTTGCATAAACTTTAATTTTTTTCTCTTGTCAAAATTTCGATTCTTTTTTCCCAAAAATTTAATACAACTTGAAAAAAACTTTGAATTGAATTTCATAAAAATCTCTTACAAAAAGTTTTTCAGTCATCGAACAATGGACTGGTATTCAAAAGAGAGATATGGCAAGAGTGCTTCACAGTGAAGGAATTATTGATGTTGTTCGATTTCCAGATGAGTAAGTTATTTTTTAAAAATTTGCGTAATTCATAATTTTCGGTGCGGATATACAGTAATCTTTTGGCCTAAAAATTTAAAACAACGTTTATGAAAAACGTTTTCTGGTTTTGTTTATAGAAAGTTTGACCTAAATTTTTTTTAAAAATTTGCATATCTATAACTTGTAAGTAACCCTTTTCAAACAGAAATTTTAAACCTTACCTTTTATCGCTAAAAACAGTTACATATCTTACCAACACTATGAATTGCGTTATACCATCTCAACCCAAAAGCTTTATAAGTTTACAAAATGCTAATCCAAAATTTTTTAGTCCAACAAAACAACCTAAACTCAAATTTAACATTGACCAGCAAGAACTCATTGATCACATGGAAAAACAAATGGCAAAAAAGAATCGATATTGGATAAAGAGAAAATATTTAAATTGGAAGCCTGAGTTTGGAGTTCCTGAAGAACGAGCGCATTTCCCTCTTATTCAAGCAGAATATGAAGCAAGAGAAGCTGGACTTCTCTTTGAAAATCCACCTCCCGATGATGATGATGAAGAGCCAGAATCCCCAGCTAAACCAGCAAAAAAAGGTCGAAAAAAGAAGGGTGAAAAGAAAGTGGCAAAAGGAAAGAAGAAAAAGATGGTTGTACCTTTTCGACGTACTGATACCAATGAAGAATTTGATGCAAAGAATCCATTTGAAGATTTAACAAGATCTGCAGTTTTTACGAATAAAGATTTTCTTTATCAAACGCTGCCATATGTTCGTCGATCAAAAAAGAATCAAAAGAAGCGTCCAACGGCAAGTGGGAAGAGAAGAAAGTCAAAGAAGAAGAAAGAAGCAGCAGAACCTGTGGTGAAAGAAGAATCTGAAGAAGAAGATATTCCAGATCTTTTTGTTGATCCAACCGCTGTCAAAAAAGCTTCCAAAACAACAAAACCTGAAGAAAAAGTGAGCGAAGAAGACAGCGAAGAAGAATCTGCTGATGATGAACCAAAACCATGCTCTTCTAAAACTCCTGCAAAACCTGCTGCAAAGCCAAAAGGTCGAAAGCCATCAATAACAAAAAAGAAATCTCCACCAAAACGCCGTGGTCGAAAACCTGGAGGTACAAGTTGCAAAGATCCAAAAGATAAACAGCCTCCGCCATCAAGTGATGAAGATTCTGATGATGATGATCATGGACCTGGATCATCTCGACGACCTACAAGACCACGTGGAAGAAAGCGCACAACAACTCCTAAAGCAAAGGGACGACAATCTGAAGCAAGAACGGCTGAAGCTGTTGATACACCAGGTGGATGTACTGTTATGCCTGATTTGTCAAAGTCAGTGGCATCGCCGAAGAAGGCAGAAGCTGCAAAAGGGTCATCTGGTAAGTTGATTACAGATTTTTCATATCTCTTATGCAAATTTTTTGCTTTAATTCCTATAACCTATAAATCTAACTTGTTCTAATCTCAAATATTTTTTCAGATGAAGATGATTCCGGTGGACATCATATGCGAGTTAAAATTCGTGGTTCATCTGTTGAACATTCTTCTTCCGATTCTGATAATCCCCGACCACTTCCCCTTCAAAAACCACTCGACTATCATACATTTTCATCACCTCTTGATGATACCTTCCAAATGTCACCTCAAACATCGCCACGACGAAGTCAAAAACGATCATCTCGAAATCGATCTGTTTCATTTTCGAGAAATCCAAAAGAATCTCGAACTTCATCAGATTATGATGAAACAAACCTTCCAACAGCTGCACATCCACCACCAACTTCATCAACACCACTTCAACGAAGCTTAGGTATTTTGGATAATAATTATTTGAATATGGATTATGGTAATACTAGTAATGATTGTGTTGCTGGAATTAATCAGTTACAACAGCATCAACAACAACAAGTACATCAACAAGAAAATGTACTACAACATGATCGATATCCATATCATTCAAGTGGCGGTAATGGCAATAATAGAAATGCTGAAAAAAGCAGCAACATGAATCCGGGGAAAGAAGAAACAGAAATGCCAAAATTATTACCAACAGCTTTGGAAGTGCCAATTGAAAGAATGGAAATTAATAATAGCCGGAATGATCGGAATGATGTTGGGGGTCATGGTAATGATGAAGATGATGACGACGATGATGATGATGCTCCACCAATGTTATCACCAAATTTTGCTACTGCAAATACAAATCATTCACCATCTGTTGAAAGATTTACTCCACCAAATTTGCATAGTAGTAATGATGAAGCCCCACCAATGATGGATGCTGCGCCACCGATGTTGCAGAGTGCCGGTGGAGGGGATTCGGTGCAATCTCATCGAGCTCCAGATTCCTTGCAGAATCCCGCAAGCAGAAGGTCAAGTACAGAAATGCAACAACAAAGTCATTCAGTGCCAAGCCAGTCGATAATTCATCCACAACAACAGCAGCAGGCTATGCAGCAGCCTATGCAACAGCAGATGCAGCAGCAAGCTTGGCAGCTTCAAAATGAAATGTATAATTCTGCTGCCCCACAACTCACTTCTCAACAACATCCTCAACAAGTTCAAGAACAGCAACAACCTCGTTCACATCCCCAACAGATGACTCCTCAACAGATGACTCCACAACAACCACCATCTATGCCAATGTCTGACCCAAATTCGGTATATTCAATGCATTCAGTACAATCTCAACCTCCAACAATGCCATCTCATTTACCACCTCAACAGCAACAACAACAAATGCATTATCCTCCACCTCTACAACAGCAGGAGACAAGAAAATCTATTGAACATCCCCAACAACTTCACCTTCCAAATCCACAACAACTCATCCAACAGCAACTTCAACAACAAATGCTCCAACCTGTTCAGCAACAACAGCAAATCTCAGAGCCAAAACCTAAACCAAAGCCAAAGAAGAAAAAGAAGGAATCCACTGCCTCTGCACCGTCTTCATCTTCTACTGCTGCAACAGCTTTACCAAATCCAATGTTCCCTCAACAAAAATATCCGAATCCATATGATGCTGCAACAAATTTCAGTAGCTTCTTTCCACCTGCTTCTTACATGGCTCAAATGGCACAATTTCAAGGTCATGGCGGATATTCAAATTATGTCAATCCATATTCTACTGGAGGAATGCCAAATCCTGTTAATTATCCAACTCAACAATTCAACCCAGCAGCTTTTGGTTGGCCCGGACAACCTTCATCCTCAGCATATCCTGGATATCCACCTTCTTTCATGCAACAATCAGCTGCTGTTGCCGCTGCTGCAGCAGCTTCCCAGCAACATCAAGCTAATCCTCAAAAACAACTTTATCCACAAATTGGTGGTACTGCAGGTAATCCTTTTGCAGCTATGGGTGGTGCAAGTGGAAGTAGTGGAAGCAGTGGTGCAGGTCCTTCATCATCATCCGGTGCAGTGTCATCACAAAATCCAATGGGTTTTAATCCTCCATTTCCATCTGATGCTGCCGCAGCAGTAGCCGCAGCACAATGGACTCGAAATCAAATGGCACAAAATCCACCTCCACCATATAATTTGCCTCCAACATACCCATATTTTCCGCAGTAAGCTGAGGAAACATGTTATGTGAGATGGATGTTTTGGATGAGCTAAACTTCATGAAATTTATGTTCCAACAATTTTTTTCTTGTACATTTAAAATGTTACGGTATTTTTTTAAGCTTTAATTATTATTATTTTCTATACTTATTTTATCACATTAGTATTATCACTCTTGTTGTTTTTATCTTTAATCAGTTACGCAGTGATCAAAGTTTTTTTATGCTTATGAACGTTATTTTCTTATTTCTATCATTAAGCTTTTGTTTATCTTCAATGACGTTATTTTTTTTAATTTTACGCAAAAAACTATAAAACAAAACTTTTTCAGTGATTTCTTACCACTTTTTTATGTGCTTTTTTATTATTAAAAATGCGAGATAAAAATTGCATAAAACGAGGTTTTCCTTTTTGTATGTCATTTATTTGTTTTATTTATCAATCTATGATCACATTATATATCCCTGGTATTTATTTAAGTCTATTTTTTCGTCATTATCACTTTTCTGCTTGTTTTTTTTGCAACAATTATAGCATCTTGTTGTAATTGTATTAATAAAAATTTTGATTGAAATAAAATTATTAAAAAGCAGAAGACAAAGAATGTATTTATTTAGGAAAAATAAAGAGCATATCATTTTTGATACACACATATGAAATGCAAGGATCAGGACAACATTAAACAAGTCATCAGTTTCTTATCACTTTTTCTGCATTAATTTTTTTCAGTCAAAAAAGTGCTCATTCTTATTTTTCTTTACGTCAAGTGTGCTATTGAGTTATTTCTTTTAAAAAATCATCATGCTCAAAAGAAAGTTAATAACGAAATAACGGCAAGAATTCCCGTTTCACCACCAGCTTCTGCTTTTCCATCAGATGTTTTGAAATGGATGAAAAAAAATGCAGCTCCAAAAATGTCATTGAAATTAATGCAAATATGCAAATATTTTCAATTTGAAGAATTTCCATATTTTGTGGTAGAATGTGTAAGCGGAGGTACTTGTGGATGGCACTTTGTACCACATCTGCCATTGAAATCACATAAACAACAGAAAAATGATGTTGAAACTCACAAAAAGAAATTATGGCTTAAAGGCTCATTTAGTATTGATGGTAGCAGTAAGTTGTTATTACCACTGCTTCCCAAAGTTGCTGTTTGTGATATTCGCGTATTAGATCTTAAAGTTGGAAGTAATTTGTTCGAACATTTTAAAGTATTAATTCTTTTTAAAATGTATTTACGTGATACAGTTATAAAATATGTTAATGATGAAGATGTGTCACTTGAAAATATTTTTCAGCTTCTTCCAAAATTAGAGATATTTTGGATGTAAGATTTTTTTTTTGATTTTAGTAATGTAAATTAAAATTAGGTTTTTGAAAATATTTTTTCTAGTTTTGACAATGGAATCAATAAATAGCTTACATAATATAAACTTTTTTATTGTTTGAAATTTATTTTTTTTAAAAAAAACCAAAAATATCCTTTCACCTGACATATTTAAATTATTATTTTTATAAATAAAATGGAGCCATCATTTACTGTAGGTTTATTTTTATAAATATCTATATATTTAATACCTACTTTTTCTTTCTTTTTAGACAATATCAATTGACAAAGAAATCAGATTCTGGATAGCTGATTTGGAAGCGCTAAGAGATTTTGCAGAAAATTATGAATTTGAAGATAGTGAAGATTATCGAGCTTGCAGCGTTTCAAATGTTAAATATTGTCTTTGCATTTATGTTAATAAAGATAGAGATGATTGCCGTGGAGAATCAAAGATATTTTTGCATGTCAAAATTGGGAATTCAATTAAAGTAGAAACTGATGTTGGTTGTTTGATAGAAAGTGCAGGAGTTTTATTAAATATTAAGCAAATATATGAAAGTACAACTGGATGGGGGCAAACATTATGTTCAACAAAAGAATTATTTGATCCAAACAAGAAATACTTTGTTATTGATGAAATGATTATCAAGCTTAAAGGAACTTTAAAAATATATTTACCACCAAATGTAAGTTTTTCGTTATTTAAATAACACTTATTCTTTCCATATTTTCTAGGAAACGTATTTTCCTTTTTCTGCACAATGGATTATTAAAAAATCTGATATAGAAGCAAGAAAAAATTCAACTGTTGATGAAGAAGATACATGTAGCTTATGCTGTAATTCAATTGCGATTTCAACTGATCCGAAAATTAGATATTGCCTTTCATTTTGCACAAATGGTGAGGAAGAACATAAAGGGATGGCAGGAATTTTTTTTCGTGTAGAATTTGAAAATGTATCAAAAGTTGAAGCTATCTATAATTTTACTATTGATTAGGCAGATTATTCAGATGATTTTTAATATGTTTTTGAAAGAAATGAAGGTTGGGGTTTAGATATTTGTTCAACAGAAGAATTGGTTAATCCTGAAAATAATTTTTTTGTTGATGGAGAAATGATTGTTCAAGTTAGTGGTACTCTGATTATTGAAAAAGATGACAAAAAACCTGTTGCAATGGCATGTGATGATGAAACTGTAAACACAGTACTGCAATCAAATGCTGACAAAGATTTTACAATTGTTGTTGGAGAAAAAAGTGTCAAAGTATGTTCTCAGGTTTCGCAAAGGCTTTATTAAAGACTTTTTTCAGGTCCATAAACGGCTTTTACTTGATGCATCACCATATTTTATTGGAATGTTTAATTCTGGAATGATTGAAGCAACTCAAATGAAAGCAACAATTACAGATTTTGATTATGAAATTGTTGAAGCTGGTATTCAACTTTTATATAATCCTTCAAAAATTCCAACACAATTTACATTTGAACAAATGCTAGAAATCTTACGATTCAGTGATAAGTATGATATCACAGTTATTAAAGTAAGTTTATTCATTTAATATCAATTTTTCTAATCCTTCTTTTTTAGAATCTTATGCAAGATCTTTTTATTGCAAATCTTTCTCCAACAAATGTCTCTCCTCTGATTAATTGTACAAATACTACAGTATCTGCACCAACGCTTTACAATAAATGTATCAAATATTTTGTCAAATGTTCTGAAGAAAAAGAAGCTGTTCATGGATTAGAAACTCTTGATAAAGATATTCTGGCTAAAATCTTTTCACAGTTTTTTGTTCAAACTCTTTAAATTGTTTATTTTTTTTTGTTTTTTTTTTGCTTTTTACTATTCTATTCATATTTTATGCGCTGTTAATTTTTATGCAATAAGAAGTTTCGTTCGACAATATTTTCTTTATCTTTTTTTTGTTTTTTACAGTATATAACGCGTTTTTTCTCAAAATCGAGCAAAAATCAAAGCTTTGTTCAACTCGATTTTTTTAAAATGATCGTATCGACTTGAAACTTTCAGAACAATGTAATATTGACCCAAAAACATCAAAAAAATTGGTTTCAGGTCACTACCGTATCCCGTATCTGAGATACAGTAACCCAGTTACCGTATACTGGGAAAAATCGAAAATGTTGGATACCCCAAATTTTTATATTTGCAATCGATTAAGGGACTGGAAATGAGTCTAAAATTAAAATTTCAGGATTTTTGGACATCCACAACTAAAATGGCGTCAACTTTAAATTTCAAAAAATTTTCATGTATAGTAAAAAAATTTATTTTTCAATTGAGCCCCTCGTAGAAAAATCCTTAAAAGATGCACAATTATATGAGGTTTAATTTGGTATATGGCTCATTTTATCAAAACCGGGGGAACACGGTTTTTCCTGCGAAATACTGCTAAAAACAACATCTCCAGCATCATGTCGCAGGTATAACTCACCTTATATGCAAGATATTGACCTAATTTGTTTTTTATAATAAAATACTATGTTATTAGAGCATGCTGGGTGACTTTGGACATTTTTGGATATCAGCGGGCGATATGGCGTCCACATGAAATCTAAAAAATTAGCAAAATGGATATGAAAGGAAAAGTGCTTAAAAATGTCAATTTTTCTTAAAGAATTAATGTAAATATGCTTTAATAATGTTGAGCACATGCAAAAATGCCAAAATAATGCATTCAATATTAAATATGGGTCATTATTAAGTTTTGGGGATCCACTGATTATTAGCTATTTTTAGGTTATTTTCAGTGCGGAAAACTTTTGTTATTTATTATATATTTTCACACTTATTTTTGTTTTATATAAACAAAAATCAGTAAATGGGTTAGATAAAAAAAACTTTTTTATTGCAAGATTATAGCTTATTTTCTTACAAACTTTTCAGGAATATACTTTCACCTGACATTTTAAATTTAGTATTTAAAAAAATGGAGCCATCTGTTATCGTAGGTTTATTTTTATATTTATTTATGCAAATATCTTCTTCTTTTTAGACAATTACAATCAACAAAGAAATCAGATTTAAGAAAACAGATTTGGAGGCTTTAAAAGATTCTTCAGAAAATAATGATATTGTAAGTGATGAATATCGTGCTTGCAGTATGTTGAATGTTAAATATTATCTTTCAATTTGTCCAAATGGAGATGAAGACAGCAACCGTGAAGAAACATGGATATTTTTATATGTTGAAACTGGAAGGGCTACAAAAGTTGAAGCTGATATTGATTGTACTGTTGAATCTTCTGGTTTTTCTACAAAAATTAAGAGAATATACGAAGTTACTGCGGAATGGGGAAGTAAGTTATGTACAACAGAAGAATTCTTTGATCCATCAATGAAATTTTTTATTATTGATGAAATGGTTGTTAAAGTTAAAGGATCTTTAAAAATTTATTTACCCGTAAATGTAAGTAATCTAATATTAGATAAATAATAGATAAATTTTTAAAAAATTGTTTTTTTCAGATAATTTTTTTTCCAATTTCTGCACAATGGACCATAAAAAAATCTGATTTAGAAGCAATAAAAGATTCAACAGATGACAGCGAAAATATATTATGGAGTAAAGTATTTCAATTTCCATCTAAGCCAAATATCCAATATTCACTTTTGCTTCGCCCAAATGGTAGGGAAGAATATGGTCGTGGAACGGCATGCATCTTTTTATATGTTAATTTTGGAATAACCATTCCAAAAGTTGGTTGTATATATAATTTTTCAATTGAAACTGCAAATTGTTCTATTGATTTGGAACACATGTTCAAAGGAACTGAAAGTTGGGGAATTGATATTTGTTCAACAGAAGATTTGTTTGACCATGAAAATGAATATTTCATTGATGGAGAAATGGTTGTCAAAATAAATGGTGCTTTAACAATTAAAAAGAAAAAGTCAACAATTTCGAAACGAGTTGAACAATGTCCATCATTTAAGGCAATGCAAACATATGGTGAAACAGATTTTTCAATTATTGTTGGAGACAAGCCTTGCTCCGGCTGAAGCCGGAGCTCACCTTGTTAACATATAACATACCTCATCATCTAATACATCAACAAATTAATCTCTAATAATAATAATAATGCTAATAACCTATTTTTATCACATATTTTTTAAAAAGAAAAACAAACATTAAGTATTTATTTTTATTTATATTCCATCCAAATACAAAAAAATCACATTATTTTTTTAATACAATTGAAAAAAACTATTTAAAATACAATTAAAAGATTACAATATTCTTTGCAAAATAAATATCTACACATTCACATTTAAACATACATCACAATTTAATCTTTTTTTGCAGATTTTGAAACAGGTTCTAATTCATCAAAAAAATCTGACTTTCTTTTAACTGCTTTTGATGCCGTTATTGTTTGAGCTAATGGAAGTGCTTCAGTATCAGGTTTTTTATGAAAATTTTCACTTTTTTGAATAGCAATATACGTTGGATTACCTAAAAAAGACGATTAATATTGTATCATATATCTATTAAGAAACCTAACCGTTTTCATTTAATAAACCTTTAATAACTACAGGATCTCCAATATTTACTTCATTAATATGCTCACAAAGAAAACGAACTTCAAAACTTGATCTACCATCAGTTATGCTGCAAATCCGAATAGAACTTGTTGAACTTTCTTTAAAAGTTGTTGGAATACTTCGAATATATGCATTTGCAATTTCTGAAAAATTGGATATAACCTTTTAGATTTATACATATGTCGAACATACCAATAAGACCATTATGCTTGCAAACATTTTCAAGATCACAAACTTCAAATTTTTCTTTTGCACGTTTCTCTTTATCAACTGATTCAATCCATTTTATTTCAGTGTTAGACATAAGATGAATTTGGAAATCTGTTGTTACAGATTTATCATATTTTCGATCAAAAGGTTTGATATAACAATTGCTGAGTAAACATTTTATACCAGGAACTAATTTATTTTCATGAATTCCAATATTCTCACCGAAAGTAACAAATGGTATTAAATCATTTTCTGCTTCAATAACGCCTTTCATGTATTCAGTTTTACCATCGGCACTTGTAGCACGTGATTTTACAATCTTAATTATTCCAACAACTTGACTAAAAACATGACATATTAACAATTTATATACCAGATATAAAAAATCTTACGTTGTCTTATCATATAACTTTATATCCTGTATTTGTTCTCGTGTTGATAATTCCAATTCACTGAGTTCTGTATAAAATTTAGTTGATGTAGAAGATTGTGCCATCAATAATTAATGATCAAGAAAAAAAAGTAATATAAATATAAACTGTTAAAAGAAGGCAACCAAATTTGACAACAAAAAAATTGTCAATGAAATTTTTTTGACAGCTGATTTTTATGCAAATTTCAATGAATGAAAATTTTTCAAAAGTATCTATGGCGTTTTTTATCTTTATTTAGGATCTTGATTTTAAGCTGATTTTTATCATTGCAAGTTTCATGAAACCGTATATTAAAAAGTTTAATGCTTGCAAAAAACAAAATTTGTTGATATGTAACATCATTAAATTCATGGACAAAGTAATGGTGATCTTAGTATTACATCAGCAAATACTAAACATTAAATTTTAATAATAAATTTTTTATATAAAAAATCACACACATTCATTGTTGTTATCTGAAATCAACAGATTTTTAAGATTTTAATTTTTCATGGTTATTGATTTTTGTATAATTTTAACTGAAAAGAATTTATCCAACTATCATATACCCCTCTTGTATACGATAAAATGGCAGTCAAAATCTCCTAACACAATTTTTTGTATTAATCAAAGCAAAATCAAAAAATTTGGAGTTTACAACTTCGACGAATTACTGTATACTTTTTGAAGAGATTTTCACTGAAGATTTGTTTGACCATGAAAATGAATATTTCATTGATGGAGAAATGGTTGTCAAAATAAATGGTGCTTTAACAATTAAAAAGAAAAAGTCAACAATTTCGAAACGAGTTGAACAATGTCCATCATTTAAGGCAATGCAAACATATGGTGAAACAGATTTTTCAATTATTGTTGGAGAAAAAAGTGTTAAAGTATGTTTTTTGACTGATAAATGTTTTTTACAGTGCATTTTTTGTAGGTCCATAAACGGCTTTTGCTTGATAAATCATCATATTTTGTTGGAATGTTTAATTCTGGAATGATTGAAGCAACTGAAATGAAAACAACAATTACAGATTTTGATTATGAAATTGTTGAAGCTGGTATTCAACTTTTATATAATCCTTCAAAACTTCCATACTATTTCACATTCGAACAAAGACTAGAACTCTTGCGTTTCTCTGATAAATATGGTATTCAAGCAATTAAAGTATGCTTTTTAGTTTTATATTCATTTTTCAAATCCTCACTTTTTAGAATCTTATGCAAGATCTTTTTATTGCAAATATTTCAACAACAAATGTCTGTGCATTAATTAATTTCACCACAACTATAGTATCTGCACCAAAGCTGTACAACAAATGTGTTCAGTATTTACAAAAATGTTCAAAGGAATCAAAAGCTGTTCATGGATTGGAAACACTTGACAAAGATTTTGTTTTTAAAATGTACTGTGCGACTTTTACAAAAGCTCTTTGAATGCTTTTTTTTATTGTTTTTTGTATCTATTTTTTGTTTCTTTCAATTATTGCGAAATAAAATATTTTTATTGGACAAAACGTTTGACAATTTAACATTTATAAAACATTTATAATTTTTGTTTTTAGCACTGCCACAGTACTTCATCTAATTTGCATGTAAAAACATTAACACATTCTATTAGACGTACAAAAAATGTTTTGCGTTTCATCATAATCAAAAAATGAGGCCTTAAGTTTTTAAAAGAACAGAAGTTCAAACTGCTTTCACCAAAACTAAAAAAATATTTTATTTTCGTTGAGAAAAGTTTCAATCTCATTGAACTCGCGCACCATAGAAACTGGTTTTTACTGAAAAAGAAGAGATGGAGAAAAGATCAAAACAAATTTTGTTTTTGTTGTTTTTTAGAAATCATTTTTTGTTATAAAATGGGTATTTAAATGTCCATCGTAAAAATTCTTTTTTGTTATTTTTAAAAATATTTACTTTGGTTTCAATTTTTAAAGATTTTTTCAATGGAAATTTTTTCTTTACTGCTTCTTACGAAATACGTGCTACTGCCAGCCGCGGCTTCCCAATTTAAAATATTTTCATTTATGTAATTAAAAAATTATTTCTTTCAGGAAATAAACATGTCCAAAGAAGTTTTTGATGAAACAAATCCAAGATGGCGCTGCTGTTGTGGTTGTCATGTTACAACTGGAACATTGTCTATTTGTTTGGTGTATCTATTAATTTATATTGCTGCAATAATTCATCGAGTTTTGCTTCATCCAGCACCAATTATTACTGTAATTGCTGTAATAAGTGCTGCGATTGTTGCAGCAGCTTTTTTGATGGGACTCTTAGGAGTCAAGAAAGAAAAACCAAGATGGCTAATTCCTGTTATGATTGTTTTGGTATGTTTTTGTAAAAATTTTCAAAATTTTTTGTGCTTTGTTTTCGGCCAAGAGCGAAATAAACCAATGATAAAAAAATCCTTGTAAAAAATAACTTTTTTAGGGAGCTTTTATTATTTATGTAATTATTGATGGAATGTATGGTGCTTTCACATTCTTAACAAGAAAAACTCCAAGAATGCTATTTTACGAAAACTTTGACAACAGCAAAAGAATAACTCCATTTTTTGATAATTCTAAAGGAGACGGTTTGTTTTTTTATCATTATCTGAATTATTGCAACAGATTTATGCATATTTATTTATTTTACTTTTTCTGCCTTGTTTCGGCTGATCTAATCTGTTAGCAGTTTTCTCCAATTTTATTTAGCATTTATCTTTTACAGAAATTGCATTTGTTATTGCTCTACTAATCCTCAGAACACTTTTTGGAATTGCATTTAATTGTTGGCTTTTTTCCATTGTCTTACGATGCTATCAATATTTAACAGCAAAACTCCAAACATCTGATGAACTACAAACTTATCCACATCCTGTTTAAACATTAACATTTTATAATAAAAAGATATTATTGCAATTATTGTTTGTGAATAAAAGATTGTATTAAAAAATTTTCATATAAAAAGAACAAAGGAGCCACTGCACCATTGCTATCTATTGTTATCAAAATTTTTATCAACACTTTGCGTTAATCGAACTCAAAAAAAGCATTTTACGTTAAATTTGTTATTGATTTTATTTAAGTTTTTTTGCTGCAGTTCTTGAAGTAAAATAATTTAAAGAAAAAGATATGAAAAAGCTTCCCGTTTCACCACCAGCTTCTGCTTTTCCATCAGATGTATTGAAATGGACGAAAAAGAATGCACCTCCAAAAATGTCATTGAAATTAATGCAAATATGCAAATATTTTCAATATCAAGAATTTCCGTATTTTGTTGTTAAGGATTTACGAGGAAGTGACTGGGGATGGCGATGTTGGATGTTGTCTGATACAGGTATTTAGAAGCTCTTCCAAAAAAGCTCTGGATTAATGAACAGTTGGAACTTCGTGGTAGCACTGATTTTCTAATGATGCTTCTTCCTCAACTTGCTGTTTGTGATTTTTCTAGTCTGATTCTTGATATCAAAAGTATTTCATTTGAGCAATTTAAAATACTAACTGCTTCTGGTAATGTTACAGAGATAGCTTTATGTGACACGATTGTTAAAGATGGAAATGAAGAAGCTGTTCCACTTGAAGCTATTTTCGAGTGCCTTCAAAATGTTCACTCTATTGAAATGTATATTCTATTTTACATTATGAATAAATTAATTCATTGTTGCTATTTTCATTGCAAAAATAAAACATTCATTTTTAGTTACGAAAATGCAAATAGATTTGTGTCACATCAAAGAGCTACAAAAGTTCTTCCAAAAAGTTTGACACGTCTTATATTAAATGACATGAATGGAAGCTTTAATGTTGAAGAATGTTTTAAATTTATTCAGGTTACTTCAATTTTCAGCGCTGAATTTATACTATTTGAAAAATTTTTTAGAGTAATCAAAATATAAAATTCATTTATTCTGCATCTACTCTTGATTCTATTGAATACATAACAGAACTGCAATTTTTAACTGATAATATTATTGAAGCTTGGTCATCGGATTTTGAGCCACCTGAAATTTCTTTTAATGGACAAACAAGGGAATCACAAAAAAAAAGCTTGAAGAATTACATTAATCAAGACGAAAGAAAGAAGAGCTTTAGTCGTTAAATCAAATTAACAAGAAAACGCGCAAAAAAGATTGTTTGTGGATTTTAGAGTAAAATTTATCTCAAACTAACTTACCCGTTAATTATTGTGAAGAAATGACAATTTCCGCTAAAAAACAATGTATTTTAAGTGTGATCAAACGCTTATCTATTTATTTTTGTCCGAGTTCTTTGTAAGATTAAAGTATTTTCGACCCTGACTAAGAATAAAATAAAAACAAAAATTTAAAAAAATTAATTTAAAATGCCGAAAATGCCATTTGAAAATTCGGCAAAGCAAAATTTTTTCGTCGTCAAAAAAAGTCAAAGAGAACACTCTTTTTTCGTGTGTGCATCCTTCTCTTTTTTTCCTGCAGCCGGTTCAAACAGAAAAGAAGAGACGCACACGCAGCTGACTTGTTTCTCTTTCTTTTTTTGACAGACTTTTTGAACTTTTTTAAGCTAAAAAATGCCGTTTTTATTCTGTAACTTTTTTCGGCGTGCTCTTAGCATGGATTTTATTTTACCAAAAGATGCATTTTTTGATGTGCTATCGAATGGTACCAGTCGCTAAGCTTATAGCTGCTTATAGGATAGGTTTTTCCTCAAAAACACAAAAAAATGACGTTTTCGGCACTTTGTGCCAAAGAAACCCCTTTCAAAAATGGCATTTTTGGAATCAGCGTAAAAAATTACATCTAGAAGGTTCGACTGTAAGTTTGTAAAAAAGAGTTGAAATTTTCATACTGTAACGAAGAAGAAAATGCAAAGAGAAAAAAAAGAAGTGTGCGCTGCCGGTCCCTATCTTTGTCAAAAAAAATTTTTTTTATGTTAAACGTGCTATTGATTTTGTTCGTTGTACTTTTCTATTTTCCCTTTAATTATTAATAAAATAGAAAAGTTTGTATCAACATGCTCAAAAGAAAGATTAACAATGAAATACCTAAAATTTTATTTAAAAGAATACAAAAACTTCCAGTTTCACCTCCACCATCTGATTTCCCTTCAGATGTTTTGAAATGGATGAAGATAAATTCTAAGTCCCCCAAATCCTTGCAAATATGCAGATATTTTCGAAAATTTCCATTTTTTGTTATTAAGAACTTACAAGGAAGTACATCGAGATGGCGATACCGGAAACCGCTTGCTTTGAATGATCAAAAAATTGACATTGAAAATCTACCGACAAATATATGGATTACTGAAACTTTTTATCTTTTTGGTAACAGTAATATTTTGTTGCCGATGTTGCCAAAAATTGCTGTTTGTGATATTCGTACTATGCATCTTGAAGTTGGAAATATTTCATTTGAACATTTTAAAATACTAACAGTCACTGGTAATGTTCGACAAATAACGTTGTGGGAAACTGTTATAAAAAATGTAAATGATGAAGATGTTGCACTTGAAGATATTTTTGGATGCCTTCCAAAAGTTGAAAAATTTAGGATGTATGTTTTGTTCTGGATTTTACACGTGCTGATATTTCGGAAAATAGTTAATCACTTTCATATTACTTGGAGAGAAAGTTCTGTCAGCAACTTTGCTAAAAATTTTTATATAATTATAAATTCCCCAATTTTTAGTTACGAAAATGCAAATTCAATTCTTTCAATGTCTTTCGGGACTTTATTTCATAATATATTTTGTTAACCCACAAAATAAAAAAATCTTTTGCGTAATTCTTTTTTTTACTGTATGCTAGTTATTACTATCATTAATTTCGTAGTAAATAGTTACAATGCGTATGCATAAGCATTTTGTACTTGCAAGATGTCTGTAATCGGCATGCATCATAAATAATAGCTTACATGTATAGCACTGTGTCATTAAATTATTTTTATTTTACCTTTTAAGTGCTGTAATTTAAAAATATATATATGAATGCGTATTAAAAAAAAGACTTAAATAGAAAACTATCAGTAAAAACTTTTTAAAAAAATAATACATGACTAAAAAAAGTAAATTTTCAGAAAAACAAATGCAAACAGATGCTGATTAAAAAATATACGTAAAATTCCATAGAGAGATCATAAGAGAAAAAATAAATGTTGTCGTAGAAAAAAAACAGTACGTTAGACTTTTGGGACAGCTGTTAAATGTTCATGTGAGTCATTGATACGCGTAACAGCTGTAGTCTTTCGGACACCAAAATTAAATATTGAAATTGATGGCATAAAAAGTATCATTGACCAAGCGATGACTGCTGGGACGGAGTATTCAGCGTAGTCTTTTGTGATTCTAAAAAAAATATAGGGTAAGAGTTTTGGGCTGAAAGTTACAGAAGGGCGAATTTTGAAATCGAAAAAACATAAAAATACAAATTGAATTAAACTTTAAAATTTCGTTAAATTGCACTTTTGAATGCTCAACTCGTCATATTACGAAATACGCAAAACGCAATCTTACGTCAATGGAGCAATCAAAACCTGAAAGTTCACATGGTTAAAATTAATCCAAAAAAGTTTAACAAAAACTCACATAATACTTTTGAGTTAGGGCAGTAAGTTCTCGGAGTTCAATTTTAGCTTCCATAATTCCATTAGCAATGTCATAAGCAGCAGGGCATTGCCACCAAATTGTGATAATTGCAAAAATGAAGATAAAGATGAAGGAGCGGCGTGAGAAGCGCATTGACTAAAAAAATGCATAAATTTTATAATTCAACGATGTAACTCTTTGCACTTACATTATCTTCAGTATGACGACACAAGCAACAAAAGAGCGATAAAAACATTAGCCCAAAGCCAAGCCAAAGTAGCACAAATCCAACAGCATGATATACTGCAAGCGGATCAGGATCAATGTAAACGTACCGGAATGCGCTAGTCTAAAAAATAATTGTTGTTTTTTAAAAACCAGTATAGTGACAGTTATGCACTATTAAAATAACTGTAAATGAATAACTTACTTTAACAATACCATAAATTCCAGGGAGAGCATCATTTAAGAGAAGATAAAGAAACCAAAAAGCATGATAGAAACCGCGATTATTTCGGCAACGAGCAGAGAAGAACCTAAAAATTTGTTTTTAAGTGTTTCGATTTTCTGTGTTGTTGATGCTCATAAAATTTGCATAAAAAAGGAGATTCTTGCATAGGACATTTTAAGCAAAATTTTAAAGAATTGCCCGACTTTTTTTTCTCGATATTTTTTCTGATTTCAATTTCGTTAAGTTATAGCGGAAATGCCATTTTTGATGATGGCACAAACTAGTAGAGCATTACAAAAACGAAAAAATTTGTTTTTTTGGTTTTTTTTGGGACGGGGGAAGGTGGAGGGGAGGGGTCAAATATTCGGATAAAAACACGTTATTAATTTTTAAGAAAAGAGTGAATATTCGGATAGAAAATTGACCATTTGGGAGACTGGCGACTCTGACAGAGGTCCCCGAACTTCTCTGCCATTATGGAACGATATGCGGCCGCTTCGAACCACTGCACCATCCCTGGTCGTTTCTTTTGCATTCAAAAATGTTATATGATCAAACGCAATGAAAAAAAGAAAGCAACCGGTGTGCCCGAAAAAAGAGAGAGCATCTTTTATCGCTAGCTATAATTGAATGGGTGAAAAAAAAGACCAAGAAAAAAGAAAGCATTTTTTGAACCGCTTTCTTTTGCGCAGCATGAAGTTTTTCATGAAAGAACTGAGATAACATGTTTTTTCTAAATTGTTTAAGCAATGGCTGGTGGTGTGGTAGAGCTTCATTTTCAATTTTTTGAGCTGGCAACAAACTGTCAAAGCAGAATTTTTAGTTGAAATAGTTGAATACTGCAAAAACCAGAACAAACGTTTCCTCAGTTTTGAGCTCTGTAATCTGCCATATCTCTTTCAGTGTCCCCTTACCGAGAAATAGTTTCAACAAAAAGCAACCATGTTGAAATGCAATAAACTGTATAACACCATTGTCGAACAGTTGGATGATAATTCTTAAAGAATGTTTTTATTTGACTATTGACCATATTTGAGAAAGGGTATTGATTGTTGTTGAAAATTGCAAAGATCTATAAAGTGAAAGAATTAGATAAGAATGATGTAAAATTGCAAAAAGAATTTTTTTAATTTATTAAAAATAAAACTTAGTCAGAAATTTGCATATTATGCATTATCCAACAAAGTTTATTTCGAAAACCGTGTTAAGACACAAACAGTAATTTTGTCATTTGCTAATAACTCACCAAATATAGTATATTAAACAACATCAAATTAAAGCAATACCATCGAACACCTCGAAAATCACGTCCTTTTTTAATCATCAACAAGATTAGCACTCCAAATGTTCCCAAAATTCCCAACAAAAAGATTAATGATATAACAGAAAAATATACGACATTTGAGATTACATATGGCTTGGCTGTGATATCCGCATATTCTCCATAATCAAAGAAATCTTGTCGACGAGTTGTTTGATAAAAGTTGTTTGACATTTTGAAAGAGTTGGTTTAAACAGAATTACCTGAAATTTAGATAATTTGAAAAATTGAAAAAGAGAGAATATTTGATAGTAAGAAAAGTGAAGTACGTAAATTTCGACAGTAATAAAAATAAAGGGCATGACAGGTGGTAAAATGACATAGAAAGTCTCGCGAGAATTGTTGTAAAAAAAGCTTCCTTTAACTTTTAAAAGAGTACTTTACTTCCTTCCGAAAAAAAGGTTACTAAAATTTGTACAACTGTTTTGAAATATTTTATAATTACTCAAATCTCGTGTCAGGGAATATGAAAAAAATGGAAATGTCAAGTTTTAAAAAACTTTAAAAGTGTGATAATACAAACTTTTGAAATTTGCAAATGTTGAAAAATCTTTTATAAAAAAATAATTGGATTTTTATAAAAAAAATTACAGAAGAAAAGGTCACGGGAAAGCTAGATTGTTTGGTAGAAAGGGTTACGGTAAATGCAATGTTGAGAAAACACAAATTTCCGGATTGAATGGAAATGATATTTTTTTAACTTTTACCAAATTTACCACAAATTAACTAAACTACAGGCAGGGCTCTATAAAATTAAAAAGTCGAAAACATAATTGAACATATTCTTAACAAGATTAATATGCATGAAATACATTTTAAAACTCGGTCAAAAAGCAAGTGAAACGATGTAACTGAAGCTATTTTTTGCAATCAACGAAAATATCTATTTCGAAACTTTGCGAAAATGATGCCATAATGTCAACAGTGATATTTTGTGACATTTGTAATTATTACTGCTTAACAACAACGACCACGTGAGATTACTGTAACCATCACACATTTTTAAAGCACAAAAAAAACGCAAAAATTGTTAAATGTGTAAGTTATTACTGTACTCAAACACAACAACTTAAAAGCTTTAAAGAATTACAGCTGATAATTGCCACCCTCAAAATCACTGTTCTTGAAATTTTTAAAACCTGCCTTCTAAATAACCTAAAAAATAATTATACACCTAAAAACACTTATTTTTCTTATATTCCCAGGAAATGTTTTATTAATTACTACAACAGCTTTAAATCTCGAAGCTGTAAAGCCAAAAAACAGTCCACACTTAAGTTTTTTATTGTAACATTTTTTATAACATTTTTTCGAAAAAAAATAAAAAGAAAAAGTTATAAATCAAATTTGCGCTCCAATTCGATCGGTTACCATAGAAATAAATTTTTTTATGTGAACTGCTGCTAACACTTTTCCCACAAAAAAAGGTTAATTGAAATTTTTTGACAACTTTTTTTAAAAGCAGTAAAAACATGTCATTTGAAAAAAAAAATTAATTTACACACAGAAAAATAGCAGGTGTTTTATGTTTTTTTAAATGTTAAATAATTAGAAACGGAAACTTCAACATTCAAAACAACAACTTAACACGATGAAAAATAACAAAGTGTTAAAAACACAAAAAGTGATATACTGTAATTTTAAGAAAAGTACAAATTTAGTTTAACAAAAATTGAATTGCTGTTTTACACATTTCATTTGCTAATGTAGTAATTATGGAAAAAAATGTTTTTTAAGGTTTTCTAAAAAGGTCAAAGTTATTTACGCAACAGTAATTTTAACAAACAACCAAAGTTTACAAAATAATACACATCGTAAATGCAATTTTTAAAATTTTAAAAAGTCTTATATTCAATATTGAGTTGAGCGGTAATGTGAAGAACATCAAAAATTTGAAAAAAGAAACTTGAACGTATGTTTTATGCAAGTTGCCATTGCAAGCAATATTTATAAAAAATTAATTCTTATTCATGGCATTTACTCATATATTCTTATATTCATACATTAGTCACTAATACAAAAAGCTGTACCGCCAACATTTTTAAGAAAAGGTGCTTTCAACGACTCCAATTACATTTCCTTTTTATTACTACAACTTTAAATAAAAAATGGCAGCCTTTTATTTTCTATTGAAAAAACAACTTCCTCATTTAGTAATTTTTTCTGTTATTGTTTAGGCAAAAAAAAACTTTAAAATATCTTAAACAATCTTTTTCTACCATTTACCACCTATAAAACAATTGTCTAATTTTAATTCACATAAATGAAACATCAAAGAATAAAAAGCAGAAATTTTTATGCTTTAATTAACAAGCAGCAACTCAATAGCATTGAAGCAAATGCAAATCTAAAATGAATGAAAAAAAAGTTAGCAGCAAAAAAAAAGAAAGTAATGAAAGACAACTTTTTTTTACCTAAAAACTTTCTATTCCGCCTATATTTATTTTTTTCACACCCTTGGGTGTTATGGTAACCAACTTGTCATAGAAAAAAGCTTGTAATTATTTAAATAAAATAATATTTTTGTTTTAAAAAAAAGAAAAAAGCTAATAATTCTTGTAAAACAGTGACATGCGTTTGGGAATTTTATAAGCTATAGAAAATGTTGAAAAATGGCAGACATCAGTTTTTCAAGCATCGTAATATTAGTGCATGATATGTTACCGATGGGAATAAATGAAGCAAATATAAATGTAAAAACAAGCTTTTTATGACATTCTTACGCACCGAATACAGTAACTCGTTGTGAACATTGCCCAAAGGGTAATAATAGGTCAAAATGCGTAAAAAAGGTAGCAAATATCAACAACTTTGTATATTAATTAAAAATTATGCCTACGTTTTTGTAACAATTAAAAAAAAATAGTTTCAGTTTAGGTAATTGGAGTCGTTCAACAACATTGTGATGTATCCAACAATCCATGACACGATGCAAAAGAGAGGATTTTTCATTATTTAGCTTCTTCTCTATAATTTTTTTTAGGTGTGATAAAAAAATAACAAATTAAAACTGTTTTTTTTACAGCTTTTGTTGTATTTAATAGATTTCTTTTTCTAAATTATATATCACTTTTTGGTAAATCTAATCATTAAAAGAATTATTTTATTAATACGGTTTGTACTTTTATTTGCATATTTGTAAGTCAAAAAAATGGATTTCTGTGATTTATATGAAAGTGACTCTGAATCAAGTTCAGTTACATCAAATCAAATGTTTAAAGAAGATAAAGAATCAACACTTGATATGCCATATGATCATAAAAAAAAAATGCTGGTTAATGAATGTTTCAAACAAACATCTTTCCTTCTGTTGTTATATATGAGATGTAACGTTTATTTTTGAGAACGAATATAAAAGAAAATTGTTTAAACTCTCAACTCGGCAACATTGTCATTTTTGAATATTTTGTTGTTTTTTTTTAATGTTTGATGAACTTAACTTTTTTAAAACCATAGAAATTATAAACTATTTAAAGCATGTATCAAAAAATTAATAAGCTCTATCTGCTGGATTCAGATGATATAGATAACAATAATTATAAAAGTGAAAAGAAACATAGATATTTTATAAAGTTTCCATATGCATTCCTTTTAACACAATTTAGCATATACTAATAACGTAAAATTTCATATTTTAAAACACTTATTAATCGATGCCATCATTGATGCTGGAAGTATTTATAAATTTGTCATCTATAACTTGATCCAAAAATATGACCTTAACATTTTTAAAAGCGTATATCTTTCTTGCGCTTTCATTTTTGTTTGTGAGACGTTTGGTTTGTTCGATGCCAAAAAATGCCATGCATTTTCCTTCAGCTAAAACGCGTGTCAGGAATTTTGACGCCAGAAAAATGTATTTAAAGGATCAAGGGATAGCAGAAATTTTCATTTGTGATTTGTTTTTTGCGCTATCTGAATAAAATTTGGTAATTGTTTTTAACAGCGATGAATGTATTTTTTTACTGTTGTACCACATATATTATTTAGTTTTTTTTCGCTTAACAACTTTTTTGCGAGTTTTAGTTATTTTTAAACTGTTGTTTTTTTCTTTTTTAGCTTTGAACAAAAATGTCTTTTACTGATGCCAAAAAGTATGGTAAATGAAAGAATGATTCCCATTGTGGTTGTGATGATCAACATTAGAAAAGTAGCAATATTCAACTTATTGATAGTCCTATGATTGCTAGTGACTCACTGCTGCAACATTCTGTCAAAATTCAAATGCGTTGTAATAAATGCCATCATGTATTTTATATTACTGTTGAACATGGTACTCCAAATGGTGTAACACTTTCCTATGGTTTTTATCAAACTGTAAAAAGAATCATTCGTCAAACGTATTCTGAAATATCATTTAATGATATTTATAAAACTTATCAATCACTTCGTCATCATGACTACAAGATTTTTACTAATAATTGTACTCATTTTGGTTATGAATTTTACGATGCACAATGCTACATAAATTTATAGAATGATACTGATTTTTTTTCCTTTTTCTGTTTTTGAATTCTTTTTGTATAAACTTTTATCACATTGTATTCACTTTTCTTTTTTTATCAAATTAGCCATGCTTTTGTTCACACTTTTTGGATTCTGTTGTACTCGATCGAACATTATGTGCTTTTTTTGTTAATTATATTAAAACTTTAAATATATTTTATTATAAATATATATAAGTCTTTTTATTTGTCTTTAATACTTTATGTTGTCGTGTTTTCTCGTTTTATTATAACAAAAGCTGTGCTTTTTATATTCTCACTTTTAGGATCCCTCTATTCTTATAAGTTCTTTCAACTCTTCTTGAACCAAATAAAATGTATTTTATTACATCATCAAAACCTGGCATCTTTTTAATTGGAATCTATGAAAGTCGCTTATATGGTTTTGGAGAAAGCAAGAATAACAAGTTATGTATTTATTCAAAGTCTGTCTTTGATACTGGTGATTGGGAAGAATTTTTGGTCATTGATATTGAACCTGTAAAAGCTGAATGTTGTGAAACTGGTCTACACGTTGCTGCTGGCATTTGTGATAGAACGATATCAATTGCTGCAAGAGTATGTTTTTTTAACAATAGCAAATGACTAGATGATATATTTTAGGGCAAAAAATTAACTCATGTTTTTTTAATCCATATCCTTACAAAACGATTGATGAAATGCAAAATGTTGGAAGAAATCTATGAAGAATATAAAGTACCTGACTTCAATCTTTGTTGTAATTGCTTATTGCCGGTTATTCGTTATCAAGGCTTTAAACTCAGTTTTCAATCTTTTATTATCACTCCACGTCGGTATCAAAATGAAACAGGAATTTTTCGAATGTCTTTTTTCATCAGCGCTTCTCGGCATTGTCTTTTAATGAATTCTTTAACTCCTTTCTTTCTTCCATCTCCACTTTCTTCAAATATTGCTGTTAATCTTGATGGTGAAGCACTTTTTGTTAGTGAAAAAAGTGAAGATGGAAGAATAATAAATTTCTCAGTTCATCAAAATGGAGAACAACTTTATGTGGATATCCCAGATGATTCACCATTGCATGATATTATATTCTTTCATGAAAGCTTAAATGGAATGTTCTGTGTTACTCGAACGCAAAGTGATGATGATGATAATGTTGACTTGTGTATTTGTCGTGTTCGTTTTTCTATGGAGAATAGTTCAATTAAGTATGTTTCTATATTTCCTTTTTTTACAACATTATTGCTTTTTTTCAGATTAAGCGGCAGATTTTCTTTTACTGTTGATGCTGATTTTCCATCATTTGAATCATCACCCATCTTTTTGTCGTATCATATGAAGAACGTCAAAAATGTTTCTTCTTTGCACTGTTCTAGAAAACTTTCACCTGATTTTATTGTCTTTCAAACTTCTGCTGGCATTGTTACTGTACCTCTTCGAATGCTTACTTTACGGGAATCTGCATATATGTCACTTCGTCAATTACCTGAACCTCCAAAGCTAAAACAACCTACTCATCCATGGATGTCGCTGGATTCTATCAAGAAAACTTTGGGTTTGCCTTCTACGTTTCAGTTATTATAATTTATTGTTGAATTTTTGTTGTTGTATTTTGTTTCGTTTTTGTCATATATAAATTTTTTTAAATCAAAGCTACAGTATTTCGAAGAAAACTGTGTTACAAAGTGAAGCTTACAAAGGATACTGTAGATATTAAACAATAATAAAACTTTCTGTTTTCTTTTGAAGCTTTGCAGAACTTGCTTAGAGTTTATTTAGCCGTTACCGTAATCTATAAATGTTTTTTTAATGAAAGGTTACAGTAATCCAGAAAAACTGTATCATAAAGTGATGGTTACAAAGGATACTGTAGATATTAAAGATAGTAAAATATGCTGTTTTCTTTTAAAATGTTTGCAGAGCTTGTTTAATGAACACCTAAAATCGTTTCGGTATCCTTTTTGATTGTCGTTATTTTTGAGTTACGATTATCAACTTCCGTATTTTTTATTTTTTTGTTGCTTGACATTGAAAAAAACTTTGCAGATACGTATGATACTTATGGACATACGTATCTGCAATGCGATGAACGTTTTTTAGAGAAATATAAATCACTTACCTGTAATATTGTTCGCATTCTTTTATCACACCTATTGTTTCAAGACTATTGGAATATAGCTATTGCATATTTATTTTGAAAAGCGGGTCATTTAAACAATTAAGAAATTTAAAAAAATTAAGAAAATGCCTACTCTATCGCGTAATTAATAGCAGCAAATTTCAATCTAAACAACTTTTTTGAAATTTAGTTCATAAAATAATTAGGCAGAGAAACTATATTTTAACTTTTCTTTGCGTAATAAATTTTTTTAATTAAATAATATTTTTAATTTTTATAGGCAGCAACTTATATTCTTATTAACTGAATAAAATGAATTCATCTGCTTCCTCACTTTTAACAAGTTCAACCTCAATGGCATCATCAAATCGCAAACGAAAATACCAAGAAGATGAAGAACCAACAAAGGCAATAATTCCTTCAAAGCGATCTCGCTTCTATGGTACCTATATTCGTCAACAACCATTTTCTTTACCAGATTCTATTATGCATTATATTTCTAAGAATCCTTCATTGGCTCAAGTCTATCAAAAATTGGCAATGTCTTGCAAATACTTCTTTATGAAAAATCCAATCATTATTGTTTCTTCTTTATACTTTGAATATGATGAAGATGAAGAAGAATGGGAGGCAACATTTGATGGAGAAATTTTTGATATTAGTAGTCTTAAAAGAAAGATTTGGGTAACTGATGAGCTAAAGATTTTGAATGATTCCAATGATGATGAAGAAGATGAGGAAGAATGTTATGGATTTCCATTTATGTCAAATATTTATCGATCAGATGTAAAGAAATGTACCCTTGAATATGTTGATATATCTTTCGATGATCTTATCTTTCTTGGATCAAAAGCTGAAAAGCTTTCATTTAATTCTGGTGTTACTGTAAAGAATGATGAAGGATCAGCTGCAAAATTGGAAAAATTGATGGCTGCTTTTCCAAAAGTTAATGATTTTAGTTATAAGTAAGTTTATATAGATATATTTATTGATTAAAATTTTCTTTTTTTCAGTTTTTATGACACCGATTCTTCAAATATTATTACATCAAATACCGCTCAAGCATTACTGCAAATTCCACATTTCTCCAATCTTAAAAATTTCAGCTTAACGGATATGCCAGAGACATTAGAAATCGAACAATTTTATACTTATTTAAAGGTATGTTTTTTTCTTATATTCATGTGTTAGTGTTGAATTAAATAGTTAAAAATTAAGCTTTTATTTCAACCTTTTTACGCAATCCGGTTTTTATTAATTGATTACTGTAATAGAATTGACTTCAATATTTTAATATCCATCCCTTCTTTTTCAGAAAAACAAAACTACAAAATTCCATCTCGAATTTGATGCTGAAACTTCTGGTGCATTTAATCAACGCCTTCAAAGAATCATTGATGAAATTCTTGCTGCTGAAACTCATGATTATATTGTTCCTTTTATTTCTTTTGAAACTCTTGAAAGCACTGTTTATGATAAACTGTTGAGCCTTTCTACTTTTTAACAATGTATATTTCACTTTTATTTCTATTCTGTATTGTTACGTTTTGTTTGTTTGTTGTATTTCTATAAAGAATTTATGTTTTACGGTATTTATGGCAGCATACTTTTTTTCTTTACAACTTTATTTTATAAATCAAAAAAAGCTTTAAAATTGCAACAGTGTTTTCCACCAGTCTTCTAGTCTTCTTTATATCACATAAAATACCATTCATAGAAAAGTTGTAAGTTTACCGTAATTTTGTTTTCTGAATCATAGCTTTCGTAATCTTTCTTACTGCTCTTAGGACACTTTTCGCCAATACTCAACAGCGCTTAAACATTTTTCAATTAAGCGTTTTTTTAAATTCTCTTGAGCTTTTCTTTTCTTATTATTTTTTTTTAAAATTTAATTCTTAAATATATTTTATTGAAATATAATGCCGAGTTCTAGTTTTTCTTACTACATTGTGTCTCCGCCGTTTCGCATTTATTATAATCGCATGACGTTATATAAAGTTCCATTCTTAGGATCTCTACATTCACTTATTTTCTTTCAACTTTTCGTGGATCAAATGTATTTTATTACATCATCAAAACCTGGAATCTTTTTAATTGGAATCTATGAAAGTCGCTTATATGGTTTTGGAGTAAGCAAGAATAACAAGTTGTGTATTTATTCAAAATCAATCTTTGATACTGGTGATTGGGAAGAATTTTTTGTGATTGATATTGAACCTGTAAAAGCTGAATGTTGTGAAACTGGTCTACACGTTGCTGCTGGCATTTGTGATAGAACGATATCAATTGCTGCAAGAGTATGTTTACGGATTTATGACGCTTTTGTATGCATAAAATTGATTTAGTGCAAAGAATTAACACGGGTATTCTCAATTGATATTCTTACAAAGGAACTTGTTAAATGCAAAATGTTGGAAGAAATATATGAAGAATATAAATTCCCTGATGTCAATCTTTGTTGTAAATGTGTAATGCCGGTTATTCAATTTCAATTTTACGCACTCAATCTTCGACATTTTATTATTACTCCACGTCAAAATCAAAAAGAAGTTGGAATTTTTCGTATCTCTTTTTCTATTAACATTTCAAATCATTGTCTCTTATGGGATTCTTTAACTCCTTTCTTTCTTGAAACTCCACTTTCTCCAAATATTGCTGTTAACTGCGAAGGTGAAGCGCTTTATGTTAGTGAAAAAGCAGAAGATGGAAGAATAAAAACTTTTTCTGTTCGTCAAGCTGGACGTCAATTTAATTTAAGTACTCCTGATGATTTTGCATGGCATGATATTACATTTTTTCATGATAATTTAAAAGAAATGTATTGTGTTATTCGAGAGCATAGTGACGGTAATATTCTTTTAAATTTATGTGATCTTAATTTTACCGATGAGAATTCATTAATATCGTATGTTTCATATGTATTCTTTATATATAGATCTCCTCTTTTTTTAGAATTGGAAATTTCATTGCTTGTACTGTTGATGCTGATTTTCCACCATTCGAATCATCACCATTCTTTCTATCGTATCATTTGGATGATGTCAAATCTCATTCTTCTGCATGCTGTACTGGAACTGTAAAACCTGATTTTATCGTCTTTCACACAGCTGATTCTATTATTACTGTACCACTTCGAATGCTTACTTTACGGGAATCTGCATATCTTTCACTTCGAAAACTTCCTGAACCTTCTGCTCTTCTGGTTGCTGAAGTCAAGTTCTCTATTTTCAAATGGATTAAATGGTTATTCAATTTTTTTCTCCGTAAACCAAAGCAAGTCTCCCATCCATGGATGTCTTTGAATTTTATCAGCAAAGCTTTGGGTTTGTCCAATACTTTTCATTTGTTATAATTTCTTACTTTCTTTGATCACTTTTTGATTTTGTTATTGTGTTATTTTTGCCATAAATAAAGGCTACAATAATTTAAATAAACTGTGTTACAAAGTGAAGCTTACAAAGAATGTTGTTGATATTAAACAAAAATAAAATTTGCTGTTTTGTTATAAGTTTTTGCAAAACTTGTTATGAGTTTATGTAGTCCTTACCGTAATCTTTGAATTTTAATGTAATGTAAACTTCCGTGTACTTTTTTTTGGGACTGTCCAGAAATTACGTGATTTTTTTTCTCATTCTATGAACCCCTCCCACCCCCTTGGTGATCTTTTTGGCTTTGATCTTATACCGCATTTCAAACACACTTGGGCAAGATGGCAGGAACAAAAAAATTTTTATGCGCCATACAAATCTTACCCCAGGGGTACCACGTGCATATTTTTCAAATTTTTTTCCTATTTTCTGCGGTCACCAACTTTTTGCGCCAATCAACATACTTTTTTAAAAATTTTTGCGCCATACAAGCCTTTTTGTCTGCGCCATGCGCCATACAGTGTAGGAATTTCCTACAATTCCTACAACTTGCCCATGTGTGATTTCAAAGCTGCGTGATTTTTCAGCTTACCCCTCCCACCCTATCTTCGAATCACGTAATTTCTGGACAGTCCTTTTGCTAAAATTGATTTATTAACTTGTTTTCTTTCTTTTTTGAATGAATGCTTTCTTTTGGCATGCGGTTAAAAGCAACCTTTATTTATGGTTAAAAGTATCCCAAATATTGTAACCATCCCAAATATTGGTAAAAAGTGTCCCAAATATTTTAACCGCCCAAATATTAGTGAATGTTGTCCCAAATATTTTAACCACCTAATATTGGTTAAAGTGACCCAAATATTTTTATTAACAATAATAAGTGTTAAATTAATTTAAGAATTTTTATATAAAGTTATGGCCGACAATTCTCCCGCTATTTCTGCAGCTGCTCGAGAAGTATTTCCAACAGCAACAAGAAGAAATTGTAAAGTTCATGTTATCCGTGCTGTTGATAAAAAATTTGAAAGTCTGGGCATTGATAAAGCAACTGCTGATCCAACAGATGTTAAAGAATTTCAAGAAATCGTCGCTGTTGTTGCTCGTTCAACTTTATATGATGATGAATACACTTGCAATTGTCCAATTGGTACTCTTCGAAAACATTGCAAACATGTTCTTGTTGTTGAATGCTTAAATGGTAATAGAGAATGGCCAAATATTACATTATTACGTCACACAATACAACAAGCTGAAAGAAATGGACGTGTTGGAAGACCACGAAATCATACTCGAGCAGTAGTTGTTGATTAATGTTTTATTGTTTTGTATTTTGTTATTATTTTTTTCTTGTATAAATATATTATTATTTGGGACACTATTAACCATTATTTGGGTGGTTAAAATATTTGGGACACTATTAACCAATATTTGGGTTGGAAATTAACTTTTTGCCCTTTCTTTTAAAGATTTTGCCATAAATGCAAAAAAAAATCACTAAATATTCTCTCAAAATTTAAAGAATACTTATCGTTCTCAAGTCCTTAATGCATACTCCCATCATTTTTCAAAACAAAGATATTTGCTGCAAGTTATTCATCGCAATTTTCGCTATTACTTGGTCACAATCTTTGTGCTCTTTATTTAAATTCTTATTTTTTTATAAAATTGCTGCAGTAATTTACTTTTTTTTTAGATAAATCTTTGTATCTCATTAATTCAAGAATGGATTCAACTGATTTTGTAGAAGAAATAACTTCATACTCCAGCAGCAATGAAGAAGAAGCAATGATGAATAGCGATAGTAATGTTGAAGATGATACATCTGATGCTGAAGAAGAAACAACTTCAAGCTCAAATAATGATGATGAAGAAATGATTAGTGATTGTGATGAAGATATGTCAGACAATGAAGAAACAAGTCAAAACTTTGATGCAGAATCTGATTCTAGTTCTGGTAATGGAGATACAATGATGGTTCTTCCATTTACTAATTCTTCTTTTATGGCAACTTATCGTCATCAATCTTTTTCCTTGCCCGATTCAATCATGCATTACATCAGCAAAAATCCTTCGTCAGCTCAAGTCTATCAAAAACTGGCAATGTCTTGCAAATACTTCTTCATCAAAAATCCTATTATTATTATTTCAACTCTGGATTTAGATATGGAAGAGAATGATACATGCAAATTTGAATGGTATACTTTATGCGATGAAAAAAGTCTTGATCTTAATAACATTGGAAGCAAAGTATGGGTAACTGATGAATTGACTGTCGCAGGGGGTTACAATGAAACTGAAGAAGGTCAAGAATGTCTTCCTTTTATTTTTACTCCAAATATTTATCGTTCTGATGCTAAAAAGTGCTCCTTTGAATATGCTGATATTCTTCTAAAAGATCTCATTTTTCTCGCTGCAAATGCTGAAAAGGTTAAATTTGATACTGATGTTCAAGTGATGGATGATAATGGCAGTGTTGTTGCTTTGGAAAAAATTGTTGCTGCTCTTCCAAATCTTAATAAGTTTAATTATTAGTAAGTTGGTTTTCATATAATTTTTTGCTGATAAATATGTTTTTTTAGTTTACGTGGCCTTGATTCTTCCAAAATTGTTACTCTTAATACTGCACAAGAATTGATTAAGATTCAACATTTTCCAAATCTTGTTAAATTTAAATTAGAAGGTGTCCCAGAATCCTTTGATATTGATAGCTTTTTTCGATATATTAAGGTATGATTAGTCTCTGGTTTATTATTGTAATTGATTAATTTTAGCAAAACAAGAAAACCAAATTTTATCTTGATTTTGATTCTGCAATTTCTGAAGAATATGAGAATCGCCTCAACGCTGTTGTTGCTGAAATTCTTGCATATGAAAATCGTGAATATAAAATGCCATTCCTTGATTTTTCTGCTATTGATGCTGATTCTGATGATAAGATGCGAAACCTCTATTTTTCTTAAAGCTTTTTGTTATTCTTTTGTGTGAATTTTTTTGGTGTTGTAGCATTGTTTTGTTGAATTATTATATATTTTGTTTTGAAGATATTATTTGTATTATACACAAAAAGTAACAATTTGCTCTGTTTCATAAGATGAAATGACATTACACTTCTGAATGTTGATTACAAAAGAAGATATGATGTTTTACTTAATTTGAAAAACTATAGATTTGTTATTAATTAAGGTACTGTAATTTATATGGTGGCAAAACTATACAAATTACAGTACTTAAAGTCATTTGTTATTGGGTAATGGTAGTGATATAGGTAATTGCAAAATCTGGAATGAAGAATATATGCCAATGACGGACAAACGAGCAGAAAGCTTTTAAAGCTGCTACTGTGTTACAAGAGCACATATTATTCTTTAAGGAAAAGGAAAATCAATGAAAAATTTATTATTTATTTTTTGTCTCCATTTTTTTGAAAACAAAAATTTAAGAACTTTTCATTCAAAATCTGGTAATATTTTTAATTTATATTTTTTAGTTTATTATTTCTTCCATTTAGTTTTCGTGCAAACTAAAATGAAATTATCAAACCCTCAAAAAGCAAGCTACAATTCTGTTTTGACAAATCGTAAAGCAGAAGAAAAAGAAAGAAAGTGCTGATGATAATTCAACGAAAACAATTCCAATAAAACGCTTACTCTTTTCTCCATCAAATCTACTACTCCAAAGCTGGTCCCTGCCAGATTCAATCATTTATTATATTGCCAAGAATCCAAAGTCTTCAAATGTTTATCAAAAATTGGCTAAAACATGCAAATATTTCTTCCACAAAAATCCAATTATTGTTTGCGAATATTTAATTTTTGAAAATTCAAAGTTGATTATTAACCCACATGGAAAATCATTGACTATAGAAGAAAACAATTGTTTCCAAAAATTATGGATTATTACTGCTCTTCGAATTCTATCAAGTAACACCTTGGCTTCTACATTTATTTCAAAAATTTACAAATGTGATGCTAAGTATTTATCACTTAAATGCTCTCAAATGTCCTTCGATCAATATTTACTTTTTATTCCTAATATTGAACGTTTTTACTTCTCTGATACGGAAATCAAAAATGAAAGTGGTTCATTGGTTTCATTTGAAAAACTTTTTGAATCTGCTGTAAATCTTAAACAAATAACTTTGTAAGTTTTTTATCTGTTTTGCGTCTGTTTTACGTTAACAATTTTCAGCATTTTTAAACTTATTAATCCATATATTTCATCAGATACAGTAAAAAATCTTTTAAAAATTCCTCATTTCTCTACTTTGAAGTTCTTCTTTTTAAATAAAATTCCTGAATCTTTTGATATTGATACTTTTTTACAATTATGCGAAAGTAAGTTGTTCTAAAAAATTACTGTAAATGATATAATGTCATTTTTAGATGAATAGGCGTACAATGTTTTACCTTAAATATGCTCCATCAATTTTTTTGCAATACAAAAATCGGCTGAAAGCAATTAATGATGAAATTCGTAATTTTGATGAACATTTTTGTAAGAAACCTCGTATTAGATTTCGTTAAAATGAATAAGCTGATGAATCTTTCTGTTTTTTACCAATGTATATTTTATTTTCTATTGTTGTCACTGTCACTTCTTGAGCATTTTTTGGTTGGATTTTTTATTAATAATTTTTTAAAAAAATAAATTCGAATGTTTCAAAACAAAAAAGACATAAAAAGTTATTAACGCATCAACAACAAGAACAACAAGCATAAAAAAGTATCATAATCAATTATATTCAATTTGAAATTCCCAATACAGGTTCATATTTGGTATCAGTCTTTTTGAGTAACATCAATGGTGTTGTTTCATCAGTTGTAAGGCCAAAGATTTCAATTTTTGAACCATTAAATACAACAATTGAACAGCTAATCATTTTTGATAGAATATGCAAATGAACATCTGTGATAGCATTGGTAATAAGAAAATGTTGAACGATATCTCTTGGAAGAGTAAAGCCATTATCTGAAAAAATGAAAAATATTATAAAAAAAATATAATAACAAAACTTTTGTGAAAGTGATTAACTACTGTACGCAGTTTAGTAACATTTTATTAAAAAGTTTATATATTCTTGACTTACAAAAATCCAAAATAAAATTACAGTACCCCAAACTTAAAAACAGATTAAGCAAAATGTTTAATTTTACAACTACAGTACTCAAAATGGTAAACTACAGAGGAAAAAATAAAAAGCTACAGTACCCCAATGTAATTCCCATAAAAATATACTTACTAGTAAAATATGTATTACAAAAATATTCTTTAATACCTTCTTGAATTAGTTGACCATATTCTTCGGCACCAGTAAGAAAAAGGGATAAACATGAAAATTCATTTGCTGTTGGAGATAATGGATGAATTTGAGAAACTTTTGATCGAACATTTATTTCAGAAATTGTTGATAAAGTTGATGACCAAAATTGATAACATTTATATGAAAATGGAAAACCAAATTTTGTTGCAATTTCACGCATCTGTCCAGATGATGGGGTATTATAGATGAGAGTTCGATCAGCTGGAAGGAGGTACGGTTGAAATTCTGCTGGGATATTTGCTGGTGGAAGACGTCGAAGAGTAATAATTGGTTGAGATGGTGTTGCTACTGCTTCCGGAGCAACTGTCGCTGGTGTCGATGGAGTAGGATGGTGTTGTTGAAATGGAACATAGATTGGTGATGAAGATGTTATTAGTACACGTGGTGCAGCAGTAGCCGGTGCAGCTGCAGCAGATGAATGAATTCTTCTTGGTGGTGGTGGTAATCGATCACGCTGCTTGTTAGTAGCACCAGCTGTTCCACCAGATATTGGAGTTTCTGAATCAAAAACTGGTCGAAATGTTGGAGTCTTTGATGATGGTATTTTTGCAGATGCTGGAATTTGTTTAGATTTCAAAGTTCGGCCACGACGTCTTTGAGTTGGCTTTGGTGGTTGTGATGGTGGTGGAGGTTCTGGAATATCTGGTGATGAAGCCGTTGTTGAATCATATTCAATTGTAGTTTCAGGTTCTTGGGAACTAAAAAAGTTAAAGAAATTAGTAATTCAGTTAAAAAGGTATACTGAAGCTTTATTAAAATATACAAAATTTCCAGTAAGAAAAAACCATAGTCTTAAAACAGCTTGAAAAAAATATTCAAATTTTTTAAAAGCTACAGTATCCCCACATATCAAAAAGAACAACTTACTCATAACTTCTTTCATCTTCCATTGAAGCATCTTCTTCATCACCACCAGCAGCAGGACCAAATTCATCATTGTCTTCTGCAGAGGCATCACAAACATGTCGAAGTTCAGATGGCCGACAAGTTGGATAATGATTCGCTTCACGAATCACAACTTTTCCTCTGATAACTTTATAAAAAGCTTTGCGCTTTTGTCGTTCTCTTGTTAAAAATAAACAATTATCACAATAAAATAGCACTCCACCATCAAATGTAACACCATATGAATATTCTCTTCCGATACTTTTCTTAGGATTTGTAAGAATGAATAGTTTTGTATCAACATCTACAACACCATTTTCAGCAGTTTTAAGTCTCCAATTTGTTTTAGGAATAATTGACATTGCTTGAAGATTTGGTTTTTTACCACGATGTTCTCTTCGTGTATTGTTCGAACTTGTTGAAACAGAGACAGATGTAGCAGCAGTAGCTGAAGATTGAAGAGGTGAACGAGAACGTGATCGGGATGGTGGTGTATCAGCACGTGATCGACGAGAAGGTTGAACTTTTCGTGGTTGTTGGCGAGGAGGAACAGGAATTGGTTCACTGAAAATGGATATTATATAAGTGGATATGGTAATCTGTAAAAAAGTTTCTTAAACACAATTACAGTAATTTTGAAAAGCTATGCTTTTTTATCGTTTGTATACTCTATGAAAGAAAAAAAAAAGATAAAACCAACACTGCATTTTAACAATTCAAACTACAATACTCCACAATACAAAAAACAACATACTCAAAACCAAGCAAAATTTTTTCAACATCTAACTTTTGTCGAGTACATGTAACAAAATGTGTTTGTTGTTCGAATAGTTCAGTTTTACCACCATCTGGATGTAGAATTTCAACAGCTGTAATACGATTATGTTGTTTACAATGGCCACATATAAATACATCTTTATCATCATCAGATTTAATCAAGCAATATAAATGTACAAGGGTTGGATCATCAGCTGCTTCAATCCATAAACGAGAATTTGGTTGTTGATCTTTTCCCATTCCAACAGAATATTGCCGATTTGATGAAATTAGTGACATTCCAGAATTGTGGTTTGGAGTTTCCCGGTTCAGATCATCAGTCGATGAAGTAATAGTAGATAAAGGTTCTTGATTGTGATGATTACTATTATTATTATTTTTCATTGTTGTTTTTGTTGATGACATAATATTTGATTTCTAAAAATATAATACAAATTAGTGTTGAAAAAATATCTATAAAAAATCAAGAAAGTATTTTTCAATGCTCGCGTAAAAACACTTTACAAAATTTTATAAAATGAACATGAGCATCAAAACTAGATATGTACACTGGTAAAATTATAATTTCGAATACCTTAAAAATTTTAAAAAAATTTGTAATTTTTCGTTTTGCTGTTAGGACATTTTTTGCCAAAGCTTGAAAAGCTAAAATTCGAACAAAATGTTTTTTTTTTTAAATTTTCAACATTTTTCGATTATAATTAGCTACGTGCATGACTCGACTCGAAGAGAACTTTTCTTTGCATTTTTTTCGGACAAAAGGTTTTTAATTTTTCCAAAATGAATCTTTTTTACCGTGAAAGATTTTTTTTACATTTTTATCCCTATATATGTAATTTTTTACGTAGAATCCGAAAATCCAACTTTCGGAAAAAGTTTTCTTGTGAGACACCTCGAAATTGACGTTTTTTTGCGTTTTTTTACAAAATACCTCATCCTACCGCCGACTACTCGTTAGTGACTATATTCATTCGATGCAGAATCAGATTCTGCATATGTGGTAAAAAAATCAATTACAGGAAAATACAGGAAAAAAAGTTTCTTTAATAAAAACTGTATTTTCCTTTGTATTTTTGCAAGAAAAGAAACCTTTTTTTGTCGCGTGCGCATTTTTTTGCAAAGGAAAAGAAAGGAAAAGAAGCATTTTTTTGTGTCGCTTGTCCGAATTTTTTTCAACTTTTTCAGATCTTCTGGAGCGCGCATCTTTTTTAGATTAATTTTTTTTAACATTAACCTTTAACATTTTTTCATGATCTTAAAATTCTGCATCTTTTGGTATCAAAATTATAATATTTGAGTAAACTTTGAAAAACCGTGCACGTAGCTAATTATAATTAATTGTTTTTATTTTATATTGAAATGTCAAGTATGTATATTCTACTAAAATATAATATCGTCTTCTCTTTGACCTCGACTATTTTATGTTTTTATAATTTCACGTTTTATTATAACTGTGTTTGCTATAATATATATTTCCATTTGTAGGATTACTACATTTTTATAATTTTTTACGTCAAGCAAAATGTATTTTATCACTCGATCAAAACCTGGCATCTTTTTGATTGGTGTTTATGGGAATCAATTATATGGTTTTGGTGAAAGCAAGAATAAGAAGTTGTGTATTTATTCAAAATCAATCTTTGATACTGGTGATTGGGATGCATTTTTTGTTATCGATAGTGAAGTTGTAAGAAGTGAATGTTGTGAAGATGGATTACATGTTGCTGCTGGTCTTAATGATGCTACTATATGGATTGCTGCAAGGGTATGTATATTATCTATATTAACAACAACAAAATAATAATTTTAGGACAAAGAAGTAACTCGTGTATTCTCAATTGATATTTTTACAAAGCAGTTTATTAACTACAAAAAGTTGGAAGAAATCTATGAAGAATATGAAGTTCCTGACCTCAATCTTTGTTGTAAATGTTTAATGCCTGTTATTCGTTATTGTGGTTATGATCTTAATCTTCATTTCTTTCTTATTACTCAACGTCGATACAAAAATGAAGTTGGAATTTTTAGTATATCTTTTTCGATCAATACTTCTCATCATTGTGCTATGTCACATTATTCAACTCATTTCCCTCTTCTTCCTCCTCCTGCATCTTCAAGTATTGCTGTAAACTGTGTAGGTGAAGCACTTTTTGTTAGTGAAAAAACAGACGATGGAAGAATACAAACTTTATCAATTAAAAATGCTGAACGTCAATTTACTGGAAATGTATCTGAATGTGCTACATGGCATGATATTACATTTTTTCATGATACTCTTTATGAAATGTACTGTATTACTCGACAACAAAGTGATGATAATGTTGTGTTACATCTATGTGTATTAAATTTTTCTGGTGACGATTCATCGACGATGTATGTTTTTATGTTCGCTTTTCCTTATTTAATTGTTGCTTTTTATAGGATAGGCCACTTATTATCTTGTACTCTTGACACTGCTTTTCCATCATTCGAATCATCACCATTCTTTCTATCATATCAAAAAGAAGATGTAGAAGTTTATTCTTCTGATTACCGTTCTATATTTGTTAAACCAAATTTTATTGTCTTTCAAACAGCTGATTCAATTGTTACATTACCTCTTCGAATGCTTACATTACGAGAATCTGCATATTTATCACTTCGTCGAATTCCAGAACCACCTTTTCTCCCGGTTGCTAAAGTCAAATTCTCAGTTTTCAAATGGATTAAATGGTTATTCAATTTCATTCTTCGAAAACCAAAGCAAATTTCTCATCCATGGATGTCTTTGAATTTCATTAGCAAAGCTTTGGGTTTGTCCAATACTTTTAAATTATTATAATTTATTACTCTTTTTTGTGTACTACTTTTTTGATGTTGTTTCATGTTCACCATAAATATCTTTTTATTTAAGAACTGCAGTAATACAAAAATTTAATGATTAGAAACAACACTTTTAAGTTGAGAAAATTTCGAAAGTATACGATAATTAATGTGAATTTTTACAAATAATTTGAGCTGATTGATGTAAACTGTTAAATGACTACAATAGCCCATGCTATTCTATATTGTTATTCCTGTTAATAATGTGTTACAATTATGCTTCCTATAGGAACTAATGCCATCTACTCCTAAAACAATGTATGCAAGTAAATTACCTTTCAAACGCACATATCAAACATTTTGAGTACCTGATATCAAACATTTTGAGTATTGTAAAATATAAGGATAGAAATATGAAGTAAATTTAAACTTTCTAATTATATGATTAATGTTCGCTTTTCTGATTTCGTTTTGAAAATTATGGGACTGTTTTTATCGTATCATTCGGGAGATAAAAATGTTCTTTCTCCTTTATGCTGTTCTGGAAAACTTACACATTACTTTATTGTCTTTCAAATAAAAGATGGAATAGTTACAGTACCGCTTGGAATGCTATCTCTCTCTGAATGTGCATATCTTACACTCCGAAGAATTCCCAAACTTCTTGTTCTTTCTCCTGCTGCTTGTAAAGTCAAACGTTCAATTTTTCAACGAGTTCAAAACATTCTTCGACGAAAACTAAAGAAAATCAATGATGCATGGATGTCATTAAGTTTTATCAAAAAAACTTTCGGTTTGTCTAATATTTTTGATTTGGTTTAATTACTTCATTCTTGTTGTTTATTCTTTTTGTTTTATCATAATAAATTTTGTTGTTACCGTAATCTTTTTTCGACGCTTACAAATCGCTGTTATATCTTTTTTGTTATTATCTGAAGTTATAATTTTACCTTCGTTTATCACTTTTGACTTATAGAAACCCCAGTTTTATTACTTTTACAGTAATTTTTGTTGAAAAGAACATTTTTAAAAAAGTCTTTTGAAAAGTTCACGTTGGAATCAAAGGGAAAATAGCGTTTTTTGCAATAAATACTTTCAACGCCTCCGTTTTTTAAAAGCTCTATTTTTAAAAAAACTCGCTGCTATCCTGCTCAGAATTTTTTACTGATTCAGAATATACAAGGCTCATATCATATAACTTTAGTATAATCCCAGAATCGGTTGAGAAAGTTTTGTATGAGAACATGCATTTTTGTCATGTTTTTTACTGTTATATTTTTACAAAAGCATGATATTTAAAAAAACACTCTGCTATCTTTCTCAAAATTTTATGCTGAACTCAAGCTTATAAAGATCGCTTTTTTGAATATCTTTTTCAACCAATGTCGTGACCTACTTTTTTATTTAAATTGTATAAGGCCGATATTGGATTTTGTTCACCATGACATAGGCTATCTCATGGTATATAAAAATTGTAAAAATGTTGCTTTTAAGTAGGTCAAAACAGCTCAATCGAATAATTGCTTTACAAAACAATTACGCTAATAGCATCTCCCATAAATATCTCGGCAACATGTATTCTTTGCCGTAGGTCATTACAATTTCACATATCTCAGAAAAAGTAAGGTTTTCAGGTGGATATTGTTTCATCATTTTTTCAATAACATGTGAATAACTTAGGTCAAGGTTTTCTGTCATATCTGAAAAGAAACATTCAATATTTTTAATCTAACAATTAATAATTGAGTAGTTTTAAATTGCTTTTGACTACCACTTTTAAAAGACAATTTTTTATGTTGCTGTTAAAAGAAAAGAAAAATAAAATCTTTTTGTGAACAATGATAGCATTGATTTCTTTATCATTCATTTTTTATCAACAAAAAATGAGGTAAATGGACAATTTCTTCGTTCTGCTGATTGGGAATATGTTTGTCCATGTGTTTCAACAAAGGATGTTATATTTGCAAAAAAATTTGCTGTTTTTGAGAGAGAAGCTCGCTTTTTCTCTGAGCCTCTCTCTCAATAATAGAACCGAACTATACTCCCCTTTGGGTTCATGAGCCGTGAACACTGTTTCCGATTTTTAGAAAAATCGTTACCAAGTGCCACCAGCTGCGATTTATAGAAGCAGTCATTTTTTGAAATTTAATCAAAAAACATTGTTTTTTAAATTGATGTTATTTTAATGTTAATTGCCTGCCTAGCTAACTATTTATAAGGATTAAAAGCAATGTTAGAGGAAGAATTTGTAAAAATTTATCAAATAAATATCATTCTTTTTCTTTTTAAGGAAAACTACAGTAATACAGAAATTTGATAATTAGAAACAACACTTTTAAGTTGATCAGATGTTGAAAGCATAAAATAATTTTCGACCATCTTTACAAAATATTGGAATTGTTCGGTACAGTATCCCTTGCTATTTCATATTGCTACTTCTGCTAAATAAAAAACTACAGCTATTTTTCTTATCTAAATGTTTCTATAGTTGCTTTGCTTTTATCTTTTTCCCTTTTCATTTATTTAATATAATTAGAATTATACGACCAGTGATCACATTACCATAGAAACGGTGGAGGAAAAAATGCACAACTGGAAAAAACAATCAATTTGTTCTTGTTTCATTCAGGGAAAGCATCTATTTTTTTTTGTTGATCTGGATTGACAAAACTGCTGCTTTGTTATTCTTGCTTCTAATTTTATGCCTTTTTTAGTTGTTTCACTTTTTTCTTCTTTCTCACTAAATAATATAAAAAAATTATAGAAATAAATAATCGTGTATCAGCTTCTCATCATCAAAAATGGATTTATCATTTGATGAAATCACAAAATTAATGACATCTACTTCTGAAACAATGTATGCGAGTAAATTACCTTTCAAGCGTTCCACATTTTATTCAACTTATCATCAACAACAAGTTTTTACATTTCCTTATTTTATGATTCAATACATTGTTCAAAATCCAAAAACTCCAAAATTCTACCAAAAAATGATCAAAACATGCAAATATTTCTTCGTCAAAAACCCAATAATTATTATTAATTGTTTATATTTTGAATTGATAGATAATCAATGGCTTACTTGTTTATCCAAAAATGGTTATCCTTATTCATGGAATCGAAAGAAGCTTGCTATCGATACCGACAATATTTTATGCAAATTTTGGGTTACTAATTTTCTTGAAGTTAATCCTCCCAGAGAGAATCAACCTGATAAAAATCTTTTAAAGTTGATCATTCCAAAAATTTATCGTTGTGATGCCTGGAGGCTTCAAATTTGGAAACAGTATAACATTACTTTTGATGAATATAAACATATTGCTTCAAAGGCTAAAGATATCTGGATGGGTGATATGGTTATCAAATTTGAAAATGGTATAGCTGTTCCGATAGAAAAGCTTGTTGAAGCATCATCTCCTGATATCAACCATTTTGGATAGTAAGTTTTCTTACATATGATTTGATTTCCGTTTTTAAATATAAGTATTTCAGCACTGGAATTCCTGGTATTTTCGATATCGACAATTTTTATACATTTATAAAGGTAAACTATATTTATTAACTGCCTTTTAAAAATCACAGAATTTTCAGAAAAATACAAAAACGAGAATCGAAGTTCATTTTCTAAAAGACCCCCTTTCTGATGAATACAAAGCCGGCCTTCAAGCCATTGTTGATGAAATTCTTGCTACACTGACCGTAGACGTCCCCAACTCATGCCTGAGTTAAGGCCCCATATTTTGCCCAAATACTTGTCATAGTAAGGGATAGTTAGGGAAAAAATATTAGCGGCGGAATCCTTGATCCCTGGGTTTAATAGCTATATGAAGTACGTCAAGTAGCACACGACGGCTATATCATAGATGGAAATAACCCATTTTTTAGATCTATTATTACCAAAAATCATATTTATACTACTTTTTTAAGCTATTTGTGACAATATAATAGCACAAATTTTATTTTGGTAATACTTGATTTAACCTATTTACATCGTCTGCTACTTCGTGTGTCATCGTCTGCTACTTCATAATTTTCAAAGTTTTCTAAAAACATGAATTTTGCTATAAATATGATCCTATTAGCTTAGATAAGTATTATAAATACGATTTCGGGTAATAAAAGATCTTAAAAATGGATTATTTCCATCTATGATATAGCCATCGTGTGCTACTTGACGTACTTCATATAGCTATTAAACCCAGGGATCAAGGATTCCGCCGCTAATATTTTTTCCCTAACTATCCCTTACTATGACAAGTATTTGGGCATAATATGGGGCCTTAACTCAGGCATGAGTTGGGGACGTCTACGGTGAGAAAAAACTGTCGAGAATTCCTGACAATGTTGTCAGGATTACTTGATAAAAGTGGTCAAGTTTTTTGCATGACTTTTTGCTGGAACGCGTCAAGAAAAAGTATGAAAAACCTGACAAAAGTGGTCAGGTTTTAGTCAGCTTTTGGTCATTTTTTTTCTGACTAAAAGCTGACTTCACCGGTCAGCTTTTAGTTATGTTTTGGCCAAGGTTATGTCAGGAAAAGTGGCTCCCCCCCGTAATTAAGTACGAAAATATTTTTTTCCTATTTTTTGACGCTGAACACTTCTACGCCATTTGTTTTTGTTCAACCCCCGTAGAAATCCATGTTTTGCATTAACAATAACGTGTTTTACATAGAAAAATTTATTCTAGGGGGGTTGGACAAAAACTAATGGCGTAGAAGTGTTCAGCGTCAAAAAATTGGAAAAAATTTTTTTTGTACTAAATTACGGGGGGGAGCCACTTTTCCTGACATAACCTTGGCCAAAACATGACTAAAAGCTGACCGGTGAAGTCAGCTTTTTTTTATGTCCAAAAGCTGACCAGTTTGTCAATTTTTCCTGACATGGTCAGGAATGCTGACTTAACCAACCCTTGATTCCCAAATTCTTGACTTTTTCATCACAGCTTTTTTTCTCAGTGTAGTGAAAATCGGGAATATAAAGTCCCAATGATTTATTTTGCTGGTATGGACCTAATTATCAATAAATCATTGTTGACCCTTTCACATCAAAAATAACTTTTTTTTTATTTGTGGTATTTGTGATTTTTCTCTTCTTTGTTGTTAATGTTTAATAATATTTATTTCATGTTCTAACACATAAAGGCAAAAGATAATATACAATTTAAACAGAAAAAATAAAATTGACAATAAAATTACAGTTTGAAAATAAATATGTACAAACAATTTGGTAATAAAAATAAAATGTTGTAACTATCTTCAACTTTCTGTTTGTTGTTAATGTTCATAAGTATTGCCATCATTATAATAAATATATTGCAAAGAATTTGTTTCTTTTAAAAATACGAAGATGTGTTTTCTAAATATATCTTATTTTTTAGCAAAATTTTCTTTTACCATTGTTAAAATGTCTATAATTCTGTTTCGTTAATATTGTTATGAGCATCCCTTCGAAAAGCCTGCAAAATTTCAAAAAGATAGTATTCACAGTTTGGAACTTTTTAAATAAGAAAGAATATAGCAGCTTTTAAAATGCATCAAAAATTCAAACAACACAGAAAAAAAATTTTCGGATGAAAATGATTTTTTCTCTCATTTTTTCCAAACACTTGATTCAAAGCCACACAAAAGCGACAACATTTTTTCACTTTACACTTTTAAAAAACATGACGCTCTGTGATGCTTGGTATGAAAAAAGCAAAGATTACAGCTGTGATAAATGTTGTTACTTTGAATGAAGAACATTCTTCTCTTTTCTTTTTCACAATATTTTGCGGGAGTTGAAAAAAATGAAACATGATGTTTATCCCAAACAACAAATGGATGGTTGGCAATAAAACTATCAACAAAAGATAATAATTTTATATTAAACTAGAACAAAAATTTAGCATCACATGATGCTGAATATTTCGTAATACAATACAATATTAAAACAATTAAAGCCTTAATAATAAAATTCAATAAGAAGTTTGTGAAAGATATTTATGACGTTTATAGCACATACTTTAAAAAAGTTTATCACGCTGTTAATTTGTTTTTTGTAATTGCTACAAAATTTGCTTTAGTTCTGGTTTCAATGTGTCTCCAAAATCGAGTTAAAGATGTTTAAAAAATTTCAAAATTTATTTTATTAGTGCAAGAATATTGTGATTCAGTGAATTAATATCGAGCATTTCAAGTGCTGCATTCAGGTTATATCTTAAAAGCTTTTCAAAATCTTCCCAAAGAAAGTTGAAGTATATTTTGTTACCAATATTTAAAAAAAGCAAAAATCAGAAAATATACAAAATATTCAGATAAAAACAAAATAGTGCAAAAATCTATTTTTTTAAAGAATTTTCGTCGTTCATCTTTCTTTTTTGCATTATTTTACACACGGACAAGTTTTTTTGTTGTTGTTTTTTTCTATTATTCAATGCCTTTCCTTTTGCTCTTTTTTCTTTTTCTCAACAAAAAGATGCTGCAAAAGATCTTGTATTTTAAATATAGCGAAAAGCAGTCCTTGAATCATAAATTTTCACTTTGTACGGCATTTTATGTTTCAAATAAAATATAATTGGGAAACGGGCAATATTAGAGCTTAACAAAGTTCATTGTAATTTTCTCAAATGATACAATCACATTGACGCAGGAGAAAACTTTGGATTGTGCAAAAATATCTGTAAAATATTTTGTTTATGTTTGACGGTGATTATAAAACTTTAAAAACATTGTTTATGGCACCTTGCCTTTTTGTTGGATATATATTGCATTATTGATCAATGTTGTTTTTGTAATCTTAAACATAGTATACTTTTTTTATGGAAATTTAGGAAAAAGTAAAATAGTAATAGAATTTAAAATTGGAAGACTAGTAAGACATATAAAAGATTCAAACAGCGGATATCTGCTGAAATCATATTTTGTAAGCCTCTAATTTTTGTCTCACTAGCAAATACGATAACATTATAAACAAAAAATGTTTGCTGAAAAAAATTCTTTCGCAGTTTGCAAAAATTGATTTTGTCAAAAAAATGCTCATTCAATGTTTTGTGCTAGTCTTTGTGATCGCCCTGTGTTTAACTTTTTCCTTTCTTGTTTCAAAACACTCCCTTTTGCATTTTTTTTTGCTTTATTGCTGCTTTAGCAAAGCGTTGAAAACATCTGGTTCTTTAATATTCTATTTTCAAAGCATTTTAAATTTTTCACTTAGTTCACGTGGATTTGTTTTTTACACTTTTTGATTTGCGTTATTATTAAATCCACAAAGTGAATCTGCCATTATTGATACTGCTGAAAGAAATCTTTAAAACACGAATTTAAATTTCTAAAAAAATATTTTTTTCATGTTTTCAAATAAAAATACTTCGAATATATTATAACAAAAATATTCCAATGGTAATAAAATGCAGACAAATAAGTGTCAATTTCAAAAAGCATTTCCGTAGAAACATTTTTGATCTTTTTCTACCTTACACGTTTCACCTAACTTAATCAAAACAGAAAACATTCTGTTTAATTATTGAAATTATTTAAATACTTCAAAAATTTATGATAAATAGTTTACATATTTTAAAAATAAGTAATGGAGTTTAACAGGAGGCTTTAAACAGTTTTTTATTAGAAATAATATTATAATGAAAACACCCTATCACAAATTTCATCGGTCAATAATTTTTGGTAGAACATAAATTCTATTTGTATCATAATACGTAACATTGTATGAATCGAATATCAATGAATTTTTATCTTTCAAATCATTTGTCATAAATAGCTCTTGATTTCCATTCATAGCATATCATTGGACTGAGGCAAAATTTTTTAAACAACAACAAAAACAATTCTTTGATATTATAATGGCGATAGATGTAACAGTCCCTGGATTCTCTTTAAAACGCAGATGCATCTCTCAAACAAAAGTTGTTGTGTTTCTCTCTACTTTTATTGTTTGCTCTTTTATTTTATCCCTTAGCTAAACATATTTACTTACTACAAAAAAATGTGAAAAATGCTTTAAAAACAGACAAAATAATTGAAAAGAATTAAATAGTTTAATGAAACAAATATTTAATTTGCGGGGGTTAAAAAGTGACGATTTGTTTTTTTTTAAATCCATCATAACTTCCGTGTAACAAATTTTATAAAACTGTTTTTGTCATACAAAAATGTTTGTGTTGCTCCTCTTTTTGTTGCTGCTTACTGAAAGTTTAAATTCATTTTATCTTCCAGCAGAATATCATCAGCATCGAATTAAAAGACAAGAACTAATCGAACTAGTAAAAGTACGTTTAACAAATTTTTAGATTTTACAAATCAAGGTTTTTCAGACATATCTCAAGCAATATGGCTATAATGAAAATGTTCCATTATGTCCAAATAAAAATCAAACGTAAATAATTTTATTTTTTTCTTTAAAATTTAATGTTTCATTTATTTAAGCATAACTTGTGCAAAAGATAATCCAAATCCTCCTGTAGTCACAGAAGAAGAAGCATTGAAAAAATTTCAAGAATATGCTGGATTAAATAAAACTGGAAAAATTGATGATGCAACTATTGAAATGATGAATAAACCGAGATGCGGAAATTCTGATGCTAAAAAGATTATTAAAAATGATTGTAAGTTTTTTGTGTTATCCGATAAAAAATGAATAATTACGAAAAAGAATTCTGATTTATATAAAATCGTGAGCTAATTTTATATCGACACTTATTTCCAATCTGGATTAGCTTAATCCGATTTAAGGAAGAAGCGAAATTAAATTTGAACTTAACATCATTTAGCAAAGTGTTCCCAAATGTCAAAATAGTATTTGCAAAAGTGATGATCCATAATTACAAATATGAGCTCTCAGAAATTAAAAGAAACAATTTTCCGTCAATCTTGAATCCCTTATAATTTAACAATAACAGTTTTTTAGTTCTGCCGTTGAAAGGAAAATGGATATTATATACATTTTTGAATTTTACTGACAATATAGAAAAACAAACAATCAGGTTAGTTTACAAAAAGGGATTAATTAGTTTTATCTTCTTGACACGTACCTGACCTGATAACATATCAACCGCAAAAAAAGCACCTGCAGAAATCTTAAAAGTACAATGTTTTAATATGACTATCAGGGAAACTAGGCGTAAAGGTTAGAGTGTGGTTTGAAATGGCCACAAACAGAACTTTGAGCAAAAATTTTCATCCTTTTAGATACAAAATGATGCAAGCTTTTTCTACATGGGAAATGGTGACTCCACTGAAATTTTTTGAAACACAAATAATCGAAAAGGCTGATATTAAAATACTTTTCGCAAAAGGTGATCACGGTGACGGAGATCCATTTGATGGTGCACCTGGTGGAGTGATTGCTCATGGATTTCCAGATGGTCGCATGCATTTTGATGATGATGAAAATTGGAAAACTTATTCCAAAAATGATGAACCGCAATATGATCAAAAAGATATTTTATGGGCTGCTGTACATAAAATTGGGCATGTGCTAGGGCTTCTTCATACTGGGAAAGAAGATTCATTAATGTTACCATTTTATTCAAATCCAGTTAAACGAAATAGTGAGGATAGAAGCTATGTATTTCCTCAGTTGATATTTAATGATGTTGAAAATGTACAAAAAATTTATGGTAAAAGAATTTCTAAAGCTGGAATAAATAAACTTACATCAGCTACAGAATGTAATGAATATTGTTTTATTTAAATGAAATACATGTAAAATAAAAGTATTTTTTACATGTTTCTATTACAAGGTGATTCAAGAATAGTGCCAAATTTAAGTTTTTCTTAAGCTGGACAAGAGGCAGAGTTTCCCAAGTGCCAAAATTTTATATGAAAAAGATGGCTCATGTCAGTTATAAATGTTCTCACGACATATGAGCTCAAAAAACTCAAAAGAAGCAATTTGCAGTCGAAAATCAAGTTGAAATAAACTGTTGATAAAACTTTTACATCAAAAAAAACAAAATAATTTTTAAGAAGAACATAAGATTTAAGATTTTCATTGAAAAAATAAAAGAAGCAATTTTTAATATGTCAGCTTAATCTTTTGATTAGCTATATGGGTTTGAATTGAATTAACTTCTTGTCGATTATAATTTCTTTCAATCGTCTGCTATTTATTAATTACAGAGTGATTCAAGTATTTGCGCACATGGTTTTGTTTTAAAGTGGCATGGATTTAGAAAATTCATACTTTTTGGAAATGATAGTTGAAAAATTAACTCTTTAGCTTCAAAAATAACAAAATGACAGAAAAAATGAAAGTTGTAGTTTTTTTAAAAAATTAACTTGAATAACCCAGTATATTTAGTTAAATTCCGAGACTTGACTCTGGCAAGAGTTGGGAAAATCTTAAGCTTAGAATTCAGAAAATTCAAAAACTTACTCATTGATAAAGTAGACGGGTTATTGAAAATCACAAACTTATAAATGTCATTCCCTTCTTTCCATCTGTAAGAATAACCTAAACATAAGAAAAATGTTTTTTACGTTTTAGAATATAATAATATCCCACTTCTCTCCCAATCATATTCACTAAAAACAGGTTCAATATAATTGCCATTTTCATCACTTGGATTTGCATTTTTTATATACATAATTGAAGTTTGATTAGTAGATGGTTCACGTCCAAAATATTTTCCAAAAGTGAACAATGCAGTTGCATAGAAATCGTTGGCAGAATCATCAATCTTTTCACCAACTTTATATCTTTTCCATTTCACATTTAAATCAAAAGCAAAGGTTTTATTTTTTAATCCACCTACAGGACTACCTTTTTCATTGAATGGTACAAAATTGACACTCATAAAAGATATATTTTGATATTTATCAATATCAGAAAGAAGAAGCTCTTGCATTTTCAGGCAATCGCGAAATCGAATAATGGGATCCCAAGTTTTGAAAGCTTTTGATACTGCTTCTCTGAAAACTTTTTACAGACAATATTGAGTTTATGATAGTTTTTTTTGAAACCACTGTTTTTAAAAAACACTTACCGTACAACTGCCATAGTTAAAGTTGGAGGATTATTTAAGACCATATAATAATCTGGCTTCACCAAATAATTATCTGAAAATAACAAAACCTTTATCACCAATCACATTTATTTCTAAAATTTTTCTCACATCAATAAAGCTTTCCAAAATTAAGTTATTTTTGATTCAAACTTATCAACTTACTTAAACGTATTGAATGTGTTGAACAAAAGAAATATGCCATAATAAAAATAAGATATTCAGTTTTCATGTTTAAACAATCCCAAAAAAAGCAAAAGTTTTTTAATGAAAAAATATATTTTAGCTAAAAAATAAACAATGAGTAAATTGTTTTGTCAAGCAACAGAAAAAATATTTTAAAAAACACGTTGTTTACCTAAAGCATTTTTAAAATTTTTGTTCGAAAATGTTTCTACTATGACGTGTTCAAACATAACAACGATATTTTTTTGTCATAACAAGGTTTATGAGTGTCGGCAAAATGATTTCATTTTAACCGAAAATAATCAGATGTGAATGGAAGCATAAAGGAATCTTTTTTTCTTTGTTTACAGATCCTGGACGACTTTCATCTGCTGCTGATGTTTGAGTTGGTTCAGGTACAGAAGGAGGATAAACTGTTTGATCAAAGCAAAATAATAAAGACAAATCAACATCTGATAAACAAGATACATAAATTCTTGGGAGGCATTTTTTCATTCGACATGAAGTTTTCAGTTTTAATTTGTTTTAAAATAAGACAAAACTTGAATTTCAACATCATATAAATTTTTGTTAAAAATTTCAATATATTTTTCAACCGAAGCTTCCATTTTTGTTACATGAAATATAAGTTTTAAATCATCAAATCCAGACAACACAAATTCAGATTTAAAATATTGATAAGCTCTTTTCAAAGATTGTAGACAAGTAAAGGAAGTTTAAAGTTGATATCTCACAAAATAAACATTTTCATTGATTTCTTCCATGACATTTGCAGTAATCAACAAAGAAGCTTTTTTGTGATTTTGGAAAGAGTCTTTTGTTATTAAATTTACGTTATTTAAAAAAATAAATATTTCAGTAATGGTCCGCACTAAAACGGGCCGGGTGACTAATTGCCAGGCCGGGTGATGAATACAGAATTTCCTCAAAGTAGCTTCAAAATTTGAATAAATATCATATTCAAAAGAATCTGAATCCAAAATTTTTCAGAAGCTTCGAGATTCGAAGAATCTGAATCCTTTTTTTCTTGACTTCAAAAAAAGATGCCTAAAAAAGAAGCCAAAAAACGTCTGCTTTTTTCCTTTATTTATCCCAGTACGAAAACTGACAAGAGACAAGTTGCAACTTTTTTCTTTTTTTGACTAGAGAAGCAAAGAACAAGTGCACTTTTTTGCGTTGAACATTCCTTCACCCGGCTCGGCAAATAGTCACCCGGCCCGGCGTTTAGTCACCCGGCCCGGCTTTTAGTGCGGACCTTCAGTAATATAAAAAATTGATAATTTGTTAGGACAACAATTCGCGCCAAATAAATGAGTATATAAAGTAATCAGTGAGAGATAAAATTTTCATTTTCAAAAAATTTTTTAAGAAAAGCTCTTTATTTTGCTGCGTGTTTTTTTTATTAAGTACAATTTTTATTTTTAATAATAGTGTTTTAACTTTTCAGTTGCAAGTCTATATCTGAAAATCTTTTGATTGAAGAATGTGTTTATATGATAATGATGATTGGGAAGAAAATTATTTCGGTATATCAGTGCTGGTCCTTCCATTTACCCGTGCAATGGTTATGGCAACTTATCGTCGTCAACAACCATTTTCTTTGCCAGATTCTATTATGCATTATATCGCTAAGAATCCTTCATCAGCAAAAATTTATCAAAAACTAGCAATGTCATGCAAATACTTCTTCATCAAGAACCCTCTGATTGTTGTTTCAACTTTATCACTTCAAGTCGATTATGAATTTGATGATGTTATTGTTTTTGGTGTTGGAAAACCTGTATGGTATACCAAATGTGATGGCAAGCGTCTTGATCTTAGCATTATTACAAGTAAATTATGGGTTACTGAAAAACTTTCTATCAAAAGTGATTATGATGAAAGAACTCAAGGATATCTTCCATTTACTTCTCTTCCAAATATTTATCGTTCTGATGCAAAAGAATGCTCATTTATGCAAATTGATATTTCTTTAAAAGATCTTGTCCTACTTGCTTCAAAAGCTGAAAAAATTTCTTTCAATGATGGTACTCAAGTAATAAATGATGATGATGGCATTGTTGTTGCTTTGGAAAAAATTGTCGCTGCTCTTCCCAATCTTAAAATGCTTATTTATGTGTAAGTGTGTTTTCATGCATTTTTGCTGCTGGTTCTAAATAAGTTGTTTAGTTTACATGATACTGATTCTTCTAAAATTGTTACTGCTGAAACCGCTCGAGAATTGATTAAGATTCCGCATTTTTCTAATCTTGATAAATTTCAATTATGTAATGTCCCCGAATCCTTTGATATCGATTGCTTTTTTGGATATATTAAGGTATAATTAATGTGTTTACTATGATTCAAATATTATTTTCAGGGAAATAAAAAGACCGAATTTCGTCTTTTTTTTGATCCTCAAAATTCTGAAGAATATGATGATCGCCTTGAAGCCATTGTTGCTGAAATTTTCGAAAATGAAGATCGTGATTATATGGTTCCATTAATTTATTTTTCTTAACTTAATGGTACTTCTTTTACCATGTTTTTGCGTCTTACCTATTCTTAACGATATTTTTTGTTTTATTATGCTGATTTTCTTGCTGTTGTAGTATTTTTTGTGGAATTATTATCAACTCATTGTTCAAAAATTATTGTATGTGAAAAAAAGTAACTGACTTTTGAAACTACGTTATTACAGTAAAAACATTTTCTTGCAAATGCTTTAAGATTTTTAAGTAATCGTTTTTTTGTTGATTTTTTTGGAATTGGTAGTAAACATGTAAATTAATTTATCTCCTAAATTACTTTATTAAACTAATTATTAAAAAAAAAAGGCAGATGAGTAACATATAAGAGCTATTAAGTCGAATCGCCAATTTCTTATTTAGGCTTTTGCATCCATTTTTTTGCTGTTGTAAAAATTATTTCGCAACAAGGACGTCAGCAAGGGGGGCCTGAGGGGCACGTGCCCCCTCCGAAATTGTAAAATTCCTTTGATCTTATGCCGACGCGTGCCAAAAGCGGCAAAGATCAAAAGCGTGCCCCTTCCGGAATTGTTGTGCCCCCCTCGAAATTTTTTTCTGCTGACGTCCTTGTTTCGCAATATCGCAAATAACATTTTCCTCACAAAGATGCACATTCAATAAAGTCCTCCATTGTATTTCTTTTTCCTTCCATTTTTTGAAACATTCCTTGTTGCTTGTTCAATTTTCCGCTTAAATTTGCTTTCCATAGTGCGTTGTTTAAACGCAGAGATTTTAATTAAAGAGATAGTTAATTAATTATTATTAACTTTTTAAAAGAAGTTATTTGCACACTGAAAATGTTTTTTAAAAATTCTTTATATGATTACGTAACAGCCATTTTACTTTTATTATTGGTTCTATGTTGATACGTTGCTGCATAAATATTATGATTTTCTAAATTGTCCTTAACTGATAATGTTTGTAAGGCAGTTTTTATTCAAAAAACAACATTAAAAATAGTCTAGTTTCATTAAAAATTCAAACAACTAAAGAAGACGTCGGAGATAATTATTTGAAATGGAAAAGCAACATTAAACACTGCTTCACATTTAGATACAAAAGTTTTAAAATTGCTGTGTTGTGTCTCTTTTTTATTACACAAGGATGGGCCGACGTCTTTTAAAGCATAGAAATAGCACATTTTGAAATCTTCACATCTACGACGCATTTTTTCTTCATTTCGTCTTTGTGGTGATTTTTTTCTTCTTCCATTTTTTTGGTTTTCTCAACACATCCCAAAACTAATGCCCATATGTTCTGCATTAGTGCATCTGTTTTTCTATAATATAAAACCCAGATTTTTAATGCTTTTTGAATAATTTAAATGTTTTTTTAATGTTATTGGAAAACATAATTATAATTTCAAATCCCTTATGAAAAAAACTTAATCTGAAAAACATTAACAAGCATTGCCAGATTCATGGTTCATTTTTAATAAAACAGCAATTTCTATTTATAACAAAAGTCTAAACTTTAGGAATTTTCGAAAACTCCAGAAACTGCTTTCAATCAAAATTGAAAATTTTAGATTTGCCAAAGTTCATGTTTTACAAAATTTCACTCTTTTAAAAACGTTTAATAACGCAACATTAGAAATATATATTAATATTTAAAACTCAATTTATTTAAAAAATATATAAAGAAGCTTTTACAAGCATTAATTTTTTATTTTCAATTATCTTTCAACAATCCAAAATTATTTTTATTCTGTAAATTACTTCACTTTTTTTCTTTAACTTTTTTTACTATTGTATTCGCTGTTGCCAGCTTTACATTGATTTTAATAACATTTTTTCCGAAACACATGCAATAATGGCTATTACTTTTCTAAATATATTACTAAAAAAAGATTAAAAAAATCAAAGATAAAATGCAAAGAGTAATTTGAGAGAAATTATTTGTTGCAAATAAAAAAAGTATTTATCGAAAAAGCAGTGTTCAACGATTTCACATCTTTTATTCACTTCTTGAGACATTTTTTGGCGCCGTAATTTTTTTTGCCGATTAACACTGAAAACGCAATGCTGTCAGTCATAAATCAATAGAGAAAGAAAGCTAGGAGTTTTGTTGCCCATTTTAATTCATAGGCAACATTAGCAGTTTTTTATTTTTGCAAATTGAATTTTTGGTAATATTTTAAAAAAAATATTTTAAACTTTTATGGAAATTCATTAAAAAGCTTTTTCACAATGAATAATTGATATCATTGATAAAAAAATAGTTAAAAGTTTCACCATCAAAGCATCAGTGATGGATCATTTATTAAACAAAGCATTTTACAAAGTTATACAATTTTCTTCCTGGAGAACGCTAGGGTTTATGTTGACAAAATTTGATACTTTTTTTGTCAACGTTGAATCTTTAATTCAAAAATTTAAAAAACGTATTCCAATAACAATGATTTTGGTTTTAGCAGAATTAAATAATTTTTACACTAATATAAATACTATTTTAATGTCCACCTAATCGGCTGTATAACATTATAATCAAAAACAGAATTATTGCAAATCAAAAACTAAACACAATAAAAATCCTTACCCAAAAAAAGATGCCTTGGAATAACACTTTATGTCACCACTCTTTTAGAGGGCTGTGTTTTGTTGTGTCATATTTTAGTTCTCCTAAAAAACACTTGAAAATTGCCCATTCAAATTTTTGATTCTTTCTTTGTTTTTTGTTGATCTCCAACACTGGTGATCTTTTTCATTTTCCCTTCAAAAATATTGCTGCAGTAACGACGGTTCCTTTCATCTTTTTTCTTTTTTTGCATAATTTTAGTGTGATAGTTTTTTTCATATTTAACTATCAACTTATATTTTAGTGGTATTGCTGTAGCAATGGATTCGTCAGATTCTAAAGAGCACACTACATCAAATCCTACCGTTGACGTTGAAGAAGCAATGATAATTAGCGATGCTGAAAATTCTGTAGTGAGCAGTAATAGCGACGAAGATATGTCTGATACTGAGGAAACAACTTCAAGCACGGATTGGGAATTTGATGCTGATTATGTTAATGGTGCACCAATGCTCCTAATTAATAATGAATCATAAGGTTCTTTGGGATTGCCAATAAAGTGCATTTGTTAAAGCATTCTGTTGGGACATGCCTTCAAACAGGACAGAAAAAGCTACGCATTTTCTTAAATATTCAGAAGCATTAGAAAAAGAAGTTGAAGTATTCAGAAATGTGAAACAGCATTTGAAACTGGGATAGAAAACGCATTGAAATAAAAGCTATGCGGCTTATTTTTCTTTGGCGACTTTTACGACTATTTCGAAACATTACCATCTTCTTGCACCTCGGAAACAACTTCTTTTGACAGATTTGTTATCTACGAAAACATAATCGATCAAAAACATTTTTGGATCATCGGAAAAGAAGGTGATTCATTTTGTGTAACAAAAATGTGTTGAAATTAAATGTCAAAATGAAACGAAAAGTTGCAAAGAGCATAAAAAGCATCAAAAAAAGTACTGCTGGATATTTCTTTTCATTGCATTTCTTTATTTTACCAGCAAAATGTCCCGCCAACTTTATTCTTCTATTTATCTGGCAACTTTTAGTGAGACTAGAGTTTTGAATAATTGAAATTAATGAGATTATTAAACTTTTTTTGAGAACATTTTATTTTAAATTGTTGTATTAAATTTATTTTATCTCAATATGTATCAAACGAAAAAACCAATATTAAAGTAAAAAAAGATTCTGTACATTACATATTACATTTAAAACTAGATTTTTGATTCCCCTAATCATCAGGAAATTTATAATGATCTGGTGGGTCAAAACTTGTATCATTACTATCGACTTTAATATAAATCAGTTCTGGTTTCGCCATTAGCTAAAACGTAAAATTTAATCTTCTCATTTCGTTTTATTGAACACATTATTTTCTAATTATTTTAAAAATTCAAACCAAACAAGAAAAAAGATATGCATTTTTCCGTCAGCTTTTTAAAAGAGTTTGAAAGCGAACGAAAAAAACTCAGACTAGAAAACAACAAACATCTGTTTTTGCTGTCGATGAAAATGTTTATTTTTTCAAAGAAATTATAAAAAGCTGTAAGAAAAAGAAAGAAGGCTGTTGCTCTTTTCGATCAAATGCTTTCCTTTTCGCACTTCCCTGACGCAAACATTTATTTTAACAATCTATTATTTGTACATTTTGAATATTTAATTAAAAAAACATTGTAATACTCTTTTTTAGTAAAGAGATTTCTTAATTATTTTTTCAAATTTTTAAATGATTACAGATGTTTTAATTTTGTGAAGTGATTGGATGTGATCAATTCAAACATTATTAATATAACAAAACCAAAACAAACGTTTCGAATAATTATAAAAATTTAAAATACAATGTAAATTTATTATTCAAACACAATTTTTTAATTAAATCAAAAATATTATGCCATGTGAAATTGTGATTTTAAGCTTTTGTCGTACTGACAGCTGCTCTAACTATTTCTCCCATAAGCCTACTGTAAAAAAATTGTAATCATATTAGATTTTCATTTTTACAGTAATTTTTGTTAGAAAACCTTTTTTAAAACACTTTAAAATTCAAACGAAACAAAAACATGTTTGCCACATTGTTTTTTCAAAATGTTTATAACGTCATCAATGCTGGACAAAAAAGTAACAAAAATAAGCAAATACAACTTTTTCGTTGTTAAGTGATTTTTTTCATAAAAACTTTTCAGACCTGTAAAAAAGAAAAAGGATTGCTCTTTTCAGTTTTTTCTTTATTTTCGCACTTCTTTTTGCTATGATATTGACATCGTTCAAATTAACATAATTAATTCCAAAATGGACAAGAAGGTGCCATTTATAATTAGAGAGACGTTCTGACTTTTAAAAAAACGAAATAACACCTATATAAAAAAAAGGCAGAGAAATTTTTTGATATCCTTGCAGCTATAGACTGGTTTTTTCAGGTGAAACAATTGATTGAATTTTTACTTGCTCCACTTTGCGTAGAAACAAAAATTTCATTCAAACCATTTTTCTTGGTCGAAAATATTTTTTTGTCAACGAATCATATTTTGAATACGGAAACAAAAATGCCATCATTTGATACTCTCAACATTCAATCACCAAAGTTGAATGGAAAAAAACTTCAATCTTCTCCTTATGCAAAACCAGTTTCTTCACCACAAACAAAAAGCAAAGAAATTTCAAAACAATATTATTCTACAAATTTAAATGATGAACCAACAGAAAAATATATTTGTATGATTTGTTTAGAATGCCTTCAACCAAGTAATACTCAATTTACAAATTGTGGTCATATTTTTCATACAGCTTGTTTAAAATTGTGGTATAAAGTGAGTTTCTTTTTTTTTAAAATATATTTTGAAGCTGCTTTAACACCCAACTTTTTAGACCCGAAATGAACAATGTTGTCCACTATGTCGAAATGGTGATATTTTTGATGCTCCATTACTTCCAGTACAACAACAATTGCAAGAAGATAAAGAAACTTTTGAAGAATATGATGATTATGAAAGCTTGCAACAATCGGTTATGACCTCGATATTTCAATTATGGCCAATTTCAGCTTTTTCAAATCAACAACCTAAAGGGTAAGCCCCTCTAAAAATTTCATCTTTACATGTTTTTTCTTTTTCAGTCTCTGGAATATGTCAATCCGCTCACTAGAAGCTTCACAAAAAGCTTTTAAAGCTGGACAATTCCTACAATCATATCGCTTTCTTCGTCGTTCAATGCATTTACATGATGGAATACTATTTTGTGAAAATTCAAGCATTTTTATGAAGCATTATGGATCTGATTATTCTACAATGGAAACATATTTTGTTCCTTTGATCAAAAAGCTTGATGACAAATTTACAGCTTATTTCTCAGACATTGCTTCATTGGAAACAGAAATTCGTTCTTTACAAAAAGAATTTATTGAACGTTGCTCAACTAAATTTACTTTTTCTCTTTGATACCTCTTCTTTTTGTTTTGAATTTTTTATGCTTGATTCTTTTTTTGAATAAACAATTTTTTGCATTGAATTTAATGTAGACTTGTTTAAGCTTTTAATTAATAATGAGCTTTATACGCCTGTATTTCTTCATAGTGGATTTTTCTTTGATAAAATCGCTGTGATTTAATACTTTTTGATTGTGTTATAAATAGCTTTATAAATATTTTTTTTTAAATCTTCAAAAACAAAAACAGTGGCAAAAAACAACTTCGGTATAAAAGAAATTCTATTTTCTTATTTGCACTTTAGTTGCCACAAATGTCAAAGACGTATACGACGCAAAAAATGATAAATGCTATGTTGCCTCCGATCAACCATTTCAAAAAGCAGTATTTCAGACAGATGGAAACTTTACCCCCATAAAAGAAAGTATGAAACACTACTTTATGGCTCATTTCACTAGCAAATTCTTTTCTTATTTTTGTGCATAGTAGTTTCTTTTTTTGATATTTGAATGTGAATTATTATTGTCGCTTGCCCTACTTTTTGTAATATTTTAAAAACACGTTATTAAAAACAAACAGTGTAAAATATACAAACGGCTGCAAACATTTTTAATTAAAAAGTATAAAAATGTTGTAAACAGCAAATAGAGATTTAATAATGTTAGTAGTTTCTACTTTAGTATAACGATAAAAATTTTATAAATTGTATGAAACGTTATTCTAGATTTTTATTCATTTATTAATGAGTTCTTCTGGTGATGATTCATTAACCAAAATTTCGCTATTCTCTATAACAGAAATACTTTTGCACATATATTTTATTGCCCAAATAAACAGCGGCTAAAATTATTCATAAAAATTCAAAAAACATTTTTACGCGACTAAGATTGTCAGCGCAAGAAAGTAAAGGTCGAAAGAAAACTATATCGCTCCTTGTCATTAGCAGGCTTTCAAAAAAGAAGAAACTTGCCTTTTTTTATTTTTTTGGTCTATAAACAAAATAATTTTATTGCTTTTCTTAAAAAATTAAAACTTTTGATGCAATGCAAACACAACACCTGCATTTTGGTTTCTGATGACATTTATAATTTTTTTCAATTATAATGATTGCTGATTTTCTTTTTCTGAATTTTTTGGTTTATGCTTCTATGCAATTTTGTTGTGATCCTTTTTAGCATTATTACAATATTTTTTATCTTTTATAAAAAATCACTTCTTTGTTGATTAATTATAGCTGCTTTCCTTTCAAAATATATTCAACAAAAAAAAAACTTTTTTCAAATTCATATTTTTTTCTAATCCTTTTGCGATGCAAATTATTCAAAGTCATTATTATTATTTCTGTAAATTATTTAACGTTTTTAACACATTACATTTTTACTGTCATTTAAATATGTTGTTCTCTTGTGACAAAACATGTCTTTTTAGAAACCAATCTATTTTTTAAAAAGAAACTCGTGTTTCTTTAAAACAGTAGTTATTAAAAATGGCTCATTAAAAAATTCAAACAGCAAATGCAAAACGAAATTTGAAAAAAAGAACAGAAAATTTTCTCAAAAATGTTTTCCTAAATGTTACGAAAGAAACATGTATTAGGAAAAAAGCTTTTTACAATTGTGTATTTTTTTATTCAACTCTTTAGACATCGTTTTGGCGCTAAAAGCTTTTTTGTGAATCAGCGTTTTAACCAATAAAGGAAGGAAAAATGCAATGGTGTCGGTGATAAAAAATGAGAGAAAAAAATCGCTAATGTTGGCTCTAATTTTAAAAAAACGTATTTATACAGTGGCACTTTTTTATTTGTTATTCTGTGAATATTTTATAGTTTTTTTTATATAATTTTATGTTTGTGTTTTATTGTAGACTTAATTATTGACAAAATTTATACAAATTGTAAATACAGTTCAAATTTTCTTCAATATTAATGCAAAGAGTCAAACACACAACTAACAAAAATATTAATACAATGAAAAAAAATAATTGATTTAACTGTTTATTTATAGCAATCTGAAATTCATTCCTTTTTTAAACACATTTGTTAAAAGCATTGTGACATGCGTTTTTGCTTTAATAATGAGCTATTAAAGCTAGTTTGACGGCTGAATGATGCAGTCATATTTTTTTAAAAATAGTTACAGTTTAACAATCAGTGTTTTTCATGAGAATGTCTCAAAAATTCAAACAGCGCTTGAAAATTATGTAAGAAAAAACGACTTTTGCCAACAAGAAATACCATTTTGTCAAAAAAAATGAAAGGCTGAAAAGCACATAAAAAACAAAATCTATGTCGTATTCCAAAATTTGCATACAAATACAATAAATTTATCAAAACAACAATTAAAAGTTAAAAATTAAGAAAATTATCCGAAAATTTCAAAAATGCCTAAAAACTGTCATTTAAAAGGAATTTTTTGCAACGCTAAAAAATGCTCTTTGTCAAAAGCACTAAACGAACTAAAAAAGGGGCAGCGTCATCATTTTCACAACACATCATCAACGATTCTTTAAAAAAATAAAGTTTTTCTGCGATTGGCATAATACAGCCAAAAAATTTTCGTTTCTTTTTGCTGCTAATACAAGGTATCCTTCTTCTGAACGGTGCTACGCAGTTTGCGCCGACGACAATTGCGCGGCGACATTTGCGCACGACATTTGCGCCGAATCAATTGTCGCGACAACTGCGCCGACGACATTTGCGCCGACGACATTTGCGCGAACGACAATTGTGCCGACGACAATTGCGCCGATGAAACGATAATTGCGCGGATTGAACGACATTTGCGCCGAATGATTAAAAAAGCTGCAAATTAAAGTCAAAAAGTAATATAAAGTGTTATTTTTTAATTTGGATTGTTGGGGACTTTGTTAAGAGATTCTGCACATGAAGCTACTGTTTCTCGGCCGCTTAATATGATATCCGCCCGCTCTAAAGTGGATATTTATTAAATCAGTCAGAGCTAATCTAACAGTTTCAGGATTCATCGGGATTCAGAATCGTCGAATTAAAAAGACTCAGTTTTTTTTCTTTTTATTCACTCCACTCTGTGCGAGAATATCACACCCCTTAGTATAGCTGTCGCTGCACTCAGTCCTGTATCGTTTTTGACCCCAAGCTCAGCATGGGCTCGCGAGGCCGAAGGCCGAGGGTTAGGCTTAGTCTTAGGGCGAGGCCGAAGGCCGAGCATCTCAGGCTTACCTCATTTAATATAGATGTCACCTTATTTAGTATAGGTGTCATCTCATTTAGTGTTGGTGCTACCCCAATTGATGTAGGGTAAGAAACAACTTTTCTGCGCAAAAGTCGTTTCATCGGCGCAACTGTCGTCAGCGCAGTTGTCGTTCGCGCAAATGTCGTCGGCGCAAATGTCGTCGGCGCAGTTGTCGCGACAATTGATTCGGCGCAAATGTCGTGCGCAAATGTCGCCGCGCAATTGTCGTCGGCGCAAAACGCGGGGTGCCTTCTGAACACTCTCTCACTTTTTGCTTTCACTTTTGCTTCTTTTTTGTTTTATTGCAAGTTTTACTTTTAAAAAAGCGTTTCGTCACAAATATGATGTGTCACTTTTCTTCTGCTAAATAAAAAAAGTCCACATTTAGACACTTCTATGTTTTTGTATGAGATGGTGCAACGGAAAGATCTTTGGTAGTGCAAGTTTTGATCACAAAGTTTTCTTGTTTTTTAAAAAGCGTTAGACTTTTACACTATTTTTAATATTTTTTGAATATTTTGTTTTTTAATTTTGAGATATCTTTAGTGTTTTAACAAGTTGCTAATTATAGTTTTAACGAATTGCTAATAATTGCTTAATTACAATTATTAGCAATTCATTTTTTTGTTGTTCTGTTATGTTGATTTTCTTGCTGTTATTATAGCACTTGCCTTATTGAATTTTTTATAAAAGTTTCTTTAAAAATTTCTTTAGTCTATTGAGCAATAATGCAGTGATAAAATTCTTTACAGCACTTCACATGAATATCTTTATTTACAGAATTGATTTCATTATGTAACTTTAATTCAATAAAGTTCACAATATTTCTTCATTTCTTTGCAATTTTGACCTTTTAAATTGTGGCGACAAAAAGGGAATACATTTATTTATAGATTGGCAGCAATAGAGCAACATCTTATTCATTTTGTGATCTTTTTTTGCTCTATTTATCCATTAAAGACCATTTTACTTATCTCTTTTTTCATTTATGTAATAGCTTCCAATATAAATTTTTGTTTTAGAAATATTCTTGTGAAGAAGAAATATGAATTCAAATTCTTCTCCAGCAAAAGCTTTGTCAAATCGTAAACGCAAAATGCAAGAAGTCAAGCATCTTTCAAAACGTGCCCGATTTTATGGAACATGCAATCGTCGCATAAAATTGTCATTACCGGATCGGATTCAATCATTTATTATATCCAGAAAAAACTTTGTTGAAAAATTTTTACAAAAATGTGAGAATAGAAAATATAAAACCTGAAATTTTAATTATAGAAATATATTATCTTGAAATACTTTTCTTGAATGTTCACACCGCCTTCGGCTTTCCACATTTTTCCCCACCCGGTTATGGCTATTAAAAAATCTATATAAGTTTTGTCCATCAATCTTTTGAAACTTTGAAAATAAAATTTAACTGTGTTTATGTTTATTTACACAAAAGAAATGTTAAAAAACATTATAGCAAAAAAAATTTTATATATGTTTTTATGAACATGATAAAACAAACGTGCAATAAAAGCATCAGTGACTCTATCATGTATGGAAGCTAAATGTCCTCCGAATTTCACACAATAATATTCAGCATAATAATATTCATGTAAATCTGTTTGAAAGAAATAACATTCACCACGCCAATAAAATCCACCACAAGGGCAATATGTAAAAACAAAAGATAAAAGAGTCAAAAAGGAAAGAAAACAAAGCATTTCCGTTTTCATTTCGAAAAAGCTTTTTTTCCTTCTTAAATTGCTCAAAGAAGGGAAAAAAGTTTCACAAAAATTAGGATATAATAACTTTCAACCCTTCTGTCATTTTATACTCATTATTTATTTATTTATTGCGCTAAAGCAAATATCAAAAATAATACTATTTAGGGTGCACGTTAAGTAGACACCCCTTCCGATTTTATTTATGCATTTCATTTTTGTGTACTATATAACAGTCTACAAGCATACGTGTAGAGAGGGGTGGATTTTTTTTGAAAAAGCTATCAGGGTCTGGTACAAAAATCAGCTCTATGGTTTTGGAGAAAATAAGAATAAGGAGTTATGTATTTATTCAAAGTCTGTCTTTGATAATGGTGATTGGGAAGAATTTTTTACCATTGATATTGAAGTTGTTAAAGCTGAATGTTGTGAAACTGGTATACATGTTGCTGCTGGTATTCATGAAACTAACATATGGATTGCTGCAAAAGTATGTTTAATACTTTAATGTATATATCCTGAGAATTGTTTTAGGACAAAGAAGTTTCTCGTGTTTACTCAGTTGACATCTTTTCAAAAGAATTTATTGCCTATGAAATGACTGATGAATTTGAAGAAAGGCTTCTTAATTTAAATTTATGCTGCAAATGTTTGATGCCAACTATTCGTTACGTATTTGCTCATCAAAATACTAATTGTTTTTTAATTTTATTTGTGCTTTAACTCGACGTCAAAATACTGATAGTATTACATTACAACTTTATATAGTGGATTTTATCATTGCTGCAAGCCTAACGTGAGTTAATCATTTATGAACCATAGAATTAGTTTTCTTTTAGATTGCGAACTGATGCATCTGTTACTGTTGATTCTAATTTTCCATCATTTAAATCATCACCATTCTTTATTTCGTACCATCTTTCTGATGAATGTCCTTGTCATCCTGGTAAACGAGTTTTCATACCTGATTTGGTTGTCTTTCAAACAGAAGATAGAATTGTTACCGTACCATTTCGAATGCTTTCTCTCTCTGAAACTGCTTTTCTTTCACTTCGTCAATTACCTGAACCTTCTTATCTTGCTTCTTTTTCTCAAGTCGAACTCCTTCAACCTCATCATGATGCTGAAGACAAACAGTCTGCTTCAAAAAAGAAAGTGGCTGATCGCTGGATGTCGTTGAATTTTATCAAAAAAACTATGCGTTTATCTAACAAATTTGATTTGGTTTAATTACTTCATATTTTTTGTTGATTTTGTTTTGTTCGTTTTTTATATTTACGTAATAAATTTTGTTGTTTCTGTAATTCTTTGTGGCAAAGAGAATGCTCTTGACAAAACTACCGTAGTTAGAAGTACATTTTGTTGAAGGACTATTACATAAATTCCATCAATGATTACAAACTAAAAAGTTTTGCATCCAGCTACAGTAACCTAATGTTCATTTTGTTGTCGAAAAAGAATATTTTGTGATATTTTTATAAGACTGCAAACTTTTGTTGCATATGATGATCGCATTCAAGATAAAGTGGATGAAATTCCCGAAGATGATAATTGTGATTATGTTGCCTACAATGTCTTTTTAAGGAAATAAGTATTATTTTCATCTTTTGTTTCTTTTTTTGCAAAAACTGATAGATTAGTAATGTACTTTAGCAGCTCAATCCTACTGAAGAAGATTCAAACAGATGCGTCTTCAAAAAGATTTTATTTATCTTCATACAAGCACATATATACGATTATACATTAATCAGTTAATTACATTACAAAATAGACCAGTAAAAATGAATGCCATTATTGAAGATTTGTTGTAGCGTTGACAGGTAAAGTAGCTCCATTAATTAACTTTGCAGCATCAGAAGCAAGGAAGGCGATAGCATTTGCAATTTGTTGTTCATGAGTTTTCTGTGTTCTTTCCAATAACTTCTTAAAATCAAAATCAGAGATTCCTTGTGGACGAGGCAAAGTAGTTACAGGTGCACCAGAACTAAAGGTATACTGTAATTATCAGAATATGACATAAACGTAAGCATACTTGACATTATTAATTCGAATACCAGCAGCAAAAAGTTCAGCTTCAATATCTTTAATATCATCTTCAAAATTTGCAATAAATGCTGATTCTTTTGAATCCTAAAAAAATTCCATGTTTCAGATTCGTGAAATGCAAAAACTTACAGCAATTAAATCATGAGGATTTGTAACATTAATCATATTTCCATTTGCTTCTAGCAAATGTTGTGTTGCACAATTACTAAGAAAAGAACGAGTACGAATGACAAAACTCTCAGTTCGAAACTTTTCTTCAAATTTTGGAACACCTCCAGATCCATAAATATCACAATAATTTATCTAAAAGTAGTTTTTGTAAAACAGAAAGTAAGCTTGTAAACATACTAAAACATCCAATTTTGAACCAAATTTGTAACTGAATCTTTCAAAATCTTTTGATGAAAAAAAACGAACATGAAGAGTATGAAGAGAACCCTAAAGCATATGCTATGGTTAACGTATTCTACAGAAGCATACAAGAATATAACTTACATCATTTTCAATGCTTTGACATTCTTCAACCAAGCTTTTTAATTCTGTGCTATTTCTTGAAAAGACAACAACCGATGCACCAAGTTGGCGAAATAAAATTGCAGTTGCTCTTCCAATTTTATCACATGCTGCAAAAAGAGTTATTACATTAGCTACGAAAAGTACGACAAAGAACACGTACCAGTAATTAAAGCAAGCTTTCCAGTTAAATCAATAAACGATAATGTGATTGTAGGTGGAAGTTGCCGAGATGCTTTCCATGCTCGAAGTGCAGCATCAACAGTCTTGTAAAATTGTTTAACATTTTCTTCATCATATTCATGATCATGCTCATAGAATTCAAAGTAATAATCAATATCGGGAGTGGCATGTTTCTATAATAAAAAATTTAATTTGTTTTTAACACTGATTAGGCTGATCTCTTTCCTTCGGATCAATAGTGTATACTAGGTGATTCAAGAAAAAGTGCCGGGTCCCCACTAAACGTCGGGCCGGTCCACTGAATGCCGAGCAGAGGAGCTTCGAGATTCGATCATCTAGCTTTAAAAATGACAACTTTCAGTGGTAGAGCTCTTGACCGGTAATCAAGAGGTTGCGGGTTCGATTCCTGCTCTACCTCTCCTTGTGTATTTTAAGAAAAAGTTAAAATACTTACCATAAAAAATTCAACAACATCCGATGCATTTGGAATCTTTGAGACATGCCAGAGATGTAATGATTGCAATTTTGTTTGACGTTCCAAAGCAATCAATTTAGCCATGTCAATTGGTGGAAAAGTTGGGTCACCCTCTGCGAACATATAACACACACTAAAAAATTATATATAAGAGAGAAGAAACGAGACTTACTCAAATGCAAATACAAGAGGAGCACGTTCAATCATATCCTCAATTGAAAGAAATGATTCTTTTGCAGGATAATAAATTTTTTCATCAACAAAAAGATGACGAATGGTACGAGGTTTAATCAAAAATTATTAATCAGATACGCTTTATCTGCCACTAATAGAAAGGCTTTTATAGGTAAGACGTGAAAATTTCTTATGATCAAGTTTAAGAGGTTGTTGAGACCCATATTTAAAAGATTTACTAATCCAAAGATTATTCAACTTTGACCATGCAGGATTATCAATCCAAATTGCCATAGAATTTCCAACAATCCTTTCTTCATCCTTGCTAGCACAAATTTCAAAATCATCAATAATGATAAGACGATGATCAATATAGAAGCATTTACAAGTTTGATAAAGCTTGAGAAGTTGTGGAGCAGAAATATTTTCGTAAATGTAATTCATATATGTTGGCCCAAATGGAAATTTTTGAAGAGCAATATTATTGAAAAAATTCTTGTATGATGAAGGTGACAACTATAAAAGAAAAAAAATTACATTAATACAGGTAGTCAATATGAAACCTAATTATTAAAGATGCAAATTTCTCGCGAAAACTTTAATGTATTCCAGGAGTGACTCTGAGAAAACCAAGTTTGCACGGGCTGGGATTCGAACTGCACACGTGCGCCTCGTTGAGCGGGCACTGGAACACTCGACTATCCAGCCATTTTTCGAATCAACCTTTTGTTTTTTTTCACGTAACAGATATCGATTGCTTGATTCTGTTGAAGCGGGACTAAGCATGGCTCTGAATCGAAAATGGGGTTCTTTTTACAGAATTAGTAAAAAATACCAAAAAGTCGATAACACCCGGTCCCGTCGACATTTTATTTGCATATATTTAGGTGGCATGAAGCTCGTTAATAGCTCCATATCTTAGCTATCAAATGGTATGTGGACTTTTTACCGCAAAAACAACTCAAACCGGCTTTCTGAAAGGTCTGACACATGCCTTTTTCATACCTGAGCTATGCTTAAGCGGGACTCAAAGAACGTTTAAACATGGTTATAATCCACCCCTTGATATTACACATGCGCTTACCTTTCCAAGTTTATGCCATGCTCGTACCAATTCATCATATTGCTCTTTATTCAATACTCGTTTCGTTGCATCATCCATGATTGATTTTGATCAATAAAAAATTACTTCAAACGAAGATAAAAAGCTGCTTCCAAGATATTCTTTTTTTCTGCTGCCGCTGATGACGATCGTGTTGCTGCTGCCCAGTTGAAAGTGAATGAATGAAGGAAATGAAAAGCTGCCAACAGACTCTTACGCAAGAAACAGCATTTGATTTCGTCAAAATTTACATAAATTTTGTGAAAGTTGTTTGTGATGAAGGACAAAAGCAAGAATGAAAAGAATAATGCATGGAAAAAAGGAGCAATTACAGAAGCACCACTGAAAAGGTATACTGTAATCCATGATAGAAATGTAGCATTTTAAAAACATACAAAACAGAATTAACTCGAAGACCAGCAGATACAAGTTCAGCTTTATCAGATTTAATAGCCACTTAATTTTCGGTAATGGATTTGCATCTTTAGGCTTCTAAAAATAGAATATAGTTGTGTGAATAAATAAAATCCTAGACGAAACCATTGGAACGGTTCATCGGCAAAAACTGCAAAAAAAAAGAAAGCAAGAGAAAATACTAAATTTGTAGTTTCGTTTATCTTTTTTGCACGGCTTTTGCCGATGCGTTGCCGGTCGATAAACTGTTATTACTGCATAAAATATTACCTTTAATAATCATTTGGATATGTAATATCAACAATACATTATTTCGCATCAACTAAATATAACGTTGCTGCTTTAAGAATACCAATAATGTCCTTCAAGTACAGTAAGATACTTACACCAAGAATTTCGTTTTAATCTTTTATTGCGAACACCACCCCATCCAGAAGTATCAGCATATTTAACATAAAAATACTTTATAAAAACAAAACAAGTGAAAGAAGCATACCAAAACATCAAGCTTTGTACTTTATTTATATCCAATTCTTTCAAAAAGTGTTGTAATACCATTATCATCACTAGTATCAATCGATACAACATGAAGAAAACCCTAAAAGGTTAAAAGTAAAACGGTTAAAATTCATATCAGAAACTTACATTGTTTCTGATATTTTGACATTCATCCATTAGAGATTTTAACTGAAAATGATCTCTAGCAACAGCGATGACGGATGCAACAAGTTGAAGAAAAAGGATTACGGTAGCTCTTCCAATACCAAGAGAAGCACCTATAAGAAGTATACAATTACATTTATGGAAAAAAAGCTAAAAAAACTAACCAGTAATAACAGCAAGCTTTCCAGTTAAATCAATAAAAGATGATGATGGAATAGTTGGTGCAATTTGAAGGGAAAGTTTCCATGCTTGAATACCTTCATCAACAGTCTGGTAGAATTGTTTGACATTTCCAACATTATAGTCAACATCAAATTCACGGAAAACAAAATAGTAGTCAATTTCATGTACAGCATGCTTCTAAAAAATATATAAATCCATAACTACCGTAACCACCGCAAAGTATTGCAAGAAAATCTTACTTTAAAAATTCAACAACGAGAGCTGGATCAGGTACTTTAGAGACATTGCTAATAATTAATGATGTTAATGCCGTTTGACGCTCCATAGAAAGTAGTTTATTTATATTAAGTGGTGGTAATGGTTCATTAAGATCATTGTCAAGATTTAATCTAAAAGCATATATCTCATTTTACAATATCTATTATATAAAATCACTTACTCAATGGTTGAAACATGTGGTGCTCGTTCAATACATTCTTCAAACGTAAGCTTTTTCTTTGTGATTCTTGAACGATCAATTCTTCCAGAAACCATTAAATGACGTAGAGTTACAGGTTTAACTAAATATTCATAGCTTTTAATATCAAATTCACCAACCATATCAAGCTTGTTATATGTTAAACGAGAGAATTTGCCAAAAGAAAGTTTACTATTTCCAAAAATATCCGTGTTGACAAAAGAATTACTAAACCATAAATTTTTTAATCTTGCAAAAGCAGGATTGTCATAACAAATAGCCAGAGAATTTCCAACAATTCTTTGATCAAAATCGAATTCACAAATTTCAAAATCTTCGATAATGTTAAGACGAAATTTATCATAAAAGAATTTGCAAGTCTTGCACAGTTTTAAAAGTACTTTGTGGAGCAGAAATATTCTTAAAGATGTGATCCATAATCAGCTGATTTTGCATTGGTCAATAGAACTACATTGCGTGTTAAAGCTTTAAATCTTCATTGAAAATTGTTGTTCAATTTATTTGGGTTTTTTTATTTGTTACGGTAATAAATTTTTCTTCTTTGATTAATGCTTTTTCTTTAACTCGCCGCTGTTCCTACTGTATCCGTGCTAAAAATGACAAAAAAAACAAAGAAATGTCCAAAAAATTTATTCAATTACAGTATGCTCGTCGCCAGTGTTTTTCCACAATCTCTGTTGATCGAAATATTTTTTAGAAAAGCTTTTTATCGTTCTACTTTAGCAGCTCTATTATACTGAAGAATATTCTTAAAGATGCGTCCACAAAAAGATTTTATTTAAAGAAGTATTCATACAAGTACATATACAATTTTACATCAATACATATCAGTTAATTACATTACAAAATAGACCAGTAAAAATGAATGCCATTATTGAAGATCTGTTGTAGCATTCACAGGTAAAGTAGCTCTATTAATTAACTTTGCAGAATCAGAAGCAAGAAAGGCGATAGCATTTGCAATTTGTTGTTCATGAGTTTTCTGTGTTCTTTCCAATAACTTCTTAAAATCAAAATCAGAGATTCCTTGTGGACGAGGCAAAGTAGTTACAGGTGCACCAGAACTAAAGGTATACTGTAATTATCAGAATATGACATAAACGTAAACATACTTGACATTATTAATTCGAATACCAGCAGCAAAAAGTTCAGCTTCAATATCTTTAATATCATCTTCAAAATTTGCAATAAATGCTGATTCTTTTGAATCCTAAAAAAATTCCATGTTTCAGATTCGTGAAATGCAAAAACTTACAGCAATTAAATCATGAGGATTCGAAACATTAATCATAGTTCCTTTTGCAGCCATTAACCATGGTATTGCACGATCAGTAAGTGCAGAACGAATACGAATGACAAAACGCTCAGTTCGAAAATTTTCTTCAGATTTCATATTCGGAACACCTCCATATCCATAAATATCACAATAATTTATCTAAAAATTATTTTTATAAAATAGAAATTAAACTTTTAAACATACTAAAATATCAACTTTTGAACCAAATTTGCATTTAAAATTTTCAAAGTCTTGTGATGATAATGCTTGAACATGAAGAGTATGAAGAGAACCCTAAAGCATATGCTATGGTTAACGTATTCTACAGAAGCATACAAGAATATAACTTACATCATTTTCAATGCTTTGACATTCTTCAACCAAGCTTTTTAATTCGATGTTATTTCTTGAAGAGACAACAACCGATGCACCAAGTTTGCGAAATAAAATTGCAGTTGCTCTTCCAATTCCATCACATGCTGTAAGAAGAATTAAACTACAAAACACATGATAAAAACAAACGTACCAGTAATTAAAGCAAGCTTTCCAGTTAAATCAATGAAAGATGATGAGATTGTAGGTGGAAGTTGAAGAGCTTTCCATGCTCGAAGTTTAGCATTGATAGTTTTGTAAAATGTTTTAACATTAGAAGGATTATAATCTTCATCGTATTCATCAAAACCAAAGAAATAATCAATATCTGCAGTAGCATGCTTCTAAAACAAAAAATTTATTTGTTATCAACAAGGTAGAATGCTCATGTCAGTGATGAACCCTACTTCCAAATATGAGCTTCGAGATTGGAGGAATCAGCTAAAATGGCTACCAAAAAATTGCAGCCATTTTGTCATAAAAGTACAATTTGGGTTATGGTAACAAAAAAGAAAAATTAGCTCTCCACAGTTCCCTCGGTATGGTTAGAAAAAAATTAAAAAAAGAATTACCTCAAAAAATTCAACAACATGCAATGCATTTGGAATCTTTGAGACATTGCAAAGATGTAAAGATTGTAGTTTTGTTTGACGTTCCAAAGCAATCAATTTATCCATATCAATTGGTGGGTTATCAACTTTAGCGAACATACAATACATACTAAAAATGATATGCATATATATAAGAGAGAAGAAACGAGACTTACTCAAATGCAGATACATGAGGAGCACGTTTAATCACTTCATCAATTGAAAGATATAAACCAGTTGCAGGATAATAAATTAATTGCCCATTAAAAAACTGACGAATGGTACGAGGTTTAATCAAAAATTATTAATCAGATACGCTTTATCTGCCATTAATAGTAAGGCTTTTATATGTAAGACGTGCAAATTTTTGATGATCAAGTTCAAGAGGTTGTTCAGATTCTAAAATATAACCGTATGTAAAAGACTTGCTGATCCAAAGATTATCCAGTTTTGCAAAAGAAGGATTATCAATCCAAATTGCCAAAGAATTTCCAACTTTAGGCTTCTAAAAATAGAATATAGTTGTGTGAATAAATAAAATCCTAGACGAAACCATTGGAACGGTTCATCGGCAAAAACTGCAAAAAAAAAGAAAGCAAGAGAAAATACTAAATTTGTAGTTTCGTTTATCTTTTTTGCACGGCTTTTGCCGATGCGTTGCCGGTCGATAAACTGTTATTACTGCATAAAATATTACCTTTAATAATCATTTGGATATGTAATATCAACAATACATTATTTCGCATCAACTAAATATAACGTTGCTGCTTTAAGAATACCAATAATGTCCTTCAAGTACAGTAAGATACTTACACCAAGAATTTCGTTTTAATCTTTTATTGCGAACACCTCCCCATCCAGAAGTATCAGCATATTTAACATAAAAATACTTTATAAAAACAAAACAAGTGAAAGAAGCATACCAAAACATCAAGCTTTGTACTTTATTTATATCCAATTCTTTCAAAAAGTGTTGTAATACCATTATCATCACTAGTATCAATCGATACAACATGAAGAAAACCCTAAAAGGTTAAAAGTAAAACGGTTAAAATTCATATCAGAAACTTACATTGTTTCTGATATTTTGACATTCATCCATTAGAGATTTTAACTGAAAATGATCTCTAGCAACAGCGATGACGGATGCAACAAGTTGAAGAAAAAGGATTACGGTAGCTCTTCCAATACCAAGAGAAGCACCTATAAGAAGTATACAATTACATTTATGGAAAAAAAGCTAAAAAAACTAACCAGTAATAACAGCAAGCTTTCCAGTTAAATCAATAAAAGATGATGATGGAATAGTTGGTGCAATTTGAAGGGAAAGTTTCCATGCTTGAATACCTTCATCAACAGTCTGGTAGAATTGTTTGACATTTCCAACATTATAGTCAACATCAAATTCACGGAAAACAAAATAGTAGTCAATTTCATGTACAGCATGCTTCTAAAAAATATATAAATCCATAACTACCGTAACCACCGCAAAGTATTGCAAGAAAATCTTACTTTAAAAATTCAACAACGAGAGCTGGATCAGGTACTTTAGAGACATTGCTAATAATTAATGATGTTAATGCCGTTTGACGCTCCATAGAAAGTAGTTTATTTATATTAAGTGGTGGTAATGGTTCATTAAGATCATTGTCAAGATTTAATCTAAAAGCATATATCTCATTTTACAATATCTATTATATAAAATCACTTACTCAATGGTTGAAACATGTGGTGCTCGTTCAATACATTCTTCAAACGTAAGCTTTTTCTTTGTGATTCTTGAACGATCAATTCTTCCAGAAACCATTAAATGACGTAGAGTTACAGGTTTAACTAAATATTCATAGCTTTTAATATCAAATTCACCAACCATATCAAGCTTGTTATATGTTAAACGAGAGAATTTGCCAAAAGAAAGTTTACTATTTCCAAAAATATCCGTGTTGACAAAAGAATTACTAAACCATAAATTTTTTAATCTTGCAAAAGCAGGATTGTCATAACAAATAGCCAGAGAATTTCCAACAATTCTTTGATCAAAATTGAATTCACAAATTTCAAAATCTTCGATAATGTTAAGACGAAATTTATCATAAAAGAATTTGCAAGTCTTGCACAGTTTTAAAAGTACTTTGTGGAGCAGAAATATTCTTAAAGATGTGATCCATAATCAGCTGATTTTGCATTGGTCAATAGAACTACATTGCGTGTTAAAGCTTTAAATCTTCATTGAAAATTGTTGTTCAATTTATTTGGGTTTTTTTATTTGTTACGGTAATAAATTTTTCTTCTTTGATTAATGCTTTTTCTTTAACTCGCCGCTGTTCCTACTGTATCCGTGCTAAAAATGACAAAAAAAACAAAGAAATGTCCAAAAAATTTATTCAATTACAGTATGCTCGTCGCCAGTGTTTTTCCACAATCTCTGTTGATCGAAATATTTTTTAGAAAAGCTTTTTATCGTTCTACTTTAGCAGCTCTATTATACTGAAGAATATTCTTAAAGATGCGTCCACAAAAAGATTTTATTTAAAGAAGTATTCATACAAGTACATATACAATTTTACATCAATACATATCAGTTAATTACATTACAAAATAGACCAGTAAAAATGAATGCCATTATTGAAGATCTGTTGTAGCATTCACAGGTAAAGTAGCTCTATTAATTAACTTTGCAGAATCAGAAGCAAGAAAGGCGATAGCATTTGCAATTTGTTGTTCATGAGTTTTCTGTGTTCTTTCCAATAACTTCTTAAAATCAAAATCAGAGATTCCTTGTGGACGAGGCAAAGTAGTTACAGGTGCACCAGAACTAAAGGTATACTGTAATTATCAGAATATGACATAAACGTAAACATACTTGACATTATTAATTCGAATACCAGCAGCAAAAAGTTCAGCTTCAATATCTTTAATATCATCTTCAAAATTTGCAATAAATGCTGATTCTTTTGAATCCTAAAAAAATTCCATGTTTCAGATTCGTGAAATGCAAAAACTTACAGCAATTAAATCATGAGGATTCGAAACATTAATCATAGTTCCTTTTGCAGCCATTAACCATGGTATTGCACGATCAGTAAGTGCAGAACGAATACGAATGACAAAACGCTCAGTTCGAAAATTTTCTTCAGATTTCATATTCGGAACACCTCCATATCCATAAATATCACAATAATTTATCTAAAAATTATTTTTATAAAATAGAAATTAAACTTTTAAACATACTAAAATATCAACTTTTGAACCAAATTTGCATTTAAAATTTTCAAAGTCTTGTGATGATAATGCTTGAACATGAAGAGTATGAAGAGAACCCTAAAGCATATGCTATGGTTAACGTATTCTACAGAAGCATACAAGAATATAACTTACATCATTTTCAATGCTTTGACATTCTTCAACCAAGCTTTTTAATTCGATGTTATTTCTTGAAGAGACAACAACCGATGCACCAAGTTTGCGAAATAAAATTGCAGTTGCTCTTCCAATTCCATCACATGCTGTAAGAAGAATTAAACTACAAAACACATGATAAAAACAAACGTACCAGTAATTAAAGCAAGCTTTCCAGTTAAATCAATGAAAGATGATGAGATTGTAGGTGGAAGTTGAAGAGCTTTCCATGCTCGAAGTTTAGCATTGATAGTTTTGTAAAATGTTTTAACATTAGAAGGATTATAATCTTCATCGTATTCATCAAAACCAAAGAAATAATCAATATCTGCAGTAGCATGCTTCTAAAACAAAAAATTTATTTGTTATCAACAAGGTAGAATGCTCATGTCAGTGATGAACCCTACTTCCAAATATGAGCTTCGAGATTGGAGGAATCAGCTAAAATGGCTACCAAAAAATTGCAGCCATTTTGTCATAAAAGTACAATTTGGGTTATGGTAACAAAAAAGAAAAATTAGCTCTCCACAGTTCCCTCGGTATGGTTAGAAAAAAATTAAAAAAAGAATTACCTCAAAAAATTCAACAACATGCAATGCATTTGGAATCTTTGAGACATTGCAAAGATGTAAAGATTGTAGTTTTGTTTGACGTTCCAAAGCAATCAATTTATCCATATCAATTGGTGGGTTATCAACTTTAGCGAACATACAATACATACTAAAAATGATATGCATATATATAAGAGAGAAGAAACGAGACTTACTCAAATGCAGATACATGAGGAGCACGTTTAATCACTTCATCAATTGAAAGATATAAACCAGTTGCAGGATAATAAATTAATTGCCCATTAAAAAACTGACGAATGGTACGAGGTTTAATCAAAAATTATTAATCAGATACGCTTTATCTGCCATTAATAGTAAGGCTTTTATATGTAAGACGTGCAAATTTTTGATGATCAAGTTCAAGAGGTTGTTCAGATTCTAAAATATAACCGTATGTAAAAGACTTGCTGATCCAAAGATTATCCAGTTTTGCAAAAGAAGGATTATCAATCCAAATTGCCAAAGAATTTCCAACTTTAGGCTTCTAAAAATAGAATATAGTTGTGTGAATAAATAAAATCCTAGACGAAACCATTGGAACGGTTCATCGGCAAAAACTGCAAAAAAAAAGAAAGCAAGAGAAAATACTAAATTTGTAGTTTCGTTTATCTTTTTTGCACGGCTTTTGCCGATGCGTTGCCGGTCGATAAACTGTTATTACTGCATAAAATATTACCTTTAATAATCATTTGGATATGTAATATCAACAATACATTATTTCGCATCAACTAAATATAACGTTGCTGCTTTAAGAATACCAATAATGTCCTTCAAGTACAGTAAGATACTTACACCAAGAATTTCGTTTTAATCTTTTATTGCGAACACCTCCCCATCCAGAAGTATCAGCATATTTAACATAAAAATACTTTATAAAAACAAAACAAGTGAAAGAAGCATACCAAAACATCAAGCTTTGTACTTTATTTATATCCAATTCTTTCAAAAAGTGTTGTAATACCATTATCATCACTAGTATCAATCGATACAACATGAAGAAAACCCTAAAAGGTTAAAAGTAAAACGGTTAAAATTCATATCAGAAACTTACATTGTTTCTGATATTTTGACATTCATCCATTAGAGATTTTAACTGAAAATGATCTCTAGCAACAGCGATGACGGATGCAACAAGTTGAAGAAAAAGGATTACGGTAGCTCTTCCAATACCAAGAGAAGCACCTATAAGAAGTATACAATTACATTTATGGAAAAAAAGCTAAAAAAACTAACCAGTAATAACAGCAAGCTTTCCAGTTAAATCAATAAAAGATGATGATGGAATAGTTGGTGCAATTTGAAGGGAAAGTTTCCATGCTTGAATACCTTCATCAACAGTCTGGTAGAATTGTTTGACATTTCCAACATTATAGTCAACATCAAATTCACGGAAAACAAAATAGTAGTCAATTTCATGTACAGCATGCTTCTAAAAAATATATAAATCCATAACTACCGTAACCACCGCAAAGTATTGCAAGAAAATCTTACTTTAAAAATTCAACAACGAGAGCTGGATCAGGTACTTTAGAGACATTGCTAATAATTAATGATGTTAATGCCGTTTGACGCTCCATAGAAAGTAGTTTATTTATATTAAGTGGTGGTAATGGTTCATTAAGATCATTGTCAAGATTTAATCTAAAAGCATATATCTCATTTTACAATATCTATTATATAAAATCACTTACTCAATGGTTGAAACATGTGGTGCTCGTTCAATACATTCTTCAAACGTAAGCTTTTTCTTTGTGATTCTTGAACGATCAATTCTTCCAGAAACCATTAAATGACGTAGAGTTACAGGTTTAACTAAATATTCATAGCTTTTAATATCAAATTCACCAACCATATCAAGCTTGTTATATGTTAAACGAGAGAATTTGCCAAAAGAAAGTTTACTATTTCCAAAAATATCCGTGTTGACAAAAGAATTACTAAACCATAAATTTTTTAATCTTGCAAAAGCAGGATTGTCATAACAAATAGCCAGAGAATTTCCAACAATTCTTTGATCAAAATTGAATTCACAAATTTCAAAATCTTCGATAATGTTAAGACGAAATTTATCATAAAAGAATTTGCAAGTCTTGCACAGTTTTAAAAGTACTTTGTGGAGCAGAAATATTCTTAAAGATGTGATCCATAATCAGCTGATTTTGCATTGGTCAATAGAACTACATTGCGTGTTAAAGCTTTAAATCTTCATTGAAAATTGTTGTTCAATTTATTTGGGTTTTTTTATTTGTTACGGTAATAAATTTTTCTTCTTTGATTAATGCTTTTTCTTTAACTCGCCGCTGTTCCTACTGTATCCGTGCTAAAAATGACAAAAAAAACAAAGAAATGTCCAAAAAATTTATTCAATTACAGTATGCTCGTCGCCAGTGTTTTTCCACAATCTCTGTTGATCGAAATATTTTTTAGAAAAGCTTTTTATCGTTCTACTTTAGCAGCTCTATTATACTGAAGAATATTCTTAAAGATGCGTCCACAAAAAGATTTTATTTAAAGAAGTATTCATACAAGTACATATACAATTTTACATCAATACATATCAGTTAATTACATTACAAAATAGACCAGTAAAAATGAATGCCATTATTGAAGATCTGTTGTAGCATTCACAGGTAAAGTAGCTCTATTAATTAACTTTGCAGAATCAGAAGCAAGAAAGGCGATAGCATTTGCAATTTGTTGTTCATGAGTTTTCTGTGTTCTTTCCAATAACTTCTTAAAATCAAAATCAGAGATTCCTTGTGGACGAGGCAAAGTAGTTACAGGTGCACCAGAACTAAAGGTATACTGTAATTATCAGAATATGACATAAACGTAAACATACTTGACATTATTAATTCGAATACCAGCAGCAAAAAGTTCAGCTTCAATATCTTTAATATCATCTTCAAAATTTGCAATAAATGCTGATTCTTTTGAATCCTAAAAAAATTCCATGTTTCAGATTCGTGAAATGCAAAAACTTACAGCAATTAAATCATGAGGATTCGAAACATTAATCATAGTTCCTTTTGCAGCCATTAACCATGGTATTGCACGATCAGTAAGTGCAGAACGAATACGAATGACAAAACGCTCAGTTCGAAAATTTTCTTCAGATTTCATATTCGGAACACCTCCATATCCATAAATATCACAATAATTTATCTAAAAATTATTTTTATAAAATAGAAATTAAACTTTTAAACATACTAAAATATCAACTTTTGAACCAAATTTGCATTTAAAATTTTCAAAGTCTTGTGATGATAATGCTTGAACATGAAGAGTATGAAGAGAACCCTAAAGCATATGCTATGGTTAACGTATTCTACAGAAGCATACAAGAATATAACTTACATCATTTTCAATGCTTTGACATTCTTCAACCAAGCTTTTTAATTCGATGTTATTTCTTGAAGAGACAACAACCGATGCACCAAGTTTGCGAAATAAAATTGCAGTTGCTCTTCCAATTCCATCACATGCTGTAAGAAGAATTAAACTACAAAACACATGATAAAAACAAACGTACCAGTAATTAAAGCAAGCTTTCCAGTTAAATCAATGAAAGATGATGAGATTGTAGGTGGAAGTTGAAGAGCTTTCCATGCTCGAAGTTTAGCATTGATAGTTTTGTAAAATGTTTTAACATTAGAAGGATTATAATCTTCATCGTATTCATCAAAACCAAAGAAATAATCAATATCTGCAGTAGCATGCTTCTAAAACAAAAAATTTATTTGTTATCAACAAGGTAGAATGCTCATGTCAGTGATGAACCCTACTTCCAAATATGAGCTTCGAGATTGGAGGAATCAGCTAAAATGGCTACCAAAAAATTGCAGCCATTTTGTCATAAAAGTACAATTTGGGTTATGGTAACAAAAAAGAAAAATTAGCTCTCCACAGTTCCCTCGGTATGGTTAGAAAAAAATTAAAAAAAGAATTACCTCAAAAAATTCAACAACATGCAATGCATTTGGAATCTTTGAGACATTGCAAAGATGTAAAGATTGTAGTTTTGTTTGACGTTCCAAAGCAATCAATTTATCCATATCAATTGGTGGGTTATCAACTTTAGCGAACATACAATACATACTAAAAATGATATGCATATATATAAGAGAGAAGAAACGAGACTTACTCAAATGCAGATACATGAGGAGCACGTTTAATCACTTCATCAATTGAAAGATATAAACCAGTTGCAGGATAATAAATTAATTGCCCATTAAAAAACTGACGAATGGTACGAGGTTTAATCAAAAATTATTAATCAGATACGCTTTATCTGCCATTAATAGTAAGGCTTTTATATGTAAGACGTGCAAATTTTTGATGATCAAGTTCAAGAGGTTGTTCAGATTCTAAAATATAACCGTATGTAAAAGACTTGCTGATCCAAAGATTATCCAGTTTTGCAAAAGAAGGATTATCAATCCAAATTGCCAAAGAATTTCCAACTTTAGGCTTCTAAAAATAGAATATAGTTGTGTGAATAAATAAAATCCTAGACGAAACCATTGGAACGGTTCATCGGCAAAAACTGCAAAAAAAAAGAAAGCAAGAGAAAATACTAAATTTGTAGTTTCGTTTATCTTTTTTGCACGGCTTTTGCCGATGCGTTGCCGGTCGATAAACTGTTATTACTGCATAAAATATTACCTTTAATAATCATTTGGATATGTAATATCAACAATACATTATTTCGCATCAACTAAATATAACGTTGCTGCTTTAAGAATACCAATAATGTCCTTCAAGTACAGTAAGATACTTACACCAAGAATTTCGTTTTAATCTTTTATTGCGAACACCTCCCCATCCAGAAGTATCAGCATATTTAACATAAAAATACTTTATAAAAACAAAACAAGTGAAAGAAGCATACCAAAACATCAAGCTTTGTACTTTATTTATATCCAATTCTTTCAAAAAGTGTTGTAATACCATTATCATCACTAGTATCAATCGATACAACATGAAGAAAACCCTAAAAGGTTAAAAGTAAAACGGTTAAAATTCATATCAGAAACTTACATTGTTTCTGATATTTTGACATTCATCCATTAGAGATTTTAACTGAAAATGATCTCTAGCAACAGCGATGACGGATGCAACAAGTTGAAGAAAAAGGATTACGGTAGCTCTTCCAATACCAAGAGAAGCACCTATAAGAAGTATACAATTACATTTATGGAAAAAAAGCTAAAAAAACTAACCAGTAATAACAGCAAGCTTTCCAGTTAAATCAATAAAAGATGATGATGGAATAGTTGGTGCAATTTGAAGGGAAAGTTTCCATGCTTGAATACCTTCATCAACAGTCTGGTAGAATTGTTTGACATTTCCAACATTATAGTCAACATCAAATTCACGGAAAACAAAATAGTAGTCAATTTCATGTACAGCATGCTTCTAAAAAATATATAAATCCATAACTACCGTAACCACCGCAAAGTATTGCAAGAAAATCTTACTTTAAAAATTCAACAACGAGAGCTGGATCAGGTACTTTAGAGACATTGCTAATAATTAATGATGTTAATGCCGTTTGACGCTCCATAGAAAGTAGTTTATTTATATTAAGTGGTGGTAATGGTTCATTAAGATCATTGTCAAGATTTAATCTAAAAGCATATATCTCATTTTACAATATCTATTATATAAAATCACTTACTCAATGGTTGAAACATGTGGTGCTCGTTCAATACATTCTTCAAACGTAAGCTTTTTCTTTGTGATTCTTGAACGATCAATTCTTCCAGAAACCATTAAATGACGTAGAGTTACAGGTTTAACTAAATATTCATAGCTTTTAATATCAAATTCACCAACCATATCAAGCTTGTTATATGTTAAACGAGAGAATTTGCCAAAAGAAAGTTTACTATTTCCAAAAATATCCGTGTTGACAAAAGAATTACTAAACCATAAATTTTTTAATCTTGCAAAAGCAGGATTGTCATAACAAATAGCCAGAGAATTTCCAACAATTCTTTGATCAAAATTGAATTCACAAATTTCAAAATCTTCGATAATGTTAAGACGAAATTTATCATAAAAGAATTTGCAAGTCTTGCACAGTTTTAAAAGTACTTTGTGGAGCAGAAATATTCTTAAAGATGTGATCCATAATCAGCTGATTTTGCATTGGTCAATAGAACTACATTGCGTGTTAAAGCTTTAAATCTTCATTGAAAATTGTTGTTCAATTTATTTGGGTTTTTTTATTTGTTACGGTAATAAATTTTTCTACGTTACGTTAATTTACATAAACTTTGTAACAGTTTTTTGTGAAGAACAAAAGCAAGAAAGAAAACAATATTTTATAGAAAAAAGAAACAATTTTAAAAAAAGCAATCAAAAATAAAATATAGGATTAACAGGTAATGCAGTTCTATTAATTAATTTTCCGAAATCTGAAGCTAAAAATGCAATAGCTGTGGCTGCTTGTTTTTCATGAGATTTCTTTGAGCTTTGTAAACGTTTTTGATAATCATTATCAGTCATTTCATTTGGACGTGGTAAAGTTGTTACAGGAGCACCACTAAAAAAATATACTGTAATCCGTGATAGAACTGTAACACTTCAAAGAACATACCAGACAGAATTAACTCGAACGCCTGCTAATACAAGTTCAGCTTCATCATATTTAATAGCCTCTTTATTTTCGGCAATAGAGGTTGCATCTTTAGGCTTCTAAACATAGAAAGTAATTGCTTGATTACATACAATCTCTGTCGACGCCTTTCGAACGATTCATCGGGCGGCATCGACTAAAAACTGTGCAACAAAAAAAGGAAGAGAAAATACAAAATTTGTAGTTTCGTTTTTCTCTTTCTTTTTTGCACGGCTTTTGCCGATAGGATGCCGGCAAATAAGCTGTTCAAAAGGCGTCCACTGGGATTGTACGGTATAAAAAATTACCTTTAATAATCCATCTGGATATGTGACATCAATAACACATCCTTTAGCTTCAATTAAGTATGGCGTTGCTGCTTCAAGAATACCATAATGACCGCACTTTTTTTCGCACATTTTTAGAAAACTTACTTATTTTAAAAGTGTGCATTTTTCTCTGCATTGCATTTTTGAATATTTAATATTGATGTTAAAATTATTAATCCTGTTTTAAGAAAAGAAATTTGGTTTATTTATTATTACTGTTAAAAATGTGTCATTATTAATGCATCGAAAACATAAAACATTTGACATATAAAAATTTTTTTTAACCATATTGAAATTTTTCGTTTAATACGAACTATCAACTGCACCATATTTTTTATGAAAGAACTTTTTGGAAGAAATTTTTGAAGCACAGGGCAAACTAAAACTAATGCATTTTCATTTATTTTGCAACACTGTTTCAAAATGTTTATAACGGCTAAAAACGATGGACAGCAAAGTAACAAAGAAAAAAAAGGAACATCTTTTTTTCGCAGTCAAAGAATTTTGAATTTTTTCACAGAAATGTTACAGAGCTGTCTAAAAGAAAGAAAATTGCTTTTTATGTTCCCCTTCACTTTCGCACATTTTTGAAAACACATATATTTGCTTTAAAAGTCTATTTTGGTGTCTGCAATTTTGAATATTTAATATCAACGCTGAAAAGAATAACGCTGTTTTAAAGAAAGCAATTAGGTTAATTATTTAGTACTGTTAATAATGGAGAAAAAAACTAAATGCAAAATTCAAAACCATTATTAATTCAACAAATTCATAAAACATTTTACATAAAAAGAATGAAAATAAAATAAAACTTTTTATCTCATTCAAATTTTGTGTCTGTTGTAGAAATCCACAAAAAAAACTTATTTAAACTGATTTTTTTCGAAACAAATCATTTTTGATGTCTGAACCAAAAGCGTCAACAAAAAAGAACCGCAATCTGTCGTTTTGAACATCTATTAGATATTTAATAAAATTTTCGAAAATTGAAAAAAAAGAATTCACTTTAGTGAAAAGAAGGTATACCATCACATTTGTCTTTGCAGCTTTGTTGTGTTCGAAAAAAATTTAATGTTGATCTTTTTTGCAAAACAAAAATAAGTCATCCGTTTTTCCCTTGGATGGCAGAGAAACGAGAAAAAAATTTTCTTGTTCTTGTTATTTATGTTGAAATTATATTAAAATTGAAATTGTGTTGCAAAAATTATATTTAAAATAGTTTCAATTTTTGTAGTAAAAAAATGTTTTTTTGTATTAATAATGTAGTATCATTTGTATTATTAATAGGAAAAAAAGTGAATATTGATGTAAACGTTTCAGAATATAAAATTTGTGTTTAAACACAAGACAATGATATCGTTGAAATCAAAAAAGATATAAAAATTTCAAACAAATTTTATAAAAAAATTAAATAATAGAGGTTTTTTCGATGGCAGCAAAAAAAGAGTGTTCACAAACGATCATGACCAAAAAAATTTTTGAAAATGAAATGTTTTATGCGAGCAAACGTTTTTAAAAAATTTTTTTTTGGTCTTTTCAACCGTTGCTGCTGCAAACATTTTGAGAGCGACTTTTCTTGCACAAAGAGAGCATTAACAAAAACATTTGCAACAAGTGTACACACAATTTTTTCCTTAATTTCGACATCGCTTCTAAAAAATTTATTTTGCATTCCTACGTCTTTTTCAATTATGAAAAACCTATAAAAACTAATTTTTCCAACGGACTTTTTGAATATTTTGTAGAAGTTTTTATTTCAATTATGATAATTTACTTTATGTTTGTTTTTATTAACAGAAAAATGTTAACGCTTTCTTTTTTGCATTATTAAGGAAAATCACCAAGAAAAACAAAACTCTTTCATTATCGATGTAACAATAACAGGACGGATTAACTATTTTTGGTTAATACTGGAAACGATTTTATTTTGCTTTAAATATCTTTCAATTTCAATAAAATATGGACATTAACAGCTACAAGCATTTTTGAGTGTTTAAATGCATCTTTTTAATGTCAAAAGTTAAAGCATTTTTGTTCTCTTAAAACTAACGAAATCTCTTCAAATATTTTCAATGGAAAAGCAGAAATCAAATGCAATGTTTATTTTTGATAAAACATCGATATTTCGTAACTTTCACAACATTTTTTATGTCGATGCTTGTTTGTCTGTGATTTTTTACGAATGCATCGTTTTCATACGAAAAAATTGTTTGAAAACATAATTCCGCTGATAAGTATCAAATTTTTGATTTTTTAATTGCTTTAATAATAACCATTTGATAAAATAGCGGATTTATAAGTGACAAAGCTTTTGTAAGATATTAGAATCACTTAATCATATACAAACAGCACAATATAAATTCAAAAGAAGAGGGAGTAATTTACAGCTTTGCATCGAAATTATGAGAGAAATTTTTTCACTAGCTAGTAATGTTTTTTTAGGCTAAAACTGAATGTTTGACAATATCGAATGCACGATTTAGATAATGTGCAGCTCTGTTTGTTGTGGTGAAGATTGAATATATACATATATATTAAAAAAAGTTCAAAACAGTTTTTTTAGTCTTTTATTTTAAAGTATTTAAAAGCCTAAAGTAGAAGTAAAAACTGGAAAAGAAAAACGTATTAAAATAAAAAAAAAAATTCAACATAATTTTTTTGGAGTTTTATTCGACTATTTCAAAACATAGCCTCGCATGGCTCAAAGTAAACAGCTTTTTTCTTTTGATTTTTCACTTTTAAGCCTCTTAAAAGAAATATCAAAAGACTTTGGGAAAGTAATACATATTTGACGTTGTAATGTTGCGAAATCATTCTTTTGAAGGGTAAGAGTTATCGACAAAACTGAAAAACAGATTTTTGATAATTTTTCGCCTTTTTGAATTTTTTGTTATTTCTCAAATCTTGTATATCGGTATTTCTATTAAAGAAAAAATATGAAATTTGAAAATTTTTTCAATTTTCAAAAAATGAAAACTTCATGACGTAATCCGTTTCAACCAAATTGTTTCGCTTTTTTATCATTTTTTTGAACAAAAATGTTGCAAAACAAAACTTTTCACACTGGTTACCACTTTCTATTGAAAAGATATTAAATAAATTCACCAAAAATTCATTCAAAAATTTTAATAAATTAATTAAATCAAACTCATTCTTTTCCATATTTGTTGAAAACAAAGAACGTGCAAAATTTAATCTTTTTTTTGTTTGTTGTTTGCAAATTGGAGTTTGTAGCGTTGCAGCATATAAATACCAAGCAAGAGCAAGCAATTTCATTTAGTTTTTTTGTTTGTTTGTTTGTCCAGACAGGTTAAAGATTGAGAGAGTAAAAAGTATACAAAAAAATTTATTTTGATTGAAGAATAGAGTAACTTCAATGAGCTTTTTTGACTGCGTTTTTTTGATTCACACTGTTTACTCATTAACCATATAATTCAATTTTCAGCACTTACAAAAATGCCCATCAAACTTCAATATCTTGTCATTCGATATAATGCTGAACCTGCTCGTTTTATTCTGCATTATGCAAATGAACCATTTGAAGATGATCGATATACCGCAGAGAATTGGGAACCAATCAAGGCTTCATCCCCGTATAAAACTGTTCCAATTTTAACAGTTGATGGAGAACAGATTGCTCAAACTATGGCAATCTATCGTTATCTTGCTCGTCGATTTGGTTTAGCAGGAAAAGATGAAATTGAATGTGCAAAAGTAGAAGCAATTGGAGAATATTTCCGAGAAATGATGAATAAAATTTTACCATATCTTTTATTTTTGATTGGAAAAAATTCTGAGGGATCAAAGGTAAGTGATTATATTGAAAGGGATACTGTAGTTGTTGTAAAATGGGATATATTCTTGGAAGCTTTTAAACAAATTTCCATAATTTGTTTTTAAAAAACTGTCATTTTAACACAAATTATGTAAATCTTTTGTTACAGGACGAAAATTATGCAAAGTTCTTTGAACCCAATATCAAACAATATCTTCCAGTAATTATTCAACTTTTAAAGCAATCAAAATAATAATAATAATAATAATTTTTATACATTCTTTCCCATTGCTGGTACTCAAATGAAAACAAGAAAATACATACATAAAAAAACAGTAAATAAAGTGAATTCTTTGCCGATTCTGGTCTTACATGGGTTGATTTTTTGATTGCTGAATATATTGACAGTGTTAATGAACATGCACCAGATTTACTCAAAAATTATCCAGAACTTTTGGAACACTCTAAAAGAGTTCATTCACTTCCACAATTAAAAAAATATCTTCAATCTCGTCCAGCAACACCATGGTAAAAGAAGAAAAAGGATATAATTGTATTTGGGTATTAATAAAGTTTTTTTATTGTTGTAGTAACAAAAAATAAAGGTGTTATATAAAATGATGAAACGTGCAGAATAAAGTAAAGTATAATAACAAAATTATTTTAATCTTGGTGAAACATTGAGTTTATGCGATTTTTCGTAGGAAAGACCAGTAAAATATTACTGCTGGTCTTTTCCTACTATTGGGCTCCTTTGAATTCAAATCTTTGCACACCAGCAAGACAATGAAATTGTAAGAAGATAAATAGTACTTTTTGTGACGAGCAGCTGGTCATAAATTTAACACCCGTTTTTCATTGTGAAAGAGAAGAAAAATTCATGCTGTGAATAAAGGATTTAGTTTTAACTGAAATTGACTGCAGTTACACAAAAAAACAATGTTTTTCAAAAATTTATGAAAATTAAGATTTTAAAAAATTCAGTGAGTAAAAAATTTTCAATCAAAAACTTTTTTGCGGGTTTAAAAAATCTGTTTTTTTTAAACCCGCAAAACCGGCTGTCCGCATTTTTTTTTGGTTTTTATTGATTCATGAGTTTTTCTCTTGACAAAGACCATTGTCTTTAAGTTTTTTTTGTCATAGTGGTAAACACTTTGTTGTTCCTTTCTCACATTTTCATTGAGAAATTCTTGCATAATTTCATTATTCCTTCCTTATAAAAACAGCTAGTTTATTAACTTTTCAAAAATTTGCTTTTTGTTTGGGGCCCTTAATTTTTACTAGCGTGTAAAAACTTAAGTAGTACTCGGTTACAACTACATCATTGTTTCAGATCAAAAGCTGCGAAAATGGTTGTTGAGCTGTTAGCAAAAGAGAAAAATGAAAAACTACAATATCAAGGAAAATGCAAATTAATTATTGATTCAATTTCAAAGTTATTATTGGTTGAACCTATCAATGAAGGTATATTTTTTTATTGAAAGAGAAGCAATGAGAATAAAAATATAATCCAATTTTTAGAGTTTAAATTAATTTCTGCAATGTTCAAATGGAAATTTATTGCTAAAAAAGTTTGCTTTGCATTTATTTTTATTAATACATACATAAAAAATTCTTTAGAAAATTTTATTTATTTTTGGTGAATTTGATTTTCAAGATTTTGCTTTAATTTTTGATAATACAAATATTTGCAACAAAGTTTACAACTTTTTAATCAATAAAGGAGTGAGTTCTCTACTATCCACGTGGACAAAGACGTCAGCATGGAGGGGGGCACACTGGGAACGTGTTGTTATAATTAATTTTTTTAGGCAAATTGTATCGTCAAAGGTGATTTAATTAGAAGACGATTTTTCCCATCACTCATTACTGAAATTTTAAAAAAGGATACAACAACAACAACGCATAAATTAAAAGAAATCTTTGCAAAATGGATTAAAAGTATAGACAAAAAAGAAAAATATACTCAAATATTAAAAGATTACAATATTTTTGATTTGATTTATCCTAAAAAGTGCAGTTTAAATTTTTCATCAAAAAAATATTAGGTTGTAAATATTTTAGAAAGCAAAAATCAGTTGATGAAAATAATTACTGTAGTGGAAATGTGGATAATTCAAAGTACCGTAGCAGTAGATTTGACAATGCACATGACAGTTCAAAACGGTATATATTTATATTAATAATTATACGTTTATTAACAACAACAAAAGCTTTTTAGTCTTTTGCGGAAAAGGCGACGTAGAAAATGTTGTAAAAAGAAAATGGTTGAAACTTCAATATTTGAAATATTTAATTATATCAAAAATGGTCAAGAAAAAAAAGTGATATTTGTGTTTCCAACAGCTGATAAAAAAGTATGTTACAAATATTGTTGGAGAGAATATAAAAATTCTTTTGGTTGTATTGGTTGTGGAGGAAAAAAGAAGCATTTATCAGCACAACTTGTTAAAAGAAATGGAAAAAATATTTTTCTAGTGCAGGAAAATGAACATTTTTGTGATCCCATTAAATTACATGGATTCATTGAAATACCAAATTTTGAAACTTTTACATGTAACCGCAAAAAAATGTTAATTATATTTGCGGATGCTTCTCGGACATCTTGTTATGTATATTCATGGGTCTTCAACAATATCGATGTAGAAAATGTAATTCTATGAATCGTTCAAATTTGGCAGATATTTATAAAAGTGAAAATGGAATAGAAGTTGTAATACTCAAAGGACAGCATGTGTGTAAGCAACAAAGCTTTGATCCTGAAAAATATCACAGCGGAATTTTTGTCTACACTGAAAAAAAACTCCCAAATTTAAATAATGGGGATATCTAAAAACCCCCGAATAATGGGGGTGAAATGCCCCCGTTTTTCGAAAAGAGGGTAATTAATAATCCCGTTTTTGAAAAAAGGGGGAAAATATCCCTGAATTTTTAATTATCGTATTTTACTGATAAAAACTAATTTTTACGGTAAATATTTGTTACAGTATACCGGGTATTGTTCAAACACACGGCTCACCCATCTTTGCATTTGTTTTGGCAAAGAGAGTGCATGAGCCAATCTCACTCCTTCATGCAAGGAGAGTTTTTCTTTTTTAAATCTTGAGAGAAATATCTATTTTTATTATTTGTTTATATAAAAATTATATTTTTTATCAATTATTACGTCAGCTGAAGAACCATCAACTTAAAAAAACTTGTTAAACATGTTACTACATCAACAAGCAACACTACCATGGAATTTAATGCTCTCAAATGTTTTTGCTTTGTCTTTACTGTGCATCTTTGTTGAATATTATCATTATAGTGATAAATGTAAGCTTTTTATTAAACATACATTACCCCAGAAAAGTATAGAAGCTACTAAAATTAGTTGAATCTCGGCTACTTTTTTGATACTTTTTAAAACCATTTAGTTATCTAACAGTAATAATAAATAAATTTTAGATAGCTGTCTAAAAGCTGTAATGAAGAAGACGAAAATGCTTGAAACCTTGGTGATAATTTATTCTATTTTAATGTCTCATATGTTTTATCAAATCAAAAAACAAAAGAATAAAAGCATAAAGAATCTATTAATTCTGTCACATATTATGCAAAATGGGTTTTAAATGCTTTTTTGTAGCAGCTGTAATCAAAATATTTGTTTTAAAAAGTTTGGTATTTTTGTGGAAGTTTAATTTTATTTATGATAGGAATGGTCAAAAACACATCCATTATATTATCTTTATGCTTAAACATTGTTCAAACTTTTTGTATAATATTTCTTTAAAAAAACTTCTAAAATTATGTATCAGTTTTTAAGTAATTGATTATTTTGCTGCTTATTGCTTTTTTCGTTTGGCGAGTTTGTGCAACGTTGTGTGTAGCATTTTTGGTTATTATTGATTATTTTTTTAAAGAAGCTTCTCGTTCTTTTTTTCCTTCTTCTTTCACAATTATTTTGCGCGCGCAATTTGTTGTTCTTTTTTTCCTTCTCAATTTTTGGCGCGTTTAGCTGCGTTGCTTTTCTCTCCGATTATTTATTACATTTTTATATTTTCAGCTAAATATATTTATATGATGATTTTTAACATGTATGATGTGATGCTCAACAAGATTCTGCAAAAGATGCTGAAAGAATTCTACGAAATGTTGCATGGAAAAAATTTTTTGCTGTTAGTATGCTTTTACTTTTTTAATATCCTTTTATAATCATCTCATTTTCTTTTTAGTGAAGTCTACTTTGTTACAACTGAACTTGGTAAATGTTAAGCAGCTGGTGAAATTCTTGCTGAAGATGTTGGTAAACTTGTTACAATGCGTGGTATTGTTATTCGATGCTCAGAAGTTATGCCACATGTCGATGTTGTTACATATCTTTGTGATACATGTGGTTGTGAAGTTTACCAAGAAGTTAATGGTCCACAATAGGCTCCTACTCAAGAATGTCCATCAAAAGATTGCCAAGAATTACGTGCCAATGGTCGTCTTGAGCTTCAACTTCGTGGTTCATCATTTTCAATATATCAAGAAATTTGTGTACAAGAAATGGTAAGCGAATAGATAAAAGTGAAAGACAATATACTGTATCTTTTTAGAGCGATCAAGTTCCATCTAGTTCTATTCCAACAATGACTGTTCGAGTTAGTGGTGAAAATACACGGCTTTGTCAACTTGGTAATTCCGTTAAAATTTCTGGTATCTTTCTTAAGCAGCTTCGTACAGGATTCAAAAATCAAGCTGGTGGTCTTGTTGCAGATGTATATCTTTGTATATTTGGTGCTAATGTCTGGAAGTTGTAAGTTCTATTTTATTACCTTCAACATCTTTTTTATTTCACTTTTTTTAGATTAATGCTAAAAAATGGTTTCCAACCAGGGATGGGCGGAATTCCGTTTCCGTTTCCGTAAAACACGGAATTCCGTGTTTTTTTTGACTTCCGTTTCCGTTTCCGTAGAAAAAGGGGCGGAATTCCGTAATTTGATATTTCTAAAAATTTGATTTGTTGATAGGAAAAAAGTTTGTGGAATAATATTAACTGATGAGTGCTATGATAGTGTGCTAAAAAAGTGCTAAAGAATCAACAATCAATTAGTGTTGTACTTGATGAATGGTCAAATGAATCACAAACCCATTCTCTTATTGGAATATCCGCACATTATCTTGATGATAATTTTGAAAATAGACGTTTTGTTCTTGGTGCTAGAACTTTAAAGAAATCAAAACATGACGATGAAAATGAAGCATTAACTTTGAAGAAAAAGAAAAAGCTACATTCAGCTGAAAATATGGCTAGGATTGTTAAGGAAGTTTTACAAGAACATGAACTTGATTAATTTAAAATTTTTATAATTTTACGGGATGGCGCATCATCGGTTGTTAAGTTGTGCAAAATTCTTAACAAAAAATCTTCACATTGTTTTGTTCATTTCTACAATTGGTATGTATTTATTTTGTGAAGCAACAACCATGATTCAAGGTCGAGATGATTCTATTTGCTTTGTTTTACCGTATAATGCTGCTTTACAAGCAAATGTTCAAAGAAATGTTGCAAAATCTGTTGGTCATAAAGAACTTAATGAAGAACTATTATCAAATTTAAAAAAAAGGTTTAATGTTTTTAAACATGATCAAACTTATGTTAGTGCTACTCTTCTGAATCCATCTTATAAGCAAAATGATCCTTTGAATAAAGCAATGAAAGATTACTATAATGAACAATTTCTTGATGAAATTTGCAGTGCAGAAAAAGATACACAACCTTTGATGACTCTTCCACCACAACAACAGGCAAAAGTTGTATCTGTTACAACTTGCTTTTTTGATGCACTGAAAGAAAATGATGAAGAAGTACATGAATCTGAAGAATCTGAAGAGCTCAAAACAAAAAAGCAAATCATCCGTGGACAACTTGAAAACTATTTTAAGGAACCAGCAATTTAAATTGTTATTCTATTGTCAAAAAAATTTTTTCCGTTTCCGTTTCCGTAAAATACGGAATTCCGTCTTTTTTTGGCTTCCGTTTCCGTATTCCGTAAAAATATTTTCTTCCGTTCCGTATTCCGTTTCCGTAAAAAAAACTGATTTCCGCCCATCCCTGTTTCCAACAACAACTGCACCTCCACCATCATTATTATCAGTACCAGTATCAAGCTCAATGGTATGGTTCAATTAATGACTCAGATAAGTTTTTTTATATAAATTTTTGAACATGATGCTTTGTGGTTAAGTTTTTTAGGCCTGGGAGCAGAACAATGGGGAAGATGATCCAGCATTTCCAGAATTCAATAGTGTTATTATGGAGATTTCTATTAGATAAGTTTTTGTTTATATGTATTTTTTTGTCTCAGTCTTTTCCCTTTATGCGCCCTCAATAGAATTTCAGCAAAAGTGAAAGACTTCAACATCTTTTACTTTTGATGAATACTTGTTGATGGTAAATGAAGGGAATTGGCTGTAATTTTTATTTGTACATTTTTATTGTATGTAATTTTTTGTATTTTTAATAAATTTGTATTATTATATTTAATGTGTATGCGAGAAAGGGGTAAAAGGGAGCTACAAAAGGTGTAGGGGGTCTTTTTTGAGTGAGCTATAATACCCGGTTATCGGAGTGCTTTACCCCGATTATTCGGGGGTTAAAACCCCGATATTCAGGAGTTAATACCCCTGTTTAACAGGGGTCAAATACCCCCGAAATTTGGGGGTAACCAAATACTCCCTTTCCTGGTTGGTGGGGTTTTTATCCCCGATATTCGGGGGTTTTTTCCCCTTTTTTCGGGGGTATTTTTTTTCAGTGTAGTAAAATGGAAATAGAAATGATCTCAAAAGAAAAGGATACGCACAGCCGTCTTTCCTTTTCATTACACGCGCTGACGGACATTTTCGTTGCAGGAGATTTTAAAAACATTAAAAAAAGCAAAAGTTGATGATGTTTAACATGATATAACAACTTGTTTTGGCTGATTTGAAGCTAAACCTTAATCAATCAACCTGAGTCAAACTAAAAGCTTAGATAAGTAATAGAAGAAGCTCCATAAAAAGTTTCAGGCCGAAATAAGCAATTCTAAAAAAGTGCTAACAAATTGGCATTCGTTTTTTTCTTTTTTTTCTTTAAAAAAATCGGTTTTTTATCTTTAAATAGCCGATACGGTTTGATTAGATATCCAAATGACCTGAGTCAAACTAAAAGTATAGATATGTATTAGAAGAAGCTCCTGTAAAAATTTCAGGTCAAAATAAGCAGTATTATTAAAGATCTGACAAAATGGCGTTCAACAACGTTTAACTTTTTTTCTTTTTTAGTGTTTTTTCAGTGATATAACTTACAGAATCCTTGATTACTGTCATTTAAAAGTTGTTTAAATGTTTAAAATCATTAAGATAGCTATAATTAATAAGTAACATTTGTTTTTTCCTTCTTGGTTGCATTATTAACTATAAACCTTTGGAGAGAAATCTATAATGCTGAAGTATATAAGTACCCTCTAAAGGAAGTTATGCAATGCATTGAGATAAACAAAAGTAAATTGATTAATTAAAAGCAAAAGCGTATATGCTTGCTCTTTTCTATTTTCGACTACATATGCAGAAGCTTTTATATGTGTTACTTTTATATTATGTTTTGTCTTCACTGTAAATGTTACAATAATGCAGAACTTTACTTCATTGCCCTGATTGAATAATGGAATTATGGATCAAACTTTTTATCGAATATGCTTCTTTGGACGATGATCTAACTTTAAAGGATTAAATTTTATTCGTCTGCTGCTAAATGAATATCATTTTGGGTTGTATAATATATTATGTACATGATCCTCAACAGGTTGTATTTTATAAGATGATAGATTTTATATATTTGTTTTTGTTTTTAGGTAATTGGAATCAATGCTTTAGCTGAAGGATATATAATTGCCGTGAATGCTTATAGTGAAGGATATATAAGAATTTCGTTTAAAAGAAAACTTTGGATGCTTAGGAAGAAGTACAATTGAAAGATGCTGCATCAAGAGTGTTGGATGTTTATTAAATGACAGTGCGTAAAGATTATATATAAATGTAAGGTTTTTGTTAGTTGGTTATTCGAATTTTTTGTATATGCTGCTGTTATTTTGAGGAACCAGCCTTTTAACTGTTTTGAAGAATCACACTTTTGTATTTAAAACAGCTAGCGATTGTGCAGAGCAACTTAGTATGAGTTTTACAAAACTGCATTTTTCATTAATCTATATAGTAACTTGTGTATATTTTTTAGGTTGGTCTTAACAATGTTCGATAATCTGAAAATCTATTCAACGATGCCTTAATTACTTATTCAAATCATGGGCCTCCCGTGGATCAAAGATTAAATGTTATTGATGTTATATGTAGCCGTCTGGTCGCTATTGAAATTATGTTTATTCTTAGTAATTGTGTTTTTTTTGTCATTTGTAATTTTATATTATGATTTTTTGATTATAAATTTTACAGACAAATTTTTTTTACATTAAAATTGTTGTTTAAGAATACCGTAATCTTTCTTCAAAAAAAGATTTTTTTTCAACAAAAAAGCTTTTGGCGTTTTGAGAATCAGCGCATGAGTATTTCGAAAAGGACAAACAAAAAAAGCAAAAGAACGTTTCTATTTCCAAAAAATTCCGCTGTGATATGGTGAAAAAGGAATTGTTGAAGCTTCAAATTATAAACTTTTTCAAAATATTCAAAATGGTGTCAATAGATCAAAACTAGTAATCTTTGCTTCTGTTGATAAAAGAATTTGCTATGAATATACATGGAATAGTGCAGCAAAAAAATTCTTTTGTTGCGGATGTAGCGCAAAAGATAAAAAATGTGTTTCTGCAGAAATTTGTCAAAATACCACTGAAAAAGAAGAATGCATAATATTAAACCGAAAAAAGCATGTATGTGAACCACGTGAATATGATCCTAAGAAATTTGAAATGTCTGAAGAAACTGTTGAAAGCACAGACTTCAAAATATTTCAATATCAACATAATGGTACTTCAACAACCAGATTAATCGTATTTTGTCCAACAAATAGAAATTTGTGTTATGAATATTATCAACATCATCATAATTTTATTTGTTGTTACTGCCCATTGGAGAAACAGATTACTGCCACCGTATGCAAAAACGAAAATGGAACAAATTATTTAGTTTTATGCAAATCCGAACATGTATGTGATCTTCGAGAATTTGATTCTGAAAAGTTTAAAGATGACATTGCTATCAATAAATCATTGTATGAGCTGACTTCAACAGCTTTTCCAGGAGGAACAAAACAAAAAAATTTGATTTTATTTACAAATGTTAACAAAACTTTTTATTACAAATTTGCATATGATCCCCATAAAAAACGTTATTGCTGCTCACAATGTCGCTATCAAAAATTATTATTTGCTGCATTTGTATATAATGAAGGAAAAGAAAATGAATGCGTTTACGTGAGTAGACAAACACATATTTGTCAACCTGTAGACTCTTCTTTGTCTTTCAAAAATGATATTATTATGGCACCAAATTTTCAATTAATTAAACGAAAATCAAAAGGTAAAATTATTCAAAAATTGGCAATCTTTATAAATGAAGATAAAAGGGAATGCTATGAATATACATGGAGTGAAAAAGATAAATATTTTATTTGCAATACTTGTACCAGAGCTTACAAAACTTATGTCTATGCAAAATTATTTAAGAATGATGATAATGAAGAATGTATTGAGCTGTGTAAAATTTCACATAAATGTAGCCCAATTAAATTTATCCCTGAAGATCTTACGAGCAAGATTATAAGGTTGCCAGATTTTAAATTATGGGAAGATAAAAATAAAAAGAAATTAATAATTTATGATCCAAATAATCAAAAATTGGGTTACATTTATGTTTATCGTGAAACAACAAAAAATTATGTTTGTATAAAATGTTGCCACGGGAAGAAGAAACATGTCACTGCTAAACTTTGTCAAGATGATAAAAATGATCAGCAATACCTTGAATTAAATGATGCTGAGCATGTTTGTGAACCAGTTGAACATTCTTCCCTTGTTTTTGAAAATTCTATCATTAAAACTACCAATTTTCAATTAATTAAACGAAAATCAAGAGGTAAAATTATTCAAAAATTGGCAATTTTTATAAATGAAGAAAAAAGTGAATGCTATGAATATACATGGAGTGAAAAATATAAATGTTTTGTTTGCCATCCTTGTACAAAACCTCACAAAACTTATTTATTTGCAAAACTACTTAAAAATGATGAAAATGAAGAATATGTTCAACTTTGCAATAAAGCTCATAAATGCAAGCCGATTGAATTTTTACCAGAAAATATCACCACAAAAATTGTTAAACAAGATGATTTTAAGTTGTGGGAAGATACTTTAAAGAAAAAGAAATTAACAATTTATGATCCAAGCAATCAAAAATTGGGTTATATCTACTTTTTTTGTCAAGCAAAAAAGAAGTACGTTTGCACAAAGTGCAATACTCGAAAGAAGTGTACTGTCACTGCCAAACTGCTTCAAGATAAAAATGGTCAAAATTATCTAGAATTAAGTGATGCTGAACATATCTGTGAAATACAAAAATTCTAATTGGTGCTTTCTTTTGTTCTTTTAATATTCCTTTTAATAAATTTTTGTTCGTTGAGACTGAAGCTAACTTTTTCTTCATCTCACTGTTTTGAATCGTTTAGCTTGTTTTTTAACTATGATTTTATTGAATGCAAACTATGAAAGATGGAAAGATGTTGCGTGTCGAGTAACAAGCGATAGAAAATATTATTTTTCTGCTGGTACTCATAGGTTTTTGGGTTACATAAACATTTTTGAAAAAAAAGCTGTTATGTTAAGCGACTCTCGCGTGCTTGACAAAGTGTCTTTTTGGTCATTAGTTTTATTTTGTAGATTGTTTCTCTCTTAATCTTGAATGCAAAACAACGCATTAAATAGTATTCTTTTAGTTTTTTATGGTATAATTTTCAAGCAAGAATAATGAATTTTTTGGTAATTAAACCTTGATTATGTGCTTTATTATAACAGCTTGAACTCTTTTTAATTTGAGTAATATAAATTTATCAAACGTTCAAATGAAATGAAGCATTTTCAATCAGATTTGAACAATATAAACATTACGAAAAAGAAAAAGAAAACAATAAACAAAAATCAATGCACATTTTTTATGGAATTATGGGAAAATGATTTCTTTAAACTCTTTTTTGCTCTCTCGTTTTGGAGGAAAGATAAAAACGAAAAAAGGTAATTACAATACTGTACTAAAAAATAAAATAAATTTAATAAAAATCAAATAAAATGCAATCCGATATAATTTCTCAATTAAATTCAGTTTTTTTAGAATATCGATTACGGAAAAGTAAAAAAGCAAAACCCCCAATAGCTGCAACAGCTTCAACAGCTAAGTCAAGACCCCTGATATATGCACTGTCCCAAAACTGTATACTAGAAGTTTGTCTTTGTTTTTGCATTGTAAAGAAATGATTAGCATATTGTCCAATAATTGGTGAAACAAGATTAAGGCCACCAGTTATAAAACTTGTAATCCATTGTCGACGAGCATGATTTTGTTGTTGTTCATCAGCTTGAAAATGCTGTTGGGTAATTTGCTGTTGAAGCAGCCGCATTTCCTCCATCAGACGAGGAATTTCTTGTTGATATTTAGCATTATTTTTTAAAGTAAAAATCACATATTCTTTCTGAAAAACATATACACATATACGTAAGCAATTAATTTAAAAAAACTGTACCCGAATTTGTGCTTCAAGAATCTGTAAACTTGTGTCAATTTGAACAGAATTCCCCATTTTTGGTATATCCATAAATTTTTGAATAGCTTCATTTCTAAATCGATCATGTTCTTGTTCAAAGGCAACAGGATTGAAAATATCATCATTTTCATTGTTACAAATTTTATTCATGTTTTGGACATACAATGCCTTGACAGATGAAATTGCTGCAAGATGATTGGCTTTAACTGTTGCTTGCCCCGGGTAATCACTATTTGAAATACTTTGCTCCAAAAGGATACACAAAATTAGCACAAAAAAAGTAGGTATAATCCAGTGCCATTGTACAATTGAACAGGCCTCCTCGACTTTGAAAAAAATGCGTTTTATGTGCTATTGCGCATTACAGATAATCTAGCATCAAATTAACAATGACAACAAAAAAAAACAAACATTTGTCAGCAATACATGAAAGATAAAAAAAAGGAAAAGTATAGACACTTTGTTATCTAAAAAAACATAACAAAAACGATGTCATTATTCAGTCAGCAATTTCTTTTTATATAGACATGTTTTTATCATGAAATAGAGATGATTTTCACTTTTCTATTTGCAATGGAAAAAAGAGTAGTCTATTGTTACTTCACTATTAAAAATACAGCTAAAAAAGGAGGTACAAAAAAAACACAATACATAAATGAAAAAGATTTTATTAACAAAAATATAAATTTGATCTAATCAAGAATGGAACTATATTCGACAAGTAATATTTTGCATTAAAAAATATTGGAGACAGATTGCCACTTTTTTTAAAGTCTCTTATGTTAAAAATAAATCGAAACACATTAAAAAGATAGTGTTAAAAAATCACAGAGGAACACCAACTGCCGGCTTTTGTGATAAATCTCGAAAATAAATCAATGGAAGACATTTTAAAAAAAGGAGAGCAAACACCATATTACAGACGATAAAAAATGATTTCTCTTTTTTAACAATGAAAAAATATTATGGAGAAACATTACAAATAGAAAAAAATAGTTTCTTTGTTATCAAGAAACTAAATCATCTAATGTTATTTTTTGTTGTAATAAAATATTACATCATAATATATTACAAAAAAAAGAGTCTTTTTTATCGGAAAGTAGAATAATAATTTTTCACCGTGTAAGAATGTTGAGGGAGAATAGAGCCGTCTGGCGTTTATTAAAAGCAAGAAAACGTGGAACATGATTTCAAAAGGTGATGCATAATAAGGGAATCAATAATATCTTGTATGAGAAAAGGTTGAATTTTTGACAAGCATCAAATGAATCATATTTAATATTGAATAAAAAACATCATTCAGCTTTTATCTCTGTGTATATTTTCGACTAAAAAAATTGTTTTTCTTTCGCAATGTTACGAAATTGCTTTGAATTATTTTTCACACCGAAAAAATTTTATGTCTCTTTTTTAATAGCTTACAAAAAATGTTTTTTGACACAAAGAGTTTACAGTTTTTTTTAATATGATATTTTTTAGCGTAAGTGAACATTTTAGAAGTAATTCTTAAGTGTTAAAAGTCAAATTTAACGGAAAAAAATTTGAATGGATTTTTTGGCGCGCTTTATAACATCGCTTGGCAAAACGTTCGGTGCACCCATTATAAAAAAAGAGTGATAGAATATGAAAGCTGAGATCCTGGAGCACATTCTGTGGTATTTAAAATATCGCACAGCCTGAAATTAAGGGTACTTACTGATGCAAAAAACTTTTTCTACCCCCTCCTAGTGCAGAGGAAAAAACTTTGTCAAATAGTACGTTTTATTATTGGCATATTCATTTTTTAAATATTTTGTACATATGACATATGTTTGAATTAATATTGCTTTATTTATCAAGACTTAAGCATCATTTTAATAAATAATTAAAACGTTTTTTAAAAAGTGAATGCTGCATTATTAATGTAAAAGCTGGAAAAAAAGGTCTGATATAACTGGAAATTTAACGGATTATGGTGGGTATATGCCACTTTGGTGGGCAAAACACAATGGCATGAGTGGATCAGATTGTGAAGCAGAATGGAAAAGTTTTGGTGGATGGAAATATTTGTATTTACATCAATATGACATTAGTTCCCTCCTATATTGAGTTACTTTTAATCCAAGTTGTTAATAAAGAGATTTAAGATAATTTACATACTTGGATGAAAAACGAAATTTTTTGTCTTTTTGTCTGATATACAAATCATTTTTACAACATTATTTGCTTAAAATCGCATTCTTATTTTCATTATTACTGTTATATTCATTTAAATATTCGTACAATTTTAATAAAAAGATGCAATAGGGAATTTAAAAAAAATATAACGATATCATCGCCGGTGAGGATTTTTTCGTCACTGTCATTGACGCAAAAGTGATGAAAGCATCCCGTCTTTTTTTCGGTGTATTTGATCAGTTTCATTTTAAAATCATTTGTGCTCATTAACGGTTAAGAAATATAAAAACAAAGTAATTTTTTTGCAATATTTCATTAAAACGGTTTTGGAATGAATGATAATAATCAATTTTCGTTTTGTAAATAAATATTTGTATAAAAGACTAGTCTTAAGGTTTCAATTGTGCAATTCGTAAAAAAAATATTTTTAATACTTTTTCGAAGAATTTTTAGTTTTTATTATCATTTAATGTGCCATACATATCATTTTTAAGTTTATCATAGGAAGCAAATATGTTAAAAAATATAACAAAATAAGCTTTGCACATTAAAAAAAATTATTTTTTACCAAAATATTAAAACATTCAATAAACAAAGTACAGCTGTGGATCGATTTTTTCGCTGGCTGTGATGACAGAAAAAACTTTACCCCTTAGTATTTCTTTTAAAGAACGATGTCGAAATAAGTGTTTCGTTGAATATTCATTTTTCACATTATAATTAAAAGAGACAGCACACAGATCATTTTTCGCAATTCTTCATTTGAATTTTTTGTTATTACCAGATTGATTATGATTTTAGCTTTTAATTACACTGTCTGAAATAGTAAAGCTTTTTATGCTTTTATATTCAGCCACAGCGAACTGAAAACAACAGTCACTGTTGACTTTTTGGCAAAGCGTCAAAGTGAAATTTTTTTAAAAAATAGCTGTTTTGCTTTTAGCTGTAAATATTTTTTGGCTTAAGATATTAACTTTATTTTGTTTCTAGGGTAAAAAAGACTGAAAAAACTGATTCTGCCATATAAAATATATGAAAAATGGATGATTTTAAGGGTTTTTTGGAGGTGTTGAAAAATGACCTAGTTTTCTAGCGTTAATAACTCCAAACTTTTTGCATAACTTATATATGCTGATATTACCATAATGATCAGCAGGTTCGATTTAGTAGGACTATGGCTCATTTTATTTTTAATAACGACGGTTTTAAAAATCCGTCACTTTTTGTAAAAAGTACGGTAAAGTAGTACTATAGCATCCTTTTTTCTTGTATATTCATCAAACATTGCTCATAATAACTGCTAATCAATTGATAATCATCAAATATATGTATTACAAACAAAACAAACATTGCTCAACGCAATATATGCACTACAAATGCTTTCAAGTTCATCAATACCTCCAACACCAGCACATATGGAAAAATCGACAAAAGTCATCAAATATTACTATCTGAAAAGCATGAATTGATAAATTATGGTGTAGAAACATAAACGCAAGTGTCTATAACATTTGAGAAATAAATATAAGCTTAATTTTAAAGCATTCAAGAACCACAGTATATATGCGACTTTGATGTATAATAAATAATGATCTAAAAGAGCTTAATTAGTTTATATTATACATTTAGCACATAATTTTAAGTTTTTACACCATAATTAATCTATTCCAGCTTTTCAGATATTAATATTTGATGATTTTCGTCGATTTTCCCATATATCCTCATGTTGGAGGTATTAATGTACTGGATAGCATTTGTAGTGCGTATATTGTGTTGGGCAATGTTTGTATTGTTTATAATCCATATATTTGATGATTATCAATTGATTAGCAGTCATTATGAGCAATGTTTGATGAATATACAAGAAAAAAGGATGCTATAGTACTACTTTACCGTACTTTTTGAAAAAAGTGACGGATTTTTAAAACCGTCGTTATTAAAAATAAAATGAGCCATAGTCCTACTAAATCGAACCTGCTGATCATTATGGTAATATCAGCATATATAAGTTATGCAAAAAGTTTGGAGTTATTAACGCTAGAAAACTAGGTCATTTTTCAACACCTCCAAAAAACCCTTAAAATCATCCATTTTTCATATATTTTATATGGCAGAATCAGTTTTTTCAGTCTTTTTTACCCTAGAAACAAAATAAAGTTAATATCTTTAGCCAAAATATATTTACAGCTAAAAGCAAAACAGCTATTTTTTAAAAAATTTTCAGTTTGACGCTTTGCCAAAAAGTCAACAGTCAGTTCGCTGTGTTCAGCAGCTAACAAATTTATAACATTTCAACATTAATTAAATAAAAAACGAAATGCTTTTTTAATATTACAAAACTTTAATGTTTATACAATTCATTTTAACATTATTTGAATAACTGAATAAATTTTTTTTCTGTTTCATCAGAACAGTAATGATTTTGCGCAAAATTTCAGAAGGTTTCATCACTACTTTGGAAATACGAATTATCCTTTTTTATTTTTATAACGAAGATAATATACAGATCAATTTTTGCCAACGGTTTTAAAAATGTATACTTGTATCAGACAATATGTTTTTTTAAATCGGTAATGCTGGATAATTCATTATGGTTTTCTGAAAATTAAGCTTTAATTGTCGTAATGATGCTATTAATAGCTCAAATGTTAGGCTTGTTATTTACTGAAAACGACATCCGTCAAAACAAAAAAAGAAAATAAAATTGTCAAACAAAATACAACAAAACGTGCTTCCTTGGCAAGGGCGTATGACGATGTTCACAAATGTTACAGATCAAAAAATATTTTGAGCTCTGTTAATATACATCTTAGGCAAACAAATGTTTTTATAAAAAAAATCTTATTGGCTTTTTCTGAAGGCTGCTGTCGCTGCTGTAAAATTTTCAAAGTTGCTGTTTTCTCTCTTCTATGCAAAGCGGGGATGAGAAATGCCGGCCGGCCTAATTTTTTGCCGCTTCTCATCCGTGTTATAAAAAAAAACATTTTAAAAAAATGTTTTGACATTGCTTGGCAAAGAACATCTTTGCATTGAGAGAAATACCTTATTTTTATATGCATGCTTTTTTGAATATCAACCTATTATTTGCATAAATTTGCCTAAGGTGTTTAATACAAAAATACATGTATTAATGTTTTTGTGCCTTGTGAACTATTAAAGGGAATAAAAAGCTGATTTTTGTACCCTTTCATTATTAATGTATTAAAAGATAACAAAGATTTATTATTTTTGATAAATATGAAAATGAATTTTACACTTTTAAATTTACATAACACACGATGTGCCGATCAGCCCTAGCAACAAAAAAGATATACAAACGTTTTTTTTTGTAAAAATATCGATATTTCGTAATTTTAACAACGTTTTCGTAAAGATGCTTTATTGTATGGGTCTTTCACGCATGCATTTTTTGAAAGCGAAGAAACTGTTTGTCAATAAATATCTAAATATTTTATTTTGTGTTAGTGATTTCTTTTTTAAAACAGCGATTGAATAAAATAACGAATTGACAAATGATGAAGCTTTTCTAAGATTTGTGAAATTGATGATACCAAGAAGCTTACATAATATTAATAAAATAGAGTTGGAGCAACTAACATTTTTAAAGATAATGTCAGAAGAAAATTTGATATAAATTATTTCTACTTTAATAGTGATTGTTTATTAATATTGCGTGGTCACCATTAATAACGCATGATCTCCATCTGTTTCTTGGGCAGCTGATTTATTATATTTGTTAAAACAATTTGATAAGACAAAACAATTCTAAAAAAGTTTGTGCATTTTCTGTTCTCTCTTGTGATAAAATATTTTGAAAAAAGTAGCAACTGAAAATGGGAAAGAAAAACACAGTGAAAAGAAATAATGAAACGATTTATGATTATTACGAAACATCGTCATTGTCTGTCGCAGTGAAAACAACGTTTGCCGATTGCCCTGTAACTAAGGAAAAAATAATCTGTCAAAAAAATGTGCAATACAAATTCCTTTTTGAAATGTGGTTGTAATGATATTTTTAGGAAGCGTTAAATTCATCGACAGAACTGAAGAGCTGATTTTTGAATTTTTTGTTAAGTCATGTGTTGAACATCAACGCTTTTTTAATGCAAAAATATTTAAATTTTTCTTTAAAGACATGTTAAGCCATCCACCTATGTCAAAATCATATTAATAACAAAACAAAAAGGCTAAGTTTTTCATTTTCCATAAATAAAATGGATATTCAAAGTAACTCAAAAATGATACAAAACTTTAGACAATTTAATATTATGTTCAAAACAAGTTGTCGCAAAAATTATATTAATTGCTATTTTTTAGTCCAAAGGACAATTCTGTGTACTGGGGTAATAAGTTAGGTCTAAAATTTAGTTTTAAAAGCTATGTCTACTGAAGAAAAAATGTTTTTTGATAAAAAAAGTTATGAAAACAAAAACAACTTTTCAAAACACTTTGAAACACTTCTTTTTTTATACTTTTTATAAAATATTCAAAAAACAAGGGTGAAACAAATGCGAAAAAGCAGTGAAAAGAAAAATGCCCGATATTTTTCTACCCATTATTTTTTCTATCTGTTATTACTTTTTATGTCATTGACATTTGATTTCATCACTTTTATGCTAAACAAAATGAATCTTCCTTTTTTTCGGTGGCGATTATTTATTGATGAAAATTTGTAGAAAAAAGTAGCAATGCTTTTCTGATAATGTATGAAACTTTGTTTTTAAAATTTATGCTTTGGTGTATTAGAAGACAATTTTTTAATTAAAATTGTTTCTTTAATTCCACGACGATTTAATTGCAGATTACACAAAACTGTTATGATTAAATAGTATAAGAAATGAGCTTTCATAAAAGTTTGAAAAGTGCTTTTATTAAAATATTCAAAAACAAAAATCGGCTGTAGAAACTGAGAAAAGACAACGAAATAAAAAATGTAATGATCTTTGACAGCTTCTAACTTCAATCGCGGTTTGCTTCATCATTTTTTGTTTAAAGAAATAACATATCTCTTTTTATTTCGAAATAAAAGAAAAGTTTTTTGCAGAACAGCTTTGCGAATGGGTGTGGCATGTGCTAAAAATAATCTAAAAGTTAAACACTACTGGAAAATTTGAATTTAAAAAGAAAGCAATTTTTATGAGACATTTAAAATTTTTTCAACATCTATGCATTTATAAAGTCAATGAAAAAACGTTTAAATGCTTATTTTTGGGCACGAACTGATTTGAATATTTTGTACAGCTTTTTTATTTGCAGAGGGTTGTTTTATATGTCAGTCAGTTGTCTTATTTATTGAATGCGTTTTTTTTCTTTATCCAAGTCAAACAGAAGAAATTAATGCATTAAAAAGCAAAACCCCAGTTTTCTATTTTTCATAAAAAGTGAATAAAATTTTTAAAATAGTTGGAGTAAACACATTTTTACAATCAAATTTGAAAAGAACAACTTTTGACAGAAATGTTTATTTTAAAAACTAAAATGTAGCCAATTACAACTGATCTCATATCATTGTTTAATTTTTTAAAAAAAATGCGGAAACAGATTTATACTACATTGAAATTTATTAAATTGGTTCTTTGATTCTGTTTTGTTGAGCCAAATTTGTTTTTGAAAAATGTGTAATTTAAACCCACAAAAATATGTGTAATTGAGCGAACAAACTACATTATTTGTTAAATTGATATGAATGAAAACCTGTTTTTATCATTTGACCTCTTCGGACACCCAAAAAAATTATTAAGGAAGTAAAACTATAAAAATGAATTGAAAACTTGATAGATTTTTTTATTTTGGTTGTTTTTTATTGTTTCTTATAAAAAACGTTTTAATATTTTAAACCAGATTACTTCAAAAAATGTCTAAATTTTTGATTATCACTTTTATTAACATCAGTTTAATAAGTAATATTTTATTCAATCTTTGGCCTTTAATTGACGCTCATTTTTTTCAGTGACATTTTCTCATTCTCTTGAAATTTGGAGTCATAGTGGTGGCTTTCATTCATATTCCGGTAGCAGCGACCATTCAACAATTGATCATGGAGGTTCTAGCTTTGACTCCTTTTCTACTCATGATCCTGGTAGCAGCAGTAGTAGCAGTAGTGGCGGATGTGGCCCAATTACTGCTGTTCTTGGTCTCTGTACATACAGTACCAGCTATTATCAAGCACCAATATACGGACCTACTGGATACACATATGGTCCTGTAAATAGAATGTTTCAAGTTGAAACTGGAGCTAATAGTGGAAATTATAATGGTTATTCAAGCAATTACTGGATTTGCGTCAATCAATATCGTGGAAGTTATTATTATAGTTATACATATGGAAAGTATATTTGTGATGCAAGAGCTAATAATAATTATGGTCAACAGCAGCAGCAATATTCATATCAAAATTATGGTTAATAATAAAAATAAATTTTTTATAAACTTGTTAAAATATATGAATCAATTAATATAATTTTTAACATTAGTTCACAAAGCAAAAATGGAAAAAAGAACAAAACTTTAATTTCACCACATTTAATTCAGTGCTATTGATTCGGAATAATACCAACAGTTTCTTTAGAATCTTGTAAAAAAACTTATTCTAGAAAACCATTTTTCTACAAAAAATGTTACTTACAGAAAAGTCATACAGTAATCTCAAAATAAATCTCAAAAGAAAAGTTGAATGCATTTTTCTCACATATTCTTCTTGTTCTGCTGTTGAGAAGCTTGTTGCCAAACAATGAAAAACAGCGCCTAAAATTTTTTTTCCGATCACAGATTTTTCAGAATAATTTGAGCTGCTGCTTTATAAATTAAAAATGTATTATTTCTATATCATATTACCTCTACCATAAATAAAATCTCGCTAACTTATTTTACGTGAATTTATTAATTACTTTATGTTTTTCCGGCTATACATTTTACTCTAATTGTATTTTTTGTAAGATTTCTGTTTTTAGAGGATCTTCACATTCTTTCAACTCGTCTTGGATCAAATGTATTTTCTTACTCCCTGAAAACCTGGCATCTTTTTGATTGGTATTTATGGAAATTGTCTTTATGGTTTTGGTGAAAGCAAGAATAAAAAGTTATGTATTTATTCAAAATCAATCTTTGATTCTGGTGATTGGGATGAATTTTATACTATCAATGTTGAAGTTGCGAAAGCGGAATGTTGCAAAGATGGATTACATGTTGCTGCTGGTATTCATGAAACAAAAATTTGGATGGCTGCAAGGGTATGTGTTTTTCTTAATTTTCATCAATTTTAAAACACTAAATCTTTAAGCATACAGTATATACCCGTGTATTTTCAATTGATATTCTTACAAAGCAACTCACTATTCGAAGAATGATTGATCATCCCAATGGAGAAATTATACCTCGTAATTTAAATTTATGTTGCAAATGCTTGATGCCATGCGTTTATTACTTATTCGACCATTTCGATTGCCGTTGTTTTTCGATTGCTCCTCGTCGATTTAAAAAAGATGCAGAAATTTTTCATTGTGGTATTATTTTGAGAAAATCTGGTTTTTCTATTATAACAAGGGGACGCAATATCCCTTTTCATCGTGCTCCTCCTTCCAGTATTCTCTTTGAAGGCGAAGATAAAGTTCTTTCTGTCTATGAAAAATTAGAAGAAGAAAATGGAAGAATTAAAACTGTGTTAACGAATGCATCAAATGGCCTTGAAGTTACATATATTCCTGATAATTGCGTATGGCATGATATAACATTCTTAAATGACAATTATTGTCAGAAGTTTGCTTTAACACAGACAAGAAATGCAAATAATGTTACATTACGGCTTTTTTACCTGGATAATACTGATACAACTACAAAGTAAGCTTCTTTAACTATATCTAAAATTAGTCAAATTCTCTTTTAGATTTCAAGCAACTGCAAATTGTACTGTTGATTCCAATTTTCCTTCATTTGAAGCATCACCATTCTTTCTTTCTCATCATTCTCTTTCACCAGTTGCTGGAATCCTTAAATATGATTTTATCGTTTTTCCAACGCCTGCTGGAATTGTTACCGTACCACTTCGAATGTTGTCCCTCTCTGAAACTGCTTTTCTTACACTTTGTCAAATTCCTGAACCTCTTGTTCTTCTTTCTACTACTGATGATGATGAAGATGTTGAACAATTTGATTCCAAAAAGAAAGTTACTGATCGATGGATGTCGTTAAATTATATCAAAAAAACTATGCGTTTGTCTAATAAATTTGATTTGGTTTGATTATTTTATAATTGTTGTTTTTTTGTTTTTTGCTCCATTTTTATTATAAATTTGTTCATTGTTTTTTATCTCATGTCACATTCGGCAAAACTACCGTAATAATTGTTTTTACACAATATTTTATGAAATTTTTTTACTTACAAATTACTGTATTTCGTATTGTAGAAATGTAATCTGTGAGTATTGGATTTTAAAAAAAATTTTTAATTGTTTTCGTTGTTTCTGGGTTAGTGTAATTTTAGAAATACATTTTTATTTATCTTCTGCTACAGTATGCTTCATTCATCTTTAGATATGTTGTCAAGACCCTTTTTGCCAAGCTTTGAATTGCAGCACCTAAAAATTTTTCAACGAAAATTTTTTGATTCTGTTGCTTGAGCAGCTTTTAGCTGTTTATTTAAATTGATCAGTATATTTTATTTATAGAATGTTGCAGCCTCGTGAACCATTAGATTTATTATATCGTGATAATTTTACTATTTGTGAAACTAAAAACCTTTGTTGCTGTTTTACATAAGCATTTTTAGAGAAATATCTTTGTTTACCAAACAAAATGTACTTTATCAGTCCTTCAAAACCTGGCATCTTTTTGATTGGAATTTATAGAAATCGGCTTTATGGTTTTGGTGAAAATAAGAGCAAAAAATTGTGTATTTATTCAAAGTCTGTCTTTGATAATGGTGATTGGGATGAATTTTATACTATCAATGTTGAAGTTGCGAAAGCGGAATGTTGCAAAGATGGATTACATGTTGCTTCTGGTATTCATGAAACTAAAATATGGGTTGCTGCAAGGGTATGTTTAATACTTTAATGTATATATCCTATATATCCCAAAAATTGTTTTAGAACAAAGAAGTTACTCGTGTATACTCAATAGATATCTTTTCCAAGGAATTAATTAGCTATGAAATGACCGATGAATTCAAAGAAAGATTTCCACTTCTTAATTTAAATTTATGCTGCAAATGTTTGATGCCAATTATTCATTACATATTTGCCTATCAGAATGGTGATTGTTTTTTAATTACTCCTCGTCAATTTCAAAAGGATGTAGAAAATTTTCAATGTATTATTGGTGTGAAAAGCTCTCTTCGTTATTCCATTTTTAAGAAAAACGCTATTCAACTTCGTCATGATCCTTCGTCTTGTGTTGCCTTCAACTATGGTAATGCAATTCTTTCTGTCTTTGAAAGATCAGAAGAAGAAAATGGAAGAATTAAAACTATGTTAACGAATGCATCCGATGGCTTTCAAACTACAGATATTCCTGATGATTGTGTCTGGCATGATATTACATTTTTCAATGACAATTATGATAATATTTGTGCTATAACTCGACAACAAAATATTGATAATATTACATTGCAGCTTTATAGAGTGGAATTTACCATGGATGCAGACCTAACGTGAGTTAAAAGCCGTTAATTATTTATGAATCATAGACTATGATAACTTTAGTTTTCTTTTAGATTTCGAACTAATGCATCTGTTACTGTAAATTCAAATTTCCCATCATTTAAATCATCACCATTTTTTCTTTCGTATCATCTTACTAATTGTCTTTGTCATCCTGGTAAACAAATTTTCAAACCTGATTTGATCGTTTTGCAAACAGAAGATGCAATTGTTACCGTACCATTTCGAATGCTATCCCTCTCTGAAACTGCTTTTCTTACACTCCAGAAAATTCCTGAACCTCCTGCTCTTCCTTCTGGTGCCGTTGAACATTTTGTTTCCAAAAAGAAAGTCAAGGATCCATGGATGTCACTGAATTTTATCAAAAAAACTTTGAAGTTATCTAAGAATTTTGATTTGGTTTAATTATTTTTTAATAATTCTCTGTTTTTCGTTCTTTTTGTTATAAACTTTTTGTTCTCTGAAGTATTGCTTACAAAAAACTATTGACAAAACTATTGTAATCCGAAACATTTGCAAACAAACTTTTAGGATTACGGTAGATTGAAAGAAAGAAATTGTTAAAGCTGTTATTTGCTACTGATACAGTATGCTTTTGTAAACCAAAAAAATAATGGAAAAATTTCTGTTGGAGCTTTTGATAAGGTTCACCTCTTGGTTTATAAAAAAGCAGCAAGAAAAGTCGATAAAGTTAACTAAAAGCTCTTTTATTAATTGTAGTCAACAGTTGCCACTGCAGTTGGAGATACAGTAATCTTTTATCGTGAATCATTAAACCATCAATTGAATATTTATAAAAATACATTTTGTGTCCGTCTCACTGTTATAATTAAAAATACTGCATTTTCTTTAACTTTTCTGTGTCATTTTTCTTGGATATATGAAATCTGTGATCCTTGCTTTGCTAAGCTAGTTGAAAGCTTGTTACTCCAGTTCAAAAACTGTTTGTTACTTTTTTCTTTGATCAACAAAACACTAACTAAAAAGCTCATTCATTTACCTTCTATAGCTGTAGCTACAGTAACTTGTTAATCACCAAATTCTTTAATTGACGGCAATTTTATAGGAAAAATTTGATGAAAAAATGGAGGAAACTTTTTTTGCTTGTGAGGGTGGGTTTTTTTACCAAAAATGCTGCATTTTTTTTATCACTTTAAGCTTCATCTCATGGATATATAAAATCTGTTAATCTTAAAGCTATAGCTAAAAAGCTTGTTGTTCGAAGTAAAAAAATTGTTTGCTGCTATTTTTTTGTTGATCGAAGAAAAAGCAGCAGCAGTTTTTTTCTATCCTCTTTTTTCTCTCCTTCGATCGAGTTCGAGAAAAAAAATTTTCACGTATGTTTTTTTTCAACAAAAAAAAGAACGCGAGTTGAAAAAATGTTGCTGCTGCAAAAAAAAACAAGCGAGCGAGCAATGATGATTTTCTTTTCGTTGCTTCCATTTTTAGTCATCGTCTTCGTCGTTGCTGTTGAGAGATTTGAACAGCTCATTTCATTTCTCTATTTTTGTTTATCTCTCTTTTATTTGTTAATGCAAAAGTAATAATCCCAACTTTTAAAGGGTTTATATCTATATATATCTTTAACGTATATTCAAATATATTTAAAATATTTTTATTAAAATATTTTAATAACAACAACAATGCCGCTTCAAATTTATCCAACTTTTTCTTCACCTGGTAATGGACAAAGTAAGTTATGGGATGGGGTTTTGGTGGAGATGATAAAGAGAAGAAGAGGGAAGATGAGAAGGGCAATGACATTTTTGGATGATAGTGATTTTGTATATCCTTTTTTGCTAGTGGCAAGGATCTTAGCTATCTAATCAAAGCAAGATTATCACTGGGAGAATATACTTAATCCCCTCTTAGCTCTTGCTCGATGATTCTTGCTTTCTATGTTTGCTGTCTTCAAGTGAGAGTTGTTACGGGATTAAATATATCCTCCGAGTGATAAACTTTCTTTTTGATTCGACAGTTATGATTTTGCCTCTACCAAAAAGAGTATATGATATTATTATCTTTCAAGATAACCATTCCTTCACCACCGCTTCCTTTTTTTTGTGGATTCGAACCTCACACTCTTTGGATGGGAGTCTAGCGTGCTACTAACTGCTCTATCGTCCTTTTGCGGAAGAAGCTGGCGATTGTTGAAAAAATGGGGCCTATGTTTTTATCATATTTTATCTAACTATTTCCTCTCTTTTGCAGATTGTTATCCAATGCTATATTATGCTCCACAAAATCCATATCAGCATCAACAACATCCACATTATGATCCGGCTACAACATCATTCTTAGCAATGCCATCGCTAATTCCTGAGCAGCAGCCACTCTATTATACAATTGATCAACATGGTAATTATGTTCTTTTAACACCTCCACAAACTTCTGCTGCTGCTGCTCATCTTCAATTATCTGATCTTAGCAACAATAGTAGTGGTGGTGATATTGGTGGTGAACTTCCACATTTACTTTTATCTTCATCACAATTGGATTCTATTGATTCATCATTATCATCTTCACTACCAAATGATCCATCTTCATCCTTTTATGATTCACGTATTGTTAATCGTTGCAGCCTTTTAAATGCTTCACTTTTAAGTCGTAAATCTGGTGGTAGTGGTGGGGTAAGTTGCGGGATACTGGAGGATGAATGAAGTGTAAACGTAATCCTATCACATTTGTTGCTTTTTAGAAATCTCGTAATAGCTCTGCATATAAAACAATGATGTGTAATATGTTTTCTACAAATGGTACATGCAGTTATGGTGCTGGTTGTCAATATGCACATGGTAAAGAAGAGATTCGTCCTACTGTAAGTTTTACAACATTTAATACTTGCTGTTATTAATCCTCTTCATTTTTAGGTTCCTCATCCAAAGTATAAGACTCAACTTTGTAACAAGTTTAATTCTCCACGTGGATGTCAATATGGTGAAAAATGTCATTTCCGTCATCCTGATGATCATGAAAAGCATAATGAAGAAACTAAAAAATTAGCTGAAGATGAATCCAAGGAAACTATTGAAGATGGGTCTAAGAAGTCAGTCCAAGATGAACATGCTAAGAAACCTGTTGAAGATGAATCCAAGAATATTGTTGAAGATGGTTGTAAGAAATCAACGGAAGATGAATCGAAGAAACCAGCTCAAGATGATGAAGCTAAGAAAACTGTTGATGATCGGTTTAAGAAGTCAATCCATGATGAAGCTAAGAAATCGGGTCAAGATGAATCTCTCCTAAAATAACACATGTTCAGACTTTTTTTGTAGAATATGTATGTTCTCTTTTTTTGGTATTATTTTTTGTAACGTTTTTGTAATAGCGTTTTTTAATAAAGGAAGTGATTGGAAAAAGAAGAATGTTAAAGTTTATTATTAAAGTTTTTTGAGATATTTTGGGATCAAAGCTTGAAAATCAAAGAATTCTTGTCGAGTTTTTAAACGTTTTGCCATTAAAAGATCTTGTAATTGATGCTTTGAGATCATAAAAGAAGACCACCATTGCCATTGAATTGTTCCATTTGAACATGCATTGAGATCAAAGATAGGATTTGCAATAGCTCTCCACCATTTACCAAATTTTAGACGGAATGATGCTCGAGTCCTACAGTATACTTATGGATTATGTGTGAGATTATGATGCATTTGCTTACCATGCATTAGCTTCTTGAATAGTCGGCATTTCAATCGAATGCTTCCAACCATGTAACATAAAGTCTGAATCTGGTGACCATTTTGTATCAGTTATCCAGCCATCTCTCATCCATGCTTCACCTTTTGGGATTAACTTGATTGTGCCTTTCCCAGATGGGTCATGAAAAAGTCTTGTCTCACCCATAATTAGTCGACAACATGCTTCATATACAAATAGATCATCAAAATCTTTTGATATTCTCCATATTGCATGGCAGTCATTTGGATTAAGCTGGGATGTATGATTACCAAAAAAATGTTCAACAAATAACCACTGAAAAACGGGATGGGATTGAAAGGATGAAAAAAAGCGATAAGCAGTCAATAATGATATCAAAACTTTTGTTAATTTTGTGTTAAAAAAGCTTACATGTATTGCACCATTATCAGAACCATGAAAGCTATTAGGAAGTGTAAATTCAGTATTTGCAAATTTGATTAAAAATTCTTTTGAATAACTTGAATTTTTAGCTAAATAAGATCCAGCTGCAATTTCCCAATCAAAAAATCGATCAAAAAATACAAGATCTGCAATTTTTTCATTCTCTTCAACAAAGCTATCAATAAGTCGAGATGGATTTATTACTGCTACATCCGCATCCAAAAATAGTGTCCAGTCATGGTGATGTAATAAATTAGAAGCTATACAATGTCTAATAAACATAAACTAAAAATTTTAATTGAATAAGGTTACGGTAGGAAATTATTATTGTGTTGAAATTTTTAGGTTACTGTAGATGGTATATTTCATAATTACGACAGAAATAAGCTTAAAAATGCTACACTAATCATGCCACCTAATAAAACATTTTATACATACTACTGTAGCAAAAATGTTAATCAAATTGTTTAATACAGTAACCCTGTAATTGTTTTAACAACTAAATTCAATAAACTCACTTGCTTTTGCCCGCATATATTTTTCCATGTATTATTTACCCATTCAATATGAAACCCGTACTTATGTAACTTTGAATAACATTTTAGTGTATCAATTGCAAGCTGATATTCTGTTAAATCTGCATCTTCACTAACAATTAACAAAATTCCAATGTCATATGTATTGGTAGAATTTAGAGATCGTCTTTGTATAGGTGATGATGTAATAATTGTATCTGGTTCATCACAATATGATTTTTTGAGTTCATCGAAGAAATGCTAAAAAAGAGAAGAAAATTTTAATTTTAAAAAATGTTTTGATTTAAAAACTACAGTAATCCAAATTATAAGTTTTCAGCAGTGCTAGTATATCTGTGTACTGTTGGACTCGAGCATCAGCTTCCTTTTAAATTACATAATTTTTGCTTTTTTTGTTTCCGTTTTTGCAAGAGAAGGATCTTATTCGAAAAGTTTCTTTTTTTCAGTAGCTGCTTTTGCCCGCGCAAAAATGCAAGAACAAACTACAACTTTTGTTTTTTAGTGTAGCATCTTTAAAATTTTTTCTCTCTATTTTTTAAATTTTAGTGTCATCTCTAATGTCTCAACCAAAAATAACAGATTTTTTCGGAAGAAAGCCAAAAGAAGTACCATCAAAAGAATCAAGAAAAGAAGTACAACCTACAGAAACATCTAAAGAAGTACAACCTAAAGAAACATTTAAAGAAGTGCCATCAAATGAAAGATCTAAAGAATCTCCATCACCAAAAGAATCGCCAATAAAAGAATCTAAAGAACTCAATATTATTGCTCAAATTGGTAAAGTTAAAGTTGTTGCAGAAGATATTACAACACTTAAAGTTGATGCAATTGTAAATGCTGCAAAACAAAGTTTACTTGGAGGTTGGTTTTGCTGTTCTTTATCTCATTATATATATATATATATGTATTTTTCAGGTGGTGGTGTAGATGGAGCTATTCATGATGCAGCTGGACCACAATTGCGTAAAGAATGTAGAACTTTAAATGGTTGTGATACTGGTGAAGCTAAAATTACTGGAGCTTATAATATTAAGAATGTTAAAGGTTTGTTTTTGCATTGTTAAAGAATGTAGATGTAATATATCTCTATGTTTTTCAGCTATCATTCATACAGTTGGTCCACGAGCATATTATGGTGTTACAGAAGAAAAAGAAACAGAATTATATAATTGTTATATCAGTTCATTGCTAGTTGCAACAGAACATAATCTACGAAGTATTGTAAGTGCTTTGTTGTTGAACATTTATATTATTATAGTAACCACTTTCAGGCATTCCCAGCCATTTCTACAGGAATTTATGGTTATCCAAAAGATGAAGCTGCAGAAGTTGCAACATCAGCTGTTAAAGCTTTTTTAAAACATGAAAAATACGGTGAAATGGTAATCTTTTCTTATCGTTTATATTCTCATTAATGTGCTCCATTTTTAGATTGATGAAGTAATCTTTTGTGTCTATGGTAAAGCAGATGAAAATATCTATAAGAATTTACTTCCAAAAGTCTTTCAATAAGTGCTATTACAATAATCTGGTGGCTGTTGTACGGCTTGAATATCAACAAACAAATATTAATTGGTGAATATTAAATTTTGTATGTAATTATGTATGAATTTTTTACATAAATTGTTTGAGTTTTTATGGAGTTTTACAAGAGAAACATATGGGCATTGCACCACTTATAATTATAGCATATAACAGTTTGAATCAACAAACTTTTTCTCGTTGTAAATTTAGCTGTAGGGTTACTGTAGCCAATATTTGTAAAAATTTAAGGATTCATCAAAAAATTATGTAGCTTCGATTATTTTGAAATATAATCGAAGCTACATAATTGAGAAAACTTTTCGCTGAAATTTCAGTAATCTAAACGGTTCCAAAATCGACATTAAGAACTGTAGCTATTAACTAAAATAATAACCACAAGAACAATTACAGTATTCTTTTAAAACAATAGTTTTCTGTAATTAATAAACTTTCAATATGAATCATCGAAGAAACTGCTGCTATGAAAAGTTTTATTTGTTAAGTTACTGAACAATTAGAACAATTATTCTGTCTACAATTTTTAGGGTTACTGTAGCTGACAACGCTTTGGACAGACTCGTAAAATTAAGCTCATTCATAGATTTTTATATACATATTTTGTCATAAATACAGTAACCCGAGATTTCTTAATTTTAAATTTTTTGGGTTACTGTAACTAATATCTCATTGACAGCACCTCAACACCTCAATTTTTAGAAAAATATATATCTGTTACAAAGATAAACTTACAGGTTGATAAAAATAAATATACCCAAAAATAAAAATTAAAGCTGCAAATATAATAAAAATTGGAGATTTAGCTGTTCGATAAAGCCGATAAAAACCTAAACGTCTCATCTTTTGATAAATTTGATATGTTTGAAAATTATTTTCTTCTTCAATCTCTGGATCAGTCGATAACATTTGAGAATATTAATAATAGTAAATTATTAATAGTAATAAGTGATATTATCAATTAGAATTACAAAGAATTAAAAGAGTCAGTTGTTGTTGTATTTGATTAATAATCATAATACATAATAATGAAAGATGGATGGAAAAAATGCATTGAGCAAAACGATTGAGCTTTATTGAGGCTTAAAGCTTGAAAGCCCTGAAAAAAGTTGAATGTTATTATATTGTATATAATTAATGTCCTTATTAACAGCAACAACAATACTGTATTAAAACCAAAGAATACAAGAAAAATATAAATGCACACATAAAAAAATCTTTTGTGTTTTCTTGAAAGTGGAAAAACGAAAGCAGTAAAAACTGCTTTTGAAGGCAAAAAAGCGCGAGACAGATAATGGGAAAAATGCTGTTTTTCACAACATTATTAAAAAAAAGCTTTTTACATGTACAAAAACGACTTGATAGCTTTCATGACTGTATGAGCTGTATTGGTCAATAAACATCATTATTCATAAACAGAAAAAATGTAACAGTCTAACATGAATAAGCCAATGCTAAAGATCGCGTAGATTCTTACATAATATATTGCGTAATAACAAAGGTATGAGAAAACATTGGAACGTAGAAATGGCAGCAAACAAGTGAAAAAGTTCAACAAGAAAACTCACAATGACGTAATTTTTTTTAAAGTGAGAGATAAAAGCTAAAAATATCTACAACAAAATTCAATGTAACAAAATTAATGAATCAACAGCTTTGGTTGATTCTGCAGGTGAACAACAAATGTTTTTTAACGAAAAAAATGTTTATGAATGCACAAAAAATTTTATCACTGTTGCAACTACAGTATCTTAGCGTGTAATAAATTTACTATAGCAGCAGCAAAAAACAGAATGCACTGAAAACGTTCATTGCAAAAAGCAAAACAAGCATGTATGAAAAAGTTGTGTTTTTTTTGTTGGTTAAAAAAAGGGGAAAAAACAAAAAAGCTGGACAATTTTTAAAATATTTATCTTTTGTTAAAATCGAGAATTCTGAAACAAACTTTAAAAAACATTTTTTTACAAAAACGTCAAGAAACAACTATTAAAAGTGTTAAAATTGATGCAATTTTTTAACAGAAAAAATGCAACTCTTAAAGAACGACTAAATTTGCAAATGTAATTTAATTAAAAAAATTTCATGCTAACAAGGGAACGTTTCGAAGTGCCATCCTGGGATTTCTTAGGTAAAATGTGGATTCGATAGCTTATAGTAAGGGATGAAAAACCCCCAAGTACTAGCTGCCCTTTCGCCATTTTAGGGATTTAACAGCGTTTCGAAATTACACAGTAAGTAGCAGGCGATGAACGTCTTAGTCTATAAATTACGTTTGTGATGATTTTAGATGGTTGAATATGGCAAAACATTGTTTTTGGTAGATAATTAATCATATTCCATGCATTTACAACCATCAAAAACCCCCACAAACGTAATTCCTAGACTACGACATTCATCGCCTGCTACTTACTGTGTAATTTCGAAACGCTGTTAAATCCCTAAAATGGCGAAAGGGCAGCTAGTACTTGGGGGTTTTTCATCCCTTACTATAAGCTATCGAATCCACATATTACCTAAGAAATCCCAGGATGGCACTTCGAAACGTTCCCTTGTAAAGCAAAAATAAAACTAAAAAAATTGAAAAGAATAAAACACGTACAAATCGAAGAAAGCATCTAACTGCAAAAATGACAGAACTGTTGTTGTTGCTGTCGATGGATATAACAGATTTGCGCAAGTTATAATGCTCAAAAAGTTTGGTTTATTTCCTGTCATCACTTCACTCAAACTTCTCTTTTTTTATATATTTTGCAAAACTTTTTTTTCCCACAAAAATGTCTGATGTTTTTTTTATTCGTTGCACAAAAACAATGTTTAAAATGGGAAAAAAATGAAGGAGAAAGAAAAAAGGAAACGACTGCGCGAGTCAAAGGTTAAGTAAGAGAAGAGGGAAAGTGAACACAGGGCGAGAGATGGATTTATTGCGCAGACTGAAATGAAAAACCACATCTCACTAAAAAAAGTGTGGATGGATAGATTGAATGAAAAGGAAAAAAAACAACAACAGCAGAGTGAGTTAAAAAAGGGAAGGTTATGAGAGGGGAAAAAGTAAAATATAGCTTAACATAAACAAAGAAAAGGTTGCAAAAATGGACATTTAACAGTGGTAAAAAAAGAAACTTTAACAATGAAGGAAATGAAATCATAAATTTTTTTTAAAAACTGGAATCAATTCAATTCATAAAAAATTTTGGCGGTTTTCTTTTTTATGATCAATGTTCAAAGAAGAAAATGAAAAAAAAAACAGATGTTATTTGTTTTATGAAACATTGGTGGAGAAAAAGAGAAAAGTGGGTAACAAAAAGAATGATGAAAAAAATGGATTGGGTAAAAATAGTTAGTTGTTGAGTAATCGATACATCTGCTGCCATTCAATGCTTTTTTCAGGACATGGGAAGATTTTTTGAGAAGAAGTCAGCGGGTGATTTTTTGTTGAAGGATTATCGGTCTGATTTAGCGAGGAGGATTGTTTAACGTTAAAGAATACAGAACATTTAATGGAAAGTAATAAATGGAATTTGAAGCTGTCTACGTTAAAAAACAACCAAAAACAGAAAATCAATAATTGTGTAAAATTAAATAAAACTTTATTAAAATTAAAAAACCTTAAAAAACATAAAAAACAGAATATTTAATAAAAATTTTCGACAAAATACAAAAAACTGAAAAATTAAGCACTCAAAAAACAACAAATAAAACTAAAAAAATAAGCAAAAGCAACTTTTTTAACACAATTTTTTTTTCAATATCTTCATACACTCTTTATTTCCGACACCCTTTTTGCCAAAAAAATTTTTCTCCAGCTAACCTTTAAAAAAAATGCCAAACAACGACTTAAAAGAAGAAAAAGAAAACCGACACTCTAAAAAAAGCGAACAAAGAAAAAACAACATGCTTTTCTTTAATGCTTCCTCTGTTTTTTGTTGCTGCTGCTTTGAAGTTCAGTCATTTGTTTAATAAACTGATATTTATTTCATTTTGTCTTATTTGCTTTTTAAATGAAACCGAAGTCAATTTGAAAAAAAAAGAAAAAAAAGAGTATGAACAAAGCAGCTAAAAACCACAAAAAAAGAAAGAAAGAGAGAAAATCGATGTGCTTCTTTTTGTTTCTCTCTCTTTGGTTGGGTGGTGGCCTGTCAAGTACCATTTTGTAGCCCTGAAAGACATGCTTCCGTGGCGCAACTGGTTAGCGCGCACGGCTGTTAAGATAACATTGCAGTTACCGTGAGGTTGGTGGTTCGAGCCCACCCGGGAGCGACATTTTTTTTTCTTGATTTTTTTGATTTTATTTTCTTTGGCTTCTAGATATTTTGTACTGGCAATGTAAAGACAACAAATATGCAAATTTAATAACTTTTTTTGTTTTTCAACATTTTTGACAAAAAATGTTTCCCCTTTAAAAGAAAATTGGATACTTTGTAATTTTTACAATCACAACTATATAAAGTAAAAATGTAAATAATATTTCTGTGACATGCTAAAATTAAATTTGATCAAATTTAACAATTGCAATTTGAAACAATAATGGACAAATTCCTTTTCTGTTTCTTCTTTCTTCAAGAATCAGCTTTCATCAAAAAGCTTTTTTTCTTTTGTTTTTTGGTGTTGCATTTTTCTTGAAAAAAAATAATTCAAAGTAATTCAATCCTATTTTCTTTAAATTTTTTTGTTGTTTTCCTTAAATGTTCTTCATGAAACCTTAGAAAAAAAAAACAAAAGCCATTTTTCAGTTTTAAAGAAAATCTTTATTGATGTTTGGCAGCTTTTTAATGAATTCAGTTTCTTGAAAAAATTAAAGTGATGTCGATGGAGGGTTACTGTATTTGTTTAGTTCTCATGTTTAATTTGCAAAGGTGGTATGTTTCAAAAATATATTATTTGTTTTTATGCTCGACAGATGCCGTAACATTGTTCAAACTTGATTCAGTGATTTGAATGTGTTACTGTCTTTTTGCGTTTTTTGTTTCTACTATCAAAGAACTTACTCTGTCTTGCTTTTAATGCATTTTAAATCATTGTAGCAATAGTAGTAAAAAAGAAGTTTGTGTGCAAAAAAGTGTTTTTGCAAGTTTAATTTGAATAGATTTTTTTTTGTCAACTTTCACCAATTTAAATTAGTAATGCTTCTGCTCTTCTTCCTTTGCAACAGAAAAAGAAAGTGAGGGTGGAAAGAAAAGCAGTGTAAGAAAGTATTCCCTTAAAAAGTTAGTGAAATATGGAGGAGGGAAATCGCTTCCGAAATTTTATTGCATTTTTGGTAAAGATTTTAGTAGCAACCTTTTAAGAGCAACAACTTCTTGTACTTAAAGATGTTAGCATGAAGAGAAAAAAGTGTTTGTGTTTTGTTTTTGGGTAAAGTAGTGAGTAGCTTTTTGACGCTTTTTAATACAATTAGGTGGTCATTTTTGTTTTTGACCCAAACATTTCATATAATTTGCCAATTGTTGAATAGGGCTTGTGCCAAACTTAAACGAGTAGCACATGAAGTCTCCTGATAAAAACTACAACAATCCCCTTTGGCCCTCTTATAACGTTTTTAAACTCTGAACTTTCATGTGTTTAAAAAAACATCATTTTTTTGCATAATTTTGTTGTTTTTTTAACAGCCGTTCTATTCTCCGCTGCTTTTGTGTTTCCTGTTGCTTTTCTTTTGTTCAAGACGAAAAATAATTCCAAGAAAAGCTTTGCATCATCTTTTTTTTGAACTTTCACTCCTTTTTTTAGACTACACAAAAAATAACAACAAGTTTTTAAAACATTTTCTTAAAATAATTCTTTTATATTTTGTTTAATCTTCCTTGGATAAATTTTATCTCCACTTCTTTTGTCTTTCATTGGATTTTGATGTTTCAAAAAGAATGAAAAGAATAAAATAGGATTTCTGCTTGATTTTGCTTTTAATAGAAAATGGAATAGAATTACTTAATTCTCATTAAATCAAGTGCCCACTTTTTCTTCTTTTGAGAGGTTTCTTCTTTTTTTGGAATTCACTGAATGGCATCGAGAAAAGAAGAAAATAAAATGCCATCATCATCATCATCAAAAGAAGAAGTAGGAGGCGATTAAAGGGGGATTGAAAATTGAATTGTTTCAAGGAAATTTTAAAACCATCAATTTGAGTTGTTTAAAAGTATGCTAATTTTAGACTATTTTTGGCACTTTTTTAAAATGTGGCTTCTTTTGGTGAAACATTTCAATAAGCTTTCATCAAATTGGCTTAAAAAAGAAAAAGCTTTCTAAAAATGGGTGGTATTGTTTGAATTTCGAACAAAAATCATCTAATTTTTTTCTGAGCTGTTTTATCTTCCCATGGGAGCCATTATTCATATTTTCTTTTGACATGTGGGGGGTATGGTTGAAAGTTAAAATTTGAAATGAGCCGTTTTTCGTGGATGGTATGAATTAGCACATTTTTCCTTCCTGTCGATTTTTCTTAACTGTAACTGTTACAGTGCGCATTCATTGTTTTTTTATAAACAGAAGTTATATTTCTAAAGAAAAAAATTTTCGAAATTCTTTCCACACATCGTTTAAAGCTGTTATTGTTTTTTAATTACACGCTTCACAATGATGGAAATCAGTGCACATTATGATAATAATCCCTTCGTTCCTGCAAAATTAACGAAAGTTTTTAAGATTTATTCCAATTATTCATCATTTTCTTCTCTGTTAATTTCCTGTTGCAAAAAACATTGGTATAATCTTTTATTAGAAAAATTTAGGAAGTAACAAATAAATAAATTAATAATTATGTAAATAAAATGATGCTATTATTGTTTTTATTTCCTATACTTTGGGCTTCAGGGGGAATTATTTTTAGAGATTTTAGAGATGCTTTTGCAAATATTTTGCTGAAGGATTTTTCTTAGATTTGTGGATATGAAAAAATGCTTTCATTTCATGGAAATTTATTTATTTGTTTCAACTGAAAATTTTGAATATTGATAAAGAAAAAGTAAGAACGTGTTAACGATGAAGAATTAAAAAAATGCTTCTGTTTCGACAACTTAAAAATCAAACTGATTTCTACAGCAAAAAAGTGCGTATACTGATTTTTAGCTGCCAAAATCATGAGTTTCGTTTTCAACTTTAGCAAGTTGGACACAGTGCTGCTTGCTATTACAAAAAAAAGTAAAATAAATATCACACTTTTTAATCCCATTTTATTACATATTTTTGATATTTATATCACGAAGTCTAAAAAAAGATAACTGCAATTTATTACTATTTTTTTTCATTGAAAGGATTAGTTACATCTATTTACAACAAAACAATGATATAGGGATTCTGTTATTTTAGGCATTTTTACACTCTACTTTTTAACATAAATTTTTAGTAAAATCCATGCCTTTTTTGTTTTTTAACGGCATCTTTAGACTTTTTTAGTAGCTGAAAAAAAATTTAAACTCGTTTAACTCATAAAAAAAACTCAAGTGTCACTTTTCGGCTAAATAAAAAAAAACTTGAAAAATTTAATCAAACTTTTTTAATAACCTTCAAACGCTTTTTTTCAATTAAAGATGTTCTGAGAAAAAATCATGAGATTCTAAAAATTTTGTAACTAAAAAACAGACATGAAATTTTTCTAAGTTTCAAATTTCGGGTGGCGTTTATTGTTTCAACTTTGGCACTTTTTTTTTGTTTTAAGAAATGGTTTAAAAGAGAAAAGAAAGGCACAGAGGGAACGGGAGACACATTTGTCATGGATATTGTTCCATGTCACTTTTCTTGCTTCTTTCTTTGCGTCTTGTGTTTCTTGTATTATTTCATATTCCCATACATATTCATATCCCGTTTCAACTTTTTCATCTTTCTTTTTGCAACCCAAAAAAGGCTGCAGTATTTTTTGAGACATTTTTTTTCATTGCCGAAAGTTAAAATATAAGTTTGTTTTTATTTTCTAAAAACATTTTTTTGAGTTTAAAAACTTGAGTGCTTTCTTTTCGTTGCTTTTGATGGCAGTTTTTGGCATTCCAGTGCATAGCCAAGGAATTGGCTTCTAAAGTCTTTGAAAGAATGTATTCAAATTTGAGGTTTTACTTTCAAAAAAAGACTTCATAAATATTAATGAGCAAGTTGCTTACTTAAAGGCGTCTTCTTTTGTTTGAACCTAGTTGCTTGAGACAAAGACTGCTTATTGCTGTTTTGCTCTATGAATAAAAAACAACGGAAATGGTTATCCAAAATTTTGAGTTCATAAATTGTTTAATATGTTTTTTGACTCACATTTAAAAAAGCTGATTTTCAGATCTTAAAGATGTTTTTTAGAGAATTTTAATTATAGAAGCTTTTCCGTATTTTTGGCATATTTTTATTATATCATAGTTTACCGAAAGGTACCGTAACCATTAACATTAATTTTCTGCTCTTCAATCTCTTTTAAATGTTTTTTATTCCTTTTATCAAATTATGAAGTCTATAAGGAACAAAATTAATTATTTAAATTTTTAAATTTGACATGTTCCAGTGTCTACTACTTCTTAAAATGTTAATAGGGAACAGTGTTCTGAAACTCTTTAAAGAAGTGTTCAAGAAAAAAAACAAGGAAGGATAAAAACGTGTTTTAAGAAATTTTAAAGAGGGAATAGTTTTTAACTTTTGCCGTAGCTTAAAAGCTTTCCGGTTTAAGCGTAATTTTATTGGATAAAAACACTTTTAATGTCATTACAGGAAGTAACAAAACAGCAGAAAAAAATTAGTGTAGTATTTTTAATTTTAAATTTTAGCTTTTTAGAACATCCGTGATTCTTTAGGGACACCTCTTGACCCCATAAGAACTGACTAACTTCAATTAGTAATGAACGTTTTTTACGTACCATTTCATTCAAATTTCTATTCAGCATTACCCCCAGACAAAACTCATCTATGAAAAATACTGCTAAAAATATATATTATATTCCCTAAAGGCATAGTTTGTTTTTTTAAAAAAATATATCAGTTTTGAGAAAAAGCACAAAGAAGTATTTGTCATAATACTTTTTTGTTTGAGTTTTTATTTTAGGTTTTTTCAGTCTTTCAAGCTACTCTTTTTTGAAGATTCTCTTTTTTGTTTTTTGCTGCTCTATTGTTTTTAGCAAATTAAACTTTAAACTACCCCTTTTAACATCGCTTTTTTTGCAGTAATTTTTTTCAACAACAAAAAACACAAAAAAGAATAGTATTAAATTAGTGTCCATTTTTTGTCATCTCTTGTCTTCTATTTTTTGAATGAATGAAACAAAAAGAGAGGAATGCAGCAGGCAAATAAATAAAATGTAATAAAATTGAAATTTGCTAAACCCTAAATTGAGTTCTTTTTTATTTTTATTTATAAAGACTTTATTTATCTCTATGGGCTTCTTCTTTTTTGCTGTTGTTATTGTGGAGAGAAGATAAATATTTTCTTTTATTTTTTATGAGAAAAATTTTGTTTATTAAAAATAGCATACAAAATGCATATAAGATGGTTATCAAAATTTTATAAGCTTTTAAAGGAGAGAAAATGTTTTAATTAAAGCTATGCCATATCGTGATTCAGGGATAGAGAGGATAATCAAGTTTTTGGTTTAAAATACACTTTCTGCAGTTCACTGATCAATCAACATTTATGTAAATTTTTACGTCGCCTAATCATAAAGTGCCATTTTCAGCTTAAGCAAGTAGCACACGATATCGTCTATCACTTTTAGCAATACAGTATTTTTTCTTTTACATTAATAAACTTTCAAAACACATTCATCCCAATCTCGCATTATGTCATAACTTCCATCTTAAACCACTTTTATTTACATTCCAAAAAAGTTACGTGTAAAACATTTTATTTTTAGCCAAAGATATTTTTTTAAAAACGACTGTTTATTTAGTCAACATTTCCTTATTTCTTCCACTTGATTTATAATCAACCCCCATCAAAAAAGCTATAACTTTTAACGCTTTAAAAATCTTTCTTTGTTACAGTACCATTTTATTACAAAATTACTTTTCATTCATTAATGTTCCGCAAAAAAAACTTTTTATTACTTTTTTTCGCCTTCGATAAAACTTCATAAACCAACTTTTGCTTTTTGTTTAAAGGAATTCATTTGTGCCAAAATAAAAGCCACAATAATTTTGGACTTCTTTCATTGAAAAAATCCTTTTTTTAAAGAAATCCCAAAAAATCTTTTTTCTCTCTTTTTCCGTGTAATTTTTTCTTCCGCTTATTTAAACATTTATTCAACCATAATTTTTGGAGTCACCAAAAAAATAATATATATTTTTTTTGAAGAAAATAGTTTTTGAGTCATAAATTTTCAGTTTTTAGAAAGCAGCAAGTGGTTTGTTTTTTTCATACTTTTATTTGTGGTGGAAAATATTTATTTATTTTTGATGATGCAATATTATTGTTGAAAATCTGACGAGAATTGAAAAGTGAAGATAGAAAGAAAAGATGGGAATTAATGGTGTTTCAACGGTTTTAAGAGATGACAAGAATAGGTTAGTTTCCTCAAAGTAGCTTCATTCCAAGGTTGCAAAAAATTGACATTTTGATTTCTCGAGTAATTACAAAATTTGGTTTCAATTTCGACATGAAGATTTGAAATTTAAGTAAAATGATTCCAATTTCCCATTTTTAAACATCTTTTACAATAATATTAAGCTAAAATTTCAGAAGAAAAGCATATTTTTGGTGTGCACCAGCATGGTTATGGCTAACCTTAATTGTAAGCGTGGAATGCATTTTAATGACTGGATGGGTTACTCGAGGTAAGATTTGTTAGAAAATATGCAAATTTTAAAGAAGACTGGTTTTAAGTACGGCTTTAACGTGGGTTTTCGTTTTAAAAGCTTGCAACAATTGCTAACAAAGATTAAAAATTCGGTTCTTAACTGCACATTAGACTGCAGCGTTAACCACTACAACTTCTATAAAGAAAAAGCTCTAAAAAACGAATTTAAGCTTTCAAAAGTTAAATTCAGTACAGAAGAAATAGGTAAAGGAAGCAATTGGTCGTATTTGTGTTCTGTATTTTGAAGATTGTTCTTCTTTGTAGTTATGGCTCAGTGGTTAACACCGCAGGTTAACGTGCTGCTGGAAGTGAGGATCGAATCTTAATATCATTATCGAAACCATGTTTTATTGTGATTCCCAAGCTCGAAACAGATTTTAGTATTTTTTGAAAAGTTTTTTTAATGGGAAAATGCAACATGAGATTATCACAAATAGATTGCGTCATTTTCATTTCGAAACAAATGAGATAATATTTGAGAACTTTATTAATAACTTCAATGCATATTTTTTTTATTCACACTTTTTTTAGAATATTTCTTCTTCGATTACACTTGCCTCCTTCTTCATCAAAATCGTAGCAATGCACTTGTCGATCATTCAACGGCATTTGGGCCTCGTATTATTTATGGTTCATCAGATCCACAACCAAAAAAGAGAAATTTACGATTTTTAGAATTTAATGCAATACCAAAATTTGTTGGTGATATCGAAGCTGTTACAGTACCCTATGCTTATATCTATGATACAAAGGGTCAACAAATTAATGATGGAAGTGCAATAGTTGTTGATGAACCAATGATCATGGAAAGTGATTATCAGCAATTTGGTGTTGATTATCCACATCGAGCTAAGAGAAGGTAAGGGATATTTGGAAAGGAAGTTTTAACAAATTTGCATAAAAAATTAAAAACTTAATATCGTTAAAAGTTTTATTTTTTTGATGGAATTTTGATTCTACAGTACTTTGTTAATAACAATCAACATAATTACAGTACCCCTCAAGAAGCAATAACCACTCCGAAACCTAAAAAATATGTTATTCGTCGACGCAAAAAGCAACCCCCTCTGTTGACAACAATGCAATCGATTGTTTCAATAGAACAGCTACCACTTTCAAATGAACAAGGAGACCAGGATCAAGGAAAGCTAATAAAAATTAAAACAACTAAAATTAAAAGTCTTCCATCAAATTCAACGATGATTAAACGTAGAAGAAAGAAAAAACCAAAAACAAAACTGGCATCAGCTGAACATCGACATGGAGAAGGGGATAATTCTGCACATGAACATCAACAACAACAATTACATCAGCAAAATCATCAACAGCAGCATCAGGAACATCGTCAACAAAATCATTATTATCCAATTGATGTTGATGGAAATGCAGCTGAGGATGTTCAAAGAAGATTAAGACTAAAAAAGTTGGCAAGTGGAGAAGCTGAGGGAATTCAAGGTCGTACACTTCGAGCATATAAAGGTGGAAAAGGAGCAGCAAGAAGAGGAGGAGGAAAGCCGAAACCAAAAGGTTTGCTTTTTATTTTTTTTATTAAAAAGTTACATAAAAAAAGTCCAGTTAGCTAAAGTTGCATAAAGATAGCAAAATTTAAAAATAAAACACTTTTTCTTGTATTTTGAATTCAATTTTTTTATCCTAGTTGAAAAACTTGCATGTTTTGAACTAAGCTGCTCTGTTGTAAAAAAACAAACAACCATCTGATTTTTTTTCAAAGACATATTTGTTGTCAAAAAAAGGCTGCCTTTTTTAGCAATAAAATATGCTTTTTCTTTTTTTGCTCATCGTCTGTTTTGCTTTTCTTTTTCAATGCTTTCATTGATAAACCATTTTAGACAGCAGAAGAAACGACGGTGCAATGGTTTGAGGCGGGGGCTCCTCGTTCCATACTGACAAAGAGATTCGGTCCTTTGTCAGAGTCGCCAGCTTTCCCTATGGTTCCGTTCCGATCAGGCCCGTGAATAGCCCCCAATTTTTTTTATAAATTTCCAACGCCAAATAACGATTTTTGAAGCTTTGATTTTTTGGCTTCCAAACATCGTCAAATCACAAACCTTAGAGAATTTAAATTTAAAAAAATCATTTTTGAATCATAGCTCAATTAATGACTAAACTGTTGATTAAACCATTCTTAAAGAAAAACAAAAACTGCCATCTGGGTATTTATTTTCTTCAAGCACCTTAACAAAAAAAGTGTCTCACTAGCAGCGATAAAAAAAGCACTTTTTTCGCGCATCGTTTTCTTTCAACAGTTTGTTCCACACTATTTCTTTCAATTTTTCCACTTCCCCAAACATAAGTCATTTTTGAAATCAAAAGAAACGACCAGGGATGGTGCAGTGGTTCAAAGCGCGCGCTTATCGTTCCACACTGACAGAGAGGTTCAGTCCTTTGTCAGAGTCGCCAGCTCTCCCTACGGTCAATATCTTCCGACATCTATTTGTGTTTAATTAATAATATAATACGAGAAAACTGTGTATTTAAGGGTTATAACCCCCCAAAATTTTTTTCATTGTTGAATAGGTTTTTACTTTAATATGAACATCAAATATTTTTAATAGTAAAAAAATTTCGATACCGAAAAAAGTTTGATTTTTGAAAACACTGATATTTACGGAATTTTGAATCGGTGTTGCCTTGATAATTTAGATACAAAATTCCGTTTAAACATATGTCAAAATTTTTGGAAAAAACTCTTTTTTTTTATTCAGTACTTTTTTGTAGATCCAAAAGCCACTGCTGCTCCAGTTGCAACTCCAAATCCAACCCTTCCAACAACTACCGCAACATCTTCTACACCCACAGATTTATCGTTATCATCAGCAGGCGCAGCAACTACCGTAACCTCATCCCCTCTCAATGCTACAACTCCAATTGTTATGTCAGAAGTTGTGATGAAAGCTGTTGTAGATTCAATTGGCAAAAAAGACGATGATGACGACAAAAAAGATAAAGATGATGAAACAACTACAACTTCAACTATTCCCACAACAGCAACAACATCTGGACCATCAACTGTAACCTTCTCAGGATATTCACAAGATTACAAGGGTGAAGAAGAAATAAAAATTGATTCATCCCATCAACCACGGGCAATTCCAGAATATCCAAAACTTTATCCAAAAGATGCCACAAAACCTGAAAATAATTTTCAAGTTCAAATTGAAACTTTTTCAACTTTAGCACTTTGTATTGCTCGAACGTTGTTTGATTTTTGGTGTGTTGCACAGTTGATTGCATCATTGCCATTTTTATTTGGAATATGTTTAAGAATTCGGTGTTTATTTATTGCAAGGTTGATGTTGGATGCGTTGTTTTTGGTTATTCTCTTTATTTATACGTAAGTTTTTGACTCATTGAAAATTTCATGAGAATGAAGCAATACTCTGTCGAGGCCAAAAAACACCCGAAATTTTGATTACAAAATCGAAATATCAAAAGTATCAAAAGCAATACACTCTTTAACTCATTCCATCTATCATATTTCAGAATTACAATAATCGCATTTTCCATCATCCTCTATATCCTTGTTGATGAAATGACAGCTGATGTTGTAATAGAATGGCTAATTTTTGGTATTTTACTCCTTATTTCTATGATTATTTATATTTTTACATTTACCATAACCCTTCGATGCTGTGAATTAGTGCTAAATGAACGCGTAAAGCCATATAAAGAAAAGCGATCAAAAAGTTTGTTATATACTGAAATTGCATCGGATCAAATGTTAGAAGTTGCTGATGACGTTTAAATAATTTATTTTTATAAGTTTATGTAAATTTGAACAGCTTATTTTATATTTTGATATATATATTTTTTTAATTTAAATTTGTATTTACGGGTGTAGTAATAAATTGATGGAAGAAATTAAACGCTTAATATTTGAGAGTAAAAAAATGCTGTCTTTACTAACATTAACTAACAGTAATAAAACTGCAAAACTTTTAAAAAAATAGAAATTTATAAAAAATTTAACAAAAAATGCTAAAACATATAAGAACATCAACACAAAAGGATGATAACAGCAAAAAACACAGGGTAAAACATTTTAACGAAGGCGTAACATCTTTTGATAAGTAGCACGATCAATTCCATCAAAATAAATATCAGGTGCAACATATATACGATTTTCATCTTCAAGAATTTCAGTAATAATAGCTTTGAGACGATTTTCGTATGCATCAGGAATTTCAGAGTGAAAATGAAGAGATATTTTTGTTTTCTTATTTTCCTAAAACCAGTTATAAGATAAAATAACTGATTAAAGTCTTTAATGCATACCTTTATGTATTTATAAAAACTATCAATATCAAAAGTATCTGGAAGATTTTCTAATTTAAGTTTAACAAGATTTGAAAAATGTGGAATTTTAATCAATTCTTGAACAGTTAGAGGAGTAATAATCTTTGAAGAATCAGTGTATTCAACGCTAAAAAATGAATTTTAAAAAAAACTAAATATTGTAAATAAACATACTCATAATGAAACTCTTTAAGAAAAGGTAGAGTTGCAACAATCTTTTCAAATGGAAGAACAGTACCATCATCATCAATTACTTGGATATCCAAAGAAACTTTTTCAGCTTTTGAAGCATAAAAGAGCATATCTTTAAAAGAAAAATCAATATATTCAAGAGTGCATTCTTTAGCATCAGAGCGATAAATTTTCGGAAGAAAAATAAAATTATAACTTTTTTTATTTTTGAAATCATATCCACTTCTAATATAAAGTTGTTTAGTAACCCATATTTTACTTGTAATATTGTCAATATCAAGACATTCTCCATCCAATTCAATATGCCATCCATCTTCGTCTGCACCATCGAATTCATATTGGACTTCAAAAAATAAACTTGAAACAACAATGATTGGATTTTTAATGAAGAAATATTTGCAAGACATTGCCAATTTTTTATAAGTATTAGCAGTTGAAGGATTCTTTGAAATATAATGCATGATACTATCAGGTAATGAAAATGGTTGACGACGACGATAAGTTGACATAAGAGTTTCAGGAGTAAATGAAAACATCATTGCTTTTTCATCATCAGATTCAGAGTCAGAGCTTGAACTTGTTTCATCAGTATCAGAAATATCTTCGTCGCTGTCACTATCTGAACTTGAAGTTGTTTCATCTGTACCAGATGTCTCTTCGTCGCTATCACTTATCAATGATGAGTCGTCATCACCAGTAGTTGAGTTAGATGCTGTTTCTTTACTATCGGACATATCTTCATCACTATCCGATGTATCATCATCATCGCTATCACTGATCATCATTGCTTCTTCGAAATTGCTGCAAGAGTTTATAAAAATTTCTTTTTCAGAATTCATTCTTCCATAAAATTCCGAGAAACAAGGATTTATCTAAAAAAATAAAATTATTATAGCAAATTTTTAAAAAATAAAAAAAAAGCAAAGTAGTGGCAAAGGGAAAATCTTTTAAAAATTATGGCAATGATTATTTTTTAAAAAAGATAGGAACTAATGCATGAGTTTGGAACAATAGGTGTTATCAAAATTTAGACAAATCACTTAAAGAATTTTACTATTTATTGAACAATTTTAAAAAGTTAAAGAAAAATTTTCGCTAAACAATTATTTTACACCATACTTATCACGTAGATATTTTATTGCCGTAGTATCAATATTGTAAAGAAAAGGTTTGCCGTATTTTAGAGATCAACGGTGTGAAATAAAGCATTTTGTAAGCTGAGATTTTGGATTTTTTTATTTTCAGATTTAAACACAAACAATATTTTTTTCCAAAAAGCGATTTGGGCACTTGCTGTAAAGTTTAAATAAAAATTGCTGTAGCAAAAGTGATAAGTTAGCAACAAAAAGATACGGTAACAACAAATTTGCTATAGCAAAAAAGAAATATAAACAGAAGCAAAACATTTCATTGATAAATTTTAAAGAAATATATTACTGTTGACGAAAAAGATCTAATAATGTATTTTTACCATTTTCAGCCATTTCTGAAAATTCGATATACGGTGGTTTATAATCATGATTTTGAGTTCATTTGCAATATTTTGAAGGAGATTTTTGTATTCATCAGAAAGAGAATTCAAATATTCAAGACAGACTTTTATGTTTTTATTTTTCTAAAAAAACTTAGCAAATTAATAAAAACTAATAATATAAAAACCTGCTTTTATGTTATTATAAAAAGTTTTAATATCAAGGAATACTGGAACATCATCCAAAGAAAAATTTGTTAAATTTGAAAAATGAGAGATTTTTAATAACTGTTTAACAGTTTTGGATCTAATCATATTTGGAACAACAATGCAAAAACAGAAACATACGGTAAATCATTAAAAAACTGTGTAAAAACTTACTATCGAAATTCTCTAATATTTGGTAATACTTTATCAAGCTTTTCCAATGCAACTACCATACCATCGTCATCCATTACAGTAACCTCATTGAATGACATATCTTCACATTTTGGTGCAATAAATTTAAAATCATTAAAAGAAATATTTTGTTCCCATAAATTTATTCGTTTTGCATCACATTGATAGATTTTTGGAATAAAAGTTGAAAGAAAGCTTTTATCATTTTCATCATTGATGAGATTGTTATATTCAAAAATATTGGTAATCCAAAATTAATTTGAAATATTTTGATGGCTGACAAGAGTTTTCTTTCTTCGCAAACGATGAAGTAATCCATTTTCAGATAAACAAGTACACCATTGAATATTGTGAAATTCGAAATATTAACAACAAACAATAATGATTGGATTTTTGACAAAGAAATATTTGCATGACATTGTCAACTTTTGATAACATTTTACGGCAGAAGGATTCTTTGAAATATAATGCATGATAGAATCAGGCAAAGAAAATGGTTGTTGGCGCCGATAAGTAGACATAAAAGTATCACGAGTAAACATCCTTGCTTCTACGTCACCCGAATCAGTAACAGATTCAGTATCAGAGGTTAAACTAGTTTCATCAGTATCGGACATATCTTTGTCGCTATAACTAATCATTGATACATCTGCATTTTCATTATTTAAGCGTGATTTTGTTTCTTCTTCTGCAACAAATGCATCATCTTCACCATCACGCATCATCATTAATTCTTTACTATCATTGTTAGATGTTTCTCTCTCAGAATCAGATGAATCCATTATTCAATTAAGACAATAACAATATTTTGTACTAAAAAAATAAATTATTATGATTAAAAAATGTATTTAAGAAAAAAATAAGAAGCATTGAAAAAAATAGAAAAAAAAAGTTGTTAGAGATAAATGCCTGGATACAGCTTGATCAAAAGTACTGAATCGATAAAATATTTTTGTTGAAAATATATCGTAAAACTTTTGAAAGCGATTCTCTAACTAAAAACGTTATAATTATTTTTATTAATGCTTGGTAGATGACGATATTGTAAAGTTTGGTTTTTGCAGATAAGTATTGTAACAAGGTGTCTATCATCAAGTAAAAGTCAAACATTCACAGTTTAATGTTGACGATTACTGTAAAAATGTGAAGAAATATTTATTTTAGTTAATTAAAAAATGGGGCTATAATTATAACAAAAAATATTTTCAAATTTTTTTTTGTGAATAATGTTAGTCTTACAGTATCAGTGTCTCCACTACAAGGGTAATTACCATAATAATAAAAAGAGGGGATTAAATTCATAATCATAATATTATTATATTGTCACAAAGCTTTTTTTAAAGGTGTAAAGTACGGTAGTTATTTAAAAGAAAGGATTTGTTAGCAATAAAAAGAGATTACGGTAACAACAAAATTTATTTTGATAAAACAAGAAACGTAAACAACAACAAAAATTAATACTTATTAAACCAAATCAAAGTTATTAGATAATCCCATAGTTTTCTTGATGAAATTTAATGACATCCATCGATCAGTTACTTCCTTCGGTTTGCGTCGAAGAATGTTTCGCATTCGTTGAAAAATCGAGCCTTTGACTTTAGCATCAGCAGATGGAAAAAGTGGTTTAGGAATTTGACGAAGCGAAAGATATGCAGATTCTGAGAGAGATAGCATTCGAAGAGGTACTGCAATGATTCCATCAGACGTTTGAAGAACGATGAAACGTGGAGATAAAGAAATAGGCGGCTTTGTATCATCATTTTCAGCAGCAGTATTTTTGGTAACAGTATAAGAAAAAACAAATGGTGTTGATTGAAATGGTGGAAAATTGAGATCTACGGTGTAAGACGACATAAAATAAAATCTGAAAATCAAAGATTTTGGGTGGGACACACTAATAATAAAACTCTCATTAAAAGCTTCAAACATACGTTGCATTCATATCAATAGACATGTCCACCAGATAAAGCCGCAAAGTAACATTATCAACATTTCTTCGTTGTGTTAAAGCAAAAGTTAAAGTATTATTATCATTGAAAAATGTAATATCATGCCATGTATCATCTATATCATCATCAGGAACATTGAAAATACGACGATGTGTGGGAGATAGCATCATAAGAGTTTTAATTCTTCCATTATCTTCAGCTGATCGTTCATTGACAGAAAGAGCAATATCTCCAAAGTTGAAAGCAGCATTTGACGAAGGATCATGGCGAAATCGAATGACTCTTCTTTTCAATAAAAGACAATAGCTAGATCCATTCAAAACAAAGATACATTGAAAAATTTCTTTATTCTTTTGGAATTGTCGAGGAGTGATATAAAACATATAGTCATCAGAAATACCAGCCACACACCAAACAGTTGGCATCAAACATTTGCTACATAAATTTAAATTAAGAGGTGTAAGTTCTTCAAAGAGAGTTTTAATCATTTTGTATTTAATAAATTTCTTTGTTAAAATATCGATAGAAAAGATGCGAGTAAATTCTTTTTTCTAAAACAAATTCGTCTAAGTTATCTAACAAAGCTAATAAACTTACTCTAGCAGCAATCCAAATTTTTTCTTCATGGATACCAGCTGCAACATGTAAACCAGTTTTACAACATTCAGCTTTAACAACTTCAATATCAATGGTATAAAATTCATCCCAATAACCACAGTCAAAGATTGATTTTGAATAAATAGTCAACTTTTTATTATTCTTATTTTCACCAAAACCATATAGCCGATTTTCATATATTCCAATCAAGAAGATGCCAGGTTTTGAGGGAGTAAGAAAATACATTTGATCCAAGAAGAATTAAAAGTAACACAAATGTAGAGATACTAGAATTGTTATTGTAAAACATTGCAAAAAAACGGTTGTTGTAAGATATTAAATCACGACGACATTCAAATATTCCCAAGGCCGTGGCCACGGTAACAAAGTGGAAAACATTGAATTAATAAAACACATTATAATTTAAAAGAAAACACGGCTTGTAGAAAGCAAATGCAGTTCAAACAAAGTCTGACAAATTTTTTTTCAAGTTTTTTAGGGGCTCTCTTCAAGGATTGGCAAAGAGAGACCTAACAGCAGAACCCTAGGAAAAATTTTGATAAACAAAATACAAAATGCTCATATATTACGGTAACGACGGAATAAAATACATATAACTTTTGATACCAATTTCACTGAACACTATTTGGAATAATAAAAGTCTAAAAAGCAGGATACTGTATTACGAAAAATACAACAATTTTTAGCAAGTAATTAAATTTACAGTACTTTTTCTAATCATACTAATCAATAACTTATTCCCAGATTAAAACACGAAAAGACAAGGCATTTATAGGAGAAGTGAAAAAACACAACAAAAAATCAACAATAGAGATAATTATAATAAATGAAAAGAATTAGGCAAACCAAGAGCTTTGGTAATAAAATTCAATGACATCCATGGATGAATAACTTGTTTTGGTTTTCGAAGAAAGAAAGTGAACAACCATTTAATCCATTTGAAAATTGAGAATTTGACTTCAGCAACTGGAAGTGGAGAAGGTTCAGGTAATTGACGGAGTGAGAGATATGCAGATTCCCGTAAAGTAAGGATTCGAAGAGGTACTGTAACAATAGAATCAGCTGTTTGAAATACAATCAGCTCCGGTTTAACAAATATAGAATGGTAGGCAGAAGAATAAACTTCTACATCTTCTTTTTGATATGATAGAAAGAATGGTGATGATTCGAATGATGGAAAATCAGTGTCAAGAGTACAAGATAATAAGCTGCCAATCCTAAAAAAAGAAATAATTTTATAAGGAAAAGCGAACGTTTATGTATAAAAACATACATCATCGATGAATCCTCACAAGAAAAATTTAGCACACACAGATGTAAGAGAACATTATCATCACTTTGTCGTCGAGTGATACAGTACATTTCATTAGAAGCATCATGAAAAAATGTAATATCATGCCATGTTGAATCAAAAGCACCTTCAGAAATATTTGCAACAGATTGTCGTTCAGCATTTTTAATTGACAGAGTTTTTATTGTTCCATCTTCTGCTTTTTCATAAACAAAAAAAGCTTCACCTTCACAGTTAACAGCAATATTTGAAGAAACAGTAGAAGGAAGAAGAGGAAAAGGAATTACAGAACGTGATAAAAGACAGTGATTAGAAGTGTTGATGAAAAAACCGAAATAAAAAATTCCAACTTCTTTTTGATATCGACGTGGAGTAACAATAAATCTATGAAGATTGAGATCAGAATCTTGATAACGAATAACTGGCATTAAACATTTACAACAAAGATTGAGGTCAGGAACTTCATATTCTTCATAGATTTCTTCCATCATTTTGCATTTAATGAATTGCTTTGTATGAATATCAATTGAGAATACACGAGTTAATTCTTTATCCTAAAATTATTTTATGTAGTTTTTTGTTAATATAGTTAATAAACATACCCTAGCAGCGATCCACATTGTTTCTGCATCCAAGCCAGCAGCAACATGTAAGCCAGTTTCACAACATCCAGCTTTTGCAACTTGAATATCAATGGTAAAAAATTCATCCCAATCACCGGTGTCGAAAACTGATTTTGAATAAATACATAACTTTTTTTTCTTATTCTCACCAAAACCATAAAGCCGATTTCTATAGATTCCAATTAAAAAGATGCCAGGTTTTGCTGGCGTAATAAAATACATTGTATTCAGTTGAAGAGTTTTAAGTAATTATAAGAATAGAGATATCCTAAAAATGTTATTATGAAACTATGTAAAGCAAAAACTTTCAATAATCAAAACGCGTTAATTAAAAAAGAAACAATGAATACTTATTACAAAGTCAATCGTAAAATAATAGTTAAAAGATGTATGACAGCGTCAACAAAGTCAAAGCAAAATTTTCCTTAAAAAATTTTTAGGTGCTGTTTTTCAACGATTGGCAAAATGTGTTCTAACAGCAGGACGAAACATTACGTGAAAAAAAACACACAAGATAAAATACCGTAGTTTTTTTTCGTAAATGTGTTGTTAGCGATAGAAAAAGAGTATGATAACAAAAAGAATTTATGATGGAATAACAAGCCTATATATTCTTGCTTTAAGCGAATTCTCAAAATAGTTTACCAAATTTTAATAAAATATTTGTTTTTCTAAATTCTGTAGCAAGAAAAACATTATTCTTCCTTCTTTTAAATTACTTGAAAATATTTTTATCTATCTTCGTCTTATAATATTCGCTCATAATCGTATACTAAAACCTCAAAAAGTAGAAGTTTTAAGATACAGTAGCCTCGTTGACTTTTTAATATATACAAGCAAAAACAATATTTATGATAGAGAAATGAAACAACAACAAAACAAAAAAATTAGCAAAAACATTATAATAAATGAAAAGTATTAGACAAACCAAGAGCTTTGCTGATGTGATTTAATGACATCCATGAATGGGTTGCTTGATTTGGTTTTCGGAAAAAAAAAGAAAATAACCATTTAATCCATTTGAAAATAGAGAACTTGACTTCAGCAACCGGAAGTGGAGAAGGTTCTGGTAATTGACGAAGTGTAAGGTATGCAGTTTCAGCTAAAGTAAGCATTCGTAGAGGTACGGTAACAATTGAATCAGCTGTTTGAAAGATAATAAAATCAGGTTTTACAGTTATAGTAGAGCGCCTTGACGATAGTCGCTTAACACCAATAATATTATACCCCAGAAAGAATGGTGACGATTCAAATGACGGAAAATCAGCAGCAACAGTAAGAAAAAATACAGGACGCATTCTGAAAAAAGTGCAATAATTTTTAAAACAGGCATATAAAACGTACATAGCTGATAAATTCTCAACGGAAAAATTTATAAGATGAAGAAATATAACATTATTTTCGCCACTTCGTCCTCGAGTAAGACAATACATTGCATTAAAATTATCATGAAAAAATGTGGCATCATGCCATGTAGAATGAATAGCATCATCAAGGCTAATTGGAAAAATAACATGATGTCCTCTTCTCCCAAGTGATAAAGTTTTTATTTTTCCATCTTCTGTTTTTTCACTAACAAAAAGTGCTTCACCTTCACAGTTAACAGCAATATTTGAAGAAAGTGGAGAAGGAATAAGTGGAAAACGAGTTAAAGAATTTGATAGAAGACAATGATAAGAAATGTTGATGAAAAAAGCGAGACGAAAAATTCCAACATCTTTTTGATATCGACGTGGAGTAATAATAAACATATGAAGATTGAGATCATAACCAAAATGACGAATAACAGGCATTGAACATTTGCAGCACAGATTGCGGCCGGGGAGTGCAGTTCCTTCGTAGATTTCTTCCAACATTTTATAAGCGATAAATTGATTAGTAACAATATCAATTGAGAATATCCGAGTTAATTCTTTATCCTAAATAAGCTTTCTACAGGATCGGTTATTACAATTAATAAACAAACCCTTGCAGCAATCCATATTTTTGTTTTATAAATACCCGCAGCAACATGTATACCAGTTTCACAACATTCAGCTTTCATAACATTAATATCAACCACAGAAAGTTCTTCCCAATCATCACAATCAAAGATTAATTTTGAATAAATACATAACTTTTTGCTCTTATTTTCACCAAAACCATAAAGCCGATTTCTATAGATTCCAATCAAAAAGATTCCAGGTTTTGATGGCGTAATAAAAAACATTTGATCCAAAAAAAGTCAAAACAAATGTAGAAGTTCTAAAAATTTTATTGTAAAACAATTGCAAAAGACCGGTTGTTGTAAAATATTAAAACACGACGGCAAACAAATGTTGAAAGGTAACAATGCGGCGTCCTCAAATTAATAATAGTAAAACACATAATTTATAAGGAAAAACATATAATAAAAAGCAAATGTAGCAAACAAAGTCTGATAAACTTCTTTTTCAGGAGCTCACAGCGTAGTCAACTTTTTACGTGACTCAATGCCAACACAATGTTTGTCGATGTTAAAGATGTTGATTTTTAATGTTAAACATTAATTTTTACCACTAAATTTAATCGTTATATTTTATCCTTGAAGAGAGCTCCGGAGCTCTCTAGGATTGGCAAAGAGAGACCTAACAGCAGACTAAAAATTTTATTAAACAAAATGCTCATAGATTACGGTAACGATTAAATAAATTACATACAGCTTTCGACACCAATTTTACTGAAAACTATTTTGAATGACAAAAATCTTAAAAACAAGTTACTGCATCGCAAACAATAATATAACTTTTAGCAAGTAATTAAATTTGCAGTACTTTTTGTAATCATACATTCAGTTAGTGCAGAAAGACAAAGTATTTATGGTAAAAAAGAAACAAAAAACAACATCAAAAAGTAAACAAAGTAAAAAATTATAGCATATGAAAAATATTAGACAAACCCAAGGCCGTGTTAATAAAGTTCAAAGACATCCATGGATGGATAACATGTTTTGGTTTTCGGTGAAAGAATGTAAATAACCATGTAATCCAGTTGAAACAAGAGTACTTGACTTTAGCAACTGGGAGAAAAGGTGGTTCTGGAAATCGACGAAGTGATAAATATGCAAATTCCGGTAAAGTAAGCATTCGAAGTGAAAAAGCAAAAATTTAGCAAAACGAATTCAAAGCAATCATATTGTTCAAAAAAAAATTTTCCCTATGTTTTAAAGATTCTCATTAAGTTTCGCAATAGCAAAATGAAAAACTAAATAATTTTTTTTGTTCTTGTAGATTACTGTAGACGTAACAAAACTTTTGTTTGTTCAAAGCAGATTTAGCTAAGTTTAACACCAACTAAGAATTAAATAATAAAATATGTTTTTTCAAAATGCTTAAATAAATATGTTTCAGTCTTACTGTATGTATACACGATTCTTATCAAAGTATACAATCATTTCGGTGCCAAAAATTATAACAATTGCTCGCAAAAGAATTAACTAAGAACTCATATAAAAGGAAGTACTGCAGGTTTTTTCGAAAACGATTTGTTAACGATACAAAAAAGAATACGGTAGCAATAAAATTTATGACAGAACAAGAAATGTAAACAACATTTGAAATGCAAAAAAAAACAGATTATTTCAAACCAAATTTGTTAGATAAACGCATAGTTTTCTTGATAAAATTCAACGACATCCATCGATCTGTAACTTTCTTTTTTGAAGCAGAATGTTTGTCTTCAGCATCATCAGAAAAAGTAAGAAAAGCAGGAGGTTCAGGAATTTTCTGGAGGGTAAGAAAAGCAGATTCTGAGAGAGAAAGCATTCGAAGTGGCATTGTAACAATTCCAGCAGGAGTTTGAAAAACCGCAAACTTAAATTTAGGAATACTACCATGTTGACGTTCATATGCAAGAAAGAATGGTGATGAATTAAATAGTGGAAAATTAGAATCAACAGTCCAGGACTTTACAAAAAGAAATCTGTAAAATGTACATTAATCTTACAATTGTAAACTTAAAAGTTACCTCTTATTTCTATCAATAAGTTTTATCAAATAAAGCCGAAGTGTTACACTATCAACATTTCTTCGTTGAGTTAAAGCAAAAATTAGTGTTCCATTATCATTGAAAAATGTTATATCATCCCAAACAGAATCACCAGCTTCAGGCATAACAAATTCACGTATTCTATTAGTAGAATTCATTATGAGAGTTTTAATTCTTCCATTTTCTTCTTCAAATCTTTCATTGACAGAAATAACAACATCTTCTTGGCCAATAGCAATACTCGAAGAAGGATCATGACCAAATGGGATACTGTTGTTCTTCAAAATAGTGTAGCAAAGATTTTTTTCGAGAGAAACAGTACATTGAAAAAGTTGAGTATTCTTTTGAAGTCGACGAGGAGTAATCAAGAAATGATAATTTTCTTGAATGCGACCGACAGTACGAACAATTGGCATCAAACAAGTGGAGCATAAATTTAAATGACGAAGTGTATGTTCTCCAAAATTCTGTTCATTCATCTTAGCTTTAATTAATTTATTTGTAACAACATCAAAAAAAAATAAACGAGTAAATTCTTTTTCCTAAAAAATTGTGTATATTCCATAGCTCACAGCATCAATATACACACCCTTGCCGCAATGCATACTGTGGATTCACGAATACCAGCAGCAACATGTATACCAGTTTCACAACATTCAGCTTTTACAACTTCAGTATCGATAACAAAAAATTCATCCCAATCACCGCAATCAAAGATTGATTTTGAATAAATACATAACTTTTTATTCTTATTTTCACCAAAACCATAAAGCTGATTTCCATAAACTCCAATTAAAAAAATGCCGGGTTTTGAAGGAGTGATAAAGTACATTTTACTTGGTCGAAGAAAAAAGTGTTGAAGAAATTTTAAGAATATAGAGATTCTCTAAAAACACAGCTATGTAAAACAACAGTAAACGAACACGTTGAGTAATCAAAGAGCGCAAAATAGAACAGATATCGATACTACTATAAAAAAGTCAACGAGATATCATAAATATGTTGTAAAAAGTAACATTAATATAGAGAAAAGGAATGTGATAGACTATGATAGTGATAGAAAAGCATCATTATGCTTGAAAAGAATTTTGGCGCTGTTTCTACTGATTGGCAAAAAGTGTCCCTACAGCAGAACTACAAGCTGTGCATAAAAATTTTATTTTGATGCATCATTTTTTATAGCTCTGCAAATATTTAATAAATCAGTTACTTATTAAACTTCAATCAATTTTTTAATTTTAGTTAATATATCCATAAAAGATGAATTACAATGATGATGCAGGATTTTCTGATGATGTTGTTAAAATAAATATTGAAGATAGTAATAATGCAACACCTGAACCACCACTTCATGATCCACAAATTTGTTCAACATGTTCAAAAGAATGGCATGAATCTATTGATTGTGAATTACTAAAACCATGGTTAAAAAAGTGTGCTGAAGAAGCAAATGCATCTCCAACAGCAGAATCTGAAAGATTTCATCGTTATTATAATCTCTTTGTTAAGCATCAAAATTGTTTAAATAAGCAAGATGAGGTATATTTGTTGCACTGCTGATTTGCTGATAATTTTGATAACTTTTAGCTTCAAGATCAATTTATCAAATGCTGTTGCAGTACTGAATAAATGCCGTCGAACTTTAATGTAGACCTATGCATTTGCATATTATTTAAAACCAAATAATGCTTCATCAATCTTTTTGATTTGGAATTTGCAACTGAACACCTCTCTGAAAAGTTAGAACGTGAATCAGGGATGAAAAATGCGGCCGGCCGGCTGATATTTTCAGGCCGCGCGGCCGGCCGGGCCGATGAGTCAGGCCGCGCAGTTTTTTTTAAAAATATTAAAGTTTTTTTAGACAATTTATGTAATCATGACTTTAAAAAAAGAAAAGCAATTTGCTCTGTACGTTTGAATTGGAGTTAGCTTTTAACACGAAAAATAAGAGCATCAAGGGTCGAAAATGCGGCCGGCCAGCCGCGGCCGGCTTGATTTTTTCGGCCGCGGCCGCGGCCGGCCGAAGATTTTGGAAAAATTCTTTGTTTTTCGCTAGTAAAAATTGAAATTTGGTCGGCCGCGGCCGCGGCCGGCCGAAAATTTTAGGCCGCAGGCCGGCCGGAAATATCGGCCGCATTTTCGACCCCTGAAGAGCATACTGTTTCACACCAACTTTCTCTATGTTGTTCCTCATTGCAGCTCAAAAAAACATTTTCGAAATGGTTCTTCATCATTTTTTTCTGCCATTTTTATTCTTCCATCGTTTCTCCTATTTTTTAGCTTCTTGTTTTTTTGTAATTGATTGTTACCTATTTATATTTTTGCCACGCTTATTTATTATCGCTTTTTAGCTTTTGCGTGTAATCTTTTTATATCTTTTTTATTAACATTTTTCTAATTTAGTTTACGGTTTACTTTAATAAACTTCTATAAACTCGCTACTATAACAATATGTCTAACTTCGGACGAGGTGCTTTTTCAAGAGATGGTTCATTAATATTATCGAAAATCTTGAAAGAATTGGTGAAAAATGTGATGGTGTTGGAAAATCGTTGGTAAAAGCTAGTTTAGCTGCACTTGAAAGAAAAATGGCAAAAGGGTTTATAACTGATAATCATAAAATTGCCACCGTCCTTAATCCATCTACAAGAAAACTTGGAAAACTCTGCTATTGAAAAGCAACGCGTTTATAGCAAAGTTAGATCAATGTTAAATGAACCTGCAACAGGCTACAATCATCGACCACTTTTATCAATGGAAACTCCTGAAGCGGATGAAGACGAATTAACAGAATATTTGGGTGCGATTTTCTCAGATACTGGTGGTGAAAATTTTGATTTATTGGATTTTTGGTACCGTCGACGATCACATTACAAGCAATTATATGATATCGCTATGAAAGTTTTATGTATCCCGGCTACATCTTGCAGCCCAGAAAGAGGATTTAGTACTCTCAAAAACTTGATCACTGATCAAAGGAATCAACTTGATCCTAAAACAGTATCCAAAATGATGATTGGCAAATCATTGCTTGATTTTGATTCATATTAAAAATTGTTGTTATTTTATATTTTGACAAATTTGTTTGTTTTGTTTGCTTTTGTTTTAATAAATTTATACCTTTTTAAAATGATGTGATATTTGATGGTGAAAAAAAGCAACAAAAAAATTTTTACATAGAGGCCGGCCGGGCCGACGACTTTCGGCCCGCGGCCGCGGCCGGCCGGAAATTTCGGCCGCATTTTTCATCACTGACGTGAATTGGATATTGATTCTGATGATCTTGTTAAAATTAAACAAGATGTAAGTTATTTGTATATATGGGTGATTTGAGTCTGCAGGGATACTGTTGGGAGTGCTGTAGAATCTTAAAAATAAGATAAACTTGGCACTTTAGAAGCAATGTTAATCGTCTGGATTACGGTAGTTTATTCGTTTACTGCTGCAGTAATCTCATTGCTCTTTAAATATTTTTGCAGACTTTTTTAGTACTTAATTTCTATCATTTTAGATTCAAGATCGCTATCGATATGTTGATCAACGTCGTGAACTTGTGGTTAGACATTGTGTAGAAGGGCTAGAATGTGGTGAATGGGTATTCAATATTCCTCTAAATCTATAACAATTTTATTCATGTTTCTATGGTCATTCACATTTAATTCTTTCTCTCTTTATATCTGATGCACATTGACTGTTAATTTTTTTATTGATACTGTTAGTACTTTTAGTTCTTGTTTCTTTTTTATCGTTTTCTTTTCTGCTATAAAATTTATCAAAAAACAATTTTGGTTTTTATTCTTTCCTACAATTCCAGAGTGAGAAAATTTGTAAAAGAAAAAATTTTTTAGAAACAAAGTAAAAACATTTTTTATTTAAGTTGAACAAAAAAAAACAAAATTTACATTAATTTTGTTGTGAAAACCTAAAAACCTCGGTTTGGCTGGCATCAGTTTTAAAGTTTTTACAAAGGCTCCATGGATGACGAATGATTTTATAAATAAATTTTAGACAATTAATAATAGCTTCTCGATAATCCGTTAAAATACATAAAACTATGAGACTTTCAAATAAAATTCGAAATTGAATAATCATTGCCCGACCATTATCAGAGATAAGACCATAATCTCCATTTAACCATAGTGGTAACTGTAAATCTATATATCCAGTGTAATCTTTACCAGCAACATAATTTTTTGTAGTAATAATTTTCAGTTTAAAAATAGAGACAAGTTGTGCAATAAAATTATTAAATATTTCACAAAAAATTCCTAAACAATTCAAAAAAATTTGTAAGCCAATAACAGTAGCAATTCGAAGAGAATTTGAAAAATTTTTTTTATTATGTTGTAATTGAAATTTAGCTTGTTTGAATATTTTCCAAAATATCATAGCTGCAGTAATAACAGTTGTTAAAAGGAATATCGGAGGTTTCATGTATCTTATTAAACTAAAGTTTTTGGTCATAGCAACATAAAACTTATACCATGAATCTTCTGTAGTAACACATAAATCAGATGTTGTTAAATTATTTTGAATCATACATTCATCTTCAAGCTGGCTGGTTCTTGTCAATTGTAAGTATAAAAATAAGCCATGCAAATCAAAGAGAGTAGCAAAAAAAGTAAAAACAATAATAGTCAAAAAGATTCGAAATTTTTTTGTTAATTTTTTGTATGTTAAGGGATAGTATAATGCCATAAATCTTGATAATGACAAAAGAAGAAGTGCCGAATAAGAATTGTATGATATTGCTTGAGCAATAAATCCATCCAAACAATTCATCCAAAATGGTCTTACAGGAAAATAAGTTCTAGTAAAATAAAAACATTGTGGCACTTTTTTAACCCATTGAACCATGAGATTGTTACATGAATAGAGGCTATTATTAGATAAATCCCAAAATGCTTGATATAAAATAAACCATTTATAATTTTCTTTAATTTTTCCAAAAATTGATATTAAAATTATCAGAAACACAGGTCCCATACAGATATATCCAAAATTGTAATAAAATAAATTTCCTGCTAATTTAATTATATAACATCCAAATTCATCAATCTCTGCGAAAGTTTTGTTATATGATTGACAGAAAACTGTAGTATTCATTAAAAAATGATTGAAATAATATAAAAATAATCAGCTAATTCTATTTTGCTGTTTCCTAAAATGGTTAAAAAAATATTAAATAAAAAGGTAATGTTCTTTTTTAAAACTGTTTCCAAAGACTGCAAAGCGGCAATATTTAAAATAACACTATTTACAGTTTTCCAGCTGTACCCTTTTAGTACCACTTAAAAAATTATTTAAAATTATAGTGTAGATACACACAGTAAAATTATCATACGACCAAGACAGAACAAAAATTATAGAGAAGGAATAAGTTTCAAAAACACTAAACACCCCCATTAGATGTTTTTATTTCCTAGAAAAGTTTTGCTCCTTTGAGGTTAAAGTAATAAAAGCAATGAAAAAAGTTATTAAATAAGTTTTGTAATGGTAAAGTACATCCATTAATATTTTATTGTCTTTGCAAATTTTTATCAGAATTAATATATCTTAAAAAGGGAAAAAAGAATTATTATAGTTAAAGTTTGAGTAAAATAGAATTGAAAAATAATTTTAGGACTGTGCAGATCTTGCGTAAGCAAAAACAAACCCAAATTTTTTAAACCCCAACCTGTTAAAATTTTTTCCTTTGATCTTTGCTGCCTCAAGATTTGGTTCACCATTAGGGTTGTCTAATTTCCCGAGAAATCAGAAAAAGAGGGAAATTTCTTGTAATTTTCCGATCTTGAATGTTTCGAGATTGCGGTAATTTACTTTAGAAAAGAGGGAAAAATAGAAATATGACTTTTTTTTAAATATTAGAAGGGGCTTTTAATTGGAAGATAATGTCCATAAATTTTGCAACGATTTTTAAAATAGTTTGGATACAAACGTTTAAACTTTTTTGTCTTAGTATCTTTAATGTATCAGAAAAGATTTTATAAAGAAGCCCGTAATTATAAAATTATCTTATTAAAAAAGTATCACCGTTAAAAAACTTCTTTTTCTAGCATTTGATACATTCACAAACAACAATTAATCAATGAATAAACTATAAACAAGCAATTCTATGACCTCATGAAGATATGAATGGCATAAATGCATTTTGTGCAGCGATAATATTGATTTAGAAAGACTGTTTGTTGCGAACCAGAGCAGAGATTTTGGAGGAAAAATTATTTTTTAATTTCACAAATCGTATCGCTCATAAACTTTTTCCGTCATTTTCCCGATAAAATAAAGTTTTGCGCCGGTCTCATCCATATATATATATTCCTCAATTTCCAGAAACACCAGCAATTATGTCATCTACAACAGAAAAGAAATCTTCATCAAAGCTTGCAGCACTTCGATTAAAAGCTGCTTCAGATGGTCGTAAAATATTTCAATTGGCCCACAAAAAACGACAACTTGAAGCAGAAAAAGAACAAAAAGAAAAAGAATTAGAAAAATATGAAAATATTTATAAAAAACGAGTAAGTTTCTTATTTTAACATTTGCTGATTTATAACGATTATTTTAATTTATAGAAAGCAAAGAATCTTCGAGATTTTAATGCTGCTGAATATGAAAAGAAAATTGATGAAAAGAAAATCAAAATTCAAGAAATGCAATCAGAAATTGAAAAATTGGGAGATCGTATTAAACTTCTCGAAAATGAAAGCGGTCAAACAAATACAGTAAATCAATTACAAGCAAAGATTAAAGAATTGGAACAAAAGCTTGCTGGTTCTGAAGAAACTGCTGCAAAAGCGACACAAACGGTATGCGCTTGATTTTATTTAAAATAATAGCAAAGATAACATAAAATTTTTAGAATGCTGTATTTACTCAAACAATGGAAGAAGATGCAATGAATGATCAAGTCAAAGAATTACATACAAAAAATAAAGAATTGAAACAAAAACTTGCCGATTGTGAAAATGAAAGAGATGCACAGAAATTAGCAGCTGAAGATCTTGCGCAAAAGGTTAGTGTTATCTTTATATTAAAAACAATAACCTTTAAAAATAAGTTAATTTTTAGAATGCTACATTGGAACAAACAAATAAAGAAGATGCAATAAAATGTCAAAAACTACAATCAATTATTAACGATACAGTTAGTGAATTGAAAACAAAGAATGAAAAACTGGAACACGAGGTAAGCATTTATAGAATGTCATAGGATGAATGCATAAGATCATATAGGTCACACAAGGGGATTGTTAATAAATCATACAGATCATATGATTAAATAAAATGGAGTCAAAAGACATGTATTTTTTTAGAATGCTTTATTGAATCAAACGAACAAAGAAGATGCAACAGAATTTGTAAAATTGCAAGCAATTATCAATGATCAGCTCAGAGAATCAAAAACTAAGATTGAAGAATTGGAACAAAAGCTTGCTGTTTCTGAAAATGAAAGAGATGCACAAAAGTCAACAGCTGAAGATCTTGCACAAAAGGTAAGAAATTGTTTATACTGAAAATATCATAATAGCTAATAATTCTTTTAGAATGTTGAATTGAATCAAAAAATCAAAGAAGATGCAACAATTATTGATGATCAACAAAAGAAACTTCTTAGTTATGAAAAACAGCTCAAAACAAAAGATGATCAAATGGCAAAATTACAAGAAGAACTTACCACTTTCAAGAATGATAAACAAATGCTTCAAAATAAATTTGATCAACTTCAAGAAACGACTCCATCACCTGAGCCACCGCTTAATGATCCACAAATTTGTTCAACATGTTCAAAAGAATGGCATGAACCTATTGATTGTGAATTACTAAAACTTTGGCTAAAAAAGTGTGCTGAAGAAGCAAATGAACCTCCAACAGCAGAATCTGAAAGATTTCATCGTTATTATAATTCTTATGTTAAACAAAGAAATCGCATCATAATTGAACAAAAGGTAACGGTTTCTTTTGCATTATTTTTTTGTTTACGGTTTTTTTTCTTTTCAGCCTGAAGAAAAAATTTTAAAAAAAATTCAACAATTGAGTGCGAAACTTTTATCAATTGAAACACAACTTTTATTGAATGCTGCTGCTGTATTGAAAAAATGCCGTCAAACTTTAATGTATACCTATGCATTTGCATATTATTTAAAACCAAATAATGGTTCATCATATTTTGAAAGTAATCTTGAAGTTGTTGAATTTGAAACTGAAAAACTCTTTGAAATGCTAGAACGTGAATTTGATTTTGATTCTGATGATCTTGTTAAATTTAAACGAAATGTAAGTTGTGTCATTATAGGGTACATTTGACAATTTTTATCATTTTTAGGTCCAAGTTAGCTGTCAATATGTTGATCGACGTCGTGAAGTTTTGCTTGGACTATGTGTTGAAGGAGTAGAACGTGGAGCATGTGTATTCAATATTAAATACCAACAAATATTCTGATCTCCATTTCTCTTCCAGAATCTGTCCAATCCTCAACAAATATAAAATAAATCTTCATGAATATGAAACGCCTACAAAACTTCGAAATTTTCTTGAAAATATTGACTTTTCTGAACTACTTATTTATTAACTGTTTTATTGTATATTTTTTCAAAAATTACTTGTGTACTCTAATTTTTCGTTATTACTCAGCTTCTCTTATATAATCATAACTATAACTTTTTCGGATTCACTGTCGGATGGCCTTAAAGTGAAGACAGAGACAGATAATGTGTATGCCCTGTTTGGTTCTTACTCTTCATCCATCTCATTCTTCGATGACTAGTGTTTCCCTTCGTGGCTAACTCAATCTTAATGGCTGCTGTGATAATGAAAAATTAAATAATACACATTTTTCGGTATTTAAAAAAATCCTTTATTATTTGCTTTATGTTTTAATTTGTCTATTGTATGTTATTCTTTTTTGTTTCTCTTTGTTATCTTTGCCCACTCAGTCTTCAGGAGTGAAATAAATTAAAATTAAAATTAAAATTAAATTCCTCAAAATCAATAGCAGTTTTTTCATGGTCATCTACATTGAATTAATTTTTTCTTATATATTTACTTTAAATTTATTTATTCGTACATTTTTTGTTTTTTTTGTTTTTATTTCTATTACATAAATTTTATTTTTTGAATCGTTTTTTAATTATTGCTTCTGTGCACATGTATGGAAAAAGGGATAAAATCATATAGCACTCCAAAATTACAATAACATTAGAGCTTTTTTTAATATTGAAACATATAGGAATTTTTTCTGAAAAAATAATTCTATTTTCTGATGGAATATATGTTACATCCGAATTTAAGATCGGCAAACTGGATTTGTAGATTTTTTCAACGAGCAGAAGGAAATTTAAAAAGTTGACAGAAAGTGATAAAATGATAAAATAATTACTGTAGATGATAAAAATACAAAGATTAGCTATGTTTCAATAATTTATCAGTATGAAATAAGAGATGGAAAAGTTGTTGTTAAAAATGTCGAACTTTTTGCGGGGTTGTAATCAACTGATAAATTATTGCTGATATTTGTATTTTTTATCATCTACAGTGATTATATTATCATTTTGCCACTTTCTTTCATCTCTTTCAATTTTTTAAATTTTCTTCTGCTTGTTAAAGAAATCTACAAATCCAGCTAGCCGATCTCAAATTCGGCTATGACATGTACAGTCATCAATAATAATGCATAATTAAAAAACACAAAAAAAGACATTTGAAAAAAGTTTATAATGATTTAACAACTATATGCAATAACAGCAATAAGAAGCCATAACAAAAGCTTCATAGCTTCATAAAACTGCAACATCTTATGAAATGAGGCAATATCACTTCCAACAAAATCAATCTCAGGAATTTCAGAATCATGATTTCTTTCTCCAACAATTTCGGTAACAACAGCTTGAAGACGATCTCCATAAGCTTCAAAAAAACCATCGCTAAATTCAAGTTGAAAAGAAGCTTCTTAAAATTTTGACAAAGCTGTTGCAAAACTTATGCAAAGCATGTTTTTCTAAAGTGTAAAAAACATCTGTTAAATACTATTATAAAAAACAAAAACTAAACGGTTTTTATTATTGTCAGAATCATGGAAATTAAAAAAACAAGAATGTTTAACATTATTATGAATAACACTTTTCACATTTAATAAGCAATCATAAACCAGTCAATAAAATTTTTTTTATTAGTGACTGGAATTTTTGGATTATAGAAATGGGCACATTTTTTATTCAAAACTAATTTACGTTTAAATGCAGCTGTCATTAAAAGTGAACAAATTTTTTTAATGTCTGTGGCATAAACACAAATGTTCATAAATATTATCTTAAAAAGTAGTAAAACTATTTTTTGGAACAGTAATGTGCACATATTGGTGCTGAAATTTTCTTTGGAGATTGCCTTTTTTAATATTTAAAAATCACTAGTGACCGTGTTATGCAGTTGATCAACATTAATCTAGAAAGCATTATTCAAATTCGACCAAATGATTTTAAACGATTTGAAAATCTCACTATCGATGACCTCTACCATCCAACAATAATTTCTTACTGCCATATTTTTGGTACTATTGTTACTGCTCTCAATACCGTAATCTTTCCTCTCATGATTTACGTCATTTTTAAACATTCACGAAAACAAATGGGAAATTATAAAAACCTGTTAGCATTTCAGTTAATTAATTCTTACATTTTTAATATACTTACATACATTTGGCATCCAGTATTCTTTTGGCCACTAACATTAGGGGTGCCATTTGGAATATTTAATGTCAATCCGATGATGGCATATTTTATGTTATATATTGAAAATGGGATAATCTTTTTAATTGTTTGTATACAAGCTTTTTTAATATTTTATCGTTTTTTGGCACTTTTTCAAGATAGCTTTATTCACTTAATTTATAAAAATAGTAGACTATTTTATGGAATTTTTATTGTATGCCTTATTGGATCTTTTGCGCTGGCAACAGGTTAGTGATTTTTTGGAGGTTATATGAGAAAATGGCATTTTTGTACCATATCATTTTTCCAAATGAGAGAGATAATATCGCATCGACCAGAATTTTGATGCCTTTGAAAGCTCCACATTTTTAGACAACTTATAGGCATTAGCAATAATGCTCGAAAACAAATTTTTGAGGAAAAAATGGAAAAAAGTTTTTTAAAATATTCGTAGAAAAGCATGCTAAACTTTCCACAAATTTTCACGATTTTCTACCGTTTTCTACGATTTTTCACAGTTTTCAACAAATTTTTTGAAACTTTTTCCAATTTTTTTTGTCATTTTTCAGAATTTGGGGTGTTGTTGGGGTTCCATATGGGAGTCCAAAAGTGACATAAATCTCTTCCAAGCTCCGTATACACATCTTTTCAAAGTTTAATGTAATAGAAATCGTTCAATTAAATTATTTAAAAAAATGGAGAAAAATGAAATCCATGATTAGCTGAACTATTTAATTAACAATATAAAAGAGAAAATTTTATTCTTATATAACTATACAGAAAAAAGTTTTGTAAAATGTAAGAAAAAACATAAAAAAATATTAAAAAGAAATGAGAATTAAAATTCATCATAAAGAGTCAACAAACGCTCATAATCATCTTCTTCAATAGTAAAAAAATCAATACAAGGTGGTTGATAATCACGATTTCGATCAGCGAGAATTTCATCAATGATAGATTGGAGACGAGCTCCATATTCATCAGAATATCCCACACAAAAATGGAGATAAATTTTTGTTTTCTTGTTTTGCTAAAATGGCATTTTAGAAATGAAAATAATATTTCAACAAAGCGGTTACTTTTGTATAAGTATAGAAAGCATTAATATCAAAACTTTGAGGAAGTCCCCATAAATCAAGGAATTCAAGTTTTAAGAAATTAGGAAGTTTGATCAATCCTGAAACAGTTTTTGAAGTAACCATCATTGGACCATTATTATCAAACTGACTGAAATAAAAATTATTGATCATAAAAAACATCAAAAAGTAACTTACTATTCAAAATCTTCAACTTTAGGAAAATGTTCAAAAAGTTTTTCTAATCCAATAATTATACCATTTTCATCACATACAGTAACCTTATCAAAATCAACTCTTTCACATTTTGCAGCAAGAAAAATGACATCGTTGAGAAAGCAAGTTTGTCCACGTACAATTAACTCTTTGACATCACTTTGATAGATTTTTGGAGCAATTGAAGAAAGGGAGCTTTTTCCAAAGAAATCTTCGTAACGAGCTTCAAGTTTATCAGTAACCCAAATGTTGCTTGTGATATTATTGAAGTCGATAAGTTGTCCATCCAAAGTAGTATTCCATTTACTATCATAATATTCATGAGTTAAGCTTTTAACAATAAGAAGAGGCTTTTGAACAAAGAAATATTTGCAAGATTTGATGAGTTTTTTATAGACAATTGCAGAAGAGGGGTTCTTAGCCATATAATAAATAACTGAATCGGGAATTGACCATGGTTGACGGCGACGGTATGTTGAAAAAAAGCGTTCACGTGGAGTAAGAGGAGCAGCCATTATAAGTTTCAGTAGTAGAAGAAGCTGATGAAATACTTATAGCTATATTTGAAACTAAACTGTTGAAAGAGAAGTCTTAGTAAACCACAAAAGCTAAACAAACTAATATTAATTCCACGGATAAAAAAAGCGAGTGTGCTAAACAACAAATAAAAATCTGTTAAATGATGGTCAAAAGGAACGGTTCAAATAGAAATGAGAGAAAACGTCTGTAAAATACAGAATAAAATGCGGCCGGTCGAAAACTCAAATAAGTAATAAGACAGTTTGCATAAGAATGCTATAAGAATGACTATATACAATTATATATACAACTATTAAACAAAAGACAATAAATTTAAGAGAAATAGGAATACCACAATTAATCAACATAAATAAACTTGTAAGCAGCAATAACTTTTAAACAAAAAGTGTCAACTTTGTTATTTTTACATAAATAGAATGAAATAGGTCACTCTTGCACTCAAGATTTGATTTCCTGCAAAAATGATTTGCAAAAGTAATACTCTATAGTTTTTGACCTATCAAAAAAGTATCAAAAACATAGTAAGAATTGATTGAATAAAATACAAAAATTCAGCGTATGCTGAAACTTTGTCGTTTCTTGAGTTAATTTGCATAAGAGGGATGTAACAGCCTTTCTTTTTGATATAATGTAATTTTCAATTTTTTCAGTCCCCTATTGGATTCAAGACACAAATTCCACTTACATCTTAGATCTAACAGAAAAAGATGTTCCAATAATTCAAACTTTACGGAAAATGTTTCCTGCAACAATAGGATTTTATCCATCTCTGTCAAATGGAAGTCTGTATTTAATTATTGCACTTCTTGCAGTGTTACTTTTTGCACTTCCATTTGTATTTGTTGGAATTTCAATTATTTTTACTGTTCGCCTTCAAACTATTAAACTTATTACTTCGCCACAAACTTTTTCAATGCATAAACAGCTTCATAAGTAAGTTACTTGCTTGGGATACTGTAATTTGGAAATACGAAATTTTGCAAAAACTGAGAAAACATTCCTACAGTAACCCCACAACATCTTTTTCAGAGCAATGTTGGTCCAACTTCTAATCATTACCATATTCCTAATGCTTCCGGGGCAGCTGTTTCTATGTTTGCTATTCCTTGAAGTAACTTGGGGATCCATGATTACTCCATTATGTTCAGCAATGATACATTTGCATATTTTTTTAGAATCATTAAATCTACTGTATTTTATTAAACCGTATCGAGCATTTGTTGCTACAAGTATTAATAAGGTTAAACAAAAAGCTTTGGATTTACTGAAAAGCTGTATTCTAGTATTTTTGAAGCGTAAAGTGGATATAGATTTTAAAAGGAATCCATTAACTGTAATTTAATGAAAACGCTACTTGAAAAAAGCATTCTGCAGAATTCAAGAACTCTTAGTTGGTGATTAAAAAAGTAATATTATTTTGTTGTAATAAATGTTTTATAGCAAAAAAATTTTGTAAATGTTAAGAATTATATTTGTTAACAAATTTGTTGCAATAATGAAACTTTAAAACAGTTGAACAAAATAATATGATATTTTTTAAGCAAAATTCGATTTCAGGGAATATGAAATTATCAAATGGATACATAATTTTTATAAAAAAACACAAAAAAAAACAAAACAATTTAAAGATAAACTTTCAATCAAACAATAAGAATTCAAATTTTATCACAAAGCTTTGACAATTTTAGCCAAGAAGGTGTAGTTATACCACGAAAAAAGATATATGGTGGTTTATAATCATGATTCTCAGCAGCAACAATTTCGTTTACGATTTTTTGTAGTCGCGTTTCATATGCATCAGAAATTCGATTATCAAATTCAACATTAATATTTGTAATTTTATTTCTCTGAAAATAGTGATATTAAAAACTTAAATGATAATTAAAAAGCAAAACTTACCTTAATATAACCATAGAAAAGTTCAATATCAAAAGTTTGTGGAATGTTTTTTAATGTAAAAGTATTAAGATTTAAAAAATGTGGAATTTGAAGCAATTCTTTTACAGTTTTAGATGTAATAACATTCGGCTTAGGTTTAATAAGATCGCTAAAATAATAGTTTCAATTTAAAAATGTACATATTTTAAAAAAACTTACTAATAGAAATCTTTTACAGCAGGAAGAACTTTTACAATATTTTGTAAAGTAACAAAAGAATCATCAGTCGCATTAATAACAGCAGATTTTGATAAATAAATATTTACACATTTTGATGCAAGAAAAACCAAATCATTGAAAAAAATATTTTGATCCCAAAATTTAAGTTGTTTAATATCAGATTTATAAATTTTTGGAACAATTTTTGCTATATATTGTGGATTCATTGTACCTTGAATAGAATGAATAAGTTTAAGTGAATTAATAATCCAAATCTTTTTTCCACGGAGATCTGCATTCTTCATAGGACCATTCTCATTGGAAATAACCCAATTATTAAAAATATAATGATATGATAGGTAAAATTCAGAAATAGCAATAACTGGATTTTTGATAAAGAAATATTTGCATGTTTGAGCTAATTTTTGATAGACTTTTGGTGTAGGAGGATTCTTTAAAATATAATACATAATTGAATCTGGTAAAGAAAATCGTTGTTTTGAACAAAATGAATTATAAAAGTCATATGGTTCTTCTTTATCACTTTCTCCATCAATAACTTTTTGTTCTTCGTTATTATCAGAAGTTGAATGATCAGCCATGGATAAATTCTTAAGCGCTTCTTCAGAATCAGACAAAACGATTTTTCAAGTAGCAGTAATTCAGGCAAAAGATCACGAGTTTTCTAAAAATAAATTATTGTACTAAAAATGAAAGAGTAATAAAAAAAATTAACTTGCGAAAAAAAGTTTCCAACTAAACTAACTGCAATTCCGGTTACGAATAATTCAAAAATTTACGAAAAATACCTTATTTGGTAATGAATATGTGATAGTTTATTCCCTAATCAGTTATCACATCTTTTTAAAAAAAATTTTTAAAAGGAGTATAATAGCAAGTAGGATATGAGGCAAATAATGAACTAAAGGAAAGAGAATAGTCATTTTGATAATAGAAATTTGTTGTAAATTTAAATTTTAATAATTATGGTTTTTTAAGCATTTTAAAGAAATATATATCAAATTTTATTAGACTAATACAATTTTCTATAAAACGGATTCCCCGCTTTTTTAAGGCTTTATTAATTTTTTTTTTTAAAAATATGAAATAAACATGCCAAAAGTCAGAACCATTTTTGCTTACTGTGCAGTTATTCAAATTACTATGTTACCTCTTAAAGTTGTATCTTTATTCTTTATTTGAAAAGTTTTTACAATAAACATTAAATGATTAAAAAATTATATACAATGAGTTAAATGGCACCAATAAATAATGGACCATTTTTGCATTTTTTATCTAAAGCTTTAAGTACTGGAACCTCAGCTCCAACAAGTTCACAAAGATTTGAAAAAATTCGTGAAAATCTTAAAGCATAAGAATTTGAACTTAATGGAATGCATCGATCAAAAGCTTGAATAACTTTTTGATGACACTTTGTTTGAGTGAAATGAGAGATTTTTGATGTAAGCACTCTTCCAACATCCCTTTCATCAACACTTGCTTTTACAATATCCGTCACAAAATTACTAATTTCATTTCGCATTTTTGTGTAATTTTGCATCATTGCAGATACTTGAGATTTTCCAAATCCATTTTTATATGCTGCTTTTTCGGCCATCATAAATGAAACTTCCCTTGAATCAATAATACCTGTTGTTGGATCATATTTATCAGGGTATATTGGATCAGGACATTTAATATCATCGTCCATTGAACCTTGATATAGAACAACTGGATCAGACCGAATTAATCGATTGCCATATTCTGAAACTACTGAAGAAGTTGTAGCTTTTTTAACTTCATTAAATTGTGTTCCAATTGTTTCTGATAAAATGTCGTGCTAAAATAGATAAGGAGGTTAGTTGTTAATTGTTATTACTGTGCTTACAGTTTCAGAATCTTTCATCCAGTTAACAGAAAATAGATCACCAAGGCAGGGTAAGTGATTGTCCTTGTAGCAGTAAGTTGCAAATGAAGATTCAGTTTCTGATGAAGCGGTAATAGCATAAACTGAAATTAAAAAGTTTACATACAATACAAAGCGGCGTGATCTTTTGGCTCTCCCTATAGTCGAAAAATCACGTAATCTCTTCACTGCGATGAAGACTCTTTAAGCTGAAAACGTGAACTATTTTAAAAACTCACTATTCCATTCTGGATCCATCCCCTCAAACAACGACCCAGATTCACAAGACTCCAAATAAAATAACATTTTTTGATACATCTCTTTTTCGGCCATAATTTTAAAGGCATCATAAAGATCATTTCTATGGAGGTAAGAACTTGCAGGCATTTCAAGAATTTGTGAACCACCATGTGCAACATAAAATACAAACACATTATCCGATGGTCCACTCTCAAGCACCCTTCCACTTCCTTTTCCTGCATTTCCACTTTTATTTCCTTTTAGCACATTTAAAAATGTTTCAGTATTTGCAAGATCTCCAGAATAATCAATTTTTACATCTTGATATACGTTGTTCCCATTAGGCACATTGTAAATTTCTCCAGGATAGGGGTTACTAAAAAGAGACTTGAATAAAGCATAAATAAGAAAGTAAATGATGGCTCACTCGTTGTTGTAGGCAATGTCGTCATACATGATAACAATGATATGTTCAGGCTTGAGGCCATTATCAATTAAAGTATGATATGAATGACAGATATCAGCTTGATGACGATAATTAACCCATTCTTTTGTTCCAGCAATTAAAACTGCCCATGTTGTATTACCTGAGGGGCTAAAAGTAAAGATAGCTTATTTCAAAAAAAAGCTTAACACTCAAAATCTGTCATGCGAAGCCTTCAGCCTTTCCCTGCACGCAGAATGGGGAAAGAGGAAAGGCAGGAAATTGAAAAATGCGTATAAAGGAGATGGATTTTGAGTCAACATCACTGTTAATGCAAAGATCAAATTTGTATAGGGCTTTTTTGGCAAGACAAATATTGCTACTTACTTTTCATCATCAATGGATTTAGCAGTTATTCCATTAAAACTTAATATTACCACTATAATCATCAGCAACGACTTCATTTTTATCAAATTCATAAAGAATGATTAACAATAAATAATTTGAAAAAATTTGTCCATGTTTTATATGAGTCATTTAGGTCCGCAAAAGCTTGAATAACAAATATTTTATTATCAAAGAAAGTTTTTAAATGATAAGCTTACGGACACAAGACTTAATGTTAGGAAACAGAGAATATCGGGAAATAAAATATTTTGACAAAGTTTCTCACGCTCATGCGAAGGTAGCGATAACATAATTCACAAAAAAAACTTTTTTGGGTAAGCAAAAGAAAGAAAGATTTGCTTCATTTGACTCTTAAGAATGTTTTTATCGTGCACATTTCCGCTGCTTTTTTTATTGTTTAATTGAGCTTTTGATTCATGACTCATTTTGAACCATTAAAAACTATGAAGGTTCCCATGAATGAATTCTATTCTTCTTTATCTTCTCTAAAAACACATACAACGGAATTTCAATGAATGAAAGTAATTACCATAAATAAACAATTAAATTTTTAGAAAGTTCGACAAACGACTGATAAGAAAAAAAACTTCCTTTTGATGGATTTTTGGGTGGGTTGTTTTTAAAGAAACGCTAATGAGAAAACGATGACAATTAAATTTTTAAAGACATTATCGGAACGTTTAAAAAATGATTAAAACAAATTTGTTTAACATTTTTAGAATAAAATCAATGAAGAAATAAAAGTTTATTCAATGTAAAAGTAAAAATTGACAAAAAAAAGTGTAAAAACCTAATCTTCACAGAAAAGTGCATACAATTTACAAAGCAAATTTTCATTGATTCCTAAAACCATTAAGTATGGTGTTTTGTTATTTCGATTTTCAGTTGAAAGAATTTCATCAATAATTGTTTTAACACGTTTTTTGAGTTCAATTGGAATTTGAGCACTAAACTGAAGTTTGCTTTTAGTGGTTTTATTATTCTGAAAAAATATATCATTATTTATTGTAGTAATATAATCTTTATGAGCTTACCTTAATATAAGTATAAAAAGTTTCAAGATCAAAAGTTTCAGGAATATCATACAATGAAAATGAACGAAGATTTGAGAAATGTGGAGTTGAAGTAGCTTGGAGACAGTTTTTGATGTAATAATTTTTGAAGAATTGTCATCATCGTCGAGATCACTAAAACAAAATTATTGTGTACAGGACAGTACTGCAAAGCGTTTGTAAACTTACTAATAAAATTCTTTAATCTTTGGAACAGCCTCAACAAGTTTTTCCAATTCCACAATATCATCATCTCCATCAATTACAGCAACTTTTGTAAGGCTAACGCTAGCACAATTTGAAGCAAGAAATATAAAGTCATTAAAAGAAATATTTTGGTATTCAATAATTAATTTTCTGAGATCAAAACAATATATTTTGGGAATAATAGAAGAAATAAAGCTTTGATGAACATTGTCTCCAAGATAATTATCACACTCGAGCAAATTAGCAACCCAAATTTTATTTGAACAATTTTTGAAAACAATAGATCCTTCATCTGACATAGTATGCCATCCATATTGGTAAATAAATGATAAGTCTTCAACAACAAGACGAGAATTTTTCATGAAAAAATATTTGCATGTTTGAACCATTTTTTTATAAGCTTTTGGAGTTGAAGGATTTTTTGAAATATAGTAAATGATAGAATCAGGTAGTGACCATGGTTGATTTTGACGATAAGTAGCACAGAAAGTTACAGAATGATTTTCAGAATCTAATGAGACCATTTTTAAAAGTCAATACTCCTGAAAAAGGTGAATTGAAGGATTATAAAAATACTTATTTATGGTTTCGAAATATATAAAATCACGGACTTTAAATGAGAAAGAAATTTGCTTATCAAGTTTTCAATAACTTTATCGAATGAAATTGTTTTATTTTTTCCGAAAAGATGTCAATAATATTATTGCCTAAAACCTTCTAGCACTTTTTATAACAATTTTTAGAAGAACAAACTGCATCGCTTACAATAATTGTCGTCAAAAGTTTGCCAGTTTAACTTACACAAATTTAGTGCTGCAAGAAAAAAAATTTTTGATAATAGTTTTCAGAGCTGTCCGCGCAAAAACCTTTCTTCTTTAGCCATTGTCGGCAAATGATTAATGGTACCCCACCCTGCAAAACTAATTGTGCCTAAATTATTCCAGGATATGTGAACGCACAAGAACGTGAAAAAAACTTCAGTATTGTCATGTTATCATTAATTATGCTTAATTGACCATAAATTATGGCATACTTTATTTTTAACTTTCTTTTGGCTGTTTTCCTTTTACTCCTGTTCATGGAATGTTGTAAATCATTTTTCAGTTTTCTAACTTTGAAAAAGCTTTTCTATTCTTTAATCCTTTTTTTTCTCGCGCATGCTTGCTTTCTCTTTTGCGGGTTAAAAACAACTTTGAAGAAAAAGAAAAGCGATGAGTGCCATCATTCTTTGATATGCCAATAATGGCATGGGCATCAAAAGAAGAATAATAATAAAGGATATTGCTTGTCAAACGAAAGATTTCATTTTTTTCACACAAAAGAAAAACTCGGTTTTTGATGAATGTGTAATTTAAACGGGGAGGTTAAAGTGTGAGAAAAAAAGATGATGAACCGTTTTGGGTCACTTTTTGTGCACATTCATGAACCCATCCTTTTTTTACTGCAATGTTTGTTTTTCTTTCAAAAGCTTTTCAAGTCTTTCAAGCCGTTTATCCGTTCCTTAATTTATTTTCCTTTTTGTTGATGGGTGTCGATTAACGCAGATTTCCTGTGAGCTTTTTGTTTGTTTTGCATGCCTGCTGATGTCCGAAATTGGAGAAAAGGAAAGCATTTTTTTGATGAACGCGCGCTTGACCTCTTGCTTCTTCTTTTTCAGCAGCAGCAAAAAAGCATGAAAAAAAGTGAGAGAGAAGTAAAAAAAGGAGAGAGAAATGAAATGCGCAATAATCATAAAAAAGAAAATGAGTTAATGAGATAATGACCATAAAAACAAAAGAGAAAGAGCTCTTCCGTTTTTTCAGCTGCTGGATTATAATGTTGTGTGAAAAAAAAGATAGAGATGACTAAATGAGGATAAACGGAAAGGATAGCCGCAGCAAAATGATTCGCAGCATTGAATTAAAGTGTCATTACCACCAGCTCATTTAGGTTAGATTAAAGATGATGAGGAGGATGAAGGAGAAGGAAGAAATGAAAACATTAGTTTAAAAAATGAGGATTTAAATTTGGATTAGCTGCTAAAAACCCGAACATGCTTTGATTTTGTATTTTGAGTTCACCAATATTGAATTTTCGCGGTCTTTAAATACCCCCATACTGTAATTGTAATTGCAAGAATTGTTCATGTGCTTGAAATTGGTTTTGTTTCTTTTAATTTACACTCTGAGAGCTTATTGCATATTTTGTTGCATACATTTGCTGGTATACTGTTTTTAAAAAATTCTTATATTTGATACTATTTTTTTCATTTTTGTGCCTGCTTATCTTTATATTTTTAGGCATTACTTTACTTTTTGTTGTTGCCCTCTTTTCCCCTTTTCACTTTTCTCAAAGAAATGACCGGTGTCCATTTAATGACATTACTTTACTTTTGTTTACCTTTCTAAAAAAGCCATCACAAGGTGTGAATTTTAATAGAAAAATGAAATTTTTATAATGGCATCTGAACGGCAGCTGTAAAAATATTTTAGAACTTCATTTTACAGTGGCACAGGATTATACTTTTTTTTAGTTTTAGTAATCTTATGTAAACTAATATTGAAATAATTAATTTTTGCATTTACCATTATGGCTATTTTTTGTCCCATTTCTGATAAAAGTTACAAAAAACGAGTTTCAGTTGATTCCTAATTATTAAATTCTGTTATAAAGGTGTTTATTTATAACCATTGTAACTCTTTCTTTAATTCCTCTTGATTCAATTCTACAAAAACGTCCCAAAAATTTTTCTACCTTCTATTCATTTCAAAAAATTACCATAACACATTTATTTTTTCCCTAAAATGAAACCATTTTTTAAAAATTTCTTTAAACTGTTTAATTCTAAGGTCATAAGTCGTCCTGTTTTCCGAAATAATAATTTTAAAGACCAAAAACTTGTTGAATACAAAATTTGCAACCACAACTTTTTTGGGTTGTTTTTACTTTAATGTTCTTTAAAGATGTATTAAAAAATACAAATTTGATTATAACGGAAAAATAAGAAGGAAATGGAAGGGGTTTCCATTCCAAGAGGATTATTGTTTGCCCGTTTTTTTCTTCTTTTTCTTTTTAAAAACTCATGAAAAAAAAAGTTAAGTTTAGTCTTCTTGAGCCATTTTTGCGCAGTATTTCAGTAGCAGTAGGACTGGCAGAAGAAGAAGTCGGAATAACACTTGTCCTTTCCATCTTTGACTTTTTTTGGGAAAAAAAGGGGGAAAAATATTTTTAAGTATGTAGCGGAGAAAAATAAGAACGGGAGTAAGGGAGTAAAAATGAAGAAAGTAAAAGTTAATTAGAAATTAGCCCTTATAGCATTACATAAAAAATTTTGTTGGCTTCTTTTAAGGCTAATAAAAGTTGCTTCTTGAGCTTTGAAGAAAGAAAGAAGTTTGTTAATCCGGTGAAAAACATATGCGTTTATTTTGTTTTGTATGAATTCATATAACTTTCTTGTTGCCCTAAAATTGTTGTAGTTGAATTTGTGCGTGTTTTAATATAAATTCACAAAATTTTTGTAGAATCTTTATTGTTTATTTTTATTTTATTTTAGCTGCTGCATTCCCAATTACAGCAGCAGCAATGACAGAACCAAAAGATGATGAAAATCATCCGCTAAAGAAATTTGGAATTCTGGCATGGCTTTTAACGATTCTGCTATTTGCTAGTACTGCCTTAAATTTATGGCAGAAGCATCAAATTACTCTGCTTCAAGTAGGTTTTTAATGAGGGTTTATGAGGGTACTGTAGAGCAGCCACTTTTTTCGATGAATTTTGAACTTAATTTTTTTAAATATTGTGTTACTAAAAAAAGTAACGTAATTAACAAAAACTATTTTAAGAAAGAAGAAATTAAATCATTTAAATACAATTTTAGAAAGACATTCAAAAATGTCAATCCCAACCAGCGTCAATTATTACCAGCTCAACTAGAACAAAACGACATATCCCACTTAATTCTCCTTCAAGCTATTATCTTCCACTTTATACTCAACTTACGGTAATTTACTTTAATTTTTCTTTGTCTTTTTATAATGCTAACAGTTTTAGCCACAAGCTGTTAAACAACTTTGTGCAAATCAATATGATACAGTTGATAGTAGCAATAGTGATAACAGTGTTACAAGCAATAATTTTGATCAACAAACAAATGATGTTATAATTATTCCTGCAACTTCAACTTCTCCAGTTGCTGCTATTGGAAGTGGAAGCAATAAAGGACATGAACGAAAAGCTGGAAGCAAAGATAAAAATCGAACTAAATGGAAGACATCCGGGTTATCAAAAAATGGAAAACGAAAAAGTTATTACAAAGTTCAAAAACCTGCTAAAAGTAAGTCGATTTTTGTGATGCATGAAAACGAATATTCAACAACTTAAACAAATTTCAGGTTGTCCATTGATCTCATCAATCCAAGAAAAGAAAGATTACGGAGCTCGTATGTATGAAATTGGATCAGCGATTCGTTCTGATGATCTTTGGTACATCACTGAATATGCAATGGGGTACATGCTTTTCGAATACAATTCTACCACATCCAATGACCTCAAAGCTTCTCTAAAAATCCCATCGAACATTTATACCCTTCCAATGCCCTTCTCTGGTACGGATCATGCAGTAGCAAAACATCTATCTGATGGTTCAAGAATTTTTTATTACCAAGTTTCCTCAACAAATACCATTTTGGGTTATAATGTTAAAGATGATAAATCTGTTCAAAAAGAACTTCCGTTTGATCGAAAACCATTGTACAAACATTCGGCATCAGAAATTGACCTGGAATTTGATGAAGAATTTTTATATGCTATATTCCGGGAACGAAATAATACAGTTTTAACAATTCTTAGACTTCATCCATTCACTTTGAAGCAACTTGAAAAACATCAAATTGTCATTCATTTTGCTGATCATGTTATTAATTCCTTCATTAGCTGCCATGTTTTTTATATTGTTGTTAAAGAGAATACTGCAACTAGCAACATCAAAATTGAACCAATTTATGATTTGCAAAAAAATGAATATACTAAAATTGGTCCAAGTACTGAAAATTACCCGAAATGGAAAAGTTATGGAATTCCAACAAATGTTCAGTTTGATTCATCGACACAAAGCTTAAATGTTTTTGATAAAGGAAATATTTATTCACTTTTAATCAGTCGTTAATGACATGTTTATATTCTTCTTGAATTGATCTCATATATTTTATTGCTTTAATTTCAAACCGTTTTATATAATTTGATTATCAATAATAAAAAAATTAACTATAATATGTTTTTAAATAAAACTAAAGAAAAAGCGATGACTAGTTTAAAAAATTAACAGTATGTTTGACGATAGCCTATTCTCTTTTTTTCAGCATCATGACAGTACTCAGTTGGACAGCTAAATTATTGCTGGATGTTTAAGCAAATGAATAGTTGTAACAAATATCTGTTCGCCAAATTGTCTTTTGCATCCTTTCACACGATATTCAGCAATATACATATTTTCATCCTCGCCTTTGGGTATAATTTTGTATCCATGAGCTTCATTATATTTAGTGTAAATACTAACATTAAACAAAAAATTTGGAACTTGCTGCAGGTAGAATCTCATGCAATCATCCAACTTATCTTCAATATCCAAGCTAAAACTTTAGACGTATAGCATTTTTTTGTTTCATTGAGAATACTTAACTTATGATTGGAAATTAGCTATAAAAAACAAAAAACCAATTTCTTTTAATTTTTTTTAAAATTGTTTTTAGAGATATTAAGCATTTACTCACATATTTATATCGTGCGTCATCGATGTTTCCTTTACTGCATCTGATTTCGAATTAAAGTCCCGAATCGCGTTCAGCATCATATTATCTTGCAAAAAAGGAATTTTATTAAGTTCGAAGTTTTCTATAAAATTTAATAAAATACTTTCCATCAATGATTTTATGTTATCTCAGAGACGATGACATTCTCTCTAATGCAGAACAACAAGGCGCTTACTTAATCCATCAAAGTGAGCATTCGTATGGTATGCTGAAGAGTAATCACTTGGAAAACTATGTTGATTTTCAATAAAAGATTCACGAAAATCCCGAACAGCCCATATCAACCTATAGAACTGATTGGAAAGATCGGTAAAGTCGTAATCGTCTTTTGTTTCTAAACAATTTTTTAATTAAATAATTAATTATATTATATTTACTTGAGAGATAATAATCCAATGAAACTTTATATTTCACCCATAAAATGATATTCTTGAACTTTGGTAAATTAATTGGTTTCTTGTATTCTTCATCATTAATTTTTATTAAAATTTGTCCTGCTATTTCATAACATCTGAAAGATGTATTTCTTTTTAGTCAAGTTGCATTAGTTTTAAATTTTTTTGAAAAAAATCATTTACGAAGACGTTTTATAAAACTGCAATCATAAAACAAATAAGTAACATGTTACAAAAACTGATTTACCAAGTACTTGTTTCTGCCTAAATTCTTTGTTAATGTCGCTTACATGCCGTTGAAATTCCTCATCCGGAAGATTATCAACAAACTTTAATTCTCGGTCATCACGAAGATCTTTTAATACCTCATAACATTCCTTTGTAAAGGCCATAGTTTCGGAATGATTTCTTACTGTGTCTTCCCAATGGTCAAAATCGTGTTCAAGGCTATAAGAAAATTTAATAAATTGCAGGACAAATGTCAATTCCCATTAAGAGACACTATACGAGATTGCTTGAATCGAGCGGCACATGAAAATTTTTTTGGACGATTTTTTTTGTCCATTCGATAGAACTAGGTAAAAAAACACTATTTTGAAGGTTTTGGGTCATCCTGATACATATTTTCGATTTGACGTCAATGCAAAGGTTGTATATGAAGAAAATTTCAAAAATTCGAGAAATTGTTTTGGCTTAAGCTAGCAAAAGGATATTGCCCATGATTGTACACATACATAAGGGCTATCAAATGGGTATAACAGAAATTTTTTAGGTGACCTCTGACACCCAAATTGTGTTAATTGTAATTTTCGACCATTATGAAAAATCTTTGCTAGAGGTGGCGGAAAACTAAATTATATACCATCTGACAGCTCTATATGTGATGATTCCAAAAATATATGGTTTGTAACAATAAATGATAAAATTAGCGATTTTGAGCTATAATAGTGCGCGCAACCAATATCTCTAACATCATCTCGGAGGCACAATGCACGCAATATGCAAGATATTGACCTAATTCGAACTGTATTATGAAATACTATGATATTAGAGTGCCCTGGGTCATTTTGGGCATTTTTGGATATCATTTGGCAATATGGCATCCATATGAAATCTCAAAAAATAGCAACATGGATGTTTTTGGCAAAATGACTGTAAAAAATGTTTTTTGTTAAAGAATGACTGCAAAATGACTTGAATAATATAAAATACATATAAAATTACCATATTAAAGCATTTTTGACTATGTACTGAACACTATGAGGTCATGGGAATATGCTGATTTTTAGCAATTTTTACTGTATTTTCAGGATATTACCAAATGATGGAAAATTGAATATATCGATGTTTTGAGAGATTTGGGATAGAATCCAACATGTTTTAGATGTTTTCGAGCAAATTGAAGCTATATGGAAAAACCGTATTAATTTGGTGACCACCTGCAGGTGCACCTGAGCATACACATATTTTACCAATGTAAACTCCTGAAATATTGATGATTTTGCTGCAACCTGCAGCTAAAATGACTAAATTTTATGTGTTTTAGTTAATTTAAAGTCCTTCAGAATTTAACACGAAGACTTTTAATAGATGAAAATAAATGAAAACACATGAATGAATGTGTTTTCATAAAAAAATATGTGTATGCTCACCGTAAACACCCCCAACTTAGGGTGAGGTTTCGGGCCCATACTTTGCCCAAATACTCGTCTACTATAAGGAAATATTCAGGCAAAAATTCAGCTGCCGAATCCTAAGTCTGGAGATTTACCGGCGGTTCAAACTTTGTTATGACTTATATGCGAAACCACATAAGCGATTTCCCTTATATATATGCAGCCATATAAGATAAAAAATGGTTATATGGTTGCATGTATATATCTTTTTTCATCTTATATGGCCATCCATATAAACGTTTTTTGATCATATATGGCTGTGTATATATAGTTGAAAATGGGTTATATGGTTCGGCATATAAGTCGCAACAAACTTTGAACCGCTGGTAAACCCCCAGACTTAGGATTCGGCAGCTGAATTTTTGCCTGAATATTTCCTTATAGTAGACAAGTATTTGGGCAAAATATAGGCCCGAAACCTCACCCTAAGTTGGGGGTGTTTACGGTCAGGTGCACCTGCAGGTGGTCACCAAATTAATACGGTTTTTCCATAATATGGCTATATTATAGCTTCAATTTGCTCGAAAACATCTAAAACATGTTGGATTCTATCCCAAATCTCTCAAAACATCGATATATTCAATTTTCCATCATTTGGTAATATCCTGAAAATACAGTAAAAATTGCTAAAAATCAGCATATTCCCATGACCTCATAGTGTTCAGTACATAGTCAAAAATGCTTTAATATGGTAATTTTATATGTATTTTATATTATTCAAGTCATTTTGCAGTCATTCTTTAACAAAAAACATTTTTTACAGTCATTTTGCCAAAAACATCCATGTTGCTATTTTTTGAGATTTCATATGGATGCCATATTGCCAAATGATATCCAAAAATGCCCAAAATGACCCAGGGCACTCTAATATCATAGTATTTCATAATACAGTTCGAATTAGGTCAATATCTTGCATATTGCGTGCATTGTGCCTCCGAGATGATGTTAGAGATATTGGTTGCGCGCACTATTATAGCTCAAAATCGCTAATTTTATCATTTATTGTTACAAACCATATATTTTTGGAATCATCACATATAGAGCTGTCAGATGGTATATAATTTAGTTTTCCGCCACCTCTAGCAAAGATTTTTCATAATGGTCGAAAATTACAATTAACACAATTTGGGTGTCAGAGGTCACCTAAAAAATTTCTGTTATACCCATTTGATAGCCCTTATGTATGTGTACAATCATGGGCAATATCCTTTTGCTAGCTTAAGCCAAAACAATTTCTCGAATTTTTGAAATTTTCTTCATATACAACCTTTGCATTGACGTCAAATCGAAAATATGTATCAGGATGACCCAAAACCTTCAAAATAGTGTTTTTTTACCTAGTTCTATCGAATGGACAAAAAAAATCGTCCAAAAAAATTTTCATGTGCCGCTCGATCCTTAAAAGTTGAAGTTTTCTCGTAGAGTGTCTCTTAAAAGGGCTAACAAAATTATGGTTTTTGAGTTTAACTTACTTTCCAAGATCCACTTCATATGATCGCAGCCCTAGCTTCACCTTAAATGCTGTGTCAACCTCAAAATTTACTTCCGGTTGTTCTACAAAAGTAAGAAAAAATGGATAGATGATTTTAATACGTCTAAGAATTATTTCTGCGTCAATATCTCTCCATACAGCAATGAAATCATGGATTTTAGAACCGCCACATCCTCTAAACAATCTAAAAAGGGAAAAGAAAATTTAATAATTTGATAAATGACATCGAAACTTACATATTAAAACCATATGACAAACAATCTGTTAATAAAAAAGCAAAATCACTAAGGTCAATATATCTGTTTAAATTATTATACATAAAATATCGACTAACATTCCAAAATGATATGAGTTTCTTTTCGTGTGAAAAATAATTCCCATATACGTCAACAAAATAGGTATATGTGTTAACTGAGCACCAAAAAACAGGAACACATTTATTTTTCCCCAGTATTTCAACAAAGTAAAACGTTGAATTCCATCTACATTCCAATTTATTGCGTTTTTTGCATAATTCAGTAATATAGTTAATTGTATCCGCAGCAAAACGCATATGCGTGGTTATATTGAACATATCATAAATTTTTTGTATACTACGACGCATATGGTCGCAAGTTAAATTGTTAGGATTGAGATTATCAAAAGACGTTATTAAATGTTGTTGAGCAGCTGTGGCTTGCATACGCATTTTTCAATATTTATCAAAACTTGTTGGTGATTGGTAACAATTAATAAAAATAAAATTCAGGAAACGGAATAAATTGCATCAAAGAGTCCAAAAAATGCTTCTTCTGTTTCCACCAATGTTTAGTAGAAAATCAACTAGTGAAAAAAATTTTAACACTTAATGAAAGCTTATTTTGTACAAAAAAATCATTACAGCCTTATCAAAAAAGTCAAAAGAAGATTTTTTCTAAAAAAGATTTTTTTACATCATCAATCAAAAAGCAAAATACTTGTAAACAAAAAAATAGACAAAATGCTTTTAATGACTTCAGTGATTGTGAAACGTCGTTAAAAAAATTTTGACAGGCACTCCTTTTTTCGTTTTTAATTTTTTCATCAACTCTAAATTAAATGTTAAGAAAAAATTATACATATTTCACTTTTTACAATGAAGTCCGTTACTAATTTAACCCTTACTGAGGATCCCTTACATATATTAAAATATGGAACACTGTCAGAATGTTACAAATGTTTATCATCGTTTGGTAAATATAACTTAACTGGTGAAGAACTAAATGATTTCAGAAAATTATTATCTATTGTGGTTACCAGAACAAGATCCTTTATCTGCACTATTAACTCAAGCGACGAATTTTTTGCAAGGGTGATGAAAAGCGACTACGAAAAATTTTTAAATCTGGTGAAACAAAGAAATGACACCGCGACGCTTGATGTAGTGAATGAGCTCGAGAGCTTATGGAAAGCTGTTGAAATTTATTATACAAATGATAATGACCTCATTGATACGAAGACACTGAAAAAAACTGTGGACTTAAAAGAATTAAAAGCACAAATTCAACGCGTAAATTATTTTATTCAAAAAACATTAAAGCTTTTTAAATTGTTTTCAAATTTGCAGGAAGTTGAACATGTTGAAAGCGCAGTTCAGTGGTTTAAAACGTACGAATACTATCGTGATTCATATAAACAACAAATTAAAGTTATATTATCAAAAACAACTAATTTCTCTTCTACTGAGATAGACCAAATGAATGAATTCATCGTTGAAACATTTACGTTATTAAAATCTCCAACCGATAAGTGGAAAGCTAAATTATTTACCTATGATCAAAAAACAAAATGCAGTGTTCTGTTTTATTACAAGAACTATTGCGTCGATCAGTATGGAAACTTTCATAGAAATGAAGAAAATTATTTACAAACTTTAAAAAAATTTACAAATTTCTTTGACTTTACAGATCATGAAAAAAAGCAGTATAAAGTACCGCTTTTAAGCAATGAAGCATTTTTGAAAATGCTGCGAGAAGATTTTAAGAGGTAATATTTTTTATTTATATATATGTATGTAACCAAAACAAGCCCGCTTAGGCTGCAAATGTATTCTACAGCAGAAAATTTTATCATATCGGTTGACTTTATGGATATAATAATAATAATAAAGAAAATGAAATGCTATTTTCATTTTTTTCATGCACTAGAAAAAATCATGATGGAGGGAGGAAGGTTAAGTATTTCATTCGGCCAAGATGAAATCAAAATAATTCGCGACGAGAAATCATTTAAGTTTCAAACCAACGAGTAAGTTTAATCACTTCTATACTTAAAAATATTAAATTTTCCAGAATGATGGATCAATTTGATGACTTTAAAAAATTTTTCAATGTTCAGTTATCAAAACCTTTTGAAGAAAATCTTCTTGAACAAGAAGGAGCAGTTTTTTGCTTAACATGTGGGATATGTGGAGCGCAATTTATTGGTGAAACAAAAAGAAAAGCCCAAATCAGAATTAATGAGCATTTAAAGGCATTAAAAAATCCTACCACCAAATCACATGCCAGATATCCTCTGGCAAAACATTATATGACAAAGCATAAAGGAGACGACATCCCTGAAATTGCGATTGATATACTTGTCAATGAAGTGGATGATGCAAAAAGAAAAGCTGAGAAAGAAAGGTTAATCAAAAAAAGAAAACCACAAATAAACGCTGAAAATGAAACTAGAGAAGTAATAACTCTCGAAACAATAAAGAAAATTTTTGAAAAACATTTAGTAGTTAAAAAATAAGAAGCATGTTTGAAGCAATTTAATTGGCACTTTTTTAAGCTATTAACAAGAAAAACTGAATTTGTTAGATTTTAACCGCTTATTAATCATTTTTGTGCGACGGATTATATATTTAAGAAGTCATTCTATATTATTCATGTGCATTGAATAAAACAGTGTCTATTGATTGTTGCCCGTGTTCTTGTTTCTGCCTTCTTATTCGATTTATAACAAATTTTGTAAACAAATAAAAATAACCGATTTTTAGATGTGCCGTTGCATCTTTTGTATATTAGGAACATTTTGAGGCACAGATTATGAAAGACAAAAAACTAAAAAATTTGTGCTTTTTATCTTTATAATAGTTATCATACTGAACTTTATTTCACTTCATTATATGTTTAATAACGACGATATTAGCACAAAAGCTTTAGTTATTTCAATATTTATCCCAATAAAGATTGTACTTATTATATCAGTGACGTGTATTCCTATTATACGTAAAACAGATTGGAGAAGATATTTTATTATATCTATTTTGGTAAATTTATAAAATTTTTTAATAAAATTAAATGAAGAAATATTTTAAGATGATATTCATTGTTATTTATGCAGCATTACTAATAGTGACAGTGAGAGATGACATTAGCTGCCAATGTTCTGATAATATTCTGTACTCACGTTCGCTTTGTGGAGACGGTAAAAAATTGATTTTTTATAGCCTGATAGCTTTTATTTAGATATATGTAAACTAGTTACGGAAGTACCTGTTATTGTGCTGATTATTACCATTATGGAATTTCTTTTCTTCAAAATAACATTACAAATGAGAATAAAAAAGTGTGTAACTTTTAATTAAGAAAAGAAATTAAATATGTTATATGTATTTAGATCAGATTGTTCCACAACAAATATGTTTTTTGGTAATAATAAAATCCCTCCTTCCCCTACTATTATTTTAGCAAATCAAAAAAGTATAACAATGGAGACATTCCCCCTTCCACCAGAGCCAACATACTATGATCTCAATTCAAATATTGTTGGAATTGATTTTGGTACAACAGAATATTGTGCAGCTGTTATCAGAGCAGATGGTCCTACGTGTGTTGCAATGGATTTAGTAACCGGTTTGCGAACGTTGCCTTCATATGTTGCGTATGATGAAAGGAAGCCAAAATGTGGTCAAATAGTAATTGATCGAATGCGACATCAAGCTAAATATTCAATTTTTGATGCTAAAAAATTACTTGGTATAAGATTTGAAAATATTAAATTTGATCCTGCTTGGCCTTTTAACATTATAAATCAAACAGGTTCAATTAAGATTGAATTAGAAACGCCGAAAGGAACCTTAATCAAAACTCCTGAAAGTGTATTGGGAGACATTCTCAAACATATAAAGCAGAGACTTGACGAATTCCAAAATAAGCTCCATCATTCAGCAGTTATTACAATTCCATCTTCATATTCAGAAAAACAAAAAAATGCTCTATTAAGAGCTGCAAAATTTGCTGAATGGAAACATGTTTATCTTATTCCAGAGCCTGTTGCAGCGGCATGTGGATATTATAATCAAATGGAATTACCAAATAATTCGAATACGCTTGTATTTGATTTTGGTGGTGGAACTTTGGATGTCAGTGTTCTTCAATTAAAAAAGGAAAAATTTAAATTTTTTTCTTTTACTGATAATGACCTTGGCGGAAGATATCTTGATCAGTTAATTTATAAATACTTTGATGAAATTTTATACCGACAACACAACATCGACGTATCAAAAATTGACAAAGCTTATCTTTTGTTACAAAAATGTCACGAAATAAAACATACTCTTTCAGTAAATGAAGCACATTGGTGAGTTTGTTATTGTTAGATTTTGTAAAGAAAAACTCCAGCACAATTAAACCATTATTTTTTCAACTGCTTACCGCTCAATTAAAACATTCACTTTTATAGGTTAGATGTTTCGGATTTTGATTGTAACAGCGATGAACAAATTTACATTACAAGGCATGACTTTGAAGTTATGGCAACGTCAATTAAAAACCGGATAATCAATGTCATTCATGAAACAATTAAATCTGCAAATTTAAAACGAGATGAAATAAATTATGTTCTTCAAGTTGGAGGAAGTTCTCGAATGCCAATGATAAAAAATTTATTAGAAGAAATGTTCTCCACAGAAAAGCTTAAGTGTTGTAAGAATCCAGATTGGATTGTTGCAGAAGGTGCTGCGCTTTATGGCTATTATGCGGAACATGATGCAAAGCAAATTTAATTATTCCAAAGATTAACAAAAATTTTAAATCCAATATTTTTAATTATCGTTCTGTTAAAAAATTTGGTGTATTGCGCAATTCATTTCATTTCAAATTTCTTCAATGATTTTGAAAAACATTAAAAGATATTCATTAAAAAGTAGTACTGTGTTCTTGGGTTTTGTGAACTATGACCCAAAAAATAAATATGTTTAAAATATCCATCATTATAAACAAATATTGAAACGAGAAAAAAAACAAATTATGTTTTAAAACAACTGCGACAAAAATGGTAAATAAATCAATATTTTTTTTCAAAAAAAAGAAAGAATAACTGTTAAAGCTAATTTGGTCGGTGCACTAAAAACACTTTTTGTAAAAAAAATTCCATTTTCATTCATTTCATATTCTGTGCTTTTGCAATCTATTTGATTTTGCTTTTTTAAAAATTTTTGCTTCTTGTTTTTTATTGCATAGTTATTGTAGATTTCTGTTAGTCTAACATCAACTTCAACGTTTGCTAGAAATCAAATGGCTACTATTTCTCCAAGAGATCGCTTCTTGGCAACATATCGTCGTTATCAACCATGGTCAATCCCTGAATCTATTATTTATTATATGGCTAAGAATCCATCGTCTCCAGAATGTTATGAAAAATTGATTCAAGCATGCAAATATTTCTTTTTCAAAAATCCCATTCTCATTGTTTCAAACTTACTTCAAAACTATAGTGATAACAATGAATGGCAAACTTGGGCTGATGGTGAAGATTTTGATTTAAAAAACATTTCATCGAAAATATGGGTTACGTCTAGACTTTGTGCTTATAATTTTAATCAAAAAGCACAAAATGGTTATTATGCTGCTATTATTCCAAAGATTTATCGCTCTGATATTAAAGAATTTAGCCTTTGGAAACAAAGTATTTCTTTCAATAATTTTATTTTTCTTGCATCTAAATCTGAATCAATTTGGCTTAATAATGTTACTATAATGAATGATGATGGAAATCCTGTTGTATTTGAAAAGCTTTTTGAGTGCTTACCAAATGTTAAAGATTTTACATGGTGAGTTTTTGGCTAATAATTGAGTGATAATAATTCTTTTAGTTTTAGTTATTTTGCTAATGCTTCAAAAATGATTACATCAACAACTGTTAAAGAATTGATTAAAATTCCTCACATTTGCAATCTTGAAAGTCTTTCTTTGACTCGTATTCCAGAAAATTTTGATATTAGTACTTTTTATGACTATATTAAGGTATGTTACTATTGTTATAATTTTATGCAAGTTAAAAAAATTTTTTCAGAAAAACAAAACAACTAAAATCCAACTTCTTTATAACGATATCTCTAATGAATATAAAGCTCTCCTTCAGAAGATTATTAATGAAATTCTTGCTGCTGAAAATCGTTCTTTTAAAGTACCACTAATTAATTTTGATGGGATCGATGAAACTGTTTATAATCGTTTGTTTCATCTTTATGATGAACTTGATGAACTATAACTTTTTATTATAAATGTTCTTTTGCATTTGTTGTGTTTCAAATTTTTTATGTTATGTTTGAATAAATTTTTTCTATAAAAAACGTACGAAAATTAACAAGAGAATTTTTACCGTAGAAATGCAGAAAGAGAGCAAACATCTTTTATTTGCCTGAAACACATCAACGATAAAAAAAGCATTTTATTCGAATTCCAAATTAAACAATTTTTTCAAAAAATCAAATTTTTCACCTGGTAATACAGTATCATTTACAATTTTACTATAAACAAGGCTATTAGCAGTATTATTAGAGATATCTATATCTGCATAATTAATATTAAAAGTATCATTGACTAAATAATTATTTTGACTATAATTATAGTTAAAATTAAAAATGAAAGAAATTGGAAAACTTTGATTTGTATTTTCATAGGTATTATTGGAGCTGATATTATTATTCACGGGAGTTTCGTCATTGGTGTTGACGTTGTTGTTAGTAGGGACGTAATTTCCATTGTTGTTGTTGTTGCTGCCAGAAACTTTGACAAGTGTAACAATTGATAATCCCAGAATAGCTATCAAGCCAATTGTGCCAATACCAATTGCAACACCATGAAGGACTTGATTAGTTTCGTTTGCCATTATTTTGAGATGCAATTAAAATACACAGAAGAAATGCTGTAAGATTGTGATTAAAATAGCAGTTTTGCTCCTTAAATATACATTCCACTCCGATACACATTTCCACTGATAAGGCATTCCAAAGTTTCCAAAAGTTTTGTTAAGCCGATAATAAAAACTTAATTCTTTTTTCTTCATTCGTCATTTTAAGACACTTTAATTTCAACAAAAAGAAGGCTTGTTTGAATTCTTTGAGTAAGAAGTAAAACAGAAAACACGCGTCTTCAAAAGTACTTTGCTCTTAATAGCTATATTTAAACCTGATTATCAATGAATCACTTCCTCTAAACACATTTTTCATTACATCATTATCGAGTGTTCTTTGATTGCAGCAAAATTGTTAACAAAGAAGAAAGTAAAAAAGCGTAGTGCAGTGATGAAAAATGCGGCCGGCCGCGGCCGGCCGCATTAAAACACCAAAAATTTTTAAAACGTGTATTTTAACGTATAAAAATTTTTTAAAGCGATTTCGTATCTTTGAGGTGTTGTAAAGTGCATAATCAACCTTAATTTTGCAAAATAGGTTACATTTATTGAAAAAACTTTTGTTGATATACTAACGTTTGGGGGAAAATTTTCTGATTTTCGACAAAAAATGGGGAAATGAAGCTTCTAATGAAATACTTAATGTTCATATAATTCAAAAACTTCAAGAAGAACACGTAAAGTTCTTCGTTTTTCGTAAATTTTGAGGAAAATAGCTTAAAAATTTTTGGCAAAAAAATTGAGCGGCCGGCCCGCGGCCTGAAGCTTCGGCCCGGCCGGCCGCGCGGCTTGAAAATGTTGGCCGGCCGGCCGCATTTTTCATCCCTGGCGTAGTGAGAAAATATTGTAGTGCTTGAATAACATTAACCAGAATCAACAACGATCAATGCATTTTTAACACAATCCCACGAAATAAACCAAAAAAAGAAAAAAATTAGTAATCAATTGTTGCTGCGCATAGAATAATCCATTATGTCTCAAAACGAAAGCTTTGTTGTTGGAGCAAAAAATTTTTTTTGTTGATTGTTTTTTTTGTCATCATTTTTCGCATGCATCAATGTCTAAATTTGTTAAATTTTTGCTTTTTATCGATGTTAATTATTTTTCTTAAACTAGTACTTTTATAGGATTCTAATTGTCTCTCGATTTTGTTAACTCAATTATGGACATGTCTGTCAAATCTCCATCAACTTTTACACCAGTTGAGAATTCCACGATTGCTGTCTCTCCAAGAGCTCGCTTTTTTGCAACATACAATCGTCATCAACCATGGTCAATTCCTGAATCTGTCATTTATTACATCGCTAAACATCCTTTATCTGTTAAATGTTATGAAAAACTCATCAAATCTTGCAAATATTTTTTTGTTCAAAATCCATTTCTTGTTGTTCCAAGCTTAACTTTTCAAAATGAAAATCTTAATGGTTATGATGATAATGGAAAACTTATTGACTTAAATGATGCTACATCAAAGTTGTTAGTTCGTGATAAACTTTTTATGGATAAGAACACTGGAGCTGATTTTGCTATTTCAAAGATTTATCAATGTGATGCTAAAAATGTAACTCTTTGGAATCGAAATATTTCTTTGAATGATTTCGTTTTTCTTGCTTCAAAATGTGAAAAGATTTGGCTTAAAAATGTTGTTGTTGCAAATAAAGATGATAATGTTCATCAAATTGATGAACTTTTTCAACTTCTTCCTTTTATTAAAGATTTTACATGGTAAGCTGCTGCTTTTAATGCAAAAAAGAACTAAATATCTTTTTTTATAGCCAACTGGGTAGCCACCTTCCAATTATGGTTTCTTCAAAAACGTTTCAAGATCTACTCAAAATTCCACAATTTTTAAATCTTCAAAATTTTTCAGTGTTTGATATTCCTGAAAGTTTTGATATCGATTGCTTCTATAATTATATGAAGGTGAGCTTTTTTGATCTGACGCAGTAAAGAACCACCTTTACAATATCAATTTTTTATTGACAGAGTCTTAATTAATGGTGGCCATAACTGTAGCATTATCACTGCATTCAAAGATAACGATTTATTTTCTTTAGAAAAATAAGAAAACAAAAATCTGTCTTCATTTTCGTCTTGATATTTCTCAACAATACAAAGAACGCCTTCAAGCTATTGTCGATGAAATTCTCGCTGACAAAAATCGTAAATATAGACCAGTATGTTTTGATTTTTTTGGTATTCGTCAATCTGCTGAATTGCATCAACTTTTTCATCAATATTATGTTTCTTCTGTTTAATTTATGACTTGTTAATTCATTTGTAAAATACATACACATGTTTTTCTTTGATTGTTTAAAACGTGCGGTTTTTTGTTCAATAAACTTTATTAATTAAATATAAGCAAACGTTACGTTTTAGAAAAGCTTTGATAAGCAAAATTGTCATACTGCAGCAAAAAAAGCACGAAAATTGATCTATCAGTATGAAATCTTAGTTCGGTAATTTTTTGCAAACAAAATTTTTGACAACTTGATCACATGAGTAATTATTGAAATCTCCAAATTTCATAAGCGAATTGCCAGGAAGATAACTCCAAAGTTGTCCACAGTATTCCATAGTTTTTGGTGGTTGATTTGGTTCATTAATTCCCCATGGAAGATAATCAGCTGGAGTACCATCCGACCATTTCCACCCTACTGGTACAAGTGTCATTTGTAAGCCAATCAACGTTTGATGTTCATATTTTGGAGATGAAGTATTTTGAGTTAATTCTAAAAAACGTTATTTTTTCTGAGAAGTTATATTAAATTAAAGCTATTACCTCCAACCCATTGTGCTTCTGCGAGACTATGAATAGATGCAAGATGTGCTCCTTCTGCAATACATTTTTGTTCAGCATCTTTCCAAGTCATATAGTGATATGCAGTGTAACAATAGCCTGTAATGTCATAATACTTCCAAAAGAAGGGACATGTTTTTGATCGTGTTGTTGTAGTAGAAGGTACTGACGTGGTGGTTGTTGTTGTAGGAATAGTTGTTGGATCTGTTACTGTAGTTAAAGGTAAAGATGTTGTGATGGCAGTCGTTGTTGAAGGAGGTATAGTTTCTGTTGTTGGATTTGTTGCAGTTGAAGGTTCAGGTGTTAATGTTTCAGAATTTGTGCTTCCAAGACTTAATTGGGGTGCAAGGTGTGTTGCTGAATTGATTGCGTCATTTTCAGAGTATAATTTCTTTACCAAAGTTATGGAGGTTTTAATTGGTAAATTAGCAGCTGAAAAGAAAATTTGATCATGCAATTTTTTTGTCGCACATTTTTATATTTTTTCAAATCACATGAAGTCTTACTCACACTAATAACTCACATATTATTATATTAATAGTTTTTAAGGAAATTAATCCATCAGAATCATATTCAACATTTTGTTCAGCATAGTTTTCTAAATCTACATGTTCTGTATCAATTTCTTTTCCAGCATCTGCAACAAATTCACATATATGAGGAAGTTGTTGGAAGCAATCTTCATATTTCCATTCTCCTGTTTCCATGCCAACTGCCATACATCCATCAGAATTGCCATTATCACTTGTTTCATTATTTGTCGATGCATATTGAATTTGATTTCCATTAATCCATTGATAAAAAGATTTTGAGCCAATAAAACGATGACCATTTGCCCAAAATTTTTGATTTCCAAGCTTTTCGAAGAATGCATTTGCAAGTTCTGAAAGAGCTGAGAGTAGTATTAAAATTTGAAAATTTCTAGTCATAAATTTTGAAAAATAAAATGTCGAAAATTATGCAAATTCTTTAATTTTTACAGAAATGCGTTTTCTTTTCACCCATTCAAAGACACTTCAAAAAAAACTTACGTGCAATATAAACATTTGTATATTTATCATTCAAAGATACCAAAGTTGCACCAAATGAATTACATGCTCGTTCTGCTGCAACATACTGTAACAATCCTGGATGAAACGAATAACAGACGGAAGAATTTCGTTGCAGCCCAATGCTATTTGGAGCACATCCACCACCAAAGACAAGACTTAAAAGCCCAAGAAAAATAAACAGAAGCAACATTTTATGCTCTGTTAAAAGTACCATTTTTTGATTTTTTGACCTATTTATATATAAATAATTTTACGAAACGCTTTCATCATCGGTGATGATAAAACCACAACGGGCAATGTTCCTCAATGACAAATATCAAAATAATAGTCGAATTCTTTTTTCGCATAGAGAATTTTGCATGTTGAATCAGCGACAAAAGAGAGTTTTAGAAACAAACTTTCTTTGCTTTTAAAAATTTTGGTATAAAGAAAAACATCACGATGATATGCAAATGATATTGATACCTTTGATGATGGTTTGATTAATCATATTTTTTAAAAGACTAAAATATAATTTTTTGTCTGCGTTTTTGTGAAAGTTCAAAAAAAAATATTTTATTATGTTGTTAAAAGAGTAGTAATATTATTTATTTATTTATAATGTTCATTTTATTGTACCTTGTTGTTTATTGTATTTATTATTGTATTGTATTATTATTCTAGCAGCATGTGTTAGGACATGTAAATAAATAATTTAATTTAAATAATTTAATGATGGTTTGATTAATCATATTTTTTAAAAAACTAAAATATAATTTTTGTCTGCGGTTTCACCAATGACCGGCTGTTTTCGTGAGAATGTTGAGAGCATATATCGATTTTTCAATAAAATTGTCGAAGCCAAATTTTGGCAGCAATGTATATCAGGCTGCCAGTGCTGTGAAGTTTTGTGGACAAACATCGAACGCTAGTTTTCTTATTTGTATTTGCAGGAAATTTCATCGTATACTGTTTGTGACCACATATTGAATAAATGAATAATGAAATTGTTTTTGTTTGTTTTGTTTTTTCCTTTCTAAACTAAAGTAACAGAAATAAGCTAAAGACTGGATTGTTGAATATTAAAGTCTGCAAAAAGGAAGACATTTTTTTAAAATATTTTATACTGCCTTGTATTACTATTTGAAAAATATTTTCTTTTAAAGATGAAAATATTTTTTCATATAAATTTATAAAAATATGGTTCAAACATGCATGAATCATTGAACAATAATAATTTGCCAAAAATGCTACTTTGGGAAAAAGGCTATCTTTTTTATTTATTAACGGAGAATAATTTCTTATAATTTTTTTTAAAGTTTTATTACGGTTTCTTTTGTATATTTTAAAATGTTAGAAAGCTAATATTATTTTTTGAAGAAACAAAATATTCAAAAAATAAAACTTGCGTTGAAAAAATAAAGTAAAACTTTTGTGTTTTTATAAAGCCACTCTGATGATCTTTAATGCATTTGATATTTATGTTTGCAACAAAATAAATTGGTTGCGAAACACTCGAACAGAAAATTCAGTGTAATAAAGAAAATAAAATGGCGCGAAAAAGAAAAAAAGCGAGCAACATTTGTCTACTCTCTTCTTTTTTTCCTATTTAATTTAACGAACAACTGGAGTTGTTTAAATTTGTGTTTTTTTGAATATTTAGAACTTTTCTCCAGCGGAAACGAGTAATTTTCATATTTACTTTTTTTTATAATTTTGTAACATTTCTTTGAACAAGTTTACAGGGATATATGTAAAAATGTATACCCAACATGGCAAAATTCATTATTAATTATGAAAGGGACACGTTAGCACATACTGCAAACACTGAAATAAATGTTATGTCAAGGACACGGGCGCAAATCCATAACAATGAATTTAGAATTACACAACTATAAATGAGCACGCATTTTTAAAACTAAAGTATTCAAAGCTATCTTTTTCAGTTAAAAAAATACTGCAGAAATGAAAAATCTTTTGCAGCTTTTTTTAGTGCCACTCTGACAGATAGAAAGAAACACATTTGATGTTTACATTTGCTAAAAATAAAAAAAAATCTAAGCAAAATCGTCAGTAAAGAAATTCGCATTTGTTTATTCTCATTTTTTCCATTTCATCATTTAGCTTATGCAGAGGAAGAGAGTCGTTTACATTTTATTTTTTTAAATTTTTCGAAATATTTTTTACACATTTGTGTTATCTTTAAAATTTTTGTCGTAGTTGCTTTGTACCATTTATTTAAATAAGTGTGCTAAGATATATGTTAAAACTTAAACTTGTACAATAATAATGTAGAAAAAAGAGATAAATTATCACATGATGCAAAAAATATTATTTCACTGCATTCATTCTTAAAAAAATAAATATACTCTAAGAATGAAGCATAAATTTCCGGAGAAAAATGGTTGTATCTTCCTTACAAGTCATGGACTTCAACATTTTAGTCTTAATGCAGTTGAAAAGAAGCTTTGAATAACTGATAGTATTTCTATTGGGAAAAATAAAGCCTAAAGTATCTTGTTTTCTGCAACGCAAGGAATGACAGTATTGCTCCCATTTGTTTACAAAAAAAAATAATGAAACTCTAGCAATAAGAAGATTCTCTTTTGTAAATTTAAAAAATGTTCCGACCATTCTTTAGTTCAACTTTACATGATTTGACATAAAAACATAGTCTTTTTTGCTGTAACACTTGTCGAAAAATAAAATGAGCAGACAGATGAATGATATTATAAAAAGTTTCTTTTCTTTTGCTTGTTACCAGCATCTTTATTAATGTCCATATTTTTCTTTTTGTGTCTGGCATAATTATTTACGAGAATTATTATGCCATGACCAAGGATATGAAAAGTATGATGTAATAATGCAAAAAAATTTAATTAATTATTCAACAGGTTTATGAGAAATATTTTCTTTTTATGTTAAATAATGCGGGTTACCATGAATTTGAGGATACCTATTGCTGGTTATTTAAATTTATTTCCTTGCTTTTTATTTAATTGTTAATGAATACAACATACGTGGATTTAAAAAAACTAAAATATTCATAAACATACTTTTACAGCAGAAAAAACACTACTGAAAAATAAAAAATCAAAAAGTTGGGGGATGTTCCCTATTTTCAGCCAGACTTGCATATTCCTGTTTACAAAAAAGGAAAAAAAGAAAAGTTATGAAATATCGCAAAAGAAATGTTGTGTAACAAAAAAAAGTGGTAAAAAGAAAATATTTTTCTATTATCTTTTTCTTTCAACATAAAAAAACAAAATGCAAGAAGAAAAGAAAGAAAACAAAAAATGGAAGAAAAATTGGCAAAAGGACTTTTCGTCTACTTTGTTCTTTTTTTCACTGCTATGGTGATGTGATAGGAAAAAACCTCTTGCTGTTTGAATTTTTAAAAATTTCTTAAGTATCGTAGATGTCGAAATTTATAAGGTTTAAGCATTGACAAATTTGATACATATCGGGTGGTAAAAAATTTATGTCTTAGATCTCCAAAAACTATATTCTGGACAATATTTATGAAATAAAAAAAATCAATTTTTTATCACTGAACAATTGATAAATGAATATTTGTGAATATAGAGCTTTATCAATACAAAACTTGTCGTGAAAAAATTGTCTGCTGAGCTCTGCTATATCCTTCTAATAAAAAAATTTGGGAATAACGTCATCATAATTTTTGTTGCTTTACTGTATTAAAGTTTTTAAAAGCTAACGCAACCACTGGTAATTTGTTTCTATTTTTGTTTTATTTCATACTTTTGTAAATTAATTTTGAAAACAATCAAACAAAATATATGGACAGTAGAAATAAGCTTGCAAAAAATAACAGATAGTGCAAAGTGGACCTATCAAATGTTTCTTGAAACGATAATTTTACTACCCATAAAAAAAAACGTTGTCGCTTTTTTAAAAATCCGTTATCTTTCTAATTTTATTAATAAAATAATTAATCATTTTTAGGAAATCTGCTTGTTGTCAGTTGAATAATGGATTTGTCAGCTAGTCTTCCATCTACTTCTACAAGTGCTGAAAATCCCATGTCTGCTTTATCACGTCGAGAAAGCTTCTTTGCAACATATCGTCGTCATCAACCATGGTCAATTCCTGATTCAATCATTTATTATATAGCCAAAAATCCACCATCTGCTAAATTTTATGAAAAAATGATTCAAGTATGCAAATATTTCTTCAATAAAAATCCTATTCTTGTTATTGAACGCTTAATACATCAATATGAAGATAATGAATGGAAGACATTATTGGATGAATATATACGTGTTGACTTGTGTGATGTTAAAAGTAGTTTTTGGATTACTGAAAAACTCAGAGCTCGTCATCATACTTCAACTGGACATGGTGCTCTTACTTCGATTACTCCAAAAATCTATCAAAGTGATATCAAAAAATTATCATTACGTAATCAAACTTGCTCTCTCAATGATGTCATCTTTCTTGCTGCAAAATGTGAAGATATTGTGTTTCGTGAAGTTACTGTATTGAATGATGATGGTACAATTGTTGCATTAGAAAAACTTTTTGAACATTTTCCTGTTGTTGATATGCTTGATTAGTGAGTTATTCTTTTAAAGCTAGCAAATGTTTAAAGCTCTTTGTTTCAGTCGATTTGATGCTCGTTGTTCATCGATGGTTACATCAAAAACTGTTTCCGAATTACTGAAAATTCCTACTTTTTTAAATCTTGGATCTCTCTATTTATATGGTATTCCTCAAAGTTTTGATATCACTGGTTTCTTTGATTATATCAAGGTAAGGCTTTTTTGGACATCTTTTTTTATTCCTAAAAATCGGTTATAGAAAAATAAAGAAACAAGAATTTTTCTCTCTTTTTGCGAAGATATATCTGAACAATACAAAGCACTTCTTCAAACAATCGTTGATGAAATTCTCGATGCTGAAAGTCATGATTATCGTCCACCATGTATTGATTTTCCTGGTATTGATGAAGATGATTTTGAGGGATTGTTTGATCTTTATTAAGTTTATTCTTGCTCTTTTTGTGTTACATGTTAAAAAATTATTTTTTTTGTTTTTATATAAATGTTGGGATTAGCAGATTGCCTGTATTGCATTATTTTTACATTTGCATTTATGTTTTTCAAATTTGTAGGATCTTGTAGAAGTAAAGGCATCTTCTATTTTTCTTTATTAATGGTGAAGTTTTTTATGCACTCCAAAGTGATATGATATTTTTTTGTTCGTGGTAAGCATTTTACTACTTTTGATTTATTTTTAAAATTACCAATAAGCACACATCGTTTCTTAGAAATTCAAAATTTTGTTTTTGCTGCTCTAAAATTGATGCAAAAAAAGAAACAAAACATTTTGCTGCATTTTAAAAGTCAGTCTAGCAGAAATAAAAAAAGTGCATTTGATATGTATGTTCGCAGCACACAAAGAAAGATTGCGAAAAATTTGATTAGGAAATTTAGTGCAACAAAGAAAACAAAATGGTGCAAAAAACTGGCAAAAGTAAACAACGTTTGTCCTTTCCCTTTCATTCATTTCTCCATTCATTTTATGCAAAGAGTCATTTACAGTTTTGTTTTTTGAATATTTAAAAGTTTTTTAACGCAATGTGTTTTTTAAAATTAATGTTCTAACTGATTTTTAAAGTTATTTTTAAAGGAATGTGCTACAGAGACTACTTGGTCAAAATGACATTAATAATGTACTAAAATGGAATAAATTATCACATAATGCAATAAATAACATAAATAAAACCAATAACTTCAAGCTCACATTAATCAAATTGCTGATTCTGATTTTACAGTTATAATTCACTTTCCTGGTTAAACATTATGACACCCAAAAGGCGGCTACTTTCAAAGATAAAAATAAGAGAAGACGTTGGCGAATGTTTTCGATAAAAAACATTTTCTTTTTGAAAGAGAAATTTGACAGTTGAACAGAGATTGAAAATAATGATTTCTAAGAAAGAATCTTTCTTTTTTCTTTATTATTAATGGCTGATTTCATTATGCCTTTGAATTAATTTTTTCAGACCTTTTTCTGTTTATTGTTTTTGTTCCAAACCCAAAAAAGCACATATTATATTTTATGTATCAAAGTATTCAAAAAACCGATTTTTGCTGCTATGAAAGACGTTGTAAAAAAGTGAAGAAACACAATTCTTATTAATTTTTCTTAAGACAAAAAAGTGAGTCTGCGAAAAATTCAAAAAGAAAATTTAGTGTAACAAAAAAATAAAATGGTGCGAAAAAATTGGCAAATATAAACAACATTTGTCGCTTCCCTTTTTTTTTCTACATTCAACTTACTTAAAAAAATAAATTCGTTTATGTTTTTGTCATTTGAATGTTTCAAATTTTCTTAAATTTTAATATATGTTACTTTTATATTAATATCATAATTGATTTTTAACATAACTTCAAGTACGATTACAGTGGTATATGTTAAAGGAATTGCTTTCAAAGATGAAAAGTATCAAACACATTAAAAATGATATAAAAAAACATTTTATCATAGAAGTTTATTTTATCGAAAAAACGGTTCTCTAACAAAATGTATGTAGTCTAAAAAAAGCAGTAATCAAAAAAATCAAGCAAAGAACAAGTAAAAATTATTGAATTCTTCGTACATTGTTTCTACATAATGGTTACTATTTTATCACACTGTAAAGACAGTTTTTAGAAAAGACTAATTTTCAAACAATAAAAATGTGCAAAAAGTCAAAGCTCCAGAAATGCATGAGAAGAACGGTTTTAACTAATACTAATTTTCTTAAAACGAAAAAATATGAACTGCAGCAATTGCGCATACTAAATGTATTTTGTTGATTTTTTCGACGAATTCATTTTTTAGCTCTCTGTAATTTAAATAATTTGTATTCAGTTATCATTCTTATTATAAAAAATCTTTTTTATAGAAATCTATTTATATCACGATATTGTTGATTTTTTTTATTGCTCCAAACAACTGTTGAAGATTCAATGGCTGCTTTATCACCAAGAGATCGCTTTCTTGCAACATATGAACGTAATCAACCATGGTCATTACCGGATTTTCTCATTCATTATATTACCAAGAATCCCTCTCCTGCAAAATGTTATGAGAAAATGATTCAAAGCTGCAAATTTTTCTTTGTCGAAAATCCAATTCTTGTTGTTTCTGGTTTAATTCACCAAAATGCAGATAATCAATGGATTACTTGGTTTAATGGAAGGCGTGCTAATTTGACTAGTATTCCATCAATGATTTGGATTACTGATCGACTTTATATTGATAACAGCATTGCAACTGATATTGGCACTATTTCTTCTGTTATTATTGCTAGAATTTATCGATGTGATGCAAAAGAAGTTCATCTTTGGAGCCTTAATTTTAATCTAAAAGATTTTGTTTTTCTTGTCTCAAAATGTGAAACAATTTGGCTCAACAAAGTTACTGTGCTAGATGAAGATGAATCGTATGTTCCTTTGGTAAAACTTTTTGCAACTTTTGTCAGTGTAAAAACTTTTTATTAGTGAGTTTACTGATCATTTACTATAAACCACCTTAAAACTGTAATGTTTTTAGCGATTTTGGTAATATTGGTTCAAAGATGATTACATCAAAAACTGTTAAAGAATTAATCAAACTTGCCAGCTTCATAAATCTTGTTGATATTGTTTTAATAAATATTCCTGAAAGTTTTGATATTCAAAGTTTCTATGATTATATCAAAGTTTGTTTGTTTAATTTATCAAATATTACTTTATGTTTTTTAAATACATTTTTATTAGAAAAATTTAATCAAAATTTTTTAGGAGAATAAGAAAGCAAAGATATATCTTGATTTTTGTAATCCACTTTTTGAAGAATACACATCCCAACTTCAAGCTATTGTCAATGAAATTGTTGCTGATGAAAGCCGTGATTATAAGACACCATTTATTTATTTTCCTGGTAACGATCATACTGCCTTTGTCAAATTACGCGAACTTTATACTCAAATTTAAGTTTTTTTTGTTTTGCGGGATTTTGTTACAATTTACTTTGTTGAATGTTTATAAAAATTTTACACAAAGCTGTAAAGTATTATTGTTAAAGAATCTTCAAGTGAGAAAGTCGAATAGCAAAAGGTATCTTAAAGACCATTTTCATTATTTTGTAAAAAGTATTCAGTGTGCCATTTTTATTTTTTATTAATGGGCAAGTACATTTTTTGTTCCAGAGTTGCTAATTTTCTGATTAGCTTGGCATATTATTATTGCATTCTATTTATTTTTATTTAACACAAAAATATATATAATGGGAACAAAATATTTAAACATCTCTTTCTGACGTGAAAACTAAGAAAATGACACTTTTTTTTGTTTTTTAGCGCCAATGTAGGAGATACATAGACAGTTTGGTTGAAGAAAAAAACTCATCGTAAAAAGACACAGCAAAAAATAAGTGTGACAAAGAAAGAAAACAAAAAGATCAGCAAAGAAAAAACAAAGCTGTGTCAATTTTTTTGTTTCTTTTTGCGTCTGTTTAACCTGAAAAATATTTTTTTACATTTCTGCTTTTTCTATCTTTTGATACTTTTTTTTTATTAATTCTTAATTATATCGGTGGTAATAGATGCTCTAATAGGATCACAAAGAAAATTTTGACCATTCCAAAGCTGGAACTTACAGCAATAATAATATAAAAAAGTTCAGCACTTCTAAACAGCTTTTTTTAAAAAAGTTTACGTACTCAAGACGAACTATGATAAACAAACAAATAATGCTCTGTCAGCTAAAGGTCAAACAAATGTTTGTGATTTTTATTAAAAATGTGGAACTTTAAACTCACAGGAGAGGTCCCCAGTTGACTCCGGAGTTGAGGCCCCATATTTTGCCTAAATACTCGTCATAGTAAGAGATAGTCAGGGAAAAAATATTAGCTGCCATCTCCTCGATCTGTGGATTTAATAGATAAATGGATATAGCTAATAAATAGCAGCCAATATCTATTTTTGCTATAACATTTTGATGTTGTTGATTTTAGAGAGGTATGATAGCAAGGATAACTTAAATAATCCATTAATAATACATTTAAAATACCTGAAGTGCATTCATTATGCAGAATTTTGGATATTTTATAGCAAAAATAGATATCGTTAGCTATTTATTAGCTATATCCATTTATCTATTAAATCCACAGATCGAGGAGATGGCAGCTAATATTTTTTCCCTGACTATCCCTTACTATGACGAGTATTTAGGCAAAATATGGGGCCTCAACTCCGGAGTCAACTGGGGACCTCTCCTGTCACTGAAAAACAAATACCTTTTTAATAGAATACGCTTCATTGCTTTTAGTTTTCAATTTACACCATTTATTACAACGATAATAATAGCTCAGTTACTTTGGAAATTTTATAAATACTGTTCATAATTGAGGGATTTTTCAGGTGCAAAAAATAAACATAAACAAATTAGATTTAACATTATATTAAATATTACCTAGGATTTGCAGCAAAAAGCATGTTTTAAATATTCAAACAACACTGAGCAAAAAATGGAATCAGCAGTTTCTTTTGTGCGATACTGCAACAGGATGTGACTGAAAGATGTTTTGAAAAAAATTTCGAAAACAGAGTCGCCTTTTAGCCTTTTTAGCGCCACTTTTTTAAGAAAAAAAAACAAAAGAAGAAAAATTGTGAGACACCAGCAATAACGTCTGTTTTCCTTTCATCATTTTTTCGATCTAAAAACTAAAAAAACAATTAATCTGTTTTTTTTTTGGATTTTTAACATATAGGGATTTTTTTAATTGAAAATGCTGACAGCTGTATTACCTTGAAAATAACAAATTTTTCAAATTCAAAAAAAAACTAGTTGAAAGAAAAAGTAGCCGAAACTTTTTTCATTAGATAAAAAATAACCAGCTTATAAATTCATTAAAACTGCAAAAGGAAAGTTGATATTCTGTTGTTATATTTATTTCAAGTTTTTCAAACACGCAATGCGTTGAAACTATTAGCAAAAACCTTTTAACCATTTTCAATGTTTTTCATACAAATCAATTCTGCTTTTCTATGTCTGCCGGCAAGAAATTTTTAATTACATATATATTGACTTTTCAAACATCTCTCTATTCTATGAAAAATGACGTGTTTCACCCTTATCAAAAGCTCAAAACTTATTCAAGATTCTTTTTTCCACTAGTAGATTAAAATCAAAATATTCAAAACAATATTTTGATTTTAATTATAAAAGTGTCAATAACTTATGAGAAATAAATTTTAAAAAAAGACAAATAAAGTACACATTATTTTGTCTTTCTTTTTCAATAAAAAAATATGTCTATTCCATTAAAATCCGATATCGGAAACAAACTGTCTATTCTGCTGCTTTGCGAGAACAATCAACAAAGTCAATCTTGCTGCCAATACATTGAAAGACAAGCGCTACTAGCAGTATTACTTTTTTTTTTGATTTTAGACATGATTTTTTTCAACTTTGCTTTTAGCGTTTGTTTTTGAATTTTCTAAACATTTTATAACTGTATTTTTATTTTTTAAAGATGATCTTTATAAGGGAGCCACTTTACTTTTTCCTTTTCAAAATATTCCAACATCCCGACCAATTACCGCTTTTGATCATTAAAAATATAATGACTTTAAAGTAATTTTTCAACCACAGATTAATTATAATTTAATTTAAAAAACAAAAATTGCAGTTTTTACAATTCACCAAAAACAGATTTTTCTTACTGAACGACAGGTAAATGCTAAAAAGATTTATAATAGCGTGCTCTGAAGCAGCATCGGCTACAATCAAAAACAGAAATTTTGTGTCCTCATCTTATAAAAAAATAACTGCAAATCGTCATTCTTTTTCAATGAAAACTAAATTTATTTTACTGAAATGAAAAAAAAAATGTTTTCTTTTAAATTTCTTTGCTGCACTGCTGCTATGTAAGGAACAATCAACATAGTCTAGTGCTGCTGTGTTAAATTAAAAGACGTACGCTTTGAGCCACACTATTTATTTTTTTCTCTGCGTTGTTTTCAGCGTTTTTATTTGAATTTTTTATTTATATTCTTTTTAAATTTTTATTTGTGTTTTTTAATGAACGAACTTTATGTAAAAACAATTCAAACATTTTTATCATTAAAAATTACATAACTCCAAAAGCGCCAAAAAAGAGTCATTAATAATAAGATGACAGCAACGTAATTTATAAACCATATAATAATTATTATTAAATTATCAAAAGAATAAGCTCTCAATTATTTTAAAAGCTATGTATTTCACTTGAAACGCAAATGCATGAAAATTTGAAAGATAAATGTTTTCTTTACAAAAATTTTTTGGTAAATATCGATCGCGATTGCGATAAGTTGATCGCGACACGATTGGTTTTTAAAGAAATCGCGAAAAAGTGATCGCGGGAAAACACTGATTCTCATACACACCTCGCTTTTTTCAATGATCAAGTGTGATTTTTATTTTTATCGTTTTTTTTTCATAAGGAGAATCGCTGCAAATTTTTTTCTTTAATTTTCAACGTTTTCCAAGGCGTAACATACCTAAAAAAAGATTTCTTAGGTGCGTTGCGCCTTCTTTTTTCTTTTTTGTTAGTTCAGGTATGAGAGCTAAAAAAATGATATTGCCAAATGCCTTTTATTAGATTGTTTGAATTTTTAAAATCAGTTTTTACTTTTTGAATATCTTATTAACAAACCAAACGAATATGATTTTGTACTTGAAATATTGCATGAAAGAACTGAGAACAACAAAAAAATGAACTATAATACATTAATAATGAAAAATCGTGTCCCCCATTCTTAAAAAAATAAGAAAAAAACAAAGATATATCTCGATTTCTGTAATCCACTTTCTCAAGATTACAAAAATCAGCTTCAAGCTGCTGTTAATGAAATTGTTGCTGATGAAAGCCGTGATTATAAACCACCATTTATTTATATTCCGGGTAATTATCATACTGCGTTTGTTAAGGTACGGCAATTTTACAACCGAAACTAAGTTTGTAGTTGTGATGATGTTTATAGAAATTTTTTTGTTGAATTTTTATGGCATTAATTAATTAATAATAATGCCGCAATAAGTTTGTTCTATTCACTACAAAATGATAGCACTTTTCTATTAAATTCAACAGCTTTGTTTTTAATAAAAGAATTAAGACATAGTTTACTGTCAACCTTAATAAAAGGTTCTTGGCCCACGAAATACTGATTTCATTAATCTTCTCCCTTCTTTTGTAAATTAAATAAAAAAATTACTTTTTCACACAAATATTCAAACATTTTCTAAAGAACAAAAAAAGCGCAAAAGAAACATTTTTATGCACTAGTTTTTTTTGTTATTGTCTGACATTTAAGAGACAGTCAAAGTTACGAAAGAGTTGGTCTTTAAACAATTTTTCCATTTTGATGTCTTTAAAAAAAGTGAACCATCAGAAAGAAAAGAATACATATACAAGAAGAAAGAAAAAGATTTGTTGCCAAATGCAGTTTTTTAATTGTTTGAATTTTTAAATCTATTTTTAACTTTTGGTGTTATTTTTAAAAGAAAATATGATACTGTTATTATAATAAAGCATTAAAAATTTGGGTAGAATTAGTTAAGAAAACTGAAGTGGCACCCGTTATTAATAAAAAAATAGGTGGAAAAAATCAACCGGGGTTTTAAAGATAATTAAAATCAAAACATGTTAAACTTATTTTAAAAAATCTCTTAACAACATTGTTTTTATTTCTCACTGGCTTTCAGAGACTGCTAAACGAAGGAATGCCTTGTTTTTTGTTGCAAAAAATGAAATAAAAAGATTGTTTCGTTATTCATTCTATTCAAAACTATCATCTGCATCATTTGTGTTTTTTTATTTTTGGATATTTTTAATAAAATGCTTGATTTCACATTAATATTAATACCAGTAATGTGATGTTGAGGCGGAAAATCATTATTCCTCGAAATTCAAAAAGGAAGATCATTGGCCCAGTAATAATAAAGAAGAACTTCAAATAGTTTTAATTTTATTGAAATTACGTAGAAAAAAACTGATTCAAGTAATGTATGTTGTAGAAAATAAACTGACACAAAAACTCTTTATTCCATTTGCCATTTTTAAGGAGCAGTTGCTGTGTTTTTTGCGCGATGAGTGCTGTCTATCGTGGTACCAACACGTTGAGAGACGAACGCTACCCGTTGATATATTTATTGAATTTCATTATCGTCTTTTTTTGCTGTGTCTTCAAGAACTTTATTTGAATTTTGTAAACATATTATAGCTGTATTTGTATTTACAAAAGATGACAGTTCTAAGGAAATTCTTTAACTTTTTTTTTCAAAATTTGATGAATTTTTACAAACTTTTAATCATTAAAAATGTAATGTCTTCAAAGTAATTTCTAAACAACGGGTTAATTATAATTAAATGAAAAAATTACCAAGAAACGGGTTACAAAAAATAATGCAGTTATTACAATTTACCGAAAATAGATTTGTTATATAGATCAACAGATAAATGTTATAAAAATGTATATTAAGGGTGTTCTGAAGCAGCATAGGCTACAATTGAAAGTAAAAGTCTGTTCTTTTCATCTATTCTCTTTCTTATAAGAAAGCTTGCCGCAAAATATTTTTTCATTCTTTTTCAACGAAAACTGAATTTATTTCATTGAAATGAAAAAAAGTGTCCGAAACAAAATTGTTTTTCATTGGTGCGCTGCGGCTGTGCTAGGAACGGTCAACGTAATCTATCGTGCTGCTGTCGTGTTTGAAAGCAAACGCTATTAGTAACGCAATCTATTTTTTGATTTTTAATGCATTCTTTTTTCTCAGCTATGTTTTCAGCTATTTATTTGTATTTTTTATATCATTTTTATTTGTGTTTTCAAATGCAAAACTTTAAATAGAAATAATTCAAACATTTTCATCATTAAAAATTACATAATTTCAAGGACGAGAAAAAAGGGTCATCAATAATAAAATAACAACAACGTAATTTATAAACCATAAATTAAATATAATTAAATTATATCCAACTTCAAACTGATTCATGAAAATTATGTATTTCAGATTCTAAGCATGCTGTACTAATAATATTGTATATATTTATGCATATTGAAGAAGTGTTTCATACTAATAAATTTTTCTTTAAGTGTCCATCTGCATGTGATTTATAAATTTATTAATAATGATTTTCTTTTCTCTCCAGTATGACATGTTCCGCCTTTGTCATAAGACTAATTATGTTCAATATTTTTTGTTCTGTTCTTTACAATTATAAATAAAATATTGAAATTTGACGTCTACAATTTTAGAAAAAATTTTTTTAAAGAACTGAAAAAAAAAGAACACATGTGTAAAATTTGTGAACGAATTTGGCTGCAAAATATTTTTCCTTTAATTTTCATCGAAAACTGAATGTATTTTTATGCAATGAAAAAAAATGTCGTAAATAAATCGATCGTTCAAAAATCTTTCCATTGATGCGTTGCTGCTTTGCAAAAAAGGCTCAACGTAATCTATCGTGCTGCCAGCATTCGGACGACAAACGTCGCCTGCTGTTTTCCCTTTTTTTTTAATTCTTTGTCTTCATTGCAGTTTTTTTCAGTTATGCTTTTAACGTTTTAATTTGAATTTTTTATAGTGTTTTTTTATTTGTGTGCTGTAAGGAAACGATTTATAAGATAATAAGCAACATTTTGTTCTTAACAAAATATTTCATAAGTAAACACACTTGGATCAGTTATGACCATTAATAATAAAATGACAGCAACGTAATTTGGAAACCATAAATTAAATATTTTTAAATTATAAAAAGATCAATAAAAAAACTTCAACAAATTGCGAAGAAAAAAAAGATGAAACGGCATCGGCAATGCAAAACTAGTATTTTAGTGTTCTATCTTATTTTGGCTTTGAATTTTTCAGTTTTTGTTTTTCTAAACGATTAACCAGCATTCATAGCCTTATTTAATTTTGCTCAAGCAGAAAACAACACCAGTGCAAATCTATATGGGAATTTCTTAAAGAATTAAAAAACAGTAATAATTCTAAGAATAACAAATTTATTGTAACAAAAGAAAAATTCTTTGACAGAATTAAAACAGCTTTAAAGGTTTGGTAAGGAATGAAGTAGTTATATATTTTATTTTCGATAACAAAAATTACTTGATTTTTCCTTTTTTTATTAATGTAAGCAAATTTGCAGTTTTAGTTCATCAGTGGTATATTTTATATCTTTTTATTCCACTTTATTAAGTCTTAGAAATACCGGATGTATTTTTTCAACCTAAAACATTCAAAAAAATTAAGAGTTTTACGTCATTTTATAAAGCTTGTCTGACAAGATATTAACGCGAAAAAAGTGTTGATATATTCGGAAAGAAAGGGGGATATAACAAAAAATAAGATAGGAAAAATGGGGAGAAAGAAATATGGCTTCGTCTGTTCTTCGTTTTTGTATTCAACTAATAAAAAAAGACATATGTATATACGTTTAATTTTGGAAAATTAGCATGTATGTGTTACGCCCAGATCCTACAACGGACGTCCAGGTAGCAAAATCTTTGAGAATAATAAAATTTATTAATAAAAAAAGGTAAAAACAAGTTATGTCCATTTTACCGTTTTTTATTAATAAATTTTATTATTCTCAAAGATTTTGCTACCTGGACGTCCGTTGTAGGATTTGGGGCTCCCCGACATTTAAGCCGACGACATGTAAGCAAAAAAAACGGCGATTTCAAAAACCATGTAATAAGCAAAAACATGTTAAATTTTCGCATTTCAGCCGATTTAAAGACAGTTACGCCGACGGCATTTAAATCGATACTAAGTGCTGTGACAGCTTCACTATATGAGGTGACACCTACACTAAACGGGGTCAGCCTAAGAAGCTCGGCCTTCGGCCTCGCCCTAAGGCCTAAGACCTAAGGCCTAAGACTAAGCCTAACGCTCGGCCTTCGGCCTCGCGAGCCCATGCTTAGCTTGGGGTTCAAATATGATCTAAGGCTGAGCGCAGTGACATCTACACTAAAGTAAGGTATGAGAAATTGAGCTAAGAAAGTGGAAACACTTCCGAAAACAACTAATTTGGAATTATTTCACTTTCCCGGCCACATGTCTTTTTATCGGCGTAAATGTCGTTTAATCGGCTTTAATGTCGTCGGCTTAAATGTCACCGGCTTAAATGTCTTCGGCTTAAACTGCGTAGTACCGTCCGTTGTATGATCTGGACGGTTGTAGGATCTGGACGTAACATATATTTATATTCCAAACGCAGAGATTTAAAACAAAGCTATTTGTAATTTTTTCGTTAACAATTAACCAGTTTAATGAAATTGCCATTAGTAATAAATAAAACCTCAAAGCATTTTTTAAAAATAAGTTTAAAATAATAAAAGACCATCAAGTAACCGTTTACAAAAAATGTTGTCTTTACATTTAATTGAAAGTGATGTTTTTTAAAAAAAGTACTTTTTATACCTCATAAAGTTTGTGATTCAAAACAATAAATGTATTTAAAGCTAATTGTCAAATATGTTTTATAAATTTATCAAAAATGACCGATTCCTTAGTAAGGGCTTGTCTCAGCACATTTAAAAAGCTTCTGTTCGTTTTGTTCACAAGCTACAAATCACGTTCAGTGATAACATTGTTGAAAAGATTAAATCTAAAATATTCAAAAAAGAGGCGGAGCAGCAATTTATTTGCTTTCAAAAGAGACACTCGTTTTTTTATTTAAAAGAATTAAACGATGACAAAAGATAGATGAAAAACGTAGCGCCGAAAAAAACATTTACGATTATAATGAAAGCTTTGACACACCCTTTTTTGTCTTCTATTATTCTTATAGTAAAAATCTGCAAAAGACTTCATTTTTGCTTTTGCATTCAGCATGGTTTTTGAATATTTATTTTATTGTCTTGCATTATCTGGTAAAGATAAATTAGCTGTCCTTAAACGTTTTCTGTATTGTCAAAACCACGAAAATGTATTAAAACAATAAAAAATAATTACAAGCACTTACAAAAGAAACTGCAAAGAAAAAAAGTATTTCTTAATTATTATCAATCTCCCAGTTATTTAAATTAATTATTTCGACGCAAGAATTGTAGTAAATGAAAAATCAAATAAACGCAATGTAAACTAAAAGACCAGTGTACTCCCGCTCCCACTTTTATCGCTTCCGCTCCGCTTCCGCTTCTTAAAAATGAATCGCTCCCGCTTCCGCTTCGCTTCTCCGCTTCTCGGAATCGCTTCCGCTTCCGAAGCGCTTCCGGGAGCGCTTCCATTTTAAACCGCTTCCGCTTCGCTTCTCATTTTTAAAAAGTGCATTTATTGCAATATTAAAACAAAAAACATAACATAACATAACATTTAAAAATCTCTAACAGAGTAAAAGCATAATACTTATTTAAAAAGTGAGCGGTTTAAATGAATAAGTAGTTTATTATTGAGATATTCATGTTTTGTTCGATTCTTTAATCCTTTTGTAGCAAGTGCAGCATTTGAAAATACTTGTTCACATGGAGATGAGGATGCAGGAATAGAAAGATGAGTCAATGCAAGATTTTGAAGAAATATCTAAAAAAGGTGCATATGACTTTAATCAAAAATTTAATTTAAAATACTTACAGTATCGGAGGGAATACTTTTCCAAAAATCTATATCATTTCGATCCAAATAATTTCCTTCAACCACAGATTTGACATAACCAATAATTCTTTTATCTTGATCACTTCCTGGTGTTCCTTTTTCAGATTGAATTTTTAAAGCAATTTTATCACGAAGTGATAAGTTTGATAAAGTTGCATCTGGTTGAACAACTACTTCAGGTCCAGTGAAAGCTGGAAGACGTTGCTTAATAAATTCTGCCAATTTTGCATGTGAAATTTCTTCTAAACAAATTGCTTCTTTTGGATCAAACAAAGCACATAAAATAAAATGCGGATCAAATTTTTGATGATGAATGTCAACGAATTTTCCAAAGCGTTTTACTAATTCATCATTCATATATAGTGAATTGTTATTCCAAGATAAGAAGAGACACCAGTATCAGACCATATATCGATAGTGCATGAGCACCCAGATAATCGCGCATCGATATCAGTTTTTAACATTTCTTTAACTTTATTCCCTTGACGAGATAACAAATTGGAAAGACCATGTGAAGAAGATGGAATCTAAAAAACAAACGTAGTTACTTCAACGAAGAAAATTCACTTACTTCATATTCTCGACGATAATTTCGTACAAAATTAACAAAAGCATCTGACATCACAATGTTCATACTCATCTGAGGCATTGCAACGAGTCTAGCAAGATTGAGTTCTTGTTGTTGTAAAACAACATCAGAAAGTTTGGGAGGATCGAAGAAGCCTTTCTTTGGTTTCTCTGTAGTAGCAGGTTGTGGAGTTTTGATAATTGACAATTTTTCGTCTTCTGCTTGTACAGCATTATAAAGATTTATATCGCAGGCTTTTAAATGCTTTTTTAAATTCGATGATTTTGATAGAACAAGGGCTTTACAAGAATTTTTTTTGCATCTTGCATTTTTACCAGCTGGATGAAAATGTTGATAAACAGAACTTTTAATCTTTCGCATAATTTGTATCAGTTATTTTCACGAGTTTAAAGTAAATTGTGTTGCAACTGTTAGAGTTGTGTAAAAAAAAAGAAAAGACGCAGACAAGCAGCTCTTTTGGCGCCTTTTTTTTGTCTCTGGCGTTTTAAGAAAAAACCAAATTTTTTGTTGTTGATAAATTTTACAAAATGGCAGAAGAAGCGCCTCTTTTTTTAATCGCTTCCGCTCCGCTTCCATTAGCTCCGTAACCGCTTCCGCTCCGCTTCCGCTTCCATTACGAGAAGCGGAAGCGGAAGCGGAAGCGGGAGCGGGAGCGGAAGCGGGAGTACACTGTAAAAGACAAATAATTTTTTCAAATTGCTCCATACAATTTTTAAATACTTCATAATATATATTACACCAAAAGAAAAAAGTGTTGCCATTAATAATGTGAAAAACTAATAACAATTTCTCAAAACAAAATTGTCAAAATGAGCAGGCATAAAATGACAAAAAAAAGATGTCCGAAAACACTCTGACTTAAAAAAGCTTTCTTAAATATTTAAATGACATCGAAAACAAGAGAATCCAATTTTAAAGCAATTTTTAGAACTGCTGCTTTTTTTGCTGAACAAAAAAAGGTGTAAAAACAAACGTTTGTCTTTCCCCAAAGGGCTGCAAATCGCTCGTCTATACTTGTGCTGTTTTTCAGTTCTTCGTTGTTGAAAGACTTTTTTGGTGTTTGAATTTTTAATAATTAAGGTGATTTGTTTAATATTATTAGATGCGTAATAAAAGCGTAGAACAATAAATTTTTTGGTAACTGTAAATGTTTGTCCTTCCCCAAAACACAATGCTTTTACTGAACTTCTGCATTTTTTTATTGCTTTCTTTATGTTGAAAAATCTTCAAATGAGAAGGTCGAATGAATAATATAAATAGCAAAAAGTATTTTAAAGACGATTTTCATTATTTCGTAAAAAGTATTTAGTGTGCCATTTTTATTTAAGTACTCTTTTTTTGTCCAAGTGCCGCTGCTGCTTTTTAAATTCATTTTGCACTATTTTGTATTTTTATATATTTTTATTTCACACAGAAAAAACATACATAATGATGGAATAAAATATTTAAACATCTATTTTTGACAAAAAAACTAAAATAATAACACTTTTTTGTTTTTAGCGCCAATGTAAGAGACATATAAACATTTAAGGTAGTTTGGTTGAAGAAAAGAAGTCATCGCAAAAAGACGCAGCAAAAATTATGTGTAACAAAGAAAAAAAACAAAAAGATCGAAGAAAGATGAGCAAAGAAAAAACAAAGTTGTGTCTCTTTTTATCTTCTTTTTTACGCATCAGACTGAAAAATATTTTTTTACATCTTTGTTGTTTATATCTTTAATGTATGTAACACAAATGTTAGATGTTTTAGGGGTTTACGTCATTAAAAACGAATAGTAGGTTACAATTTGCAACATTCATTACGACGATAATAATAGCGTAGTTACTTTGGAAATTTTATAAAAACTTTTCATAACTGACAATTTCTACAGCTGCAAAAAAAAAGATATTTTTTTGCAACACCCAGGTAAAACTCAATTTAATGTTAAATCTAATAATGTTTAAAGTATTCAAACAACGCTGAATAAAAAATGATACCTGCAATTGCGCAATTTTTTTTGTGCAAAACTGCAACAGGATGTGTCTGATAGATGTATTGAAAAGAAAAATTTCGAAAACAGCACTTTTTAATAATGAAAAAGAACGAAGAAAAAAATGTGAGAGACACCAGCTATAATATCTGTTCTTCTTTCATCATTTTTTTGTTGTTTGAATTTTTACCACATAAAAAAAGTTTTAAATTGAAAATGCTGACAGCCGTGTTATCTTGAAAATACCAAATTTTTCAAATTCAGAAAAAAACAAGTTGAAAGAAAAAGTAGCCGAAACTTTTTTCATTAGATAAAAAATAACCAGCTTATAAATTCATTAACATTGCAAAAGGAAAAGATGATATTCTGTTGTTATATTTATTTCAAGTTTTTCAAACACGCAATGCGTTGAAACTATTAGCAAAAACCTTTTAACCATTTTCAATGTTTTTCATACAAATCAATTCTGCTTTTCTATGTCTGCCGGCAAGAAATTTTTAATTACATATATATTGACTTTTCAAACATCTCTCCATTCTATGAAAAATGACGTGTTTCACCTTTATCGAAAACTCAAAACTTGTTCAAGATTCTTTTTTTCACTAGTAGATTAAAATCAAAATATTCAAAACAACTGCACTTTATAAAAGTGTCAATAACTTATGAGAAATAAATTTAAAAAAAAGACAAAAAAATCACACATTATTTTGTCTTTCTTTTTCAATAAAAAAATATGTCTAATCAGATTTCGGAAACAAACTGTCTATTCTGCTGCTTTGCGAGAACAATCAACATAGTCAATCTTGTTGCCAATACATTGAAAGACAAGCGCTACTAGCAGTATTACTTTTTTTTTTGATTTTAGACATGATTTTTTTCAACTTTGCTTTTAGCGATTTATTTTGAATTTTCTAAACATGTTTTAACTGTATTTTTATTTTTAGGATGACCTTTATAAGGGAGCTGCTTTACTTTTTCCTTTTCAAAATATTCCAACATCCCGACCAATTACCGCTTTTGATCATTAAAAATATAATGATTTTAAAGTAATTTTTAAACCACAGATTAATTATAATTTAATTTAAAAAACAAGAATTGCAGTTTTTACAATCCATCAAAAACAGATTTTTCTTACTGAACGACAGGTAAATGCTATAAAGATGTATATTACGTGCTCTGAAGCAGCATCGGCTACAATCAAAAATAGAAGTTTTGTGTCCTCATCTTATAAAAAAATAACTGCAAATCGTCATTCCTTTTCAATGAAAACTAAATTTATTTAACTGAAATGAAAAAAAATGTTTTCTTTTAAATTTCTTTGTTGCGCTGCTGCTATGTAAGGAACGATCAACATAATCTAGTGATGCTGTGTTAAATTAAAAGACATACGCTTTTAGCCACACTATTTATTTTTTTCTCTGCTTTGTTTTCAGCGTTTCTATTAGAATTTTTTGTATTCTTCTTAAATTTTTACTTGTGTTTTTTTATATAAAAACAACTCAAACATTTTCATCATTAAAAGTTACATAATCAATTGACTGCCAAAAAAGAGTCATTAATAGTAAAATCACAGCAAAGTAATTTGTAAACCATAAATTAATTATTATTAAATTATCAAAGGATCAAGTTCACAATTATTTCAAAAGCTAAAGTGCGTTGCATAATTATAGGCGCACCCCGGATTTCTTTGTTCCGGGTATTTATTGATATGTGTTTTAACTACTGATTTCAGATTCGGATTCAGCATGCTCGAAAACCTATAAATACGGGAAATGGTTTACAATGGTAAATTTATATATTACGAAGTCATAAAACTTACTGATTCCCAATTACGATCCATGTTCAAACTCAAGACGATTAGCAATATGTTGAGACTTTAAGCGAGGAGCAACATTCATTTTACCTCGAATTATATGTGGAGAAGCTTTTAAAACACGAGATACTGTAATTTTGCTAACGTTCAGATCTTGTTCACGACAAATTTGATTAATAGTAATTGCTGAATTTGATGCAGCACGTCGCTGACGAGCTCATAGCTTTTTTGAACGACCCCTTGAGCTTTTGAGACCATATTCTGCAGGATTATTCAAATAATTTCTGCATGTTTCATGAATAATTGTGTAACAGTTAAAAAAATCCATCCACCGTTTAGTGATCCACTCCACCGGACTCGTCCATCCACTAATAAGTCAGTCCCAAATGAAATATCTTGTGTAAAAGTTGCATATTCTCATTTTATATACTTAGCGTAAAAATTTAATTAAACTGATAATTATTCAAACACTAATAATTTAAAAAACAATAAACGTTAACATGCTCAATTAAAACTATTCAGGAATTTTTATAACAAGAAGGCTTAAACAGAACCAATGCCATAATTGCAAATATCCAAAACTGTATAAAAAGACGTTAAAATATTTTGCTCTACAAGTATTTTGTTTACATGCTTATGGTTGCCTGAATCTCTTTGAGATATTCAATGAATCAAAAGTACATTGAAGGTGGTTGTTCTCTTTTAAGATTTTGTCGGTTGCAATCCGCTTTTTGACATATTGAGGTTTGCAGGATTAATTTTATGAACTGTATTTTTGTTGAAATAAAATTGTTTATACGCTTTTCTAGTTGAAGAACTAAAAAATGAGATGACCAAGATGTTTTTTTAAAAATACAATTATTACCTCAGAAACATCAGTGAGATGCTACCACTCCAAATGTAAACATCAATTAAATACGGAATTATTGAAGTCAAAAATGCCAAAATAGCTGGATTTGTGGCAAAAATCATATTTCCGACATTAAATGAAATTCGTAATAATTGAGCCAGAAAGAGTACTAACGAAACAACTGCAAAGTTTGACTTTGTTACCTGTACAAAAGACCAAAAACTTACGTAATAAATTTTTCTCATTAACATTTAATGTGTTGCTACTTTGTTTTCGAAACAAAAATTTGAGAAATGCCAAAAAATTAAAGATTCCTGTCAAACAAGTTGTTGCCAAATACGTTATCATACTTACAGTATTATTTGTCTCTTTTACATTAGCGTTAACAAAATTTACATAAAAGCCACCATTTGGTAAATAAATATGAATTAAAGGTTCATGGAGTCTCCAACACATGATTAAAAATGGCAACGCGATTAAAAGCACAGTATACCATTGTCTTCTCCAAATGCTCTCATGTTTTAGCGGAAGCCAAATAAATGTAAGCCGATTTAAAGCTAACAGCAAATGTCCAGAAAATTGTAAAATTGCAATTAATGTGGTAATGTTATACGATACAGAGACAAAGAGGATGCTGCTCTTGAAGAAGTCAATCACTGATGGAATAAAGAATAGTTTTTGTGATATTATTATCTAAAAATGTGTCTTTAATATTTCAAAATGAAGTATTCAGCCATCCATGCTGCTAACAAACTTACAAAAACATACAAAATCATGTCACCAATTAACAGAATCCGAAATATATTAAAAAATGGACCCTTAAAAGAACTCTTTCGTTTCGCAATCATCAGAATTAGCATTGAGAGATGAAATAAATAAAAAATGAATTCCACAAAATAAGAAACCGCAAAAAACACGCTTGATGACATGCTTTTTTAAGTAATTTTACTAAAGAACAACCTTATCTAGTATTTGTTTAAGTTTTTACAATCACCAATCTAACAAATAAATTAAAAAAAGCAGACGCTACGAAATGTACCAAGAAATTATGTTTTTTAGTTAGAATACACAACATTAATTATTTTCAGTTAGTTGTACTTTCTCAAAGGAATGTCACAGATTAAAACTGAGCTTTGTTTTCAGTTTTTAAAAATCAATTGTTTTCAATTAAAAATTATGTTGTTTATGTATTGTCTAAATTAATAAAGCTAATCGAAGCAAAAGGTGTAATTAAAAAAAGTAATTTTCTTCCGGGCATTAAAAACCTTTCGGGTCATCCATTTGTTTCTGCCAACCGTTATAATTAAAGCCAACATAAGTGCAGTGTTCTTTTCCCTTACAGGGTGTCCCTAAAAAAGTGGCAAAGGTGCTGCCATTTGAGAACAAGTAAACCTATTGATATTCAAAACTATCATTTGCATTATCACAGATGGTGACAGGATGTGAATCTCAAATTAAATTATGTAGAAAAAAAACTGATTCAAGTAATTTATGTTGCAGATTATAAACCAGACACAAATACAAAAACACAAAATTCTTTATTCCATTTGCCAGAAATAACTTAAACATTTTCATCATTAAAAGTTACATAATCAATTGACTGCCAAAATCAAGTCATTAATAATAAAATGACAGCAAAGTAATTTGTAAACCATAAATTAATTATTATTAAATTATAAAAATATCAATACTCAAAACTATTTCATGGAAATTATGTATTTCAGATTCTAGATATAGCAGGATTTCTCAAAAAGTCAAGCATTGCTTGGCACAGAACATTCAGGACATAAAACAACATGTTTAGGACATATTGAGTGCATTTCATGACTGTCCGCTCAAACACACTCATTTTACGAGGTCATGTCGCCATTGATTGTTTTCTAAAAAACTATGAATGTTTGATGAGCCGCGATATCAAAAGTAGGTCATTGACCGGGTATATTATGGTACTAAAAGTTACAGCACATCCAAATAGACCCCTTGGAATTGTCTCTTGTTAAAATTATTGATTTTTTATTGGTTTTTTGTAGTGTTGAAAAACATGATTTTTTACCTAAAAATAGGTGTTACAAATGCAGACGCAAAACCCTTAATACTGTCAGTAAAAATGCTAAAATGACCAAAATAGTTGAGAAACATCATAATAAAGTCAAAAACATCATTTGGGGTGAATATAGCCTCACCAAAACTTTTTTTGAGCACTTATTCCAAATATATCGCATATTTTTGACATTTGCCCTTGTACGTGACAGCATGACCCCAAATTTGAAAATTTTGACCCAAGACCTTTCCCATAATTTTTCCCACATATTTTTCTATTATTCCCAGCAAAATGAGGTCATTTGGAGCTAAAACAACGAAAATCGCATTTTTGAGTTTCAAAATCGGCAACATTCAACAATTTTTAAAAGTGCCAAATACCCCCTCCAATTTCAAGGCAATATTCTTTCTAGATGCAAAAAATTTGTAGTTTTCTCGGAACGAAAAATGAGTGATGATTTTTCTATAAATACCTTTTGTGTAAAAGATTTTCCTCCATTCTGCGTTATTGGAAAGTGTTGAATGAACTACGTTTTTTCTCTCTCTCCTTTTTTCAACATTGCTATTATATATTTTATTTTTAAACTTTATTGGCTTGGTGGAACATTATGGATGACTTGTTGGATCAATTAGCTGCTGTAGACGCAGAACTAGCTGTTGATATGGAATTAGCTGCTGCTGCTGGGAATGGAAAAATTTTCGTGAAGAAGAAGAAGAATCAGAAGAGGATTCTGATGCTGAAAATCGTGCTATGGTTAATCCTGGACCTTCTTAAGCTGATGAGAGTGGTGAACGTTATTCTGCTGTAAAAAGAGTAAGAAAGCTTGGTGATATATCTATGCAACAAACCCTTCAACAACTTTGCCAAATTAATCAAGAAATATCAACAACGTCGTCACTACTGGTATGTATCTTATATCTAATTCATTATCGGGAGGTGTAGATTATTGGAATAGCATTGGTACCTCTGAATATATGTGTAACCGATAAAAGAAAGTTACAAACTGCCCTATAAACCTGATTGTCCTGAACCAAAGTTTATTTTGTATAATCCTCCAACTGCCAAAGAAGATGTTGAATTTAGTTCCTCTAAAGTATTAAAGTTGTTAAGGACTAAAGCAGTGTATGAAGTTCCTGTCCTGTCCCCAGTATAACCTATCAAAACCGAATGATCATATTGAATGACCGAAGTTCATGTACATTCCAAGTTGTCGAAAATTCCTTTGTTTTTTGTTGGAAAAGTACCGATATTACTGTTTTAATATATTGCTTTTTGGGTATTTGCCTATCATTTCCTACGGTAACTTTTACGTACATGTTTTTATGACTTTATTAACTATAATACCACTATTAAAAGTTACTTCCGGTAATTGGAAAGAGTCTGTCTCTGATACTTTTAAAGTTCCCAAGTAAAAGCCGTTCCATATTCCCGGTTTTCAATCATGAAGCTTTGTTTGTCGATACTTTTCGGAAAAGTGATTCTATGTTCCTTCGGTTATTTTGGTATGCTACCGTTAAACAGATTGTACAATATACTACTTATGCCATTATATACTGTAAAGCTAATTACTTCTTGTGACTGTTCCTTTTATTCCTCAGTATTTGCAATTGATTTGTTTTTTCCTACCATAATATTTATCCTTAAACAGCGAGATGCGCCTATCCTTGTAATTCCTCCAAGTTTCTGGTAATTTTAAGGCTCTCAAATAAAAGCCGTTCTTTATATCTGGTTTATAATCATGAATCTCTGTTTGTTGATTCCTTTCTGAATAGTGATCCTATGTCCCTTCGGTTATTTTGGTATACTTCGTGGAAAAAGCCTGTTTCTGATACGTTTAGAGCTCCCAAATAAAAGCCGTTACTTTTTTCCTAGTTTACTATCATGAATCTCTGTTTGTCGATTCTTTTCCAAACAATAATAACATGTTCCTTCGGTTACTTAGATATACTTTCGTTAAAGAGATTGTATTATGCCATTATATACTGTAAAGCAGATTACTTCTTTTATAACGTATTGTTCATTTTATTCCTTTATGTTTGGAATTGATCTGATTTTTCCTGCCATAACCTTTACCATGAAACATCGATGTACTTGTATACTTGGATTTCCTTAATAGCCGTCGTTGACTTTAATTCCACTGTAAAAAGATGCTTCTGATAATTGAAAGACCTTGTTTCGGACACTTTCTGAATTCCCAAAGAAAAGCTATATATTATTCCGGACATGAACGTGGCTCTATGTTTACTGATTCTTTCTTGAAAGGTGATTACATTTTCCTCTGGTTATCCCAAGATTATTCTGATAAAGTGACTGTACGCTATATGCCTTATGCCATTATTTACTGTAAAGCGAGTTACTTCTTATAACGTACCGTTCCTTTTATTCTTTAACGTTTGGAATTGATTTGTTTCCTTTCCTACTGTAACCTTTACCCTAAAATGTACTTGTATCCTTGGATTCCCTTAATAGCCGTCGTTGACTTTAATTCCACTGTAAAAAGATACTTCTGATAATTGGAAAGAGCTTGTTTCTGACACTTTCTGAGTTCCCAAAGAGAAGCTATATATTATTCCGGACATGAACGTGGCTCTATGTGTACAGATTCTTTCTTGAAAAGTGATTCCATTTTCCTCTGGTTATCCCAAGATAATTCTGATAAAGTGACTGTATGATATATGCCTTATGCCATTATTTACTGTAAAGCGAGTTACTTCTTATAACGTACCGTTCCTTTTATTCTTTAATGTTTGGAATTGATTTGTTTTTTCCTATCGTAACCTTTATCCTGAAATGTACTTGTATCCTTGGATTTTCTTTATGGCCTTTGTTAACTATAATTCCACTGTTAAAAGATCCTTCTGGTCATCGGGAAGAGTTTGTTTCTGGCAGTTTCAGAATTCCCAAAGGAAAGCTAATTATTATTCCGGACATGATTGTGGATTTACATTTACTTATGCTTTCCAGAAAAATGATTCTATTTTCCTCCTGTTATCCTCGGATAATTCTGATAAAGAGATTATATGATATGTGCCTTATGCCATTTGATGATGATGATAAAACTAATCACTTTCTTTGATAATTTAATTATTCCGGACATTTGTAATGCACTATTTTCGGGTTGTTTAGTTTAAATGGCTTATTGGTTTTTCACGTTCTTCGAACCTTCGAAAATTTATTTCTGTATTTTTGGGTTTAGTGTTCCAATAAACAGAATCTACCAATATAGAAAAATTGGAACGAATTTTTGAAGTGTAGAGAAAATGAAATTTTTCTTGGAGGTGAAGAGGAAGTTGTTCGAAGAATAACTGTAACGGAACCGTAAAGAAAATTGTAGTTTTCTCGGAACGAAAAATGAGTGATGATTTTTCTATAAATACCTTTTGTGTAAAAGATTTTCCTCCATTCTGCGTTATTGGAAAGTGTTGAATGAACTACGTTTCCCACCCACCCTGCCCCATACTCCTGCTGTGTGTCGTCTGGGTTATCCGCTTTTCGCCCCTATATACGGTAAGTTTATTATAATAATAATTTAATCTTTTCAGCATGTTTTGGTAAGTGTGACACTCTAATTTTCTTTTTCAGAGATGCAGTAGAAACGGATAGCCCAGATGAACCCAGGAAAGACCATTTCCCCGTCCGAGATCAATGATTTTGTTTTTTGATTGCTCCTTGCTCCGTCGACAAAAAAGATATATGAAACTGAATATATGAAGTTTATATCCTGGAGGGATTCTCTGGCACGAGAAACACACATTGGAGTTTATATCCTGGAAGAATTCTCTGGCACGAGAAACACACATTGAAGTTTATATCCTGGAGGGATTCTCTGGCACGAGAAACAAACATTGAAGTTTATATCCTGGAGGGATTCTCTGGCACGAGAAACACACATTGGAGTTTATATCCTGGAGGGATTCTCTGGCACGAGAAACACACAATGATGATGCTGAATTTTTACCAATGTATTTGATGACTGTATGCAAAGATTCAAAGTCCAAAGCTTCTACAATAACTGCTGCTTTATCATTTTTTGGCAAAAAGAATTCGAATGTTGTATGTACACCTCAAGCTTCACCTTATCTCAATTTTATTATGAAAGCAATAGCAAAAAGAGCACCGGCAGTACGCTATAAGAAACAAATATCTCTGGAAGAAATGAAACAGTTTTTTGACCTGGCACGGTCTGAAGAAAAAGCAATATGTAGACTTGGTACGGTATGTGTAACACTTTTTGCGGGTTATTTTGGTTCTAATGAAGCTTTGTCCTTACGGGAATCTGATTTACAATTTAGAGAGAAGGATATGGTTGTTGCCCTTATAAAGTTAAAAAGCTTACATTCTTTTTACAAAGAGCGTCAAAATTCCTTGTTTTTTATTATATATGAAGCTGAATACATGAAGTTCATGTCCTGGAGGGATTCTCTGGCACGAGAAACACACATTGATGACGCTGAAAATTTACCATTATATTTGATGTCTGTATGCAAAGATTCAAAGTCAAAATCTTCTACAATTACTGCTGCTTTATCCTTGTTTGGCAAAAAGAATTTGAATGTTGAATGTACAACTTGATCGTGGATGTCGATGGAAATCAACCTCAAAGAAATCTTATGTGCAAGCAAGTGCAAAATCAACAGCAAATGTCTCATCTGTGTTAAGAAATATATAAGCTGATTGGAATGAAAGAATATTATGGTCGATGTTGCTATATATCTCTCTCTCTCTTTCTTAGGTTTTTTGTCTTTTATGTACTGTATTTTATTGTCCCTGGTTTTTATTGTATTGTATTTTTGGGTTTAGTGTTCCAATAAACAGAATCTACCAATATAGAAAAATTGGAACGAATTTTTGAAGTGTAGAGAAAATGAAATTTTTCTTGGAGGTGAAGAGGAAGTTGTTCGAAGAATAACTGTAACGGAACCGTAAAGAAAAATAGGAGAATTCGATTCCGTTGAGAAAATTTGCTTATATCTGATAGAAAAAAAGTTATTCAGTCATTACCGTAACCAAAACAAGTTTTTGGCGTTCTGTGAAGGGAAAGTATTTCAAAAGTAGGTCAATTTACTTTGAAATTACGTTTTTCGGACTCAGCTCGTCAAGGGCTTTCGAATGATACCAAATTTGCTGATTTCTGATCAAAATTGACGAAATTTCGAATTTTGGGTCGTTTATACGGTAACTCGGATACGGTAAGAGATACGGTAAAAATGACCGCGGAAATGGTGTTTTTGGGTCATGTTTACCCCAGAAAATCACTTTATACCTTTTTTCTGTTATATTTTTGCGCCTGTGCCAAAATCAGCTCAAAATGCTTGACTTTCTCAGAAATCGTGCTATATACAGTAATAAATATGAAATATTGAACTTGTCTCATTTATTTATTTTATACTATATAAAAACGAAAAAAATTGTAGAAAATTATGCAAATAACAATGCATTTTAATGCAAAGTTTCATTTGTTCAAAAAAAATGTCGAAACTTACGTATAATATCAACGCTTGTACAATTGTCTTTTATGGTAACTAGATTTGCACCAAGAAATTCACATGCTTGTTCTGCAAGAAGATAATGCGTAAGTTTTGGATGAAATGAGTAACATTATGAGATCAGCTGTATTTCGAGGCCATTTGGAGAACATCCATTGCCAAATGCAAAATTTAGACATCCAAGAAGAATCAAAAGAAGCAACATTTTTTTTGCTTTTTTTCTCAATACATTTTTGATGATTGAAGTAACTTTTATACGTACACTTGCTTTGTAAAAAATGGTTCCAAAAACATAAATAATCATCATCGATGATAAACTCTAAAAAGTTCGTTGAACTGTTTTTTCGTCATAAAGTTTGTTGCCTTACTATTACGTTACATGTTACAAAAAAATTTTGGTGTGTTGTTATAAATAAAAAATGTATGATGCAATTTTTGTAAATAAATTCTATTTTTACGAAAAAATAAAAAAAAATATTTCTGTTGCTTAAATTAAAATATTCAAAGATATCTTGCTGGGAGCAATTCTCATTCAATAAAGAGATAGTTTACTATCAAATATTCAAAAAAACGCATAAAACAATCGAAGAAAAAAAACTATTGCAAAAAATTGTAACAAAAACAGGAAGAAAGAAAACAAAAAGATGTCGACGAAAAAAGATGTGCCTACTTTTTTCTTATTTGCAAACCTTTTTCCAAAAAGACTGAAAGATAATTTGTTCGTTCCTACTGCTCTTTGAATCTTTTAATGCTTTTTTTTACCATTCGTACTTTTTAATTAAGTTGTAATTTAAAGTTGATAAAGTTACTTTGCAAAGTTTTAAATGATTTTAAAGATCGATAGATGTGACATCTCAAACTTCGATTTTCTTGCAGTAATAATAATAAAAAAAAATATCAAGAACTTCTAAACATCATAAATGTTTTAAAAAAAATATTTGAATCACATAGCAGTCCTAACTGCTTTTAATATATTTACGATTGCAGAAAACATATTTTGATTAAGAAAAGAGAACTCAGCTGCAGCATATTTTGTTGTTCTTTTTCAACGAAAAATGAATCCCTTTCATTGAAATGAAAAAACGTCGTGAATAAATTTTTATGCAATTTTTATCTCCATTGTTAAATTTTTTCATCACCCTTTAGTTTTCACTTAAATCTTCAAAAAAAGATTTTTATAGTAGCTATTTAAAATTATTTCCAAGCCATTATACACTTATTATGGCCATTAATAATAAAATGACTACTAACCGTAGAGGGCTTCAACTCAATCCGGAGTTGAGACCCCATATTTTGCCCAAATACTCGTCATAGTAAAGGATAGCTAGGGGCAAAATATCAGCTGCCAAATCCTCGATCTGTGGATTTAATAGCTAAATGAATATAGCTTGTAAGTAGCAGACGATATCTATTTTTGCTATAAAATATCTAATGATATGCATTTCGGATACTTTCTAACTAGGGTTGTCAATGGAAATTTCCGGCAATTTCCCGGGAAATTTCCCGCTTTTTGCCGGGAAATTTCCCGAAATTTTGGTTTGCGAAAAAAGTTTTTTCATTAAATGTGAGCTAATTTTGGGAAAACAAGGTCTATTTTGAGTATAAAACACCTTAATTACAAGAATCGCTTTATTTTCATCCTTATACTTCCTAATTGATGTTTTAAAATTTTTTAAATGTAAATGTACCGTAATCCGAAAATTTGGGAATCGGGAAATCAGAGGGAAATTCCCGGGAAATTTCCCGGGAAATTTCCGGAAATTTCCCGCCTTTTCTGATTTCCCGGGAAATTAGACCACCCTAGCCACCACAGAATATGCAAATTATGAGATTTCGAGTAAAGATAAAAACCTGTGGTGTTCATATTCGGATTCAGCATGTCAAAAAACCTATATATCCCCGGAATTATCTAAAATACACTTCTGGTAGTATTTTTAAAGTAATAAATGTTAAAAATCAAGTTCCTCTAAAATATAGAGCCACCCTGGAAAAATTTGCATTGGGCATGTTTTGTAGTAACCAGTGTTTGGGGGTTGTTAAACTCTTTTTCGCTATTTTTTTTTAGAATCTTACACTTTTTTGACGTTTTAGTGCTTTTCTGATATGATGGCTGCAGGCGTGTATAAGATATGGAGTTATGAAACTTTGGGGACTTGTTAACATTGGATAGGACTACCAAATGGCATGTTTGGTTTTTTCTGAAACTAATCTCCTGGTGCTACAACGGCACCGAAAAAATGCCAAAACAGCCAAAAATGCCATTTTCAAAGCGACGCCAAATCGGCGCCAATGAATATTTTTTGTTGTTTTCTTCATTAATTAGCTAAAATAAGCATGTTTAACAACCCCCAAACACTGGTTACTTCAAAACATGCCCTATGCAAATTTTTCCAGGGTGGCTCTATATTTAAGAGGAACTTGATTTTTAGCATTTATTACTTTAAAAATACTACCAGAAGTGTATTTTAGATAATTCCGGGGATATATAGGTTTTTTGACATGCTGAATCCGAATATGAACACCACAGGTTTTTATCTTTACTCGAAATCTCATAATTTGCATATTCTGGGGTGGCTCTATATTTAAGAGAAGCACTGTAATTGTCAAATAATTTTTGACATTTAAAGATAAAGTGGCAAAGCTCCCGGTAGATAACAACACACGTAAAAATATAAAAAATTGAACTTGTAACATAGGTTGTGATTCCCTGAAAATTAAACACTTTGTACATTTCAAGCTTTAAAAACTTCCTGAAACTAAAAGGTATTGTCCAGAAATCACGTGACCATGAGGATGGGTGAACTGGGTTAGCCAAATGGTCACCCGGCTTTGATGTCCCTCCTCTGTGACTAACGCTTTGATCTTTAGTCCCAGAGGGGGTTCAAAAATCATGATTATTTGGTCACATGATTTTGGACAGTCCCTTATAGTTCAACGAATTCATGTATTACTGAAGCATAAAAGGAATTCAAAATTGACCCATCACATATAACTATTTAAACATGGTATAAGTCAAGGACGTCAGCAGGATTTTTTTCGAGGGGGGCACAATCATTTCGGAGGGGGCACGCCTTTGATATTTTGCCGCCTTTTACAAAGAGTCGGCAAAAGATCAAAGGATTTTTCCAATTTCGGAGGGGGCACGTGCCCCTCGTGCCCCCTCTTGCTGACGTCCTTGTATATACTATAAGTTATTGAAATTTTTGTTTTCTTAATACTGGTTCAATATTGTAAGTTGTTTTTTGTATGCAAAAAAAACTTTCAATTATTTGCTTTATCCTGTGTATAATAAAACTTTTTTCGTAAATTCTTCAAAAAATAAAATATTCTAACAATGTTTGAAAAAGCTGCAAAGAAATTTTGACAGTCAAAAATGTTGAATAGACATACCCTCTTTTTCTGCGTCCATTATTTTGTAAAGAATTTCGAAACAAAAAGTGAATCATCATTTTAGAAAATAAGAAAGTAATAAACAGCGCAAAATGTGTTTTTGTTGCAAAAATTTGTCTTTTGTTTTTTTGGAGCTAATAACTTGAATTGCACATCTTCAAACCAAAGAATTTTTAAAATAATTTTGCATTAAAAAATTGTTTCAAATATTCTAATAGCTTTGACGGAAAAAAATACTCTTCTATTTTTATGTCGACTGACATTTTCGTAAAAACATTTGCAATTTGCAGCAATAGGGTGTGAATGAAAGCGCTCTCAAAAATGTGCATATCACAGAAAAGAAAGGAAACCCTTTTTTCTTTTGCTCTGCCGCTTTTCGAAAAAGTTTTGAAATTGTTGCAATAATCGGCTGTCCAGATTATTTTTGTGTTGTTTGAATTTTTCATTTTAATTTCGACTGGTAATTTCATATTTTATAATAAACGATTGTAATGTTTTTTATTTATGACTATTTCATCAGCAGTAATGGTTTTTAGATCACCTCCAAAAAAATCGTTGCACCATTATTTAAAAATGAAAATTATTAAAGAAAAACAAACAAGTTAAACTTTAAAAAATGAGAACAACAATAGTGTAAACTATGTATCAGTTGCTTTCTTGCAAACAGCATAGCGAACACTTTTGTCACATGGCCGATTTTCCCAAAGTGTAGGAGCAACAAACCAGGAAGAACCATTACAAGATTTCCCTATCCATAATAAGCCACAATCATGTTTATCCCACATATAAGGGTTATTAGGCGTCCAGCTTGTATAATCAAAAGGAGTTCCATCACTCCATTGAAAATCTTTACCATTTTCACCAGAGAATCCTATCCAAGTTTGTGAACGCCACCAACAGTTTGTTGTAGAATTATTTGCCAAAACTGAAAAATTATGTTACGCATTAAAAACATTTAAAAATGATTTACATGCAATAAAAAGATTTTCATTATGACTATGAATTGACGCCAAATGTGCATTTTGAGATCGGCATTGTGCTTCCGCAACAGCCCATGTTGATGATGAATATACTTTATAGCAATACCCTGTGTAATTGTAATAGGTCCAAGTCTCTGGACATTTACTTTCTAAATACAGCTGTCCTGAACTTTCATTGTTTTGAATTTTTGATTCAGCTTTGATTTCAATTTGCTGGGTTGTTTGATACTTTGTAACAATAATTCGTTTGAAATATATTTCATTTGATAATTTTAAATTTCGAGTATTTAAACGTGATAGCGCAAAATTTTTTTGATCAAATTTCATACCATTCCATCGAACATTGACGTAGTCTTTGTCGATAGCTTTTTGAAAGTCTTCAAGCTTTATGATGTCTTTTTCGTTCCTAAAATTTAAAAAAAAGTCATAATTGTAAAAAATGCAATCGCCTACCTTTCAGTTTCTTCTCTCGCTTCTTCATTATTGTAATTGTCACTTGAATGTTTTCCGCCTCCAGTTGTTTTAAAAAGTCCAAACCAATGAAATTTTGCTTTGCCACCCTTTTCACTTTTATGATTGCTGTTATGCTTATTTTCAATATGGTGCCGGAATTTTCGATCCATTTCTTCATCCCATTGAAAATGTTTCTCATCTTCATCGTACTTAAAAACTTCATTTGCATATTCTGTTTGAATATCTGGTCGTGTAAAGATGTCATCCCAAAACACTGAATTCCATTCTTCTTTTGTCAAATCTTTGGATTGAATTTGTGAATCTTTAAAAACATCAAAAAGTTCACTCTTTATTTGTTTTTCTTGATCTGAGACAATATAATCGGCAGAGATCTCTTCTTCGTATGCAACTTTATTGTAGATTTCATGGATTAAGCGATTCATATCTTTTGAGCGGAGATATACGAAGCCTAAAAAAAGAAACATAGTGTCAAAATTGCTTTTTACATGCTTCAAATACTTACCATTAATATCTGAATGATTATTTACTAGCTCACTAAAGAATAAAGATTTTTGTAAAACATTTCCTGTAATGTTGAAATTTCTAGATGCTGTTTGGCCAACAACCATTGTAAATTCAATATAGGGTTTTATGTTTCTCAAAAATTGTTTTGTTTTATTTTGGGTATCAGTAACCTAAAAATTGTGTCGATTGTTGATTTACAAAAAACAAAATTTGAAACCAACAAAATTTGTTTTTTGTAAAACCACCCAAGAAATATATAGATAAATCAATAAAATCCCTACCATTTTATCACAAAACCTCTCATGTCTGGCATATAACTCAAAAGTCATAATATGAGGTTGATCTTGATTTGTTCGCCATTGATTATTGATTTCTATCATCAAATCTTTTTCAGCTAAACCAACTCTAACCATTTGCATAGGTAATGGTAAAATATCTGATAGCTGAACATTCATATTTTTCTGTCTCAATGCTAGCTGTACGACTTTTGCAGCATTCAAATCCCACATTTTTACATTAAAACTGAAGACATGCTTATGTTCATGTGAATATTCATTCCTTGAACAACTTATTGAATTCAAATCCATTACACATAAAGGCGTTACATAGAATCTGAAACAAAAATTATTTAATAAAGTTCCAGCAGCCTATAAACAATCAAAGACGGAAAACTTCTCAACAATCTCTTCCAAAGCCACTTTTTCTTTCATGGCTCAAAAATCAAAACAACATACCTGCTGTATCCATGACTATCTTGTCTCCAGACATTCAAATATCTCTCCTGATATTCGACTGTTAAAAATACTTGTTCTTTTTGAACAACTTGATCCCATAGACTCATTCCAGTAGTATCATTTCCAGAACACCTTACTATGAAACAAAATAATGCAAAATAAATCAATAATTGAAACATTTTCTTTAAAAATTCGAAAAAAACTGTCACCAATTTTTTACGAATACTCAGTTCTGCTTATATATAGTTATAGATTAGTTGTTATCACTTTTTACTATGATGAATACATTGTGAGTTGTTCATAGCCCTAAAAATGTTACCAAAAATACCCCACAAATAAAAGTTTCAAGTTTTTCTTATCAGTAAAATATAATTATATGTTTTGGTGTTAAAAATGGAACTTTCACTGAAAACTTTTTACATCAACTTCCGTTAAAACTGACTCACGCTATTGTTTTTTATCAGATGCTATCGAAAATGAGGTATTTTCTTTCTCAATATTTGTTTCCGCGATTCATGAGTTATTTTTGGCAGGAGTTGACGGAAGTTATTTCATCATAAACTTTCTATTTGTACAAAAACATATTTTTTGGTAATAACACTAAAAATTAACAAAAGAATAATGCATAATTTGAGTTCTTGTAATGTTGTAATGCTATTTATTAAGTACCATTTTGATAACAAACACTGGGCCGAAAATAGCAGGGTGGAACTGGTGGAAGTTCCACCCCCTTTATTCTAGATTTAAGGTGGAATTTATAACATCTTACTAGATAAAACTAGAAAGTTCCACTCCCTTACTTATGACCAATTTTCGGCTCTGAACAAACAACCAATATTTAAAAGAAAAAGGCATCAAAACACTTCAATTTTAGCCTAAAGATATAAAAATTGGAATATGCAACAACATTGTAATAATCTGAAGAATGTCTTATAAGAATGATTCTCAGTTCATTCAAAAAGAAGAAAAATTCCTAGAAAAATTTTCTCAATGCCAAGGAGTGTACTCGACTTTTGACATTTTTTCAATTTTTGATCCACCAGTAACAACATTCACTTTTAATTCAGTTTTGTTCGTGCCACCAAAAATTAATTCTTGTTTTTCACTTTATACTTTCGGTTAAAATCCAAGCATGTGTTTTCGAGAAATAATAAGACAAACATTTAAAAGAAATAAGAAAGTATCCTTTGCTCCGAAACATGTTCGACAACAAGTATTCCCCTTTTGTTATTCAATAATGAATTATATCTATTAAAATGCCAATGCTGAAATTTTTAAGAAATTTAATCAAACCTGTAAATTTTTTTTTGCCAAATTTCATTACAATATTATTGAAGAATTGTGTTTGATTTTAACAATCCATCTCCTCCACTCTTTGAAAATTATGTTTTTTATACGCGAAATAGAGAAAGTTTTAATATACTTTCAAATAATTTATGGATTACTAAATTTATCTTTTTTATGGAATCAACTTTAAATTTTTATCATGTGGTGATGCCAAAAATTATTCGTTGTGATATTGAAGCTTTTGCAGTTCATAGTAATGCAAATTTTCCATTTGAATATTTTAAAATAATTACAGAATCAAAAAAACTTAAAAGTTTGTATATTGGTGGTCCTGTAATTATTTACGAGGATGGTACACCAGTGCCATTGGAAGAAATATATAGTTGTGTTCCAAATATTCTAAAATTTTCGTAAGTAAAAATACAGGGTGGTCTTTTATTTTTGCCCCTCGTATTTTTGACGAGAAATCGCTCTCTTTAACTTCTGGAAGCTCATATTTGGTGGGAAGGGTCACCACTGAGGGGAGCATCTTTTGCATATAAAATTTTGGCATTTGGGAACACAACGCCAAATGGCGCCAAATTCAAATTTAACCTCGAACCAGCTCGAACTTAGCATATATTATGAAAATCTAGACTCTCCTACACACAATGGTCGAAAAATCAAGTCTGTAGCTTCAAAAATGACAAAATGGCAGCCATTTGAAAATTTAATCTAAATTAGGAAAAAATATAAAAAATTTTTTTGAATTTCTTTAGCAAAAGTTGATTTTTTCAAACGGCTGCCATTTTGTCATTTTTGAAGCTACAGACTTGATTTTTCGACCATTGTGTGTAGGAGAGTCTAGATTTTCATAATATATGCTAAGATTGAGCTGGTTCGAGGTCAAATTTGAATTTGGCGCCATTTGGCGTTGTGTTCCCAAATGCCAAAATTTTATATGCAAAAGATGCTCCCCTCAGTGGTGACCCTTCCCACCAAATATGAGCTTCCAGAAGTTAAAGAGAGCGATTTCTCGTCAAAAATACGAGGGGCAAAAATAAAAGACCACCCTGTAGTTTTAAAAATTACTGTCAAGTTTTCTTGGACCGGTATACATTAGTTGATATTCAAAAAGAGTAAGAAACCCCTACTTTTTTTCAGCTTGAAACCAACCTATGTTACTAATGAAACAATGCTGAAGCTAAATTCAACTCTTCGACAAACAAAGCTTGTTGAATTTCGGTTGGATGATATCAATGATGATGTTCTATTAAATGTTGAAGAAGTTTTTCAGTTTGCAAAAGTATTTTGCACTTTCTTTAACAATACTTTAAATAGCACTGTTTAGGACAACTTCGACAAATTTGAAATTGGTGAAACCTTGAGAATCAACTATACAAATGAAGAGTATTCGAAAAATTTTGGAAATGATTTTAAACAGCAGCTATTACTGTACGGTCACAGCATTTGAGAGATTTTCAACATTCATGTTGTTCTTCGTCATGGAATTCCAATAAAGACGGAAAAATCAGCATTTTTCTTTCTATTAATTGCACAATTTTCGATTTTGCTACTATGCATATTTTTTTATGTTATAAGAATAAATAAAAATGTATTTTGCAATGATAAAAATCCGTTCAATCAAAAACTACGTATCAATGATAAGCGTTGAAAATATTTTTTAAAACAAATGTTAAAAAAAATCAGAATTAAAAGGTTTTTGCTATTAATTATTTCTATTCATTTTTGTCTGTAATGTTTTATTTAATGATATTTAACAAACCTTACATAAATAAACAAAAGTTTCACAGTGCAGCAAATCAAGTTCATATAAAAATAGCATCATATGAAACTTAATTTGGTGATTTTTGGCAAACAAAATTTTTGATATATTGATCACATGAAAAATTGTGAAATTCTCCAAATTTGTCAAATGTACTGCTACTAAAATCCCTCCAAAAATCAGGGTCAGACGGATCATATGGACCGGGAAGATAACTCCAAAGTAGTACGCAATGATCAGTGTCTGATGGCTCATAGGGCTCAAATTCACCCCATGGAAGATAATCAACACGAGAACCATCTGACCATTCCCACGCTTTCCCATTTTCTTTTAATGTTAAGCCAATTAATGTTTGATCACCATATGTTGGAGAAGAGAAGCGACGTGTAAATCCTACATTTTTTTGAAAAGTGTTTTCACATCAAATAATATTGGAACAAACCTGCAACAAGATATGCTTCTTCTTCTCTATGAATAGACGCTAGATGTGCTCCTTCTTCAACACATTTTTGTTCTGCATCAATCCAATTCTTATTGTGATAGACGCCATAACAATATCCTGTAAAGCTAGAATAATACCATGAAGGGGGACATGTTATCACTTGTGAGGGTGTTGTAGTACTTGAAGATTCAGAAGTTGTTGGATCAAAAAATGTCGTCGTTTTCAATGGTGGGGCTGTGGGTGATCCTACTAACGTTAGAACGAAATCTGATGTTACTTCAATACTTTCAGCAGATGCCGTTGTTTCACAGAATACAAAACTAAAACTTCCAAAAAGAATGAACAAAAGTAACATTTTCCGTTTAATGTATAATTTTCAAATGCCAACCGACCTAATATTTTATGTAAAACAAAAATCATTATCAGAAAAGCATACCATCATCGCGGTAATGACGAACAATAAATTACGCATCAATGATGATAAAGAATTTTTGAAAACCACTGTTTAAAATGATGAAAAATGAATCAGCACAGAAAAAAAAGTTCGAAAAATATGCATGTTTTTTTTCATATTTAGTTTAAGCAAGCAAAAAGAAAGTTGTGCCTTAAGGAAATGAAAAAGACAAAAGAAAGAGGCAAGCAATGTGATAAGAATCAATGTCAACATCAATTTATTTATTTTAACTTGGAGATGAAGATGAAGCAGATAAAAAACTGTTCATTTTACTGCTCTCTGCTGCAAACAAAATGGTTGTGGTTGCCAATCCGGCTCATCAAAAAAAACTAGCTTTTGAAAATTAGTATTGTTTTTTCAATATTTAAGAAAATAGTTAAAAATTGTTTATTGCTGCACTACGTAACTAAAAGGATTTCAAAATACTATTTTGTTTTTTCTTAATTTTTAATATTGCAATAAAAATATTAAATGCGAAAACGACAATATTAATTATGGCGCATCAACAGTAATTCAACTCAAATAAAAAAATTAAAACAAAGAGTTGCTCCAAAAAAATTACACACTCAATAAAATGTTAAATTAATTTCTAATATATATTTTTCAATATTCAAACACCATTAACAGACACACAAAATTTAAAAAATGCTTTTAAAGATGTTGCAACGAAATATGTCATTTCTTTTCAGTCTCTTTTTACTTTTTATTTCGATTTGATTTTTGATGCTTTTTGTGGGCTTTTTTTACAAACGATGCAAAAAAATTTTCCATTTTTTCTCTCTTTTTTTGAACAAAAAACGCAATTTTTCTGGTTATGAATCATTAAAGCATTTGAATATCTGGGTTTTTAAAAAAATTAACAATAATCTGATATTGTTTTTTTCAAGAAAATTATGATAAATAAAGATATAATCAACAAATAAACTCTTCACAAGAATCATTTGAATCAAATCATTTGTAAATAAAAAAATTTTTTAATCTCTTTAAAAACGGTGTGAAAAAATGAAAAGTAGTATTTTAAAAACATTATTTAGTATCCGTGCTTCTTTTTTTTAATCACGAATAAGATTGTAATTCAAGTTTATTTACAAGGTCAACTATCTGGGGAAGTATTGTTAGTGGCAAAATGATTGTTGTAATGAATTTGAAATTGATTTAAGCCATAATTTTTTTTAGTTTATTTCAACACAAATAATATTAAAAAATTATGAGGATAAATTCATGTTAGTTTTTTAAAAAAATAATTTTTTTATGTTTTTGACTGTATTCAAACCTGCCGTTTGCTCTAATGTTAAAGTGCAAGTCAAGCGCGCAACCAACTGCTCTCTCTGTAGTTTCTTTTAGGGCATAAATTTGACTTCTTTTTTTTCATTTCCCAAAAATATGTACGTGAATAGGGCATCATTATAACATCCATCAATTCCACAAGCACTTCTCTCAATACCTTCAACTCGTTTTGCACATTTTGGGTCACTGAATGGTATATATGAAAAGAGAAAGAGAGAAGACTTAAAAACTGCTCTTGGTCGATAACAAAAAATCTGCAAATGTGCATATCAACTGCCAAAGGGATCTATTAGAAGTGAGATTTTTCTTCAAACTTGTGTGAACAACAATCATATTGATCGGTGTCTCTAACTGTAATTTTTAAAGAAAAATCAATGATTTTAAATTTCTATGTTTAAAGTTTCAGAGAGGGCTAACTTTCATAGACGAAAATTGGCCATTCAGTGCTACAGATGATTCCTTTTGTTACAGTGAATAAATTTCGTCAAACCAAGTTGACCGTCAATATGCTGCACACATAGCTTCTTAAATTTATTATTTGTAATCCTTGATTAAAGTTTAGTAAAAACATTTTGGGAAAAAAGTATTTGAACAAACAAATTATTATAATGAGTAAAAAAAATTTCAATTTTCCACCTTCAAAGAAAAAAGTTTTTGTTGTTTGATTCATTTTGATGAATGAAAAAGCTACGCAACTTTTATTTTTCCTTTCTCTAAAAAAAGAAGGAAGCATAAAATTGTGTGTTCTTCTTTCTTCTATTTTCCGTTGTCAAAGACCACATGTTTTTAGGAAATTTGTTTTATCCATTTTTAGCATTGGCTCTTCTCTCTTTGTGTTGAAATTGTTTTTTCACATTTTTTTGGCTTTTTTATGTTTTTTCCTTATTTTTTTAAAGTTTCTTATGCATTTATTTTCCCTTGAAACTGTGCTGCATAGCTTATTCAATCCCCAATTTTTTTGAAATCTTTTGTCTCTGTACTCGATAGCTACAGTAATAATTAAGGATTTAATGTCAGCTAGCACATCTTTCTCTTTTATGCACTAAAAAACAAGCGAGAACTATATCAAAAATTGATATTTTTTTAATTATATCATAAGAAATTTTAGAACAAAATGTCAACAATTAAATTAAAGATGACAGAAATAAAAGAAGCATTTTTTGAATCCATGGATTTTTTAGCAGCCAAAAGCACTTTTGCGGATCCCATTGGAGTCAACAATTTTTATGAAAGTGCTTATGATTTTTCTCGATTATCGAATCTTTATTTTGATTCTCTTCACTTCACCAAAGAAGACACTGAAATTTTTGTACAACATTTTCCAACTGCTGCTTCAAGTGCCCTTCATTCAACAACTTCATTGTATCAAAATTCTCATCAAAATTCTGTGAATTGGTTAAAACATTGGCGTTCGAATATTGCATTTGTCAAAAATGATTTGTGTGAATTATTTCTAAAATTTTCCAGTGATTCTTTTGAGCTTATAGATGTTATCAATGGCTTTGAACATGAAGATACATTTATTCAAGAAATTCTAGAAAATCGAGAAGGTGGGAAAGGACTATTGAATAATGACGAATTTGAAATACCAAATTTGAATGGAGTTCCTGAAAGTCATAACTGGTGGAGTGATCATGATAGAAGTATATGGAAGGATAAAGATGCATTTATTGGAAGTGTAATTTATGAAAAAACTGTCACATTTTAATTTTTTAAAAATGTATAAACTTGTGTTAACCAAGATATACCAAAAACGTTTAATACAAGGTTAAACAAATAATATAGCTCCATTTTTATTTATTTGATATAAAAGTTAAGCAATTTTGACTTATTTTGGCACAGAAAAAAATTAGATAGAAAAAAGGTATAAAGTACTTTTTGAGGTAAACATGACCCAAAAGAAACATTTGTGCAGTCATGTTGATTTTTCTTCTAGTTTTCGAGATATATTGGGTCAAAAATTTGCATGCTTTTTTCATTTTTGTGAAAATCGAGAAAGGTGGTATTAAAGATTGTCCAGAAATCACGTGACCAAAAAATCATAATTTTTGAACCCCTCCCCCCTCGGTGACCGATGATCAAAGCTTTTTGCCGACAACATCGAAGGCTAACCCCCTCCTCCCTCCTCTTGGTCTGATTTCTGGACAATCCCTTTAAAGTAGTAACCACATAATTTGACTTGCTTTTTGAAATATTTTTTATCATAATGATACCATGTTTGTCGGTATGCAAATTTTTCATCCAGTATACTGTATCTCGAAAACAAGAAGAACTTATGTCAAACTGACTGAAAGGGGTCATGTTTACCCCAAAAAGTATTTTGCACCGTTTTTCTATGCCAAGGATTGCTGGAGTTTTTTAAAAGTTGAGCTAAATAATTGATGTATGATTTACGATGATCAAAAAAAAATTAATGCAATAATTACAACGCTATTATAAAATTCACCCGATTCTTTTTTCATTAATATCATCTGCCATCCAACTTTTACAGTCAAATTTACTTGATATTTAAACAAATAAACAGAAGATACAAATGCTCGATATTGCTATCAACCTAGAAAAAGTTAAGAATAATACCTACAAATGATGAAAAAACAACAATGTCTGTCGCTAATATAAAATTTTATTACCCTGGGAAAATTAGTAGCATGCTCATTTCCATTGTTTATACTTTTTTTTAGCTTTTTTGCTTCCTTGCTTTTTTGATTAATTGGACTTAGCTTTTGTACGGACACATTCTTAAAAAAAGCTGTAGAAGGTTAAAGGTTAACAATAAAATATCAGCATTCTTTAAATGCTTTTAAAAAGAGGTGATAGCATTCACTTTTACCTCTATTGAATTTGAGGGAAGGGTACAATGCACTAGAAAAGGGGTTGAGAGATGGAAAAAATGAATGATATAAAAACATAAAGAAGCACCAATATTTTAATCAGTTGCTTTAAAAACATGAAACTGCTGCTAATCCTGCTATTTTGCCTTAATTCTTACAACAGTATCTATGGTGCAGAAGTTGCACAATGTACAGCAATAAATTTTAATTTAAACGTTTCATTAAAAACTGATACTCAAACCGATTTAAAATTTTCATATTCAGGTAATATAGCAGTTGCAGCAGTAGATTCATTTCATTCTATTATTCATTTAACAAATACTAGTTTATGGTCATCAAATAGCAGTATTTATTATCAAACGGATGTCCCTTATTTTAGTGATCTTCAATCTTCATGGATTTTATGTCCAACTTTAAATGGGAGCGGTTGTAATCTAACTGTCTTAGATGGATATATGTTTTTTAGACTTCCTATGATGTTGAATGGAGCTGACAGAAATTTTGGAATTGCACAATATCTTGTAGTAGACCAAGGAACTCTTGTTAATAATGATGGATTCTCTTTTGATTCAGTAACAAAGCCTTGCATGTCATTTACGGAAAGTAAGTTTACCGTAGAGGTCCCCAGCTCAATCCGGAGTTAAGTCCCCATATTTTGCCCAAACACTTGCCTAGCTATGGAATAATTAGGGACAAAATGTTAGCTGCCAAATCCTAGATCTGGGGATTTAATAGATACATGGATAGAGCTGGTACGTGGCAGGTGATAACAGGTTTCGTCAGAGAAAATCTGAAGTTTGCCTTTTAGGCGCTTTCGTATCGTTGCAAATGCATTTTTAATTTACGTTTTTATGTTTGTTTTGCTTCTCCAAAAATATCCAAAACAAAGTTTTATAAAAAAAAATTTTATCGTCTGCTACTTACCAGCTCTACTCATTTAATCCCAGGGAAGAGGATTTGGCAGTTAATATTTTCTCTGCACATATTGGTCAAAAAATCAACCCTTCAAAACTGACAAAATGGCAGCCATTATTAAAACAGTTTTTGACTTTTTTAAGAAGCAGGTTTTCAAATGTTTGTCATTTTTAAAGCTAAAGAGCTGATTTTTTGACCATTGTGTGCAGAAAAATCTCGGTTTTCATAATCTATGAATTTGGCTCAATTTGGCGAAGTGTTAAAAAAAAAAGTGATCCCTGCTGACCTATCTTTGTAAATATGAGCTTACAGAAGTTAAATAGAGTGATTTACGATCAAATGCCAATTTTCCAATGTTCTTTTAGCCCCTTTATCTCAAACTCCGTTACTACGTAACACAGAATAAGTCCGTATAATAAATTAAAAATTTCTAGGTCATACTGATCCGCTTGTCATTCAAAATTATTATTGTTGCACAAATTACACATATATGACGGTCCCCGATGAAGACCCAAGTTAGATACTTCTTTTAGTTAATTATTATTCCCTATGTTAAGATCCTTGTACTGAATTCAAAGCAACTACAATGGTCACAGATGTTAATGACAATATCGTTGGCTTACTTACAACCACCTATGGCATAACTTCATCAGGATTAAACGTTACATTAACAACAAATTTGCTGCAACCACCTTTTATTACTAGTGAAATTTTGCCAAATTACATCACCTATTCATGTGTAAGCTCGATGAGTGCAAGCTGTAATTTTATGCTCAAACGTGGTGTTGCAACAAATAGTTTGTACAATATGGTAGTGCTAATTCAAACTGAAGATGGTGACTATGGAATTGTTCCTTCTATTAAAATTATTAAACGAAATGGAATTTATTTAAAAAATAATAGTAATCAACCCTTCACTCCAAATGATTCATGTTCAAGTGTTACAACTCCATTCATACACGACTTTCGAAGTTTAAATACACTTTGTTGTACAAAATTTCAAAATTCCAAAAATGATGAAATGTCTGGGAAAGTTGTTCAGAGCAAACGCAAACTACGAGGACTGCAGCCAAAACCTTTCAAGCAATCAGAGGTTTCATGATATGGGAAATTTGATTTAGAACTCCATTGTATTCTAAACATCTTTTTTTATTTGTTGTGTTATTTATGTTTATTTTAAATTTAAATTTATTGTTTCGAAAAATAAGTAAAAGCTGGTAAAATAAAAAATATATAAAAATTTCTTTTGCTTTTTGTTCTGTCTTACGTTCAATAAACAAAAACAATTTCAAAAAAAACAAACATACATAAAGCCACCTCTATAGAAATTTTAGATAGGTATTAAAGAAAAACGATGAAACTATGTATGAATCATTAAATAATCCGATATCGCTGGACATTCGCTAGAAAGATAGCAAAAACAACTGGAAAACTTTTCTGATGTCACCACAATATTGTTCACCAACTGGCGAATCCCAGAAAATAGTAACTCGAAGTATCTTTGCCTAAAATAATACAAGCATGATTTAGGTCAACAAAATAACTTTTTTTAATTAAATAACACCTACTTTGATCAATTTTGCCAGAATCTGTACATTGAAATCTAAGTTTTGTACTGTAATTTTCGGGGTCTTTAGTTTTGTTTCCTATTTTTGCACATCTTCAACCCATGTATTTTTAGTTTTAACATTTGATCCATATATAAAATACTCTTTTGCATTTGGCATTTTCTTTAAAATTTGAGTAAATTCAACGTGGGAATACAACTTGACACGATAAAGTTTCAATAATTGAGTTATATTAGATATAAGGCGAAAAACAGTGTGATCATGTATTCACAAATTTTTTAATGTAACTATTTGAGGCGTAAAAAATATTTATATATATACCAAAAATTAGCTAAATCTGATGACAAAAGTTTTTTTATGAAAATCGTGTGCATGGTCGATAGATACCAAAAACGTCTTTTAAGCAATCGTTCTTTTCGAATACTTAAATGAAGACAACGTTTTTTAATTGTAGTGTTTTGTCAAAGTTAATGTCAATTTATTTTGCATCTTTGCAGTTGTGTTAAATTATCAATCAGGGATGGGCGGAAATCAGTTTTGTTTACGGAAACGGAATACGGAACGGAAGAAAACATTTTTACGGAACACGGAAACGGAAGCCAAAAAACACACGGAATTCCGTGTTTTACGGAACCGGAATTCCGCCCATCCGTGTTTTACGGAACCGGAATTCCGCCCATCCCTGTTAGCTAATGTAGTTTTACGATTACATATGGAGCTGCACAGAAATTTGGATATGTATCACAACCTAAGCATTGAACATTTGATCCACCTAATGGAACATAGCAAAAATATCCAGATAGGCAATCGGAACAAGGATTAACTATATAACGTGCCTAAAAAATGACAAAGATTTCATTAAAAGAAAAGCAATAATCAACATACACAGTTCATACAGAGGCCATCACAAAAAACTAATAAACCAGTAAAAATATCGTCTTCACATGTACTTCCAGAAGGGCATTCGTTGCATGGACAGCTTGTACAAGCCTGTTCCTAAAATTTAATTACTACTTTTTATGATTGAAAAGAATATATTCAAACGTACACTGTACTCAAGAAGCATAAAACAGACCAAAAAACAATTTCATTTTGGAATATTTTTGTAAATGACAATAGCGGATTTGTGAGTGTTTATATACTGTTAGAAATTTTATTTTAGTCTTTTCTGGATAGCAAGAGCAAAAAATCAACATGAGAAAAAAAAAGATAAAGCTTGTTTGTTGTTTATCTGCTTTGAAACACATTTTAAAATATATTTCAGAGTCAAAAACTGCACTTGATATTTTTTTTTCTGTTAGACTACAAAAAATTTCTGGACCTATCTTTCTTGGAAAACCGCTTGTTTTCTTATCACAAAAAAATAACACTGTAAAACTGCAGATAACAAAGATGACAAAGAAAAAGAGGTAAACAAGTTTTTTGGTTGAAAAGTGAACCTTTGAATGCTGGTTTACAGTGTTGTTTTTTGTGATAAGAAAATAAGTGCTTTTGCGACAAAACTGCTTAGATCCGGGAAACGTTTGCAGTTTTTTAGAAAAATATCACGTTTGTGCTCTTCTTAAAATGTGTTTCAAAGAAATCAAAATCACACACAAATCTTATCTCTTTTCTTGATGCATGTTGATTTTTTGCTCTTTTTGTACCAAATTGACTACAATAAAATTTCTTCTAACACTATATAACCGCCGTTCACAATAATATTTTTGTCATTAAGAAAACTCCTAAAATGAAATTGCTTTTCGGTTTACTTTTTTGCTTTATGCTTCTTGAATATAGTGTATGTTTAAATATTCTCTTAAACAAAAAAGTAATAATCAAATTTCAGGAACAAGTCTGTACAACTTGTCCTTGCACTGAATGCCCTTCTGGAAGCTCATGTTCAATACATTGGCTTGGGTCATTTCCATTTATTTCTTGTGATGGCCTCTGTATGACTTGTGTATGAACTGCCTTGATCGTTTGTTTAAAAATAACTTGGTTATTTTTTTAGGCACGTTATATAGTTAATCCTTGCACCAATTGCCCATCTGGAACTTTTTGCTATGAAGGAGTTGAGACTTCACCAAATATTCAATGCTTAGGTTGTGATACATATCCAAATTTCTGTGCAGCTCCATATGTAATTGTAAAACTACATTAACGACATACAATTATTTTTAATTTTTAGACATATAGCAACCCTCCATCAGAGAAACTAGTTTCACTTGCATCAAACTCAAAAGCTTTTCAGCAACTTCCGCTTTTAAAGAAACCATGATCATGAAGCTGAGCTATTATTGGTGTATTCGCAACAAAACTATTTTAAGGTCAAAAAAACTGTCTAAGATTTTTAATGCCTTTTAATAAATAAATTGCTAAATTTTTGTTTTTAATTCAATAAAAATTTAGTGTTTAATTATAAACAAATAAATTTTTGAAAAATAATCTGTTTATTTTTTTGCAACAATTTCTTAGATGAACATATGGATTAAGGAACACCGAATCACGGAAGGAATCAAATGAATCTTTGGTGTCTGAATTGTTAAAAAAATGACAAAAAGTTATTGTAACTGCAAATATTGACGGAAATTAATACAAAAATCTTTTATAAATTATAAAAGCAATTAAAAATTAACACAAAACAAAAAGAAAAAAAAATTTAACAAAAAAAGAAGAAAAAAACACATCTGAATTATCGTTTAAATTTCTCCCATAACAAATCCACGAATTACTTCTGGGACACCCGAATCAAATCCAACTACATCCAACATATTTGGATCAGTGGGATCAGCGATAGTAAATTCATCTGCTACCATACCCATAACAATTAATTTTGCATCAGGTATATTCATTTCTTTTCGATAATTTTTCATCGCGACAAAAGGATGAATGTTACAATACCTGAAAAAAAGAAAACGATTAATATATATGCTAAATTCATATCTTCAAAACTTACCCTGTTTCAGAATCCGTGTAAACAATAAAAACATCAAATTCTTTTTTATTTTCAAGTGCCCAAATCATTGGTTGTGCACAATCTGTAGAATCAAATGGAAGTGCGTTCATTGTGTTAGCAATTTCATGAAGAGATTGATCTTTGTTAATTTTAAGTGGAACAAATCCACTTGAAAAGCACATTGTTTCAACAATTGGTTCTGTCTTCATTATCACCATTCCAAGAGCAGCAGACGCTAAGCGGCATGAAATTTGTGAACCAGCTATTCGATCTGTAATATTGTTTCTTATATCAAATTAAAAAGAGTAAATTCAAAAGCTACCTAACCTGTCATTGAACCAGAAACATCAAAAGCAAGCAAGTATCGTTTATTTGTTGGTTCAAAATTTTGAAACGATTTATAGAAAGCATCATCAAGAGCTTTAAAAATTGATTCATTAACAATCCATGTAAGATTTCCTTTAAGACCAAAACCAGCACGATATTGCAATGCAGCAATAAGAATATTCAATGGATGAATTTTAGCTTTTTTTAATGCATATTCATTAGTAATCTTTGAAATGACTAGATCAACATATTTTTGATTTTCAGCTTCAGTACCATCAATAATATGAAGAGATGAAAGTTTTGAAAGATTACGAATAAGTGCAGTCATAGGCATATTTTCAAGTAATGCTTTCCATACAGATGGTGAATTAAGAAGTTTAGATGGAATATGTTCACGTACAAAACCATATTGCTTAATTAAATCACAACACTTTTCAGCATCTTCATTTTCAGTGGTCAGCTTTTTAAGGACAAGAAAGTTTTCAAGAAATTTAATTGAATCATGTTGAATGACTTCTTTTGCCTCTTCTGGAACAACTTTATATTCACGCTTCCTCTTTGATGGTGGAGTATAATCTAATTCATTCTTTTTAAGATCAAGTTCTCCATGTACAGCAAAAGAAAGTAAATGATCAAAGAGAAGTGCATTATCAGATTTTTTGCTCACATTTGGATGTGAAAGTCGAAGTAAATCTCGATGAGACCATCCATTTCGTTGTGGATATTTTGTAATATGCATCGCTAAAGTCATAGGTTCTTGATTCAAATACCATTCACTAATTGTTTGACGCATTTGCCGCCCCCATCCTGTCTTCTTACCAACAGATTTTGCAATCATATTACAATAATTGATATATCCAAAGAGATGAGTTGGAATACGACAAACTTTTGATACAACTGATGCAGCAGTTGTTTGAAGCATAGCAAGATATTTTTCATATTCTTTATTTTCAGCATCATCAAGATCACTTCGTTTAAAGTATGAAGCTTTTGAACAAAGTGCTAGCGCAAAAAGTGTAGTTTCTTGTTTAGGTGCACGACCAGCAAGTGAAATATCAATAACTTCTTGAAGAACAAGGGCACCCTTGCCTTTTTTAATTATTTCAATAACTGCTTTAACATTTTCAATTGTCAGTTCTTTTTCCGTTGCATAATATGAACCACCAGTGGTTCCAAGAATAATAAATCGACGAATACGAATTTCATCGGATACTTGAAACACATATCCCTCTGCATGATTTTTAACCTGAAAGAGATAGAAAGAGCAACATAAGTGAATATAAAGCTTATTTAACATTTAACTCTTACTAAAGCTTTTATAGCAAAAATATATGCCAAATGAATATACGCATAGTATATCAGCTTTACTAGCGTTACCTTAACTTAATCACTCCATCAACTTACTTGATCATCACGAATCTTCTTCATTTGTCCATTCTGAAATGCTTCCAATTGAGCGATACTTTGAAGCATTTCATCAAGATTGAAGACATTCTGACCAGACATCTTTAAAATTCTTTTTTCAGCAAGTAGAAAATACTTTTATGGTCAAAATTGAAAAAAAAAAAAGAAAAAGTTTAATGTGTTTGGATCGATTTATTTATACACAAATGAATCAACTCGGAATGTGCAATGAATGCACAACAACAACAAAAAAAGAGTGTGAGTCCAACCTCTTGTGATGGTGTAAAAACTTGAAATGACCTTTTTGTTTTTGGGACGTACTTTTTTTTGTTTTTTTTTGAAAAACGATAAATAAAAAAGGAAGCAACCATTGTTGTAAAACATAGAAAAGAGGTAATGTAAACTAATAGCTTTATAAAAAACCGTAAAAGTAATACAGTACAAGCATAAAAAATTATACAAAAAATTGAACGAAAAATATCGACAAGGATATCAAAAATAAATATATTGTAAAGATGGATTTAAATTTCGTTATTGAAATAAAAACAAATATTGATAGATGCAGTAAAACACAAAAAAATGTAGTCAAGGGTTGCAAACCGGGGCTATTTGGTTGAAATGATAACCGGAATGCTTCGGACCACGAGAATGGAAGAAAACAACAACGCTTTTATAAAAACACTAAAAGAAAAAGTGTAACGAAAAACAAAGTGCAAGGGAAGTCAGAGAATGAAAGAGGCGCACTTTTTCCGTTGAAAAAATGTTCTTGTTACTTTTTTGTTCACTAAGCATGCAACTGCGAGAAACATTAACAAAAAAAGAAAACTTTTTTTTTCTCTGACAACAAAAAAAGGGTAGTGGAATGAACGAGCCCATTTTACCCCTCAAAAAAAAACCCTTAGAAATTTTTTTCTTTATTGAGATTTTTTATTTATTGGTTTTGCAAAAAAATAAAGACTCAAATGCACGCATTTTTAAAATTGAAAGTGATAAAAAAAATTAAGTAAATTTTGAAAAACAATTTATGATAGAAAAATGAACTTTTTGATTTTTTTATATTATCTTATTCCAATTGTTTATGGATGTCAAATATTGACAACAATGCTGGTCAACAAAGTACTGTTATAAATTATACATTTTAGAAAAAAAATACTACATTGCTTTTCTTTTCAGTTTGTACGGGATGCACGAATCCTACTGTAAAACAACCTCTGCCACCCCCAAATGAACGATGGAATGTTGCTGGTATTTTGACTCCAGCATTTGAAGCAGAATGTGTTGTTCTTAATGTTCAATGTGATTTTACAGATCAGCCAGAGCCACAAGCTTTGAAAAATGGATATATGATTGTATGGGGTATTATATAAAATATTAAGTTCAAAAATTAGTGTTTTTCAGTTTAACAGTGATAAAAATTTAAATGTCAATCCCACAGTGGCACAAGCAATAATTACGTCATCTTTGACATGTTCAGGAAATGCTTTTAAAAACAATAATGAAGCAGATATAAATTCAGTTTCATGTGAATCAACTTTTGTGATATATGTGAAAATATTACTAGTCTTGTTGAAAGCCCTTTACCAATTATTACATATGATTGACTTGATGATAAAGCCTGTAGAAAAGGAACATTTACCTGTGATTTTTCAAATGACAATCCAACAACTGGTGTTATACATTTAGGTTTAATTGGTCTTGATGGTGTGATGATAGATTATGTTGGAACATCAGCTGGACCACCACAAACTCGTGTTCAAATTAGTTTTACATGTGATGGAACCGGGTATGGCAGATATATCACTCCCACCGAAACTTTAATTGAATTTCAATATGCCGGTTGTACCGACAAAAATGTATAAATCATTTCGTTTCAAAATTTTGTCTAAACAAACTACTTTCATTTCTTTTTGTGTTTTCAAAAACGTTATAAAAATTTTTCGGATGACAACTGCGACTTTTTTTTGCAGCATTCTTATTTAAAAATAAGAAAATGTTGGCAAAACATGGGCAATCGTGGTTTACGTTTCTAAAATAATTTCGTCAGCGGTGGGAAAAATTTTGTCCGGCTTCATGTTTTTTTTGAATATGTTATATTATTGATTTTTAAAAATAAATGCCAAATTTATGGAAATATAAAAAGTTATGCATTTCCATCTTTCTATTGTATAATTTGCATATGTCGTTCTTAATTGTTGCATTCTTCTCCCCAACTTTCATTTCCCTATATAAGCTGAGCTCGTTCATTCTTTTTTTCTTAGTCAGTCTTTCTGTGTTTCTCTTCCTCTGTGTTGCTGTCTCTCTTCTCTTTATTTTTATATATCAAAGTAATGTGCTTAATAAAGAATCTAACGAAGAAGCGGCTTGGTACCAATTGTGTTTTATTGATAATTGTGGCGATTCCTTGTCTACAGTAATCTTGTTAGTTGATTATTATTTGTTGGTGTTAATCTCGTGATAAAAAGATAAGAACTTTTCGGGATTTATTTGGAATTATGGCTTAGAGAGTCAATATCACACATGATGGGGAGCATGTGATGAACAAAAATGATTGTTTATCATATTTTGCAAAAGTTACAACAGAACTTGAGAACTTCGCAGTATTTATTGTTTCGGAAAATAACTAGTAAACTCAAAAACACAATATATACCGGGAAGAACTGCAATTAAATGTGGTGTTAAGCAGAAAATTTTACTAGAAGATTAAAGGTTTTTCTCATTGCACCTTTAAAGTTAAAAATATGGGCATGATTCAAGTGTTGATCATTATTCTTACAATAATATACAACAGTTTGTTATAAAACCTCCGAAAAAAAATAACTACAAAAACTTCTTTAGAGGATATCTCTCATTGCCTGAAATAATTTTGCAAATATAACGGCACAATGTTTTAATTAGGTTTATAGCATCACTACAGCCATTAACTTCTCATTTTTGCAGTCCAACAATCAATGATGTGTTATCGCGAAGTTATAAGAAAAATATTTAGAAGGAACAAAAAAGTATATTTTGCTCCAAAACATGTTCGACACCAAATATTCCCATTTTCATATTCACTGATGAATTATATTTTTAAAAATGCTAATGCTGGAATCTTCAAAAAATTAAATCAATCTTGCAAATATTTCTTTGTCAATTACAATTACAGTGTCATTGACAATTTATTTTTAATGTTTTTTTCGCCATCTCCACTAATGTTTGAAAATTACAATTTTTATTCACAATCCATAGAATGCTTTGATCAACTTTCACACAATTTATGGGTTTCCAAAATCTTTTATTTTATGTCTGCAAGTTTAGATTTTTATCAAATGTTAATGCCAAAAATTATTCGTTGTGATATAATAGCTTTTTCTGCGTTTGATTCTGCAAATTTTTCATTTGAATATTTGAAGAAAATTACTGAATCAGGCACACTTGAATCTTTAATGCTTTCGAATACTGTAATTACGTATTCGGATGATACACCAGTGCCCTTAGAAGAAATTTTTAACTGCGTACCAAAAGCTAATAAATTCAGGTAAAACAAAGCGAAAAAACTTGAAATACAGCAATCTGTTAAAAGAATACCAAAAAATGATGAACTGTTCAATGTTAAGCAAAATGTTTTTTTAGTGTAAGGCCTACATATATGACCGACCAAACAATGCAAAAGCTTAATGCAACAAAACGAAAAACAAAACTTATTGATTTTCATTTACATGATATAAACGATGTCAATTTAAATGTTGAAGAAGTCTATTTATTCGCAAAAGTAATTTTAAAGCTTTATGTAGCATTTTTAAATCACATTTTTCAGAAGAATCATTTTGATGCAAATGATGTTGAATTTATTTTTCAAATGAATTTCATTAATCAGGCATACAAGGCAAAGTTTGTAAAAGATTTGAAACAAATGCTACTATAAAATGGTCAATGCAGTTGAAGGGTTTACTCAAATTGCTTCACTTCTACTGAAAATATCGCGTGTTACTTTTCATTTCAAAATCCATGACAAATGTTCTTTATGTACTAAAAGAAAAGATGTATATAAAACGGTAAAATATAAAGTTATTCAAAACTCGATGAAAAAAAGCTAAAAAGGTTCCAAATTGTAAATTTTTCCTTACATTTTGGAAGGTTTTCGTTGAAACTGTTTATAATTGTAAATTTTTAGAAGGTTTTTGCTATAAACCTTTCAAATTGTAAATTTTCCTTACAGTTTAGAAGGTATTAGTAGTAAATGTTTCTAGCTGTAAATTTTTCTTACATTTTAGAAGGTTTTTGTCGATACACCCTTAGATTGTAAATTTTTGTTACACATTAGAATGTTTTTGGTGAAATACTCTTAGATTGTAAATTTTTCTTACACATTATAAGGTTTTCGCTGAAACACCCATAAACTGTAAGCTTTTTTTACAATTTGAAAGGTAAGATGTTTCTTACATTTTAAATTTCAAATTCATTTACAAGAAACGTTCATCATTTTTTGTAAATGGCAAATTTACAAGAAACGTTCATCAATTTTTGTAAATGCCCCGACTGGGATTCGAACCTGGGTCCTCCGCATCCAAAAACTGACGCGATAACCACTAGGCTATCGAGGCAACACAGCTGGAGCGTCAAAGATTGCATATGATTTCCACCTTCTTTTCCTCTTTACGCATACAATCCATATGCAATCTTTGACGCTCCAGCTGTGTTGCCTCGATAGCCTAGTGGTTATCGCGTCAGTTTTTGGATGCGGAGGACCCAGGTTCGAATCCCAGTCGGGGCATTTACAAAAATTGATGAACGTTTCTTGTAAATTTGCCATTTACAAAAAATGATGAACGTTTCTTGTAAATGAATTTGAAATTTAAAATGTTTCTTACAAAAAACCTTTCAAATTGTAAAAAAAGCTTACAGTTTATGGGTGTTTCAACGAAAACCTTTCAAATTGTAAAAAAAGCTTACAAAATGAAAGCTGATAGGCAATAAACTTTCAGACTGTAAATTTTCATTACAGTTTGAAAGCTGTCAACACAAAAGCTTTCGAACTGTAAATTTTGTTTACAGATTAACATGTTTCTTTGCAAAACCTCTTATTCCGTAAATTTTAAAAAGGTTTCCAAAAAAAGTTTTCAATTTACAAAAAAACACCTTTTTGACTTTTTTTGATCGAGTTTTGAAAACTTTTATATTTTACCGTTTTATATGCTAAGTTCTTCTAAGTTGACAATATAACCTAACAAATTTTTTTTAGATTATGTGCCATACACTATTAATTTTAAGCCCCACCCCATCAAACTAAAACATTACATTTTAAAGGGAAAGGTGCTCTCGACCATTAAAAAATGATACGGCTGCTTCATTCATTTTGCATACTGTTAAAATTATTAAACACATTGTAGAACAGTTGAAAATATTGGCATATACTTATTTGTTGAAACAAATTTTTGAGGTTCAGATATTATTTATTACTATTTATTCTAGCTTGCACTGTTTTATTTAATGATTTTTATTATAAAAGGAACACAAGCATATGATAAGCATGCTTATATAAAAAAACAAAAGTTTCATAGTGCTGCAAAACAAGCTCGTATAAAAATACAATCACATAAAATTTAAATTGGTAATTTTTTACAAACAAAGCTTCTGACTGGTTTTGTACATATATAATTGTTAAATTCACCAAATTTCATAAATGCATTACCAGGAAAACAACTCCAAAGTTGTACACAATGATGAGTGTCTGATGGATTATATGGCTCATATTTGCCCCATGGAAGGTAATCAACTGTAGAACCATCTGACCATTCTTAAGTTTTTCCTTCATCTTTTGATGTTAACCCAATTAATGTTTGATTATCATATGATGCAGTAGAAAAGTTTTCTGTTAACCCTAAAAGCCATACATTTTTATGAAAAATTTAAAAAAAAAAGCAAACCTCCAACAACCATTGCTTCTCCTTCTTTATGAATAGATGCAAGATGGGATCCTTCTTCAATGCATTTTTGTTCAGCATCAATCCAATTCATATCATGATAGACGCCATAACAATACCCAGTAAAATGAGAATATATCCATGATGGAGGACATGTTTTTGGGTTGGCTGTTGATGCTGATGTTGTTGTTGCCAGAGATGTAGCTGCTGTTTCACAACATGCAGAACACAGAATTCCGAGAAGAACAAACAAAAGTTGCATTTTTTGTAATATTCTTGAATTTCCATTTACAGCATTTATATGCACACAGCCTTGTTTGAAAAAAGCATTTTCAGAAAAACATACCATCATCACGGTAATGATGAACAAAAAATTACGCATCACTGATGATAAAGAATTTTTGAAAACCATTGTTTAAAATGTTGTAAAATGAATCATGAGTTTAAAAAACATGTTTGTTTTATTTCTGTTTTTATTTTTTGTTAAAAAAAAAACTTTGTTCCAAAAATACATATACTTTAGTAATACAGCAACATATAATTTTATAATCGTTAAATTTGTTTCTGACACTTTTATTTTTTTAATAGCGTCCAAGGATGGCAACGCATGCTTTTGATTTATTATTCATGCGACTGTTCAACTGTATTGAAATTATTTAAATAAATATTAGTCGTGATTTTGTTTTTAAAAAACTAAAATATTCAAATATTGTTTTTAAGAACAGCAATAGAGTTGTTGCAGTTAACAAAGTTGAAAACAAAAAAGATAATCTATGCAATTGCATTAACCGCAGTCTCCCTTTGTCAGTCACTTTCGTTTATACTATTGACATAGAAAAAAAATGTAAACGTGGTGCTATGCATCGATTTTTTTTGGTCCACATAATTCTTCTTTTTTGGAGGTGGAAAATTTTCTGTTTTTTCTACCTCACAACCCTGCTTATATGACCAGACAAACAATACAGATATTTAATTCAACAAAACATATTCCAAAAACAAAACTTATCAAGTTTCACTCATTTAATATTGACGTTGTCGATTTACATGCCGAAAACATTTTTTATTTGCAAAAGTAATTTAAATTTTATGGAGCACAGTAAATGAATATTCTCACCATCCTGTTTTTATCCAACCTGAGACAATATCTATTTTTCTTTATAAACATGCTATAAGATTTTTAAGATTTTACTTTTGAAGCCTTTAAATTTTCAATATAGTAAATGTTTGCAATTTCTGTTACTTTATGGCAATTATTAAAGGCTTAAAAAATGTGATATTAATTTAATTTTCACGCGACTGAAAACTATTCTAAAAATTTAAACAGTATTAAAAACATGTTGACAGTTATTTTGTTTTCAATTTTTCGCTAGTATTTTTATAAGACTTTAAAAAAAATTGTGTCGAACAAATCTTCTTTCATTACGATCGAACACTGCAATAACATAAACGGGCTTTTACAATTCATAATTTCTTTCCAGTGTTAGAATTTTGTTTATAAAAAAGAGCCCCAATAAAAAACATAAACGTTTTTGGGTGATTTGATTTTTTTAACTTTTCCCCATTTTTGTTGTAGAATAATTGTAATGTAATAACAAAATTTGTCTTGTGAATGTAAGTTCTTTTCACCTTTGCGCCTTCCACTGAAGAATCTTATGATACATTATTAAATAAAAAGCCATATTATTCACAAATATTGAAATAGAAAAAAAGACTAGTACAATACTTTAAATGCTAAAATGACTTAAGCCACCAGTTCAAACTCGGATGAATATGAACGTTTTTAAAAATCAAGTAAAAAGTATAGAAAATGTCGTAATGAATCAATATTCAAATCTAATCATATAACTCTCATTAATATTTTTTATTATATAATTTTTGATGCTCCATTCTTTTGTAAAATTTTGCCAAAGTAAATTTTTAAATAAAAATTTGAGAAAAAAAACAAGTTGTAATTATTATATCACTATTCCGGTAATAAAATATTCAAAAACAAAAATTTAAAAATGCAAAGTTGTGCTCAGATAAATGAAAAGAAAGTATTCTCTGTCACTACTGCAAAAAAATGCTAAGGGTGGTGCCAGTCTGTTTCTTCAATGTCTGCCATAAAATGTTTTTAAGGCAGCACGAAAAACGTCTATAACATTTATTATTTTGCTGACAAAACATAGAAGAAAAGACACATATGTTTTGCTTACGTTTTGTGCAATGAATTTTTCCCAATCAATATTCGCATTGTTTTTAAATATTTAATTTTTTGGATAATTTTTTTTATTTTTAAGATAAGATTTGTATAATATTTTAAGCCGACAATATTGTGTCACATTCTCAATGACACTTAGGAAAATTTTCACAGTAATAAAATAAAAAAAACTAGAGTAAGATCACACATATTAAAGGAAGAAGTTAGTTTAAAGTGTTTCAAAATCTTTAAATTAGCAAAAAAATCACAGAAAAACATATTTTCCCACTAACAACAAATCTTTGTTGTCTCTAAGAAACCTCAAAAAAGATTATTTCAGCAACGAAAAACGTTCTCCTCTATTTCTTATCAGCAAATTGTTTGCTGTATTTCTTCAGAGCACTCCTCTTTTTCAGTCAGAGTATTTTTTTATTCATTCAATAAACTTCTTTTAGGCCATAAAACTGAAAACAATTTGTTTCTTTGTTTTATCAGGGTGTTCGATAAGTTCTGTCGCTGACAAAAACAGACGAATTTTTAAAACTACAAAAGCAACCCAAATGAGGTCTTTTGTAATAGGTAGGCCCATGTCTTAGGTATCTGATGATAATATAATATTGAGGTCACCGTGGATACTGTAGGTATACGGTAGAATTTTCTAGAACAAATTTGGATTTTCGATAAAAATGAGCTAAAATTAAACGGAAAAAAGCTGGAAATGACTGGATATGACGTTTAAGGACAGTCTACATCATATCCGACAACTTTCAGATGGAATATTGCCTCAGGGCATTATGCAAATTTTCGAGGTCGAAAAATTTGCATATTTTCGAAAATTGAAAAAAATGGCAGGAACATGTTGTAGACCGTCTGGGAAGTCCCATTCAGTCATTTTTGGTCGAAATTATAGCTCTAGAACGTTTTTTTATAGCAAAGAATAACATTGAGTAGCAGGCGATACGTTTGGCATACTGTAGAATCCTTCAAATGCATTTATATCAGCCAAAAATGACTGAATGGGACTTCCCAGACGGTCTACAACATGTTCCTGCCATTTTTTTCAATTTTCGAAAATATGCAAATTTTTCGACCTCAAAAATTTGCATAATGCCCTGAGGCAATATTCCATCTGAAAGTTGTCGGATATGATGTAGACAGTCCTTAAACGTCATATCCAGTCATTTCCAGCTTTTTTCCGTTTAATTTTAGCTCATTTTTATCGAAAATCCAAATTTGTTCTAGAAAATTCTACCGTATACCTACAGTATCCACGGTGACCTCAATATTATATTATCATCAGATACCTAAGACATGGGCCTACCTATTACAAAAGACTTCATTTGGGTTGCTTTCGTAGTTTTAAAAATTCGTCTGTTTTTGTCAGCGACAGAACTTATCGAACACCCTGATAGTTTGTATTTTTGTTGGTTTGCGCTAAACTCAAATTATTTATTTATTGCATTTTTTGGTATTTATTGAAATTTCATTGATTTAATAAAAATATGAGGCCATTAAAAGAAAGTGAAATGTCGCTATTTGGAAATTCAGATATTGAAATAAGAAAAATAAAGCAAAAAGCTAGAAATTCTTGGTTCGTTTTTTTATGCTTTTAGAGGGTATAGCATCATCCATGAAACTTTGCATAAATGCTATTGAACAAATTTTATGCAAATTCCCTAATTTTCTCGTTTCAGTGAAATGTGCAAATTACTTCAATTATTTACAGTATTATTTGTTTTATGTTTATTGCTAATTTTAACTGGGCATTGCCTAAAAAAGCATGTAATCGATAAATCAATATCCAATCATTTTCATCAACATCAAAAAAACAATGCAATGCCACCAATATTACTTGAATCACATTTTCCTCCTGATGCAGTTCCAGATGAAATCAATCAATTTTTACGATTTGTCAAAGACTACAATTTCAAATATGCAAATTTAACCGAAACACTTTATCGCTTTGATATTTTTGTTTCTAATCTTCGAGATTTACAAGATCGTCAGAAATCTGAGTCAAATGTGTTGTTTGAAATCAATCAATTTTCTGCAATGTCTGAAGAAGACTTGAAGGCAAGGCTAATACCTTATCAGGACTTTGAAAAAGATGTTCAGCTTGCAATTAAAAGTTCAGCAGAAAAAGAAGAAGGAAACAATGGTGGTGTTATTTTTGATAAGGCTCCATCATGGAAAGGAAGGCCCGCATTTGTTGATTGGAGAACAAAAGGAAAAGTGACGCGAGTAAAAGATCAAGGGCAATGTGGTATGCTTTTAATACTTATGATCAAGCTATGCAAAATCGATATTTCGAAAAACATTTTTTCTTATTTTTTACTTTTAATGATCCCTAACCAATTACAGGCAGTTGCTGGGCTTTCTCAGTTACTGGAGCAGCAGAATCACAAATAGCAATCAAAAGGAATGATTTAATTGAATTATCTGAGCAACAGCTGATTGATTGTGATTCTGATAATCGTGGATGTGGTGGTGGATATCGACCATGGGCATTTCGGTTAGTTGATCTTTGGGAGGGTACAAGGAGGATAAAATTTTCAAATTTTTATGAGATTTTTTAACCACACTGACTGTGATCAAATTCTTATGATATAAAAATTTACAAAATGTTAAAAAACTGTTGGTTAAAATTTGTCTAACTTTGTTTTACAAATTTTGAATTACAGGATTTGTACGATTTTTTAGCTACGTTGAAAACAATGGTCTTACGACTGAACAATTATATTATTATATGGGTAAAAAAGGTGAATGTCGAAATATTACTGCAAGTTTAAGAAAAATCGATAATCACAAATATCTTGGAAACGATGAAGATGCCCTTGCCAATTGGGTTGCTGAAAATGGTCCTGTATCATTTGGTATGTTACTTTAAAAGTGTGACAAAATGCCAACTGATTTTGCCGGAATAACTTTTTGGCTTTTTTTTGTCTTAAATTTTTCAAACAAAAGTTTTTCGAGCAGTTTTATGCATGCGCCTGAAACTCTATTGATAGCGTTAAATATGCAAATATTACAAAAGAACAAAAGCTTATATTCATATTTTAGGTGTAAATGTCACCCGCGGAATGTATCAATATTCATCTGGAGTCTTCAATCCAACCCCGGAGGAATGTGCTCATCATTCATTGGGGTCACATGCAATGGTCATTGTTGGATATGGTGAAATGAATGGTGATACGTATTGGTTAATTAAAAATAGTTGGGCCACATCATATGGTGATTCTGGATATCTTAAAATGAAACGTGGTGTTAATAGTTGTGGATTAGCAAATGCTGTCTTTGCACCTATCATTAATTAATTATACAATTTATGGTATTTTTGTGTCGTCGTTGTAAAATAAAAAATCTGTACTTTTTATTGGACGCTTTCTGCTTAAATAAAAAAGTTGTTGTTCGAAGAAAACGTAGTTTTAGCTTTTAAAAAATTTTTATTAAAAGTGTAATCATAGTTTCTATTTAATCAAAATTTTCGCTGCAAACATCATAAACTTTTTATTATAATAATGTTGATGCTCGGAAGCTTCCATTATTTTGATGATTATATTAAAAAATTCAATATTATTAGTATTTGTCGAAGCATTTTGTTGAAAGTTTTATAAAAAATTCAAAGCATTCTTACTTAAAAAATGATAGTCAAAGCAACTTTTTATAACGCTATTTCGGTTAAAAACTGAAAGAACATAAATGTCATTTTGGCTGTGAAATAAATGTTTTCAAAGGGGACAACGATTTCATACTTTGACATTCATTCCATCCTCCGTTTTTTTTAAACGTCCAAGTACAGAAAGAAAATGATGCAGTTTTTGAGACGCAATTTCATTAACTACTTTCATTTTTCGTTTAGACAAAAAAAATCAGATATAAAAAAATACTTGTGACCTTTGTAAGTTGAAAAGAACGCACATTTTTAAAAAAGACAAGTGTGTCTCAAAAAGTGAACATTAGGCATTAAAAAAATAAAAAAAACTGACAGAAACAAAAAAGTGAATATGATTGTTTTTTCTGTCTCAACATTCTAGTTTGTTCAACATCATTTGAAATTAATAACAAAAATTTTAATTAATTAAAATTTCCGGTCTACCGCTTTCTTGTGGCCAATGTTGAGTAATTTTGTTTTTGACAATATCGGCATAAACTGAATTATCAGGGGTTTGATTACTTAAACGTATTTGAAAAGTAGATTTTGGTGCAGCATTTTTCTGAAAAATACAGATATTATGTAAGTATATAAAAAGAATTACTTTAACAAATTCTGCAAATGCATAAGGTTCAAGATTTTCAAATGGAAATTTTCCAAGACGAAAGTATTCAATTTTATTTTCAAATAATAATTCAGAAATAAGCTGCATAGTATGTGGATTAGATGGGACAACAGTCATGCTAAAATTATATAAACTTAAATCTGTCACCGGGCATCTAAAGACAGCCACTATGGTTAAAAGCTTACTTAAATCGCTTAATTTTAGGTGTGAGTTGTAAAATATTTTCAAGCATCATTCCATTGCCACCAACAGAACTTATTCTTACATTATCGAGTTCAAGTTCAACAACATTTTTGCTTGAAATCAAAAATTTCAATTCACTTTCTGTCAAATTTTGCTCCCAAATTGAAATAAATTTTGCATCACATTTTTTAAGACCAAATAAACATTGTGATAGACATAAAGGGTTCTTAGTCGTTTTAACGGAAAGAATTGTTGAAAGATAAATATTATTTACACATGAATTTATGGGAACATCTGCTTTGATTAAAACTGAACTTTCTTCAAATTTCCTTGGTTGGCTGCAATAAGATAAAATTTCAAGCTTATAACAAACTGGAGTAGGCATTTGAATAAACAAATATTTGCATGACATATGTAGCTTTTGAAGGAGTTCTGGAGAAGCCTGTTGAAGAATATAATTTATCAGAGGTTTTTTAAAAGGAATTCTTTGTGGAGCAGCATTATTTGATGAAAAATAGCAGGTTATTGGCTTTCGTTGTTGTTTTTCATCTTTTACTTGGCGGAAACATTGTGGATCAAAATATTCATATTCAAATTGATTCTTCCATGGTACAATACTTATGCCAGATTCTTCAACCGCTTTTTTATATTCTTCCAAGGTATTTGTATCTTCAGGAAAAAATCGACAGAAAATGGAATACATTTGTATTAACATCTAAAAAGGTAGAAAAGTAAAGTTTTGGTGTTGTAGAAAGATAACCACTATTAAATTGACATTTCTAAGCCTCGGGAAAAACGTTTTTAGCTTGATTTTCAGATAAAAATGAATCAAAAATCCTTTTTGTGGTGCATGTCTTTTTTTAAACGCAAAAATAAGACACCTACTTGAATGTTACCATGTTCTCGTAAAAATTTTAAATACATTTTCCATAAATATTCATTTTTTACATCATTACAAAGACGATATCCAATATTATTTGCAACATACTCAACATCGCCAGTCTCCATCAACAATTCTATCCATTTTTCAATATCATTTTCTGCTGCTTTAATCATAGGATAAAGCCGTCGAACCATTTTATAGGGCATTGTTGAAAAAAATGTAACTAAAAAACTGTTGTTCTTTAAAAGAGCAAAAGTGTTGTAATCACTTACGTTGAATTTTTTCATAACTTTCGATATTTCTTTTAAGATCGTCATTTGGAAGAGATAAATCGATAAGTCGAGTATCCAAAACTTTTTTCTTTTTTATTTCACTTGAATGCCAAAATATAAATTTCATATAGAGATGTTGATATTCAGGAACAGTAAATAAATGTTGACAGCTTTTTCTGACAATTTTATAATATTCTTCTCGATTTTGTTGATACATTTTTGCAGCATTTGGGTTTAAAATGCAAACATGGTCACTATGAGGATCAGAAAGAAGATCAGATATCATTTGTAAAGCTGAAATTAATTATTGTTTAAATTTATCGTTTTTTTGGTTACATAAAAAATGTAATATTTCTTTTGCCTCATAAAACATTTTAATAAAAATGCGTTTGTTTTACATTAAATTATTTGTTAAAGCTATTTTAATCCAAAAAAACAACAAACCTTTAGCAATTGTGAACTAAAAATATCGAATGGATTTTAATAAAACGATTGTGGTGACTGACATTTGACCGTATTGAGGGTTAACTTTTGGATGCACTATTTTGCTTTTCAAAAATTTAGATACTTTCTAATTACTTTGAAGGCATGACCAACTAATAAATTAAGATTTCATTTTACGCTGGTTGAAAATTATTGCGAAAAAAATTACAAATATAGTTATCGTCTGCTACTTACTAAAATCCACAAATCAAAGATTCTGCAGGTGATGTTTTGTTCTTAACTATCCTCTAGCTATTGCGTTGAAACAATGAACTCCGGATTGAGTTGAAATCACCGACCATGAATGCCGTTCCCTCAATACGGTCTTGCATCAAAAGCTATTTTCGGATGGTAAAAATACATGTTATATCATTGTAGAATGAATTATATAGCATATTAAACTATTTTCTTATATCGGTTCGCTCATTTTACCACACGAATTTACACAATCGTTTTATTATACATACTGCTGGCATCCATTTTTTTTTAAGAATTTCCAAACAAACAGCACCGTATTTACTAAAAATCAGGAAGAAAATTGGCATTAAATTAATATTATAAAGAGTTAACTAACTTAATAATTGGATTATAAATTGATTCTTTCACTGTAAACCTAGGTCCTTTAAATGGGTAATCATCAGGAATTTTAATATCAACAAAAATTGCAGTTCCATCATATGGTGATTCTGGTGGACCAAGAATTAATGCTCTCCAATTTGCAGTAAGATCTTTTTCATTACTTGGTTCAATATAACAAAGAGGTGGTTGTTGCAACTTCAAATCTTGCCATTCTTTCAAAAGACGCGGCATATGAGCGGGCATTCTTGGCTGGATGTGCTGTAAAACTTTTTTTTATCAAGGTTAGGTTAATAACTTGAAATTTTATTTACACGCTAAAGAAATAATAAAACTTTTTCTTCGAAAGGGAGCGTCAGGGTTTAAGGCAGTGGCTTAGACACAACCGAACTTCGATTTTATTGTTCAAGTATTTCGATCGTGTGCTTAAAAAAAATAAACGTCGTTCCAGTTATTATGAAATGTGATAAATTATGATTTAATTTTGCGAAAATAAATTATTAACGGCTACTTTTTTTTGAACAAATAAAAGATATGAGTGAAAGAAGAGCAATAAAAAAGAAAAAAGGGTGTTTTATAATACATTTTTCTTTTCTATCAAGAAATATGTTTTGCACAAAAAGACCAAAGAAACAAAAGGTTTTTTTTGTCAGAAAAATATTTGTTTCAGAGAGCTGGGTGTTGTTTTCCTTTTCTACTGGACAGAAAAACAACAACACTGTCAACAACAGAAAGCGCAAACATTTTTTGTTATGTCATTTTATGGTCACAATGGCATTAACAGTGTTTTAAATAAAACTTCGTGATAAAATCTTTTTTTTGTGCAAAGCAGAAGCAAGCACACGATTAAAAAATATGATAAATTACGATTTGGTTTTGGCGTTGCAAAAAAAAGTTGAACAAAAAAGGTTGATTAAAAAAATTCTGATTGAAAGAAGAGCAATAAAAAGGAAAAGAAAAAATAGGGTATTTTATAATGGCGATGAATCACCATCTTTCACAACACAACTTTCCTATTTTTGAGCAATAAAATCAATAAAGCAAAGATGTACTACTTTACTAGATCTAAGGTAGCAAAATAAAAGCAAAAAAAAGAAAATTGCTTTTTTTCTTCTTTTTGTGATGCCTTTATGTTAGCAAAAGCACCATTGTAAAAAGAACATTTTTGTATACATGAGTTTTAAAATAATTTCTATGAATAATAGATACATTCTGTAAAACCAAAGACTAAAGATAAACGAAAGAGTAATAAGTAAATTATTTGTGTTTATACCAATAAAAATGCATCCCTCGTTATTTAATTAACAATCGATAAAGTCCTAATTTTTAACATTATGTATTAAATACAATCAAGTTTTTTTGAATAATAATTCTTTTTCGGCAAATGCATTGCTTGAAATCACAATTAATATTTATCATTCAATAAGTTTTTGTGAAAATTCAATGCTTTTGATGTTTTTAATATCGCATAATTACCGACGTATTTTTCTTTGTATATTATGTAAACAATCATAACTATATTAAAGAATACTCCTTTAAATAACTGAATCGTAATTACTATAATATATTTAAAATATTCAAAAAAATTTTTTAAACGCCAAAGCTATTTTTTGCAACACTTCGACAAAAAAAACGAATGTCATAGTGGATAAAAACTTCTTTTTCATACTTTGAATCAAAAAATATTCTTCTTTCCAAACATTTGCAATCTTAAAATATACCAAATAATGTTGCGATTTTTTCACTTCGTTTTTTGCAGCCCGTTTGAATATTCATTTAACATGTGTTGTTTCTTTCTTTATTAATTCGAATATTTTGGTTTAAAAAATGTAAAAACTAGATTTTTGTTAAGAGTGAAAAAAATGATGTTTTTGAAATTGATAACATGCATATAATTTGTAACCATCAAGTGCAAATGTTTATAACATTATTTAAAAAAAACTGCTCTTTATATTCAGCAACAATATAAAAACATATTTATTAAAAAATACATTTATTAAATTTGTGATAATTTTTCCAGTTAGTGTTTTGACAATTACAACTTCCACAACTTTATTTCAAATGTTTAACAACTAGAAAAAAGATTATTTCTATGGAAAGTTTTGTGTGACATGTTTTTCACAATGAAAAAACGATTTAATATCAGTCAACAAATGTGCTACTGCCTTTCACTACTTAATTAAAATTAATAACGACTGCAGTACCAATTTTGGCTATTTAAAAAACTAACAGTGCATTAAAAAAATCATGTGATAAATCACTGAATGTTGCTAAAAAATTTTTAAAATTTCAAAAAATAATTCAATTAGAAGCTGGTACCATTTTTTGCAACTCCTTTAAAGAGTAAGATTTACGAAAAATAAAAAAAGTATCATAAGGTGTCTCACAATATTAATTTTCATAGGATGTATTCCCAACAGCTTTAAGTTAAAAATGAGTTTAGATTTAAAAAGCAGTTACAAACATTTTTCGAATATTTGGTAAAAATAAGTAAAACAAATAAATTATCATAAAAACATTCAAATTAAATTCCTTGAAAATTGGCACTTTTATCTGAACTTCTTGCAAAAAGAATTGTTTTTACAGAAAACAATAATTCATACTTCTCTCATTAAAAAATAAAAGTTTCTTAAAAACAATATTTTTCTATGTAATGAAATCATAAAAACACAAATAATACAAAAAATGTTTTGCATTTCATTATATTTATATAGCAGAAGCAGCATATTTAAAAAAATCTAATTCATTTTCAATTTTAGAAGTTGCTTGTTCTTTCACAATAGTAGTGGAGGATAGTAAATTCGAACATTTTTTTAAGTTGTCAACGCCATAAGCACATTTATCTTTAAATGAAATGTATTATATACACAAGCAGCTATAAAATCCTAAGAACACATTAAAAATTTAAATATTTAGTTCTTGTGCAAAATGCTTTGCTGCATTCTTACAAGTATCTTTCCTTGAAATAGCAACTTTTGCATTTTTTGTATCTTTCCAAAAAATAAAATTTTTTTTGTAAAATTGGTATTAAAGACATGTTCAACATTACCTCATATTGTAAAAATCCAATCTGTTTTTTCATTTCATTATTATTGATCAGTTTAAATATTGTTGGACTGCCACATTGAAAATTAAATAGATAATCTTTTAAATTTTTTGAAACGAAGTTATTATAACTTAAAAAAATGAAATATTTAGAAAATTGAAAATCTAGACACCAAATTTCTTAACCAAAAAAAGCGTTGCGATTCTTTTGTTTTAGCGCGTTGAAAGATTTTTCTTTCTGCTGTCAACTTGCATTTTTAGTTGTTCCTGCTGCTAAAAGAACCAATACAAAAAATTTTGTTTAAATGCAGCTTTTTAATGAAAAAGAGCGTCAATAACACACAGAGCTTCCAAATTTTTGCTTGTGTCATCGTTGTTACAAAAAAGAGCAAAAACATGTTGTTTTTTTACGAAAGAAGTGGCTAAACACTGACTGCTTATTTATTTAGTGCCCACGGAAGAAGTGGATGGTGAATTTTTGTAGAACTTAGATAATTTTTTTCGTTTGCGCTTTATTAGAAATATTGATTATTTTATGATTTTTAATATGTCCCTTTTTCCAACAATAACACTTTTTTTCTCTTGCTTTACGTTCTTGTCTTTTCAGCAACTCCTTTTGCCTTCAAACCAATTAATCTGTCCAATTATGTCCTTTGATACTGTAAAAAAAATTGTAAATGTTCCGCAAAATTTATGTGGATATATTATTGGAACAAAGGGGCGAACAATTAAAGATATTCAAGAATTTCATGGTGTTACAATGTTTTTATTACATGAAGAAGCATTTATTATCAAAGATTATGCAGATGGGAGAAAATGGTGTGAACCTTCAAGACCATTAAAGATTATTGGGCCACCAGGTAAAGATGAAGCAGCTGCTGCAGAAGTGGATAAAATGGTCAAACATGGTCAACCTTCAGCAAAGTATGGATACTACATCAAAGGAGGTTTGTTTGTGCATTTTTACATATTTTAATTTTCTTTTCCATATCCTTTTCTTTTAAATCGGTTAATGAAATATTGTTTTAGTATCACCCTTGTTTTTTTAACAGTTTTTTTTCACCACACTATGTCTCTTCTTTTAGCAATAAACCTTTTCAGTTATTTGTTACAAAAATTTGCGAAATCTTCGCATTTACGATTCTGCATCTATTTTGTAAAATTTCCAAAAATCTTTGTTTTTGACTTCAAAATTAATTGCAACATTATTTCACGTAATATTTAAATGTTGTGTTACTAAAAGGACAGCTTGTAAAAACGATAATTTTTGCGAACTTTAGAAAATTGACGAAAATAGAAAATTTTAAAAAATATTTTTGTTAGAGGTTTGTTTCGATTTTACGCAAAATTTTTATTGTCTTCATAATCGAAATTAAGATCTTTCAAGTACTATAAAAAAAATATTTGCTAAATTTATAAAAAACAACGCTGTAATAATAAATATAACATTTAAAAATGTTTTTAAAATTCAAAACAACAAAAAGATGTCGACGACATATTATAAAAATGTGCGCTGGTACAGGAATGAAAATAGAACGAAGAAACATCCGTTGCATAAAAAGCGATCTGTTCTTTCATTTTATGTCATCAACACTCTCTTGTCGCAAAACCACTTTACACCATCTTTAAACATCGCATAAGACTATATGTTTGTCCGCAGGGATGTGTTAAAGAAGAGAACACACATTATGTTTCAAAAAAACTTTTTTAGAAAACATATGTGAATATTTTAATGTAAAAAAATTAGAAAAAAAGCCCTGTCACTATGCCGTTACATTAGTTACAAAATGTTGCCGTGGATTGCAATGCAAATGACAAGAAAACAAAAAAACATATGCAACAATAATAAATTAATGAACAGAGAAAATTGCTTTCATAATTGTTTTAGAAAAATTACAAACGTGTTTCTAAATATATAAAAGTTTTTGCGTTTTTCCTTTGAGATTGTGTTTTTAAATTATAAACTAATTACTGTTTAAATATTGATTCTTGTTCAGGATAACGTACATAATGAAAAAATTTTAAAAGTAGAGACTAATTTTTTCTACTGACAAGCTATTGTAATAAAAAAATGATTTCAAATATTCAGACATTTAATTTTTATCATAAAGTTGTAAAGCATTTACTTTAGCTATTATTTTTACAGCTATGTTTTTTGCTGCAGATTTTTCTTTCTTTTTTAATGTTATTTTCGCAAACAGTCGTTCACTAAATCACTGGTGTGATTGCGAAATATGTTTTTGACAACATGTTTCGCAACAAAAAAGCAAAGTTGCGCATATTTCTATTAGGATTCGCAAACTAAAAATTTTGTTTATGTTTGTGCCCAAGCTTATCAAAGGACCAGGTCGTCCTTTTAGGGTATAGCTCGTCCTTTATGTTTTACATAGCTCGTCCTTGTGGGTCCTAGCTGGAAAATTACAGTATGAAAGTGGTCCCAATGAATTCCCCAAAGTCAAAAACATACATAAGGACCACCTCCAAGCATTTTTAGCTCAAAAAAATTTTATAAGGACGAGCTATTTGCGTAAAAGGACGAGCTATGTAAAAAATGACGAAATTACCGTAATATAGCTCGTCTTTGTGGGTCCCAGAGGGAAGATTATGGTATAAAAGTGGTCCCATTGGATTCCCCAGATCCAATACTATTTAGAGGGACCACCTCCAAGCATATTTACGACAAAATAGCTTTTAAAGGACGAGCTATACCCTAAAAGGACGACCTGGTCCTTTGATAAGCTTGGGCACTGCAACAAAGAGTTTTCTATTTTAATTCATTTATTTAGTGTTGTTTGAATACTTAAAAAAAGCTTGAAGTCTTAAACGAAATTATTAATCAAAATAATTGTGAAATACTGGCTTATTGCTCAAATGAAATGTATCACAGAAGCTAGAAAAATTAAACATTCATTAAAAAATTAAATACGTGTGCAAACAAAACTTTGAGAGAAAAAATAATTCGTGAAAATCTCGAACAAATATTAAAAATTGACTTTAAGTTTGATGTTAATTACATTTTCCTTATAAAATTTTATTTGTGTAGTGAGCTTGTTTGTTTGTTCCTTTCATTATTATGGATCATAACTGCAGTTTGTATAAACTGTTTAAATGGTACTTTAAAAGTTAAACTGATACGCTTTTATGTTTATAGGACAGAATCTTCACAGTTAAAAAGAATAAAATATTCAAAAATCAAAAAAAAAGATGCAATGAAGCAATTGTTGGGATGTTTTCATTTTAGTGTGTTGAAAAATTTGTTCTCAAAGACAGACAACCTTTTCTTTCTCTCCTGTCACTTCTCTTATATAATCGTTGTCTACAAAAAAAGGATCATCACAAAAAGTGTTGAGAATCAATTTTTTAAGCTTTTTATGAAATATGTATGTTGCCTTTATGAAAAAAAGGAGCGTAAACGGCTAACAGAGTTTTTATCAATTATCGCCGGTACAAATAATATGAAAGTGAAAAGTCATGCAAAGAGTGCTCACATAAAATAAAAAATTGAATCTTTGCACATCAATCATACGTTAGCAATCGACAGAAGACAAAAAAGTTTAATGAATCCATGACATGTGTGGCTGTGAAAATTTTAAAATTTTAATATATTTTCTTGTAGTTTTTGTTGGTGAAATCATTTAATTATTACTGACATAATCTAGTTTTCCTCTTTCAAAAAAAGCATTTATCTCATGATCTTTATAATTGAAAAAAGCAAAATTCATATTAAAATATTCAGACATATTATTCTTTAAAAGCTTTGCAGCTGCAATGTTGTGTTTTAATATCGCTAGATTTTTTGTTGGTATTTTCTTTCTTTTACTTTTTCAAAGATTTTTTTCTAGCAATAGATCCTTTGTGATGAATCACTCGCTTATTTACGAAACATTTTGTTTAAAAAAACAGCATCTTTCATTCGTCTATCGATACACTGCAAAAGCATATTTTCCTTAGCCCAAAATTTGACCTTTGCAGCATATTTGAATATTTTGTTTCAAAAGATGCGTGATTGAAACAAATTTTTTATAGATGTTAAAATAATGAATACAATTGATTTATATAACAGTTTAGGATTGTTTTTGATAGCCCACAACAATAATAAATAAAAATAAGAATTGATTAAAAGTCTATCAGCCAAAAATTTAAAAATTACAACTGTGTTTTTGCATTTTTGTTTTCAGTTATTGTGTTAAAAAAATTGTGGAACATAAAATTCTAAAATTCTAGTTGAGAGGCTTCGCTGAAACCTTTTGATTATAGATAATATCTACTTTCATGTATTTAATCTGTTACATGGCTATTTTCTTTCCACCGATGACTATCATGTTAGTTACAGTCTTACTTATTCGGAAGTATCTTTTTTGTTAAAAAATGTATTTTTTTGAATAATACTTTTAAGTTTAATATACTGGTGTATTAGCAATGATTAAAAGCAATTTATTTTTTACAAATGGTTTGCCTTTAAAGCTATAATTACTTTTTTTGTTAATTACTTCATGGTTACACTTTTTGTGCGACAGTAATTACAGATAATTTCACTCACACTTTACGGTAGATGAGGATTAATCTTGAACTGTGTTCGAGAAATTAGTAATTGCATTTCATTATTTTGTAGTGTAAAGAGTGGAAAGGCCTATCACTGTGTCTCATAAAATCTTATTACTTTTTAAAGAGAAATATTAATTTTCAATATTTTAATGATTATAGTAAAGTCTGCATAAATATTTAATTTATGGCATTGTTTTATCAAGCGTAAAAAACATGCATCTTAAAATAGAACATTGCCACTTACTTTCATTCCTTTTTCTTAATTTCAGTATTAGTAAAAAAGATAATAAAAAGAAGTTCTTTTTTTGCTGGTGACTGATTTCCTGTAATTTTGTTTCTTTGTACTCAAAAAGTATAAATACACCAAGGTAGCATCTTTTATGCTACATTAGTATGCTAATATTGCCCAAATTAGTTATCATGCACCTTAAGTTTTTTTTGTCAATTCGATGCTTTAATTTTGTTTACTTTTTCTAGCTGATACAACTCGAACTTTGAACCGAATTAATGGGATTATTGCTGGATCATATGGTTTGATTGCTAATCTTATCCTAATTTTTCTGATTCTTAAATCAAAAACAAAAGCATTTAGAAAAGTATTTTTACAAGTTGCTGTAATTGATCTTCAGTTTGTTATTGTTACAGCAGCCGCTGAACCGGTGAGTGCATTTCTCGTTTTTTAATAAATGGATGTTTTAAGTTTTCTCTAAGGGTATGTTTGGTTAGAGATTGAAATAGACATGCAGATCGTTATCACTGTCGTAAATGGTTTGAGTTCATTCTTTTTCAGATCGTCGTCTTCATCGAAAGCAATGAGCTAATTGTTCAAAATGGCATTTTCCGACATATCTCTCAGCCATACAGCAATTACATAATTTCTGCATGGATTTTTGGATTTTTTTATTGGGTCACAATTAGAAGTTTCGTACTGTTTAATACTTGTTCGAATGTTTGAATATTTAAATAAATGAATAATTATATTATAATTAAATGACAATAAAGAAATTAAAAAATACGACAAAATAAGAAAAAAATAAGCGTTATATTAAAAGATGCATATTCAAGGCTTTCATTTTTTGCCGATTGCCTTCGGCAATCGGTCGGTCGGGGGGCCAACAAAAGTTACCCCCTATTTATCTATGATTCAAAAAAAATACAAAAATTTATAGATTTATCAATTTTGTTTTTACGAATTCTTTAAGGCTTTCGTTTTTAATTTGCTCCAGCGATGTTTCGGACAGAAATACCACTTCCTTTAAATCAACACCATCCATTATAGGAGCATTTGAAAAGTTGAAAAAAATTCTAGTAGCCTCGTTGATGAATTTTGTTTTACAGTTTCCAATCAATGTTTTGAAAAGCATTTCAAAATCATGGTTTTTTAAAGTTGTCGTGGACAAAATGAAAAATATTTCGTGCTTGATGTCGGAAGATTTATGATGAGAAAAACTATTGACCATTTTTTTAAACGGATGTTTAAATGCAACCATGATCTCTTTATCAAGATGAATTATATCATAGCTACTATCAGATGGTGCATCAATAAATATCAGAAATTCTGCCAAATTTTTGTCATCATATTTTGTGTATTCCTGTTCAGTTTTTTGAAAAAATGTTGCCACCGCTCTTTGATCGCTTTCCACAGTAATCTCCTTAACTCCAAAATATTTTTTAGTTTTAAACTTTTGAATTAATTTGAAGCCGTCTTGAGTATCAAGCACCAGCATCGGGATTGTGTTTTCTTCAAAAAATTTGTTCATTGTAGAATAATAATCTTCCAAACTATTAAAGGATTCACCATGCTTGAACCAGTGGTGCAAAGCTTTGAGTTCATTGCGATATATGTGTTTTTTACGATACTCGAATTGTAGGGATTCAATATGTAAAAGTTCAGTTTTTAATATATCCATAATTTGGCTAAGGATCAAGTCATCTTCAGTTGAAGGTCGAATTCTTGTCCCGCTTAATTTAATTTTATTATTTTCAATGCGTTTTCCATTATAAAATGCATTCAAAAATTCCAAAAGAGATGCAAAGTCAGAAAGACTTTTACATTTATATTTTTCTTCCAGTTGTGCAGCAATTTTCAGGCCTACAAGAATAGTCAAGCCACTAAATTTGAGTTTACACTCGTGTTTTTCGGCCTTAACAAATAAACTTGTGTAACCTTTTGTAAAGATGTTTTCGCCATTTACAGTAATATTTTCAACACCATATAAATCTTTCTCATTTTCGTTGATTTGTTGAAGAACATCAGGAAAAAATGGTTGAATTTTCTCTTTATTTTTTTTAAGAATGTCACTTAATTTTTTGAAACATTTGATTTTAAATGAAAGGTATTCAGTTCTTTCTTTCTTTTGAATCTTCCATTCTTCCATCTCTGACCACATTTTATCTAAGCCTAATTCACTGGTGAAAATTCTTTCTTTGTAGGGATTGTCACGTTTGGAATACCCTTTCAAAGCATTCACAAATTCACGAATATTTTGTAAATGAAAGAATGCCTCTGGAGGAATAAATACACATTCATTAAACAAAAATTTATTCTTGTCAGCATAATATTTAATATCAATTTCTGGCTCATACTCTTTAATAAGTTTGCAAAAAATCCTACAATTATCGTATAAATTTTCTTCAGCTGTTCTGCTAACTGAAGTAACAAATTTGGAGTACATGTTTCCATACACAAAACGAAAATTATGTCTGGCAAAAGCTGTGTTCAAAATTTCACTTAAAGTTCTTATCTTTTCCTTTTCATTGAGAAATACGTGAGGGTTTACCCAAATATGCCGATTAAACAGGATAAATCCATTTGGCCCGATTCGGTTTGCGTTTTTAAATATTTTGTCCGCTTCATTCTTTGCGTTTTCGACTTCTTGGAACTGAGGTAATTGTTCAAAGAAAGTCTTTTGTTCATGCCCAAATGTATTTCTTTCTTCACAAAATAATATAATACCTTTCTGACAATAATCAATAAGTTTTTGAAATTCATCAAAACTTCTTATGTTGAGCAATTGTGTTATTGTTATCATTATGCAATTTTGAATATACATACATCCGTTAAGAGTAAAATCCCACAAAATATTCATATTGTTCAGAGAAACAAGAGCAGCATTAAGATTTGCAAATGTGTCATTCGAATTTTGCTTCCAAAAATTGTACATATCTAAGGGAATAGTTTCAAGATTTTCACTGCCCAATGTTATATCAGAAAATTCATTCAAAAGTGGATTTAACTTTCTTGCTACAATGATTGCATTATCCTTTGAAGGTAAATCAAAGATGCTTTTCATGATGTCATCATTATCTGTATTTGACTTAACAGCTTCATCATAAGTAATAGCAATATTGTATATAAAATGAAGATAAGGTGACATTTCCGGTATAAATACAGTAACAAAATTTCCAATTTTGCAATGACCTTTTGAATTAAGTGAAAATAAACACTCAAGCTGTCCATTATTTTGATTTAAAAAAATTTCCAGTTGTTTAACGTGGCTTTTGAGATCTGTTGTTTCTTTCACATTTTCAGTATACTCTCTGTCACGACATAGCATGCCAGATATATCAAGTAAGTATTGATCATTCAAATAGCATTTATTTTTTAAATATTTGTTTAAAGCTTGAATTTGATAAATTACACTTTGTAATTTTACCAAATCTTTGACATTTGACAGCTGATTTATTGTCAAAAGCATAACAGTGCTGTCACTGGCACATTCAACTTGGATCAATCCCGTTGTTGTCAATGTCAAATTTAAAGCATTATTTAAAAAATGTAATTTTGTTAAAATTTCATTTGGATTACTAACAATAAAATTTTGTGGCAGAAGTTTCAGGCATTTAAAGTTCACCAAATCGTCATCTTCAATTACATTCAAAAAAGGATGAAGAATTTTAATAATTTTAAAATATGTTGATTGTTTGGTATCAATTAAAGCAGCTTCTTTTACATTTAGTTGATTTGAGCTTGTAAAATTTTCATTTTCGAGAGATATCCAATTATCTGGAAGAACCGTTTCAAAAACTTCATTATACAATTTTGAAATTTTTAACATTTTTAGTTGGTCTTCTTCAAAAAGTTTCGCAAAAAATTTAGGAATGATTATTAAACTTGAGTTTATCCATAACTTTCCGTTTTCAACAAGCGTCACATTTGTTTCCACTAATTTTTTGTTGTATATTTCTTTGATATTTTTTAAGCTCTGAATTAGATCAACTGGATTGGCATCTGTCATCAGTATGTTCGCACTCAACTTCATAAATGCTGGTTCAACGAAGTATAATTTTGTTTCATTCAAAAATCCAGAAAAATGAAACTTTGGCATTATGTCTTCAAAATCAGCCAAAAGTTGTGAAAAATTTTCTGCATTTTTTAAAGCCCTTACATCTGCTTTTAGAACATTGTTAAAAATTAAAGCAAAAACACCATTGTATATAACTCCCCGGAAGCCTATTTTATTTTCTTTCATTATTCCGCAAAAATATAAAATTTTTTGTATATTCATTTTCAACATGATGGCCAATGGAAAGCAGTTAAAATTTTTCCATGTGAAATATTCTTCAGGCACATTCTTTAAATTAGTGTTTAAAAGTTTTGTAGTTTCTACCAACTCTTTTTGGAATAAACGAATATAGTATGAAAAGCGGTGTTTGGGAAGCTCAGCATCAGTTTCAGAAGTCGAGAGACTACAATAAAGCGGAATTCTTGCTTCGTCGTGAGAGGTTTCACAAAACAATGAAATTGTTGCCAGGAATTTTGTTATATTTTTAATTCTTAAAAACGTTGTTGGACGAATTTTTAAACATTCATCAAAACATATAAATCCTTTGTCAGTAACACGAAATGGAATCCTGCGTAGATTTTGATCTTTAAGTGTTTTCAAGAAGAGTTTTAAATCGTCTTCAGGAGTATAAAATTCATCTAACATAATATTTTCGGGGAAACTCCATTCTTTTAAGTTCATATTGATAAATTCGGCAGTTTCAAATGTGTCATTGATCAACGACAAACTAATTCCTTCTTCAGATTTTAAATGCTTTAAGTAATATGCAAGAGGGAAATATCGATCTTTTTGATCCATGAAAAAATTTGACTTGACAAAACAGCTATCACTAATTTTCACAAAATCATTACATGCTTCATCATAAATGCCATTTTGAGCTAATAAATTGGAGTAAGTTAATTGAACGCGATAAGGGTTTGGCAAACATAGGGCTCTAACGTCTGTAGCAAATTGTATTGGTACTATAAATTGTGACGAACTAATTGATAATAAGGCTTCAGCAATGGAGATAAGCGTAAGTTTTAAGCTATCAGGTAACGGAAATAATCGATTTACAGCAAAAAATGGTGCACCTTCAAAAGTAATAAGAATTAAATTTTCAATTGTTTTGACATTACAAGACTGATGTTCACATTTTGGTAGATGTTTAATTGAGTATGGTGGTAGCGGATCTTCAAATATAATTGTTTCAAACATTACTTTTGCATTATAAATAGTTACGGTCTTGCATTCAATGTATTTCTGGAAATTACTTGTTGTGAAATCTTCTTGTCTCAAAATTCCACAATTTTTAGACAATCTAACAGCATTTTTTAAGAGATCTGGATCATCAATGTTAATTAAAGTGTCGACCGTAAAATTAAAAAATTCTGAAACTCTGTATGTTCCATCCCACAGTGGTGTTACTTCAATTCCATGGTCACGAATTTTTTGAATAATTTTTATTATTTCAGATGGATGCTTTTTTCGGATAATATTTGTTGGAATAATTTCAAGATATTCTTGCTGTAAGATTTCATCAGCGATTTCCGATATAAATGGATACAACATTTTTGATAGTTGTAAATAATTAGATTTGTGTTTTTGAATGTGCAAAAAAGAATACATGTCATTGACATTGATAGTCGTATCAGATGCCAAACTTTGCATCCGGCAACAGATTGGGGTTGTTGAAAAGCATTTGAAATAACATATTGCAAGACGAATGACATTTGCATTGTTCTTTAGAAGCAGGTTTAAAACCGGAACATATACTTTCAAGCATCGACTAAAAATAAAGCAATCATCAGGACTTAATTGGATTCGAAATTCCTTTAATATTTCTGTTATATTCATTTCAGCAAATTTATTTAAAATATTCATAACCATTTCCTTATGAGTTTCTTGATTTTTCAAATTCTTAATAATAATTTTGTTTTGTTGAATAGTAATTTCCTGTTTTGTTTTAGTTTTCATAGCTTTAATTTTGTCAAGAAGCTCAAACAATAGATTTGGATCATGCAAACCCAGTAAGTGTTCGTTGTTAATTTCAATCGTTCCATTGATTGAAAATGTTTGATTTTCAATATTTCTTTCAAAATTTGCACAAAATGATGTCGTTGACAAGTTTCGGATAGAAAATTTGGTATACTCCTCATCGTGTTCAAATATTAAGTTACGAATTTCACATCGTTTCTTCAAATTTTGGCATATTTGGCGGTAGCACCGAACATAATTTATATGATATGCATCAGATGATTCCATACGTTCCTAAAAAAAAGTTTTTTTTGGCTTCCAGTATCTCAAAAAAATCCAGGAACATACTCTAATTTCAGTCATTTCATTTCTTATTCTTTCTTTTTCGAGACTTGTTGGTGTCTAAAAGTTATCAAATAAATTTTTATTTGTCTTTTCATGCAACGAACCTTTAATCTTATTCTTTGATGTATAGGTTGATATGACTTTATTATGACTTCACTCCATTTTGGATAGTTTTTTAAAAATTTGGCGGATGCCAACACTTGTCGTTGCTGAGTTTCCGTAGCAAATTCAACAATAAGTCGTCGAGGAGTAAACTGAGAATTTCCACAGCGAGCCATTTTTTGAATATCAGCAGCCGTGACATTAATCGCAAACAGAATTTGTGTAACTGTGTTTGTGTCAGAGTTTCTCCGTTCGTCTTCATTTCCCATCGGTTCTTCTAAGTTAAATATCACTATTGATTTCTTGTCTTCATATTGAGTTCCTAATGTTTGTGAATCTCCGGAAGTAGCGGATGAATCTCTATCGTTCTTATTTCTTTGTAAAAGATTACTTTGAGCTGCCGTCTAAAAATTTTCAGTAATTTTATTCAGGAAAAAGAAAGAGTTATTTTTATTTTTGGGCTTTTATATCTGGTATTTTTTTAAAGCAATGATAAACGTTTTTATAAAAACAAAAATATGCTGGTTAAAACAAAGTCGTCGATTGAAAGAATTGCTTTTTTTAGAAAAAACTCTTTTTTGACATACTAGAGTTTTCGTTAACATAACTGTTTTTTTAATGGCAGAAACACTTATTCGAACGTAATTTTCATTAGACTAGAAAAAAGCACTTGAGTGGGTTTAATAACTCTTTCCTCTTCCTAATTTTATTCAACTTGATAAATTATTATTTGAAACCTTTCTACTTACAGAATTATCTGCATCATCATCAATTTGCTTCTTGTTTGTAAATGTAAAAGTATAAATTCCATTAGTGTCTATTTTGAATGTAAAATCAATAATTTTTTGATAAGGAAGTTCAAAACATTTTTTGTAAAGACCGTGGCTCTAAAACATCGTTTTAATATTTTCTCTTGTTCAGAAACAAAAACCATTTCTAAATTTTTTTATTTTACTTACCATTTTTAACACATCAGAATTTGATTCCCTTATTAATTTTTGAGAATTTTCTACTGGCAGTTGCTGATATTTTTTAAAAGATATAAGTTCTTTTTCTCCCAATTTTAAAGTAATTCTATCATCTAAGACATTCTCCACATCAAGATGAGCAAAATCGGGATCACCTGATGTTATTCGAGCTTTCTCTAGATATCCTTTAATCCAACAATTAGGATTGACATTGTAAACAAAAAATTTACAATCTGATATTTTTCTAAAATTTACTACATTTATTCTGTTATAATGAAGTACAACTTCAGGTCCTTTATTCATTTTCGATTCAGTTACAATATTTTGCAGCTCATTCAGTTTTGAAGAATCAGCTTTCCATTCACCAATAAAAATAGGTTTTTGATCGTATATTTTCCATACATAATAATTACTGGACAATTCTATCCAAATAACATCGTCATTTAGTGGTTTGAATTTTATTTGTGAAATTACATGTAAATATAAAGCTCTTCTGGAATTAATAATTTCAACATTTTTAAATCCGCATTTTAGTCCTTCTTTAAAAAGTCTTTTACGGATTTCTTGGCTGTCTGAATTAAGCAAATGAATACAACCTTTTTCAGGTTTTCCATTTATTTTTGACCTAAACTCTTCAAACATTAAATTCACTTTTGCATTGTCATTTAGAGAAACTAAAAGAACTCTTTTTATTAAGATATGTAATAGCAGTATAACAAAATACCTTCCGTAATTTTAGAACCAACAATACGTTTTTGAGCTGCGTTGTAGCTTGATAATTTTCCATGTAGCATATCGATTCCGACATGTGCGACCATATCAAACGCAAGATTAAGATCTTGTTGTAATTTTGATGTAAATTTGTTATAAACAACATTTTCACGCATTGCATTTTCTGTTTTTAGTAACGCTGCTTGGATAGGGAAATCTTCTTTTTCGAAGCTAGCTAAATTTATAGCTATCCATTCAATAATATCATATTTATCATGTTCTGCTGCCATCTGGAGCATTGTACTATTAATACAACCGATATTTCTGTGTTGTGTTGCATTCAAAAAAATATTTTTGATCGTTTTTCTGCAAACTGTTTTGTTGTTTACATAATAATCCTTGCATAAAACATGTGAAGCAAATGCCGCTAAAAACCGAGTTTTTTTGCTTTTAACTGCATAAAATAAATCTTTGATCGTATGCAAAATATTTTTGATGGTTGCGTCTGTGGTTAAATCTTCTGCAGAATTTCCATGAGAATTTATCACATTATATGGGATACCATGCTCCAGTAAAAATAAAGCTGTTTCATGACATTTATGTTTTACAGCATGATGTAACAAAGTGTTTCCTTCTGTGTCACGGATGTTAGCCATCAAAATGTATTTAAAAACAGCGAGAGAGCTATGATCATTAATAGCACTTTTAAGTCCTTCGATGTCATTATTCACAATGTATTCATAATATTTTTTGTAACAGTAAAGCAAATTTTCATTTTTTGACGAAAATGTTTTACTTAGATCAATCTTTAGCTCTATTCCTGCTTTTAACAATTCTAAATAACTTAGAGTACTTGCAGCTTTCATCTGACAATCTAATACAGTATCATTTTTTACTGCTTTAATTGCAACGGCATACTTACTTGAAAAGTCTTTATTGTCACTTTTTTTTATCAATTCCTTAGTATTTTCATCAAAGAACGCACCATTTTCCAGAAGTTTTTTAAAAACTTCAAAGTTATTTTTCTGTATGGATATATTGAGTGGCTTCTTTTCTTTATTTCTCATCTTATGTTCACCATCAGTTTCTGAATGGCTGACGTACTCTGAGTTGATGATATACGGAAGATACTTTTTGCATTTGTTAATATATATTTCAATGACATGTTTTATTTCATCTTCATTTCCTTTTTTGAGAACAACATGCATTAAGGTTTGTTGTTTGTAATTACGTGCGTTGAATATTGCAGGAATATTTGTTTCGTTGTAATGTACAATTTTTAAACTAAATGCTTTTTCAACTTCTGTGAGCAAATCATAAGCATTTGTACCAGGACAAATTTTTTCAATAGGTATCTTAAACTCATAATCAATTGAATTATATACAGCACCATGGGTTAACAGTAATCGCGCAATTTTTACATTATGATTAACGTAATGCAATGGTGTTTTTCCCTCTTCATCTTGCGCATTTATAGTATTATTCTTTTGCTGAAGAAGAATTTCTACGAGTTCCAGATAACCCTCTTTAACAGCAAAATGCAATGGAAATTTGATTTCAGTAAGTTTCAAACCATACTTCAAGCTCAAATAATATGCCACCTCATTCCTTTTTTGACTTAAAGAATAATCAAGAAGTTCCTGCGTCGTATTATTGTCCATGAATTGTTCAATGAAGTTTATGATTGTGGATAATTTAAATGAATTCTTAATAGCTGCTTTTACTAAATTCAATTTGTCATTAAACAATTTTTTTAAATCTGGGAAATAATGTGTTAAGCTGCATTTGATTTCTTCATTTGACAGTGATTCCATAAAAGTAAAGACAAAATCGTATTGGTTTTGTTCAATTTTGTCAAAGTGATTTTCTAACAAATACTGAATAAACACATTCTGCGAATATTTTCCTGCAACAAAAAGAAGTGAACAATAATCTATTATTTCTTCGTAATTCCCCAAAAAATACTTAAAAGTATTAAAATGATCATGTACTATTGCGGCTTCAAGTATACAGGTAATATATGAACATTTCTCATCAAATTCTTGCTTTTTATATGACCATGTTGCAGTGTTTGCGCCGACATTAATCAGTGCGATAGTAACTTCTAATTTTTCTTCATCAGTGTAATAAGCACTTTTGTTCACCAAATCAAGTAGTGTTAATGTAGGTTTCAAAAACAGCTTCAAATTATCTTGTGACACATTTTGAATGTCAGCATTAAAATAATTTGAAGCCATCGAATAATCGACGTAATACCTTTCAATGGCTTTCTTGATAAATTTAGACTTTATCATATTTTTTGTCCATTGTGGATCGTAAAGAAATCCAATAGATACCATAAAACTAAATGATTTTGGGATAGTTTTAAATATTTCCGGATATATTGTAACGTTTTTACGAAGAAATAATAATTTTTTGAAAATCTCGAATTCGGTGGATTTGGAGAAATTGCTAATCGCAAGGTCATCAATATAATCTGTTATTTTTAAAACTAAAAATTTATTCTGTCTTGCAAAATGTTCTTCCTCAAGTTCCAGCAGATACGGAGTTAGCAAAATGTCAATGAGATTTCCTCTTTGATTTTCTGCCGCGATTTGCATTGCTGTTCTATCTATTCCACCATCAAAAGGAAAAGAACAATAATATTCATAGTTTTTTGTAATTAAACATTTGACAATATTCTCATAATTCTGTTCCACTGCATAGTTTAATAATGATGTGTCTTGTAAAATTCTGCATAATGTGACCTTTTCTTCGTCCAACAATTCAAGAACAAGAAATTCAAATATTTTTGAGTTTTTTGATATTACTGTATTGATCACTCCAAAAAAGAGTTCTGCCGAAAGCGTTAGATTTGTAATTAGAAACGTTGCAGCAAAATATTCAGCAAAAATAGAATGTGTAAAAATAATTTTATCGTCTATAATGTTAATGAAAAAATAATTTTCTATATTATCAAAGAGATCTTTCTCGACATTTTGTTCATCAACTTGACACACATTTAATAACCTTTCCAATTGCGGAGTTGAATATTGTAACAGTTTTTGTATTGCAATTATTTGATACACTTTAAGAAGTTTTTCAGTTTCAACAGTTTGAAGCAATTTCATCGAGTGATTTATTTCAATAAAATAGTGAATTGTATGCAACAAATTTGTGACTTCTTCATGAATGATGTTGTGTGTAAAAGTAGTTAATAAAATATGAGGTTTATAAAGCTTTTTGTCTGTCAAGTGAAACTCTTTGGGCATTTCTTGTTCGTCGCTGCGAGTTTTATAATACAAGAAATAATCCGCAAGTATTGATAAAAACAAAGGTGAACCTGGTGGCAACACATTTTGTTTAAAAATCATGCTACTTTCAGACTCTCTGTAAAATAGATCCGCTTTTTCACTTGAAATCAAATGTTGTTTATCCCAGTATTTTTTGATAAATTCCTCTGATTCTATAGACTTTAAGACATAGCTTTTAGTTTCAATATGATATTCAAGAATATGTTGAAATTCTGGTGTCGTTGTAATAATTAATTTATTACTTCCAGCAATGATTTTTTTCAAAAAATGCAACACCTTTTGATGATAAGAAAATGGAATTTCTTCAAATCCATCAACAAGTATACACAATTTTCCTTCATTGTAAAAGTGTTGAAATAATTTTTTTTCAAAAACCAGATTTTCTTCAGGCGTTAAGTTGGAATAAGATGACTTTGTTAGTAATGATTGAAAAAGTATGCTCCCAAAATCAAGATCTTCGTTATCGGAGTCAAAAAAATGTATTTCATAATCATCACTTTCATTGAATTTAAGAGTATCTAATAAGTTGCAATAATTTTTTAACTCGATGGTTACTATCCATTTCAAATCAGTTTTATTCTGTCGAACCATCTCCGACAGTCTTGTAAGAAGAGTTGTTTTTCCCATCCCTAGTGGACCAACAATAATGATAGGTTCATCATCAAATTCTAACAGTTCTTTTTCAGAATATGATTCTTGATTGTATCCGTTTTCCTTCCTGAAGCTTCGCGAGACGTAAAATTTTTCATCATAATAGCATGTAAAGCTAGAATACTTTCCAATTACAATTTCTTCTCCTTTAAACAATTTTTCGAGTAAGTCTGATGTGATTAATTCTTCCGATTTTGGGATGATATCACTTATTGAAGCTTTTTTACTTTGGAAATTTACAGTAAGATAGTTTTTCAAATTTGTCAACCATTTTTCATACTCTAAGTGATCATTGTAAAATTCTATTTTGTCTTGCTTTTCGGTGACAAGTGTTAATGTATTTTCTTTTGGCACAATTATTACAGCTTTGGTTTTTATTTTTTCATCATTCAGAAAGTGATATAACTGAAGATGATTTTCTCGTTTTACGTTTCTACTTTTTTCATCATCCCTGATAATAAGATGATTACCTGACAATACAATGGCACTATTTTCATTTGCAAAAAAAGCTCGTAAAAGCGAGAGTGGGATAAATATGTGGCTGTTGTCAGACTTTCTAACCGTTATTTCGGCGAGATGAGGAAACGAAGATGTTATATACATAATAAGCTTTTCGGATTTGAAAAAATCTGACAACTTGTCTTGTAGATATGAATTTGGTTCCTTGTCAGATAGACATTGGAAATCCAGAGTGGAAATCGAAGACATCTTTTTGGCCTTTGTTATGAAATTTTCAATCATTTCAAAGCCAGTTTTATTTACATTTGAATAATAATGTTCTTTCAACATCTTTTGAGTATTTTCAGTTGTATTTTTACTAATGAATTCAGCGTCCAATATTAAAAAATTTTTGCCGAGCTCACATTCTACGATTTCGTTTAGCTCAAGTTCACTGGGTTGATTAACAGCTAGCACAAACTTTTGAATAAACATGTTGACTTGATCATCCAGATTTATTTGATCACCAAATATTTCAAAATCTGTGTAACATACTCTTTGCTTATCGTCGCTTCCAAAAGTAACGGATAAATTTAAAGTAATGTTTTTAATGAATTCCAAAGATTTTTCTTCATTTTTGCCGTGGATATTTTCCACTTCATTTAAAAACGCCAAACGAAATTTATTAGCTTCAGCAGTTAATAGTTCTCCACCGATTAAAAAATTTGCATGAAACTTAGACGTACTTTTATCAATGACTTTTTCGTTTATTAATGCAACATGGTACAGTGCCAATAATGAAGCATTTAAAGTTATTTTCCTGTCATTAGCTGCGTAGTTTAACAGTTTTTTTGCTAAATTATTCATGTCTACAGAATTTCTTAACATGTCGCGTACTTCAACAATTTTGTCATCTATTATTACATATTCCAATGATTTTTTCTTATAAAAGTTCTTTGGAAAAAGAATATTGCTGTCAACATTTTTAAAAAAGTTGTTGATCATTGAATCAACGCCTGCATTTGTGTACAACATAAAACTTTTTATCTGATTTGCTTTGAAGTTTTTCTTGATTTGATAAAAAACACAAAAATATTTTAACAGCGAATTTTTGGATCGTTGCCAAAAGAATTGTTTTGAAGGAATTTTCGTTTCACTATTTCCAAAGAGTAACAACTGAAAAATCGAATAAACAGGCATATCATTAACAGTATCCGTTTCAAGAACAAAAACATCATCAAACTTTTGAATATCCTCTTTTTCCATCAACGTTTTGGTTAGACTAACATAATTGTGCTTTTTTAAAGCCAGTAAAAGCAATTTTAAGTTAAATATGAATAAACGTTGCGGTGAAGTAGAATCGATAAGTTCTTTTTCATCAGTATTTAATGGCATAATTTGAAATTTTCTGCAATTTCTTGTAATATCTAAACGGAAAAGTTACAAAACGACTGACATTTAAGGTGGAAATTTCAATATGTATTGTTTGAAAATTCAAGAAAAAGGTTTTTTAAGATCTGAGAGGTTTGATTTTTAAGCAGCCATATTCCATTTAATCTCTCTGTGAAACATATTGTAAGTAGCACACGATGAAATTCACTTTTAATTAAAACATGTTTAATATAGAAATATTTATAATGTACAGGGTGGTCTTTTATTTTTGCCCCTCGTATTTTTGACGAGAAATCGCTCTCTTTAACTTCTGGAAGCTCATATTTGGTGGGAAGGGTCACCACTGAGGGGAGCATCTTTTGCATATAAAATTTTGGCATTTGGGAACACAACGCCAAATGGCGCCAAATTCAAATTTGACCTCGAACCAGCTCGAACTTAGCATATATTATGAAAATCTAGACTCTCCTACACACAATGGTCGAAAAATCAAGTCTCTAGCTTCAAAAATGACAAAATGGCAGCCATTTGAAAATTTAATCTAAATTGGGAAAAAATATAAAAAAATTTTTTGATTTTCTTTAGCAAAAGTTGATTTTTTCAATCGGCTGCCATTTTGTCATTTTTAAAGCTAGAGACTTGATTTTTCGACCATTGTGTGTAGGAGAGTCTAGATTTTCATAATATATGCTAAGTTCGAGCTGGTTCGAGGTCAAATTTGAATTTGGCGCCATTTGGCGTTGTGTTCCCAAATGCCAAAATTTTATATGCAAAAGATGCTCCCCTCAGTGGTGACCCTTCCCACCAAATATGAGCTTCCAGAAGTTAAAGAGAGCGATTTCTCGTCAAAAATACGAGGGGCAAAAATAAAAGACCACCCTCACCCTGTATTTCTCAGCAATTATTAAGCCATAGAAAAGCATAATATAGCAAAAAACCGCATTTTAAATTTTTTAGTTTAACTTCATCGTCAGCTACTTTATAGGCTTATTAAACGGTGGTTATCCTTCATAAACATATACCAGTATACTTAAGGTAATCTATGTGAATAGACGTACGAGATGGAGGTGGATTCTGCTGCTGATATTTTGTTCCTGGTTACCCCATAGCCATGAGAACATAAGGGCAACATAAGGATACTTTACTCCAGCTGATTATCAATAATGCAACAGTTATTAATCGCCTGCTACTTTAGCTATATTCATTTAGCTATTAAATCCCAGGGAAGAGGATTACGCAGCTGTATTTTTACCTGAATGCTACCCTATAGTAGCCAAGTCTATGTGCAAAATATTGGCTCGAAACCTCACCCTAAGTTGGAGGTGTCTATGGTGAATAATTTCTGCAATGATTTCTATTATATTGCATTTTTGATATGTTTCCACAAGCAGCAAATGATCAAAAATCTTCTCAAAAAAGATTGCTAATAATAAACACATTTCTCACTTCTGGTAAACTCCCTGTATTGGATAGTCATAGAATCGGTTTTAACACTCAATATTTTGCCAAATTGGTTCTCATTGTTAGCGAGTTTATGGGCAAAATATGGGGCTGAAGCTCTCTCTCTCTCTCTTAAGTTGGAGACGTCTACTCCCTCCAGTTTTTTTGTCTTACTTTTGCAATTAAAACTTACCAATTTTGATTGTTCGAACGTCCATGGAATTGTCTCGAATATCTTTTTTGAACTTTAAAATCCTAAAAATTTATTTAAATTTTTTGTAGAGAAAACAGTGTTTGTAAAATTATTAGTACTGAAATCGCATACCTATGCAATCTTAAAAGCTCATTGTCACCATGATAATTACTTAAATTAGTTTCATTATCGGTGAATGCTTCATAGGGCATATAAAGTGAGTAACATTTTACTGCGTTTTCCCATTTGTGTAACAAAATTTTGAATTTTTCATTTGTGATGATTTCTTCATCTGCGTTTTCGACGAAAGTTTTAAAATATTCATAGGATTGTTTGACAAAAATGATATCATTTTTTTCCAATGAATGAAAGAAAGTAGTAGTTTCTTTTATAAGAATTGGAATACAATTTAGGAACTCTTGGAGTTCATCACGCTGATATTTTAATATTGTCAAATTTCTATAAATTTTAGGAGCCGAATGAGTTTTTAAACTCGATGAAAATTCTGACACATTAATTTTGTCCATGACACTTGTTTTATAATAAGGTTGCTAATGTTGTCGCTTAAACTTGCCACAACCTGAAATTAATGGCATGATAAAATGTTTTGAAAAAAAATATAACCGCACGCATATAACACTTTAAAGCCTCATAAAAAAATAAAAAAAAAATTTTTTTAACAGTAACATGTTATTTTTTCCCTACAATTCAACTTTTAAGAGAAGAAATTAAATATTTAAAAATAATTCAATATTTCCGGTTATAGGGGGAGTTGTATTTGATATAAATTTTTTCTTGTAAGATTTCCTGAAAAAAATCACTGATTAAGACGGTTTTTTTCGTCCACTGGAGCGGTTTTGTAAACAAAAAAACCGCTTCAGTGAGTGCTTTTGTGTTGATGAGATCGTCACGTTTTTTTATAAAAAAATTGCTATTAATAGAAATGCGACTTTCCCTTCAAATATACTTTTAGAAAACTGACTGAGTTCAACTTCTACTTTTTCTCTTCCTTTGAAGCATTGTGGCAATATCAATTTTAAGAATGAAAAAAAAGAAAATTATATAATATGATGAAAGGTGTTGAAACGCGAGCTATCATCACAAGACGTTTTCTTAATGCTTTTCTTTTTGCTTCTCTTTTCTTCACAAAACATTTTGCTTTCAAAGTCAGTCGACAATAATCGTAGAAAAAAAATATTGTTGCGTTCTCACTGATTGACCGTCAATGCATAAAAAATGATAAAAGTCTTTTTTATAGAACACACCTTAACAGACATTAACAGTTAAAATATGCTTACACACAACAAGAAATTTAAAACAATTTTTTCTTTTCTTTTTGCTTATCATTTCTTTCGCAAAAAAAATTTTGCTTTTAAAGTCAGCCATGGAAAAAAAATATTGCTGTGTCCTCACTGATTGACCGTCAATGCATAAAAAACGATAAAAGTTTTTTTATAGAACACACCTTAACAAACAATAACATTTAAAATATGCTTACACACAATAAGACACTTTTTTAATAGATTGTGCTTTTTCAAGGTGTGGTTTTCATCGATTTAAAATTATGTCTTTTTTCAAACCACCTAGTCAATCCAAGAGAATGCAAAAAATGACTTGCTTCGACTAATGCAAGGAACTATAGTGATAGTGAGTTGATTGACAATTTTTTAAGTGGCAATATGAGGGAGGGGTCAATAGCTCCTAATTAGTAATGACAAATCCCCGAGGGCAGTTTTTATGATGATCTTTAACACAATAAGAAAGTTGAAACCACTGTTATTTGCTTTCAGTGTGCCAAAAACGGCCAACAATATGGTAGGAAGTTGACTGTTTTTACCTGGGAACTTTTCGAATACTACCCTTTAATCGCTCCGCGCTCATGTATTTTTGCGAAAACCGCCCCATCCACAAAATGGTCACGGCGGTTTGCTCCGTGGATAGGAGAAATCACGTTATTGCCTAAAGCCTTTTTTTTATTGTGCCTATCATGCTTTATTTTTGTATGCATCTAATAGAATAAATTCAATATCGACTAAAGTTGATCGTCAATGTAACACTATAGAAAAAAGGTCGAATCACACATTGTCTTGCACGTCTCTAGTTTTAAATTTTCAAAATAATAAATATAAAAATTCAACTTTTTTAGGACCAATATTATGAAAATATTTGGGAATTTTGTTATCACCTATGTATCCGATAATATACGTGAACAAATTATTAATTTTTTTAAACCACATGAAATGCTTGACGGTGTAATTTTAACTATTGATGAGCTGGAATATAGGCGATTAAGTTTCGAAGAATGCCGCGAAATGAATTGTTGTTCAATTAATGGGTAAATTTAGTTTTATTTTTCAAATGAAAGTAGTTACTTCAGCATACCTCGTGTTAAGACCAACATAGGTCATATAAAGTTGAAAGCAGGCAAAAAACCATATGTTTCTTATTATGGCAACCTTTATAAAGATCGAAAATTTTCTAATAGTGAAATTGACAACGATATTAATTTTGACGAAACTAGGATTAAGGAGCTGGATCGGTGGTTCAAAGAGGAGTAAGAAAGAATGTTATAAAGGAAAACTACAACATTTTTCAGGTATTTCAAAACAAATATGAAAACATATGAAGACTTTCATAAATGTTGTGGCACTTTATCATCGGCTAGGTTAATGGAAATAAAAGCAATTTTTCCATTTTTCTTGGCATTAAATCGTAGAGATAAAGAAAAATGGAAATGTGATGACACAAAATGTTTCCACAATATTAAATTTAAAAAACAACCATTCAGAATAGAATACTGCAGCGAAAAACCTATAAAATCACACAAAGAACGGTTGAAATGTAAAAAACCTACAACAACGACATTTGTAATTCATCAAGGGTTAATTCTTTTACTATTTAGTTCAAATAATTTTGATAACAAAGTAAAACTAATATTAGCTATTTAATTGTTTCATTACAGATGAAGCAAGAAGAATATAGAAAAATGTTTCTTTTTAGATTTGATCCACTCAACGTTGCAGCATATATTGGTTGTAACAAACCCTATGTTTTGCAAATCAATGACAATACAAATATTATTCATGACAGTGGCGGAAAAAACGCACTTGAAATACACAATCCAGATAAGCTTTTTGCAACAAAGGTATTTTTAATCAATAACATAATAAGTTTTTCAGTAAAAACGAATGCTTATATAAAAACAATGTCATTAGCGTTAATTAGTGTTATTTATCCGTTTTATGAAAATAGCTGAAACGAAAAATTTCCGTTTTTTGGGAATTTAACCGTTCTCAATAAAATAATAAAATATGAAATATTAATTAATAAAAAAATATTACAAAATTCCATAAAAAATACTATTTTTTGCGAAAAATAAATGATGTATTTAATTTTTTCTTTATTTTAAAAAAACTTTTTTTAAAATTCGATTTGCGAGAACTTTTTTGCAACGGAACGTTCGAACGTGAATTTTACGGCAAGAAAATTACTGCGTAAAGGGAAATGGGAAATAAGAAAGCTAAATGTTGCATCAAATGAAAATACTAAGTTCTTCCAATTTCAATTATTTATAAGTAAACTATTTAACATACGGATAATATTATTAATATTCTATACTTAATTCATCAATAGCTGATAAATAAAGCTTTTAATCACTCTTTTTGTTTTACAAACACTGTTCACATCGTTCTAATTTTTAGAACAAAGATCGTGATGTTAGAAACACAAGTAATGCTTTTAAGTTTCATAATTTGTATGACAGCCCTTTTTTAGTATGGAATGTACTTTACACTATTGTAATCGATATCATTACTTCGAACGAATGGAAGTCATCTGGCATTAAAGCAGATACTGATAAATATGATTATGGTGAAATTGGTTCATTGATCGCTTTTACTTTTAAAAAATTGGAAGAACATAGTAATTAAATTCATTATTTTTTAACCTCATTTTACTTTTGTTATAGATCCAAATGAACTTATTGACACGTATCTTACAAACAGAACGGAGCACATCAAATACATTTCGAAAGTATTCGAATTAGTTAAAAAATGTAACATTGAATTTGCTGAAAAGGATGCAAAACATCTGGGATTTAAAAACAGTTTCCATGCAGCAGATCATCTTTACAGGCATTATGATGGCATAAGTCAGTATAATTAAAACTTTCCTTTACATATTTATCTTGCAGATTTAAAAGAAACATTTTTAATGATTTTTTTAGGGAAAGTGATCACAGAGGAGAACCTTAAAACGCCACTTTATGATGATCCATTAAAAGAATATCCCAAAGACTTTCCTGACAATTTAACGAACATATCCGACATTAAAAAATGCCTTGTCTTGTATTTGCATGTTGTGCCATTTCAATACCGAGACAAAACTTTATCTAAAAAAATAATAGAAATCCATGTTCGTTCAGACATCGATGGTGGTGGTTCACATATAACTACAATACATAAAAAATTAAGTAATTAAATAGATGTTATTTGCGGCGAACGAACATATTTAATAATTTTCCACTCGTGTCATATTTTAAATTAGTATGTAGAGCTTTGTTATTTTTTAATAAAATAATGTTATTAGAAATAAAAAATATACTTGAAATAAATATAGAGTACAAAAGCTTGAGCTGAGAGAGTTTTGCTGTCGAAGTCATCTGAGTGGGAAAAAAATCTAAAAAACCGTAAGACAAGCCACTTTGCATTCACTTTTTTGTTTTAAAAATAATTCTTGTATATGTACAGGGTGTTCGAAAAAAATTAACCACCCTTTGTAATTTTCAAACAACAGCAATTAAATTTTTACAAATGATTTGCCTTTAAGGCTACAATTATTTTTTATAATTGTTAGTTAATGGTTGTATTTTTCATGCTACAATAATTATTTTTATAATAATTTCACCCACATTTTACTGCTGTTGATGATCCCTCATTTGAATTTGCCGATCACACTTCTGACTCTGCATGGCCTGCATGGAAAGTTTATCGCAAGAAATTTTTGGATGAAATGATAAAAAGTTTACAACATTATTATGATGATGAAAACTTGGAAGACTTTGAATGCTTGAACCCGAAAATTATTGAAGTTAATGTGGAACAAATGTGGCAAAGTTGAAACAAAGAAACTGAATTTAAAAGCTTTCAACTCAAACAAAAAAGGAAAGTATATATAAGAGGTTTTTTCTAACTTTCAAGCATTTTTAAAAACCGTTCGGATTTGAAAAAAATTTTTTTTCTCAGATTTGGCTAATTATTGGTATATATAGCATTTTGGGGTCGAAAAACTCGAATCTGAAGTCATTATTTAATTTCGGTGCACCGGTGCAGAGCTACAGTAATCCTGGTGCCAAAAAATTTGCATAAATGTTTTTTCGACGATATATATATCATTCGACGCGCCTCGATGAGTTGATCATTTTTCTTGTTTATGTCAATACTCCCCGACCATTTTTAAGAGGTGTTTCCCTGGTTTAAAGATAGGCGTTTTTATTCAAGGTCACAAAACATGCAAAAATCATCGGTCGGGAAAGGGTTTTTTTGCTGGAATGTTGTTCCCCTAACCTTATTTTTTATAGCTATGAAACACGTCAACCTTGTTTTGCATGTACTCCAGCACCATGTCGGAGGCAGAACTCACGGTATATGCAAGATATTGACATCAGAAATGCTAATTTTTGTGCTTTTGTATGTAGTTAACAATTTTAAATTAAAATTGCGTTATATAACTCATTATTGCATTATCCATAATTTTGACGTTATTTTACCCTAGCACTAAAATTCAAAATTATTGATTGAGTGTTTATTGATTTCAGGTTTGTGTCATATATGGGAAACATGTCCTCCCATCATTATAAAAGCAATTGCGACCATAATTTTGTAAGAAAAAAATAATTTTTTAGTGATTTTGTATGGAAAAATATGCCGATATTCAACTGGCTACCACATTAAAACCACCATTCCCCATGGCTTGAAATTGACCCTAACCCTTCTAGACATGCATTATTGTGTCCCAAATGTCACAAAATATTGATATCTTCCATTATCCATCATTTGGTAATACAGTGAAAATAAGCTAAAAATAGCTAAAAATCAACAGATCCGTAAGAATCGATAATGACCCATATTAAGTACTAAATGCATTATTTTGATATTTTTGCATGTGCACAACATTATTAAAGCATCTTTGCATGTGTTTTTCAAGAAAAATTAACATTTTTAGACGATTTCCTTTTCATATCCATGTTGCTAATTTTTGAGATTTCATATGGATGCCATATCGCCCGCCGTTATCCAAAAATGCCCAAAATCACCCAGCATGCTCTAATATCATGGTATTTCATGATAAAAGTTAATTTATGTCAATATCTTGCATATACCGTGAGTTCTGCCTCCGACATGGTGCTGGAGTACATGCAAAACAAGGTTGACGTGTTTCATAGCTATAAAAAACAGCTTATGACTCGTTCGATTTTTTTGATATTGAGCACAGTTATGTAACAAGGTTAGGGGAACAATATTCCAGCAAAAAAACCCTTTCCCGACCGATGATTTTTGCATGTTTTGTGACCTTGAATAAAAACGCCTATCTTTAAACCAGGGAAACACCTCTTAAAAATGGTCGGGGAGTATTGACATAAACAAGAAAAATGATCAACTCATCGAGGCGCGTCGAATGATATATATATCGTCGAAAAAACATTTATGCAAATTTTTTGGCACCAGGATTACTGTAGCTCTGCACCGGTGCACCGAAATTAAATAATGACTTCAGATTCGAGTTTTTCGACCCCAAAATGCTATATATACCAATAATTAGCCAAATCTGAGAAAAAAAATTTTTTTCAAATCCTTATGGTTTAAGAAAGATACTTTACTATTAAATGCAAGTGAATGTCAGTGTTATAATGTAATAAAATATTTGTTAAACTTCAATATTATGGTTTAAAAAAAAGATACTTTACTATTAAAGTAAAATGCAAGTGAATGTCAGTGTTAAAATCATTTTATTATCATGTAATAAAATATTTGTTAAACTTTCGTTAAAGGTTTCATCACATTATTAAAATTAATACTGACTGCTGTACTGCTTTTGGATTTTTTACGTTTTACAAAATTAACAATGTGTTAAAAATATTCTAATAGATCACTAAATAGCGGTTACAAAAAATTATTTAAAGATTTAAAAAAAAATTTAATTAGAATTCAGTGCCATTTTTAGCAACACTTTTAAAGATTGTGATTTGAAATGAAGAAAATTGAATACCATTGTGCTGGTTAAAAAACTTCTCCACAATAATCGAAAAAAATCAATGTTTTAGCTGTGGTAACACACTTTTTTTCAGGTGATTGTGAATAAACAAAGAGAATCAATTTATTCGCACTTATACACATTTTGCGCAATTTCATCAGCTGCTTTTTCTTTACATTTTCACAAAAAGAAACAAAAATAACGATATTTCATTTTTTGGAGAAAACACACAGCTTTAAAAAAGCGCAGAAATAGCAGAAAGTAAAAGAAACAATTTATTTTTTCTTATTTCTGCATAACATCTCCTAAAGGGTGATTTAATAAAATTTGTGCCTTTTCATTTTTTGAATTTTTATGCTATCACAATCTTTCATATCTTTTTTCAAATTCTTAATGTTATCCGATTTCATTATTTTACTTAAAGCAACAATTTATAATTGAAAAAAGCATGCGAGTTAAGGTTTCTCACAATATTAATTTAACTGACAACTATAGCATGTATTCACGACAGCTACAATACAAGTTAAAAAAAATTAAATTTAAAAAGCAGTTATAGACAAAATAAACCGAAAAAATTAATTATCATATAAACATTCAATATATTTTAACACCTTTTATTTAAATTCGCTGAAAAGCGCTATTATCCCCGATAAAAATAAGTCATACTCTCTTTTCAATAAAAAACAAATATTTAATATCCGTAAGGATAATTTTTTTTTAAGAAATCATAAAAATACAAAAGCTGTTCTGCATTTTATTATTTATGTGTTAGCAAAGCGTTATCTTAGAGGTTATTTTCTAAGCATATATTGGTGACGTAATTTATATATAATAATTGAATATATCATGGAAATAATAAATATGTAATATTTAGTAATATTTATTAAATTTTAATCTTTTTTGAACCATGTAATGAGCTTTTATTGTATTTTTACTGATTGAATTTTGTATCCATAGAAATACAACACAATATTGAATATTGTTTGTTTAAATTGTTTTCTAAAATAGGAACTTTATTTAAATTTTTTTGTTTTTTTTAAATTCGGAATAAAATATTTAAACAAAGATTCTCTTTACAAAAAAACATTTTGTTTGGCAAACGTTGCAACAAAAAAAGAAATTGAAAGAAGAAACACCGACGAATTAAAACGGATGTTTCAGCTAGTTTTCTTGCTTGACAAACGCACCAAATAAAAGATGCTGGTGATGATGCTGTGTTGTTTTGTGTTGCTTGGCATTTAAAAAGGTGTTTCACAAAGAGAAAAAATAGTTTTGTTCGGATTTTTTCGCAGTCATTTTTAAAACAGACGCACACATAGATTTTGGTATTTATCGTTTGCAAGAAAAATGTTTCCAAAAAAACCACAAGAAGTTTTTTAGCAATTTTTTAAGCAACTGTTCTTTTGCTATTGATTTTTCCTTCTCTTCTATGTATTTGTTATTTTAGTAATCCTTTGAATCGTGCGAACAGTTGCCCCATGTGTTTTTCATAACATGTTTCGCAAAAAATGTGAGACAGCAAACAAAGTGGCACACATTTCTTTACTTTTTTTGCAAGTCCATCTGCTTTCATTTTGCTAAAAAGTTGTCCATAATCTTTGCTAAAGCAGAAAACTTTTGAATATTTTTATTTGAAAAATACACAAAAATTATTAAATATGATTAAATTAAAACATTGTTGTGAAGAAATAAGAGGTGTTTAAAAAATATTTTCAAGAAAAATATACTTCTTATTTTTAGCATGTTTCTGTATTTATGGTATATTATGTCACTGCCTAAACATATTTTTGAAATTTTTTCTTCGGCAAAGAAAGTTCTGCTTTGTTTAAATTAGTACTGTGTTGATAATTCCAAGATTTTTGACCCAATATTCGTACATTTGTTGATGCAATCTGCCATAAAATGACAACATTAGTTTGAAAACTTTTAGTATTTTAAAAACGTTCCAAAAATTCAAACAAAAAGCATGTGATTTGTTTTTTAAAATCATTTTTATACCACTAAAAACATATATCGAAGGACAAACAAGTCTAATAAACACTTGTCTTTCAAAATTTTTGTGTTTATGAAACAACAACCAGCATAAAAAGCGTTGAAAAGAATGTGCATTGAGACCACCAGCATAAAAAGCTAGACATCTTTCTTTCTTTGTTTAGAAAAAATATTCTTTGTTATATTTGTTTTAATATATTTTTTAAATATTTGAATGTTTTACTTTCAAAAAAGCTAGGCAATAGGTTTTTTTAAGAAAAAAGTTAAAAATAAATTTTGATTGAAAGAAAGAAATCATGTACAGCATATGTTCATTATTTAAGGAAAAAGAGAAAAAACTTAAAATTTTATCCAAAAAAGCAAGAAATATTTTTGGTTATTTCGACGTACTTGAAAGTTGTTTTTTTTTAATGAAATTCTGACACCCAATAAAAATCTTAATGCTTGTAAAAGATGCTATGTGAATCTTCAGGAAAAATAAAACATTTGGTATTAAAAACACGTCCAAGATTTACAAACTCATAAACATTTTTATTCGTGTTAACATCTAGTCTGCTTTTTTTTATTTCATTAATATTGACCAATTTTCAAATCAATAATTACTACTTTCAAATTTAAATAGATGATCTTCAAAAGACATTATTGTTAAAAAAATTGAAATATTCAAAAAATATAAAACCTAGACATCAAATTTTGTAACAAAAAAGCGTTTATTTTTTCGAAAAACGAATCATTCTAGACTAATGTTTTCTATGAAAACATCTTTTTTGAAATTTTTGCGCTGATGAAATAAAAGAGTCATCAAAAAACAGTGCTAAAATTCTTTTTGTGTTATTATGGTTTTTTAAGCAGCTGCCTGTAAATAAAAAATGGTTAGCATAAGTTATATCTTTAAGCTTTTGAATATTTTTGATGTGAAAAAAACTGAAAACACGTTATTGAAAAGCAACAGCTTTGTGAATCTACATTGATAACTTCCGTTTTTGGTTAAAATGGATAATGCGGTGGGAAATGGTACACTTATAAAAATAATGTGAGCCTGTCTTTAAAGAAGCAATAAAAAAGAAAAGCATATTCCTTCTTTTTTCCATTATTTTTATTTGGTAGTCATAAAAATCCAACAAATTTCAACATTAAAGTAAAAATTACATTTAAAAGATTTCAAAAAATGCAAAGTTTATTTTTCCATTTTTCTGGTTAAAAAGAATGAAGTAAAACGACTATTTTTTTACACACTTTTAAGTGCCATATGATTGCTATTCCAGATATACATGTCATAAAAATATGTTTCGTAAGCAGAAAAAAAGAAAAACATTCATCGCAACAAGATAGAAAATTATTATTTTCTGCAACAGCATTTGTGGAAAAAAGTGCATTTGTATTTTTTAAGTATGCATTTTTTATTTGTTGTTTTTAATATTTTATTTTGTAATTTAATTTTAAATATTGTAGAAAAATCTATGTGATTGTAATAAGGCAAATTGTCGAGCTTATACTGTCATGTTCACGAAAAAGAGCATTAATAAAAAAGCAAAATTTGTAAATAAAAGATTAAACATATATATATATATTTATTCATAAAGAATATTCCCCCATGGTCTAGACCAGGTGGATAGTTATACAATTTAAAAGTACAAAAAGATAAAAATACAATAGAAAACAATAATACCTAACAATTAAGAAGATAAATTATTTTTAGTTTCTTTTTGAGAAGATTTTTGATTTCTTTTATAGAATTGAGCAGCTTCGATATTTTCATCACATTCAACAGGTTTGGTTTCATTTGTAACTGTATTATGCACGAATATTTGTTTTTCTTTAATAAAATATTTGATTGAAGCATTTCCTCCACGAGCTTTATAAAGTTGATCCTTCTTTTTGGTAAGTTTCACTTGAATTTTATGAGCAGCAGGAGATTCATAATTGTTCACGAATACTTTCCATTCTTTTAATTTATCATTTGATTTGATATATACTGGAGCATTTTTAAGAACATCATTCTTTTCGTTTTTGGTTTTGAAAGATACTTGAATTGGACGATTTTTTGAAGTATCTTTTTTCCCCATTCTTTTGACTGAAATAACTTTGGCATTTTGGTCAACATTTTGAATAAATTTTTCCATTATTTGAATATCAGTCAAAACAGTTTTCCCATCATCATCAGTCATAGTTTCTGGAATATTTGTAACCACAATAGATGATTTAGTATTTTCTTCCGTTTTTGGTGGCATTTGAGGTGAAATAAAAATATTTTGATCCATTTGAATATCATCTTCTTCACAGGGAGGAGGATGTGGAGTTGTGTTTTCAGTTTGCATTTTTGAAATAATATCATGAAGACGACAGATTTGTTCATCTTTTTCTTTCAGCTGGGCCTTCAGTTGATCATCTTTTTGTTGCAATTGAACTTGAAATTGAACATCTTTTTCTTTTGCATAATCCAGAAATCGATTGTTTGTTTCTGTTAGTTGAGCAAGAATATTTTGGATTTGATTATCTTTTTCTTTTAGTTCTGCATTTTTTTCATTATCAAGCTGAATAATAAGGCTGCTGATTACATCTGAATATTGATTGCCAATGTCGTCGATGGTTTTAGCCACATCTGGATATGAAAATATGCGTTCTGGAAATCTTTGAGTAATAAGTTCAACAGTATGATATTGATGTTTTGGAACAAGGGCCCCGGAGGGTGTTTGAAGCATTTGAAAATATTAAATATTTCTCCAAAAATAAAATATATTGATAAATTGAAAAATTAAATAAATAAGTTGAGTTGTGAAAAAATAAATAATATTTCTTTTTTGCAGAGCAAAATTTGGTCACTCGCACAGACGAGAAAAAGGTTGCAATTCAAATTGTTTCTTTGCCAATGAAAAAAAAAAAATAAGACTGTAACAAAATTGCATTAAATTTTGTTACAGTCTTATAGAATCGGACCTTCTGCATCTAATGGCTGAAACAGAATTTTTTTTATCCCTTCTGAAAAAAGTTATGATCTTCAGAAGACGACGCACTTCAGACAAAAATGTCCGTTTTTTTTCGTCCGGGCCATTAGTTGACGTTTTTGAGTGATAGTGGTAAGTACGCGTGACTCTCGTGCAAAGGAAAGAAAAAAGGGAGCGGATCGAGTCGCGGTCGCGGCAAAAAAAATAATGTTGACGCATTTGTTGGAAAAAATGCATGCAATAAAAAAAGATTAATATAACTAAAATACATCTTTAATTAAAAATAATATATCTGATGGTATTTCTTGATTTTTTTATGGTTTTTAATTTTATATTTTTATTAAAACGACCATTGTTTTTTGACTCTATTTTCTTTATCCTGGTAATGAGTAATTTTTATTATTCCAATTTAACAGACTTTTATTATGTTGAAAAGCATAAAGAAAATAAAGCTCTAGTTAATGCTGGTGTAAACACTTAATCAACAAAAGAATTTCTGCTACTTCCACAAAAAGTATCTCGTCTACCTCCACCTAAAAATCTCTTCTTGGAGCATCTCAAAAATGAAAGTTGATCACATTACTGCTGTCACTGTTGATTCTGCAGCATCAAATTTACAACACGTTAAATCTGTTGATTATGGAATAGAAAGTTCGTCATTGGATTAATACAATAACCAATGCAACTAGACATTTAAATATTACAGATATTTTTTATCCTGAAACAGCCCTGCCAAAATAATTCCCAAACGTCTATTAAAGATAAAAATTAAACATACAACTGTGGTTATTACCTGTAAGTTGGAATTCAATGCTTAAATTATTTAACAAATCTTCAGGCACACATACATTTATGTTAAAATTTTTTTGATGATGTAAATAAGCTCCAGAAACTATGAAATATCATCAGATATATTATTTTTAATTAAAGATGTATTTTAGTTATATTAATCTTTTTTTATTGCATGCATTTTTTCCAACAAATGCGTCAACATTATTTTTTTTGCCGCGACCGCGACTCGATCCGCTCCCTTTATTTTTTCCTTTGCACGAGAGTCACGCGTACTTACCACTATCACTCAAAAACGTCAACTAATGGCCCGGACGAAAAAAAACGGACGTTTTTTTTCTCTCTTTTTTGTGCAAAAAAAGGGAAGTGACGGTCCCTATCTTTACGAAGTTAAAAAAATTACAACTGTTATCAAAAGTTTTATTAAAAATTCAAAGAAACATCTCTTGAAAATTATTTTTGATCTGGTTTCCGACGACTCAAGATGTGTTATAGTTTTAAAAAAAGATCAAGCCGCTAGTTAGCTTTTCTGTTTTGGTGCATGACAAGAAATGGAACAATTTATTTGTGATGTTGAAAGCAGTCAACACATTTCTTTCCTTTACCCATGTGTTTTTTTTCCATCAAGAAATATATATTGCAAAAAAGACCAAAAAGAAAAAAATGCACAAAGCGTTTTTTTGTCAGAAAAAACATCGATTTCATTTTCAACAGCAGGCTGTTGTTTTCCTTTTTTTGAAAGAAAGAAAATCAGCATTCTTTGGTATTGCACGACAGAAAACGCAAACAATTTTTTATCGTGTTATTTTATTTAAATAAAATTTCGTGATAAAAATGGAAACAATAATGTGTGAAGAGATAGTATAAATATTGTATGTTCCTCTATTTTTTTCATTTCACTTTTAAAAGATTTGTTTTTTACTCATTTAAGGGTTCTCTTTTATGTGACACTAACACGTTTAAACTGTATTAAAAATCTTTTAATGTTCTCATTTGTTTTCCTTTAATATTTTTCACTCACTTTTTTTTTTTTTCGTTGTCAAATTGTTTTTTATTGTTATTCAAATTAATATCATACGCTTTTTTAGTACCTCAAACTTCATTTTAATCATACGTCTTTATCATAAATAATCTTTTAGAATTCTATCACATTTTTTTTCAAATAAAAATGGGACTTGGTGCTTTTATTTGTGCTTTAGGTGTTGGTGCTGCTGTTGCTGTCACTGCTCCTCTACTTGTACCGACGGCAGCTCTAGCCGATGTTATTAGAGGTGATGGAATGAATAATACCAATTTTTTGTAAACACAAATATGGCTCTATTGTTGTTAATTGTATGTGAGTTTGGGTAATTGTGTTTTGATTATTTATTGTATTTTAAGTTTTCAATAATTACTGTTAACAATCAATTCTTTCATTCACCAAAATTTCTGTTTCAATAATAAACTTGAGATTCATTTTTTATTTTATACCGTCTGATATGCAACATATTGACTATGATTGACATGATTTTTGACGTTGTAAAGATGTTTTAGTTTTTTGTATAAAAATTAGTTCGTTTATGTTTTTTTAATCATGACCGATAAGTATGTTCTAAATTGGTAGAAGTAAACAATAAAGCATGTAAATATGGATTGTAAACTAATATTCATATAGTTTAATTTGTTAAAAACTATCAGGTTGTTCGATAAGTCCGTTCCGCGATATTTGTTGTTGTATTTTTAATAGTAGGAGGGCAATCAAAATGAGGTCTTTTGCAATCAGTAAGCCCATGACTTAGGCTTCTGATGATAATAAAATATTGGAGTCACCATGGATACTGTAGGTATACGGTAGAATTTTCTCGAACAAATTTGGATTTTCGATAAAAATGAGCTATAATTAAACGGAAAAAAGCTGGAAATGACTGGATATGACATTTAAGGACTCTCTTCATCATATCCAACAACTTTCAGATGGAATTTCGCCTCAGGGCATTATGTAAATTTTCGAGGTCGGAAAATTTGCATATTTTCAAAATTTGAAAAAAATGGCAGGAACATGTTGGAAATGATCTAGAAAGTCCCCCACAATCGATTTTGGTCGAAAATATGGCTTTAAGCCACTTTTTAATAGCTAAGAATAACATTGAGTAGCAGGCGATGGTTTTAATTGCTATAAAAAAACGTTCTAGAGCTATAATTTCGACCAAAATTGATTGTGGGGGACTTACTCGACCATTTCCAACCCCTTCCTGCCATTTTTTTCAATTTTGGAAAATATGCAAATTTTCCGACCTTATAAATTTGCATAATGCCCTAAGGCAAAATTCCATCTGAAAGTTGTTGGACATGATGTAGATAGTTCTTAAACAGCATATCCAGTCGTTTCCAGCTTTTCCCGTTTAATTACAGCTCATTTTTATGAAAAATCCAAATTCGTTCGAGAAATTTCTACCGTATACCTACAGTATCCACGGTGACCCCAATATTTTTTTATCATCAGAAGCCTAAATCATGGGCCTACCCATTACAAAAAACCTCATTTTGATTGCCCTCCTACTATTAAAAATACAACAACAAATATCGCGGAACGGACTTATCGAACAACCTGATAAATAACAAGCTAAAAGATGGAAAATAAGCAAAACACCACTTTATTGCAACAACGCTATAATAAAAAGATGAAAAGAAATAAGATTTCTTTCTTCCTTTTTAATGGTTCTTTGAAAATAACGCATCTTTTTTTGCGATGGTTAGGACAACTGGAAAGACAAATAAAAATATGTATTTCGAAATTGCATGCCGACTAAAATATTAAAAAAAAGCAAACATCTGGTATTTAAACTTTTGTTTCTCTTCAAAGCGCAAGATTAAAGAAATAAGTCCTTGACAAAATATAAAAACGATATTTGAATATTTCAGTGTTTAAAAAACTGAAAACAATTTGATGGTTGAAAACTCTTAAACAATATATTGATATAAATAATAATTCGCAGAGATGAATGATCAACAGAACATTGCTGGTGAAATCATTAATTATAAAAATATGATTGATTTAAATTGATTGTTTGACAGACATAATAAAAGTTGCTTTTTGATGTCATACTTTTTTTTCTAATGTTTTTTTTGAATTTGATTTTAACATTGTCTACGTCTTTTTATGTTATGACAAATAAAAAATCTTTCATAATTATGTTTTAAGAAACAAAAATAAGTTAAAAATATATTACAAATATTCATTGAGACATAGCCGTGACGCATTCATAACTTTTGCATCACTAACAGTGACGAAAAAACTCTCACTGGTGACGAATTCATCACTGATAGTGATAAATTCGTTACAGCTTCATCACCGGTGAGGTTTTCTTCGTCAGTGTTGCACAAACAGGTTTAGAACGTGTGCTTTTCATTTATCCTCAAATGTTCCAAATAAATTAATAGTTTAATGGTCCATTAAATTAAGCATGATTGGTTTCTGAATCATTTGTTATAGATATTGTTAATAAATTCATATTATATAACATTGAAACTTTAATTGTTTGAAAGGCTAGAAAATACTTTAAAATACATGTATTTGAACAAAAAATAAAATGGAAACTAATAATAGTCAAAACTATTATTCTACCCCTTTTTTTCATTTTGATATTGTTTGCATCGTTTTCAGCGTTTCAAAAAAAGTTCAAATAAAAATTTGCTAAAGAACTTTCGAAATCATATTCAAACTAAATTGTTGAAAAAATCAAACAACTGGGTTTTAAACACCTTTTTTCTTAAAGTCATCAGTTAAATCCAAAATATTTTGGGGAAAACATTTTGGGTTTAATTACACTCTAGCTCTTTTTTTTATTAATTTGAATTCAACATTACATTTTGCGCTTTTTTGCCAATTAATGTTTTTGAAAATCACATTTGTTACAATTAAAATATTATATTTTTTCATTGTTTCTTTTGTTAGAAGAAAAAACAAACATAAAAACAACGTGAAAAAAATTTGCAACAAAACAGAAAAATTTTTGAAAACAAAGAAAATACATGTGTCTTTTGTCTTTTTACAAACAATTGAAACCATTTTTAATTAATTAATAAATTTTGTACTTGTATCTAATTACAGAAAATGTTTAAAAAGGGCTTCTTTGTGTGCCATTTTTATCACTTTTGCTCAAATTGCTTCGACTTGTAGCAAACATGTGGATCCAGAGAAGCAGACAAAAAACCACTCTCTGGTTATGGCTCGCAGTAATTGTTGCATCCGTTTTTAGTGAAAACACAAATATCTATCCTAATCCACCATCGTATACAGCTGCATATCAAGAAGCCGCTAAATACCTTGAAGCTTCCATTGATACATCTGTAAATCCATGTGATGATTTTTATCAATATTCTTGTGGGAACTTTAATGGTACAATGAGTTTTGATGCTGCAAATGCCAAAATTCAAGCACAAATGATGGAAGCTTATAATACTCCAAATGATAATGATGTAAGTTTTTATGCTTGTCGCAATAAATGAATATAATATTCCATGGAATATTATTTTTTTCAGCCACTGCCAGTTAAACAAATCAAACAATTTTATCAACAGTGTATCATCGATACACCAAATTGGGATAATGCGGTGGGAAATGGTACACTTATAAAAATCATTGTCCAAGATTTTATGCAAAAAACAAATTTGACCTTTCCACTTTTTGATGGCTCTACATCTGACGCATGGCCAGATAAAAGACAGCTCTCTGCAACACAGGGATACCTTAAGGGTATGCATGGTATTGATCCATTTATTTGGTTAAATATTGATATTAATAACCAAGATCCAACTGGAAGCCTTCCATATACATTGAATATTGATAGGCCACTAACGACATTACCTATATGGGATTATTCGGACGATTATTGGGAAGACTGGAAGATAAAGCTCAAAATCATAATTCGAGATCATTTTTTAAAATTTGGAAATATAACAAATGTTGAAATGGATGAAACAGAAATTGAAAGCGTTGCTGAAGAAATTGCAAATTTTGAATGGTATATCATAAATGCGCTAACACCCGATATGGATAAGGAAACAAGAGAATCATTGCATCTAATAACATATGATGATTTGCGACAAAAATATTCAGCTGTTGACTATGATGTTTACACAACTTTTGCCACAGTAAATGCAGATCCAAAAGTTCGTGAAAAAATTACTCAACCTTCGTATCAGTGGAACATCGCAAATCCACCAGCATTCCAGCTTTTGAATGATGCAATCGAGAATAACTTTTATGGAAACTATAGTGCTAATATGTTTCGTAACTATATTTACTTCCGAATTTTGGATGCGTACAATGATTATTTCCCTGAATATCTTTTATCACCAAAACATAGCAATGAAGACGAAGAACTTTTTGTCTTAAAAAAATCAACACCTCCAAAACGTAAACATTCAATCTTCCGAAAATCGCCAAGAAAATCAACAGAAGATAATCTTGCTGACCAGTGCTATCGTGCTGTATCTGAAACTTCTTCGCTCTATTATGCAAATCTGAGGATATACCTTGACAAAGCCCTTCCAAAGCTAGCTGATCGAGATCGATATTATTCATCCTTAAAAGACACAATTGATAATGTACTGGTTGGAATGCAATCAATGATAGATGGACTTTCATGGATGGATTCAGATGGCAAAAATGGTGCATATGCAAAAATACAAAATCTGATTCGGAATTATGTTTATCCGGAATGGATTACAAATGATGCAAATCTTACTGCTCACTTTGCAGGCTTAAATTCAAACTTTATGAATGCAAATTACCCCCTTATGCAAATTTATTTAGACAGATTTTCAAAAAGACAAGCTTTTGATAAACTTTTGATGGAAGATGGAACTAATCGATATGATTGGGGTGAAGGTGAAGATGAACCCTTTACAGATACTAATGCATGGTATGCACCAGATGTACGTTTCTGAAACTTTGTTTGTGAATATAATATAAATATCACTTCAGTTAAATTCAATAACTATCCCCTTATCAATTCTACAAGCTCCTTTTTTCAATCCTGATTGGCCTACTTCAGTTAACTTTGGTGGATTGGGAATTGTTGTAAGTTTTTGTAGAATTTCAAAAAAATTTGTTTAATTGATTTTGTAGGCCGGTCATGAGCTTACCCATGCTTTCGATTCCGGTGGTGTTCATTGGGGACCATATGGTGAAAAACTTGATTGGCTTGATCCTGCAACTCAAATGCATTTCAATGTAATGGCTGAATGTGTTATTGAAGAATATAACCAATTTTGTCCGTTAAATGCGAGCTATTCGCCACACTGTGTAAATGGTGAACAAACACAAGGAGAAAATATTGCCGATAATGGCGGGATTCATGCGGCTTATCGGGCTTACCGAAATATCATTGATTTCCAAGGTCCTGATCCTTTACTACCTGGAGAGCTAGCATCTCAATTTACACATGATCAACTTTTCTTCTTGTCTTTTGCACAAGTTTGGTGCGAAATGCCAGAAGATCCTGAACTAATACGAAAGCTATTAGTTATGGATGAGCATTCCCCTTCAAAATATTGTATACAAGGAACTGTTAGAAATTTTCCGGCTTTTCGAAGTGCTTTTAATTGTCCTGTTGGATCAAATTCAGCACCGAAAGATCACTGCAATGTTTGGATTAGTGATGTTAATATTCGTAAGTTATTGCATCAACTTTATTAGATGATAATTCATGTTTTAGCAAAAACCCCGGAACCAGCTAATCCTCTCAATATCCCTGAACCACATTATATCAAACCAGATGATTCAGGATACACAAAATACAGCCAAGCTCAAGCATTCTTCCAAGCATCAATGAATTTAACTGCAGATCCATGCAATAATTTTTATGATTACGCTTGTGGTGCTTTTAATGGTACAATGTCGTTTGGTTTTATTGGTAAACATAATTTTGAAATTATTGCGGATGCATTAGATAGCATGCTCGAACCTGGTTATGATGGAGTAAGTTATTGTACTATATGCTATATGCAATATAAGTTTCTGTAACTAATAATTATAACAATTTTTAGGATATCCTCAAATCAGCGGCAGGGAATAAAACATTACAATATTATTCAGCATGCAAAAAACAAACAGATGAGATCAAAAGCAAGACTTATCAACCAATTAATGATGGAAGCTACGTAAAAGGCATTCTCAAAGAATTTCAACAACGTACTGGTTACAAATTCAATTGGTGTGATATGAATACATCAAAAAAAACAAACAACAAACAATAACCCCACAATCTTATCAAAAGCAATGGCTTATTTGTCAATGGAACACAGCGTTGACACTCTTGTTACACCAACAATAGATGTCAACCCTCAAAGAGATCCACGTTTTCCTTCCAATTATTCGCTAATCTTTGATCAAAATACTTTAACAAAAAAGAAGCCGTATTACCAACCAGGTGCATGGGAAAAAATGACCTATGACACATTAAAAAATAATATCCTTCAACTATTCAAAGATTATACAAGCTCGATTGGAATGGAATGTAAACTTGGTGTTTTGGAATATCATACTGAAGCGATGTTGGAATTTGAGCATTTCCTTGCCATCAATGTTAGCGCAAGTGAAGATATTCGGAGAAATTATTCACGTTCTGTTAACCCTATGGCAGTTGGGGATATTCCATTTGAATTTTTGAACTGGGAAACTTATATCTCTAATATTGCGAGCTATAGTGGAGTTAATTTCCTTGGCAATTCAGATGTTCAAGAATATTTAATAATGATGGCTGAACCAAAAGCAATGCAAGATTTAAATAATTATTTACCAGAAGTTGGAATGGATACTGTAGTCAAATATTTTTATTATCGTCTGCTTTTATCTCTCAAGGATTACATTGATACTGATAAAGAAAACTATATTCTGTTGGAAAATCCTAGTGTGCCGTATTTTGATAAAAAAAAAAAAAGAAAAGATCCATTTGCTCCAAAATTCAATGAAAAAGATTCGACATCTGTTACTTGTGCATACGATACTTTAGATGCTTTCCCATGGGTAAATGGCCGAATTTTTGTTGAAGCTTTATATCCAACGCCAGAAGCAAGAAATTCATTTAAGACGTAAGTTTTTTCTCTATTCTTTATTAGAACACTCCTGTTTTTGTTCTCTCCATTTTGCTCAAAATAAGCAATTTTTAGAGAAGCCTACAAAGTGATAAATGAAATAAAAAACTCCATGCAATCAATGGTTGAAGATTTGCCATGGATTTCAAATGATCCTGATACACTACAAAGTGCAAGGAACAAAATCACCGAGTTACAAATAAATGCGCGTTTCCTGATTACATTTTTGACAATACTCAACTCGATGCAATGTATGCTGATGTCAATTTTGATCCTAATGATGACTATGAAGCAATGCAAGACAAAATTGACACATTTAATACGATACAGGCTTTTGAAGTGTTGCTTCCAGGACATGATGTTATCCCAACAGAATTTGATATGCCCCCCGCAGTAGTGAATGCAGAATATATACCTGGAGTAAAAACAAATCTTAAATAAGATAAATAAAGTTTTAATATTTAAGCAAAATTCGATTAACATACCTACATCCATTCTTCAACAACCTTTCTTTGATCCGGAATGGCCTGCTTCTATGAAATTTGGTGGTGTTGGAGTTGTTATTGGACATGAAATTTCACATGGGTAATATTTTTTTGCACTATGCAAATCTTTATGATGCTTTTTCAGATACGATGACGAAGGAATTCAGTGGAATGGTGAAGGAATTCTTCAAACGTGGGTGAGCCCAGCTTCTCAACAAGCGTTTGATGAAATGGCAGAATGTGTTATTGAAGAATATGGTAATTTCACTGCCATTCAGAATACATCCTATTCTCCACGAAATCTTAATGGTCGTAATACCCAAGGTGAAAATATTGGTGATAATGGTGGAATCCATTCTGCTTATAACTCATATAAACGTTGGATTTCTCTTAATGGTCCAGATTCACAATTACCTGATCGAATATTTGGGCAGTTAACACATGATCAACTGTTCTTTTTATCGTTTGCACAAGTATGGTGTGAACCCCCTCCATCTGATGACACCTTGTTTAAACAAATTCTTACTGATCCACATTCCCCCTCAAAATTCCGCGTGTTTGGCACTGTTCAAAATTTCCCTGCCTTTAGAGAAGCCTTTAATTGTCCAGCTGATTCAGTTTATGCTCCATCGAAGCATTGCTCTGTTTGGGTTCCAAAGAATTCATAAGAATAAGCTTAAACTGTTGCATTTAGTATATGTTTTTCTTTCCTTCACTTTGCAGTAATTTTGTTTTGCTTTTTATATCAGGTCGTTCCATAAGTTTCTGCGTTTGGTTTTTCCTCTGGCATATTTGACTGGATGCTCCAAAAAATCTGAAATTTCGCCTGAAGGTAGCCATGGGTCTTGGTCAAAGAGTGGCACATCGGTTTTTGGGGTATCTGGAATTTTCATGGAATTCTGAGGGATTTTTGTGTCGAAACCACGATTTTTAAGGTTTTTCGTGGAACGAGCTCTATAAAATGAGAATTTGAAGCTTATATGAGCCGATATGGCCTGTGAGGGTAGCCAAGACACTGCCCTAACTGAATTTATAAGTTTTGGAATTTTCACGAACCTTCTAGAAGCTTCCCGAATTTTTAAACAGCGGTTACCGTAAGTTAATGGGATTTTGTGTATTTTGAGGTAAATTTTATTAAAAATTATTAGAAATTGGGTCAGAAATGCTTAAAAAGTATAATTTAATCATTTTTCCGTCGATTGGTATCATTTGGGGTCATTGGAAGTTATTTAAAATGATTTCATACCGCCATGAAAGGGGTACTGTAGACCTTCTGCTTCTGAAGCTCCTAAATAACGTAAAACTCATTTTTTCGCAAAATCCTTTCAAATGGAGTGTCTACACATCCCCAGGCATCGTTTCCGATCAAAATCTCAAAAAAAAATTTTTTCGACTTTTTTGGCATTTTCACGTGGTTCCCCCCTGTCAAAAACACAAAAAAAGTCGAAAAAAATTTTTTTTGAGATTTTGATCGGAAACGATGCCTGGGGATGTGTAGACACTCCCTTTGAAAGCATTTTGCGAAAAAATGAGTTTTACGTTATTTAGGAGCTTCAGAAGCAGAAGGTCTCCAGCACCCCTTTCATGGCGGTATGAAATCATTTTAAATAACTTCCAATGACCCCAAATAATACCAATCGACGGAAAAATGATTGAATTATACTTTTTAAGCATTTCTGACCCAATTTCTAATAATTTTTAATAAAATTTACCTCAAAATACACAAAATCCCATTAACTTACGGTAACCGCTGTTTAAAAATTCGGGAAGCTTCTAGAAGGTTCGTGAAAATTCCAAAACTTATAAATTCAGTTAGGGCAGTGTCTTGGCTACCCTCACAGGCCATATCGGCTCATATAAGCTTCAAATTCTCATTTTATAGAGCTCGTTCCACGAAAAACCTTAAAAATCGTGGTTTCGACACAAAAATCCCTCAGAATTCCATGAAAATTCCAGATACCCCAAAAACCGATGTGCCACTCTTTGACCAAGACCCATGGCTACCTTCAGGCGAAATTTCAGATTTTTTGGAGCATCCAGTCAAATATGCCAGAGGAAAAACCAAACGCAGAAACTTATGGAACGACCTGATAAAATGCTATCAAGTGGTCTACTGAGAACACTTAATTTATGCATCAAACATTCTGTAATTAGGGATGAAGTTTGGTTGATTTTTTTATATAATGGTTGTTGGTAAATTCTCTTTCATTTTAACCCAAAACGGAAGTTAGCAACGTAGTTCCATAAAGCTCACTAGTCACATATTGTCAGCTTTTTTAACATGTTTTTTAACAAAAATATTCAAAACTTTAAAGAAGTTATTTTTGCTCACCATTTTTTATTTACAAGCAGCTGTTAAAAAACACACAAAAACACTGACACAGAAAGAATTTTAAGCCAGCGCTGTTTTTGACGACTCTTATATTTCATCAGCGCAAAAATTTCAAAAAAGATGCTTTTACAAAAAAAATCTGGTTTAAATTGATTCTTTTCCCAAAAAAACATAAAAAAATCACGACTAAAGCTTTGTATGTGGAACATTTTTTCTATTAACGTGGTTTTTTTAAAAAAGTATTGTTTGAAAATTTAAAACTTTTTTAAATAAAAATTGCTTAAAAAAGGTGTGTTCATATTTAATTTGTACCTAAATGATATTAACACTGAAAAAAAATAAAAAATAGTGTAATAAAAAAACATTAATAAATAATAAATATTTTTACACAAAAATTATTTCACAAAAATGGTTAATTTAGCTCAACACTTAGTTTGAATTAAAATAAATAAATTATTGCAGCATTGATTCTTATTTATTACATTGATTCTATAAAATTATGTTTGACATGTTTCGGAATTTAAAGTATTAAAGAAAACATATTGACAAAAAGGAAATATTAAATATGATTTTTAAATTATTACAATCAGGAAATAGTCAATAAAGTTTGTTCAAAAAAGCAGTGATTTTTCAAAAAAATTAATTAGCTAGCACCTATGCAAAACCAGTTGTTAACCAAATCATCGACCAAAATGCCGTACCTTCAACCATAATTGCGTATGCTAAAACAGCCTGAGTATACAATGAAACATTAGGATGTTGAATGTATTTGTTTTCGAAAGAAATACAACCAGTTCTTTCTTCATCTGTTGTCAACTTGTCTTTTTTGACTGTCGCCGATGCCGAAAGGATCAACACAAAAAATGTCGGTAATCAATTTTTTTTGCACTTTATAAAGAAAGCTTACAGCCTTTGAATAAAAAAGAACATAAATCGCAATCGCGGTTTTCATTTTTTTCTCTCGGTGTTGTTACAAATAATATGAAAGTGAAAAGCACTGAAAAGAGTGTTCACATAGAATGAAAAGGTAAATCGTCGCACATATAACGCACGTTAACAATCGAAAAAAGCTTTTTTTGCAAAAGGTAAAATAACTTTAATAAAGCCACGACATGGCTGGCTTTTTAAATAATTTTTTTGTGACTGTTGTTGTTGGAGATGAAAATTTTAAATTGTTACTAACGTAATCTAGTTCACCGTGGTCAAAAAAATAAGCGTTTATCTCATGGTTGCTTTTATGAAAAAAGTGAAATTCACTTTAAAATATTCAGACATAGTGCTTTAAAAGCTTTTGCGTTTTAATATCATCAGTTTTTTGTTGCTATTTTCTTTTCTTTTACTCTCTAACAATGGTTCCTTCGCGATTAATTATATGCGCTGTTACGAAACACTTTGTTTAAAAAACCGGCCTCTTTCATTCATCTAACGATACACTGAAAAAGAATATTTTTCTTAAATAAAAAGAAGAATATAAATATAATTAAACAAAAGGATTTATTAGTTTTTCTGAAAATTTGTTTATTTTAGAATTACAGTATACTAATTCTCTTCTGTTTAACTAACTCATTACAGCTATTATAGATTGGTTCTGATGGATTTTTTTAATTCATTTATAAAGAAGTTGCATCTTTTTTTAAAGTCTTTTTGACCCTCTTTATTGTTGGTGAATTTCGTCAAAAAATTTTGTTTTGTCGCAATATCAGAATCTCCACAGCTCCAACTTTTATTATTACATCACTTACGTAGCCAATTAATTGTTTTTTGAAAAATCAATACTTTTTATTTTTGATAGTATATTTTTTAAATATTTTACATTTGAAAATATATCAGACACAATTTTGTAAATTTAATGTAAGCAATCAATGCTGCAATAATCTGTTTATTATAATTGAAAGCATGTGATGAGCTAAACTTTTTTTCAAATTCTGTGATATAATTTCTATTTAATAATTTTTATTATTTATTAATGATTTTTTTACCAACTCATTTGTGCACCACTACTGCAATAAAAAATTGATTAAACGACTTTTTCTAAACAGAAATACAAATTTTTATTTATAAAAGTTTTAAAATTTGAAACAAAGGTATTTTTAAAAATTCACGAAAAAAATGTTTCACCCACAGAGCTGTGATCGCCAATTTTTTGAAGTTTGTTTTTTGGGAAGCATATTATTCTATACTAATCTTTTTTCTTTATACATTTTTTTGAAATTCTTGCGCTGATGAAATAAAAGAGTCGTCAACACAGCTCTGGCGTAAAATTTTTCTGATGTCAGTGTTTCTATCTGATTTTTTGAACAGCTGCTGGTAAATAAAAAATTTTTTGAATAATTTTATTAAAAAACATGTTAGAAAAGCTGAATGTGACTGAAAGCAGTGAGAATAGCTTTATGAAGCTACATTGATAACTTTCATTTTTGGTTGGAACAAGAAAGAATTACCAACAACCATTAAATAAAAAAATGAATTAAACTTCATTCCTAATTACAGAATGTTAGAGGCATAAAATAGGTGTTCTCTGTAAGAGATGTATTTGCTAACATTTTATTAAATTATGTTATTTAAAAAGAAGTTATTTTTGAAAAAGTCTTCAATTATATGGTAAACTATATGAATTTTTTTAAAAAAATTATAACAATGACAACATGATGCGAGACAATCAAATTTCTTTTTAATTATTATTGTAGCAGTAATCTGAATTTAGTTCGTCCGCGATATCGGTTATTTTGCTATTTTGATTATACTTAATAGCTAAAAGTATGAAATATGAAATAAATGGCATTTGTGAAAAACATTAAAATATTGAAAGATCTAAAAATGAATTTTTACAAAAATTCAGAGAAACATGCGCTCTATATTTTCCCAGCATCATTTTTTAGACGATCTCACATTTGTTTCTAAAATTTTCCAAAAACAATAAAAAATGTGGGCGTGTCTTTCAACGTAGCAAAAAAACGCATTTTTTCTTTTCTTTCATTTTTTACTCGGTCGTTTCTTACGTCGCGAAATTGTTTTTGAATATTATGTACTTTGAAGCACATAGAAAAAATCTAACATATCAGAAAAAAAATTAAGTGGTCTAAAAAAACAGTTCTAACAAAACATGGCCAACTTATCGAATTGGGCATTATTAAAATTTTGTAATTTTGGAAATTTTACTGTTAAAATTTTTTATGAGTCGCTCTCATCGTGTTTTACACAATAATTGAAAATCATGAATGTATGTAATAAAATACAATAAAAGATTCTTAAAAGGTTATTGACATATGAATTTTTATGTTACATCTTTATTGTGACGAGGAAAAGTTTTTTCTGTAGGATCCAGAACTCATAAAAAAATTATTACCGTGTTAAAACTTGTCAGTATTAGAAATGCATTCGAGAAGGCTCTTAAAAATTCAAATAATATATATAAAGAGTTGTTGTTTCTTTTTGCATTATTCGGAAAAATTTTTTCAAAAGCACACTCACTCTGTGAATGAACCAACAAGCAGCACACAATATTTGTTTCCAAAATGAATACATAAGCTCTTAAACTTTTATGATCACTGTCTTGATGTAAAAGCAAATGGATTTTTTGCACAAAACTACTAGTGCTATTTTTCTTTTACAGTGTTTTGCATTTTGTAAGAGGCTTTCTTTGAATTTTTTAAGAAAAGGACAGACAAACATAAACTTTGATATAGTCCTGTTTTTTTGAGTTTAAAATAATTTTCTGCTGCAATCGCAGTTGTGGTTGAAATACATTCTTCTTTTTTTTTAAAGTAGAGGTCTTTTTAGTTTTTTGTACTACGTCATTTTGTGAAATAAGCATTAAAAAGCACGAAAAAGCATTTTTTATTAACGGCAATTATTAGTTTTATCTCAAAAAAATTACTCCAGATAACGTTAATATTGTGTTTTTGTTTGTTTGCATTGTAGTATTCACCATGCATTTCAACAATGCACTGGTAGCAAATACAAAATATTAAGGGCTTTATTAATATTGTTTTGCATTTGTTGCATTGAATTAGATTAAAATATCGAATTCAGTGCAAGATCAACCACACAAAATTAAAATAGAGCATCTTGTCCAATGAACTTAACAACTACTAAAAACAGCATAAAAAATTTTAAAAAAAAGTTTTTTCCCTTTATGTAAAACTTCTTTGAAAAAAAAAAGTTATTGCGAAGAAAAAATATCCTTTTTTTGCAACTACTTTTTTATTACATTTGCTTTGAGATGCACTGACTAGCAATATCTATCAAAAATATTAAAAACATTTGCATTCCAAAACGTCGTATACAAAAGTGCCGCAAACATTATTTTTTTCCACTTACAATTGTTAGATTTTTTGTGGTACATTCAACAGCGACGTTGGTAAAAAAATTTGAATGTTTTGTTTGCAATAAAAAAACGTGTCTTTTTTTGATGTAGAAAATATTGCTTTCATATAAAGGAAATCACAAGGGTAAACACAATGAAGAATGATTTTAGACCGCTAATAAAAAACATGAAATTACGTTTTCAGTTTAACAAATTACAAAAAACAATATGTGCGATTCTACCAAGCCTGCAGCAATAATTTTTATTAATTACTGTCAAAAAAGTTAAACAAGTTTTTATTTTTAATTGGTACAAAAATATGATGATGATCCATACTAGATTTTTTGGATATGTTTTTGATGTTTCTGCGATAATGCTGTACGTAAATTTTTATTCTTCTGATGACACAGTAAGCAATTTTTTTCTTTAATTTAATTTCGTGTAGCCTTCTAGCTGCTTTAATTAATACTGACACGATCCTGTTGACATTGAATTAAGGATGCAAAATTATTGCTTACACGCAAAAATAAAAAAATGGTTTCGACAGTTTAAATAAAAATTACTAATAAATAATTTCAAAAAAATGCAAAATATATTTTTCCAATTTTTCTGGTTAAAAAGAATGAAGTAAAACGACTATTTTTGCTTTATTTTTGCACTCTTTTTAGCGCAATATGTTATTCTTTGTTTTTCCAGATATAAATGTCTTAAGAATATGTTTCGTAAGCAGAAAAAAAAAACATTCAAGATAAAAAATCTTTTCTTCTTGCAACAGCATTTGTGGAAAAAAACGCATTTATATTTTTAAAATATGCATTCTTTATTTGTTATTTTTTAAATATTTTATTTGGCAATTTAATTACAAATATTTTAGCTTCTATGATTGTAATAAAGTTTATTATCGAGCATATATATTTTGTTAGAACATACACATTCAAGAATAAAACATTATTTAAAAAGTTTTATATCTGATAAATGATTAAACAAATGGGGAAAATATTTAAAAGTTATTTAAGATCTTTACCTACTGCATGAAATGAACACTGAAATATCATATTATTGAAAAAATATTAGTCAACTTGGTTAAGAAAATGATGTTATCAGAATTGAAACATGCATGTTTTTTTATATTTGAAAGAGATAAAAACCTTGAACAAACTCCTTGTCTTTTTTTAAATCTATGACTTGTGTTGGTTTCTTACTTATTTAATACTGGTGCTAGCTATTTGATCATTTGGCAGTGTAAAAATTATTACTGCTGTGACAGTGTTAAAGTTTATAAATGTTCCATCACATCAAATATAGCTATTATAATAAAAAATTAAAAAATATCTTAAAACCTCCAAAATCGCTTTTCCTTTAGTATAACGAATGCATCATTCTGGTTGATGTTTTTATTGCAATATGGTGTATGTCTTTCTTTTAATAATTTTGCTAGAAAAAAGTGTCAAGTACTCAAAAAAAACGACAGAAAGTCATTTGTTGAAAAAAAATTTTTGTGGCAGTTGGGACAGTGATATTTGCCATAAACCTTAGCATTTCAAATTTTTTATTTTTGGTTTTTTTGAATATTTCACTTTCTGCAAAACTATTTTTGGGCAGAATCGAGTGTATGTTAGTAATATGTCTTTTTATTTTTTCAAAAATGTTGAATTTGAAGACATTATTGATGAAATTTAATCTGCAGATTCATTGCTTAACTAAAAGGAAAAATATTTGAAACCTCTAAAAACGTTTAAAATCAAAAAAAAATAAAGCAATTTATTTGTTACCTTTCGTTACATGTTGAAAGCAGTAAACACTCTTATTTTCTTTATTCAATATGTTTTGTTTTTCTATCAAGAAATATCTATTGCAAAAAAGGTAAAGAAAAAAAATGCACCAAGAGTTTTTTTTTCAGCATTTTTTGTCACACGACAGAAAACGCAAACAAATTTTTTGTCGTGTCATTTTATTTTAATAAAATTTCGTGATAAAAATGGAAACAATAGTGCATGAAGAGATAGTATAAATATTGTTCGTTCGTCTATTTTTTTATTTCACTTTTAAAAGATTTGTTTTTTTCGCATTTAAGAGTTCTCTTTTGTGTGGCACTTACATGTTTAAACTGCGGTAAAAATGTTCTCGTTTCTTATCTTTAAAAATTTTTCACTTGTTCGTTGCAACGATCGTTGGTTGTCAAACTGTTTTTTAATGTTTTTGCTTTTTTAATACCCCAAACTTCATTTAAATCATAAAAATTAATCCCAATCATAAATAATTTTTCAGAATTCTATCACATCAAAAATGGGACTTGGTGCTTTTATTTGTGCTATAGGCGTTGGTGCCGCTGTTGCTGTTACTGCTCCATTACTTGTTCCAACTGCAGCTTTGGCAGATGTTATTCGAGGTGATGGAATGAATAACACCAAAAAAGTTTTAACTTTACCATTTGAAACTTATGAACAAATGTCAAAGTGATTTGTAAATACAAATACGGCTCTACTGTTGTTAATTGTTCAGTTTGGGGGTTTGCGTAATTTTGTGTTTTGATTATTTATTGTATTGTAAGTTTTCAATAATTACTGTTAACAATAAAATTTTTCAATCACCTAATTTTTTCCTCGATAATAAACTTGAGATTTATTTTTTATTTTATACCGTCTGCTTGCCAATCTGCATTGAGTAACAAATGCGTACTTTGAGAAATACACGCTTTAAAGATTACAAATTTTGTCATGGAAATATTGATTCCAGTAAAAGATTCAAACTTTTGAAACAAAAAAGAGTGCATTGAAAGTTGTGTGAAAAGAAAAATCCTTCAATAAAAAAAGTGGTTTTTACAATACTGATGCTCTTTAAAATAAAAAGAGCACACATACTAGAAATGGCAGTCGTTTTAAAGGCTGACTTTAAAAAAAACGAATATATTAAAATGAAAACATTTATTTTCGTTGCTTATTTGTCTCCCTAAAAATTTGCTATTGTGTTAGAAAGTAATTATTCATTGGTTTGAATTTTTTGTAATGGTTTCACAAAAAACTTATTATATATGAAATGCGTGATTTACATTCACATGTTTTAAAAAAAGTAAATTAAAACCCAAGAAACATAATTAATCCCAAGAATAAGCAAAATTACAAATCGTTATTAAAAAATCTGCCAATTTTTGCCAATTTTCTATCACAAACTTTTCTGATAATCTGTAATTATTCTATGATAGATTGCTGAAAACAATTTCTATCGTATTTGACGGCTATCTTTTGTAGCATACATGCTTTAATTGGAAAATTAAAACTTTTTTAACATATCTTTAATATATGTCTTTAAAAAAGGTTAAATTAAATGAAAGAAAAATAATTTCAATGGCGCCTATTTTTAAATCATAAACGATTTCATTAAATAATGGATTAATGTAATTAGATCATTTATGCAAATCGACATCCAGTATAATTGCCAAAAAATAATCAAACAAAAAAATAGTCAATAAATATTCAAAACAAAAAATGGAATTGCGCAATTTTGCACAAAAAAAGCAAGCTGAAAATTCTTTTTTGCATCTGTTGTTTACATTTTCTTTGTTTTAGTTTTTTGAAAAGTGACGCCGTTTTTCATTTCATAATTTCTTAGACGCTGTTCGAAAACGTTTGTGTGCCTATTTTTTTCCCGCAAAACTGTCGGCAAAGTAATTTTGTACTTTTTCGATGACATTCACATTGATTTTTTTCGTTCTACAAGAACACTGATTGAGATTGTTTTTTGAATATTTATTTTAATTAAATACATTGTTCAAGTAAATTATAAACCGTTTATCACAAAAATAATAACAATAAAAATTTTCACGTGAGAGTAATTGTAGGTATTTAAATTGGCCATTAATAAATAAAAGTGTAACAGTTTCAACGAATCAAACAAATAAAGATTTTGTGATTATTTGGACACAATATACCAGAAATATGACAGATATTTATAAATATGGCCATGAAAACTTTAAAATGTTAAGAGAAACACAAAAACTAAATCTTTTGATAAAAACAACAGCAAAATATTTTTTTATTTCTTTTGCAAATTTACTTTCATCCATTTTTCACATAATCTGCTATTTTCTGTTTCTACATTTTTATGACCCAATTAGTGCTGTCAATAATTTTTAATATTTGTCGACCTGGCAAAAAAATTGCACAAAATATTTTGCTTTGTATTTATGGCTTTTCAACTTAAACAGTCGCATCATATCGGTTTTAATGTTTTTTAATAGAATCTATTAAATCAATTTATTTTATCCGAATAGTAAAAAAAGTGCAAATACTTAATAAGCAAAAATAAAATAAAAGCTAATGATTGAAACACATTTAATATGCTAATTTTCTGAATTGTTTGGAACCCAAACAGAACAATGCTGCTGTGGTGCATAAACGGAATCAGCTGGACAATTAAAGGCTTCTCTGAAAGCCGGGAAGTTTTGAACAGTCCCGAAAACTCTGAACTTTGAAGGTGAATGTGGGTTAGTAAGGATTTTGTAAAATAAGTAATCATCCGACGGCTGTGGTTCACACCATACTTGTGCAAATGACAAGAAGAACAGTTGATCATGTGTTAACTGCCCAAAGATTCGATCAGGTAATTGGGGGTCTGGACCATTAAGAGAGATCCATCGTTTATATGAATTATATGCAACATGAATCCCTCCATTATCACCAACATTCTCGCCTTGTGTTTGCTTACCGTTAATATTTCGAGGGGAATATGAAGTGTTTTGGATGACCGTAAAGTTACCATATTCTTCAATGACACATTCTGCCATTTCATTAAATGCTTGTTGTGATTGATCACTCATCCATGTTCGTAGGATTCCTTCACCGTTGTATTGTATTCCTTCATCATCGTACCTGGAAATGTTATCATAAAATTTGCATTACTTTTATTCAAATTTTCTTTTCGCAAAAATTCCTTTTGATAACGGTATTCATCCTTACCCATGTGTAATTTCATGGCCTGCAACAACTCCAAGGCCGCCAAATTTAATTGAAGCAGGCCATTCGGGATCAAAAAATGGTTGTTGAAGAATGCCTGCAGGAATATTGATTGAATTGTACTACAAAATGTTATTTATTCAATAGCCGCTTTAAAGCCTTTAATCTTACATATCCAGCATACTCCGCATTAACTGCTATTGGTGCCATCAAAAATTCTTTTCGATCTATATCGTGTCCAGGAAGCAGAAGTTGAAACGTCTGTATCGTATTAAATGTATCAATTTTATTTTTCATTGTTTCATAATCATCATTTGGATCAATATTGATATTTTTGTAATAAGCATCAAGTTGGAAATCATCAAAAATAAAGTCAGGGTATGCATTATTTATTTGTAACTCGGAGATTTTGTTCCTTGCACCTTGCAATGTAACAGCATCATTTGAAATCCATGGCAAATCTTCAACCATTGATTGCATGGAATTTTTAAGATAATCGATGACTTTAAATGCTTCCCTAAATATGTTTGCCCAATTTTAAGAGTGAGTAAAAACTATAGCTTACGCTTTAAATGATGTTCTGGCATCTGAAGTTGGATATAAAGCTTCAACAAAGATTCGAGCATTGGTATATGTAAAATGTTGAATAGTATCTTTAACACAAATAATAGATGATGAATCACTTCCGTCAAATTTAGAAGCAAATGGATCTTCTGTTTCTTTTTTTCTTCCAAATGTTGGAACAACAGATGGATGCATGAGGATATATTTAGCATTATCAGTATGAATATAATCCTTGAGAGATAACAGCAAACGGTAATACAAATGCTTCACTACAGTATCCATCCCAGCTTTTGGCAAATAATCATTCAAATCTCTCATTGCCTGTGGATTATTTATCAAAATCCAGAATTCATTGACATTTTGATTAGTAACAAAATCTGCACCCGTGGCATTTGACAATGTTAAAACATATGTTGCCCAATCAAAAAATTCAAATGGAATATCTCCAACTGTCATTGCATTAACATGTAGAGAAGCATTTCTTCTATAATCTTCATTTGAACTAAAATTTGTTGCAAGTAAGCGTTCAAATTCTAAGATTGTTTCAGCGTGATATTCTAAAACTCCAAGATTACATTCCATACCAGTTGAGCTTGTATAATCTTGAAAAAGGTGGAGCATATTATTTTTAAGCATAGGATAGGTAATTGTTTCCCATGTCCCTGGTTGAAAATATGGCTTGTCATACGACACATCATTTTCTTCAATAGATAAAGAAAAATTTGTTTCAAATCTTGGATCACGTTGAGGATTTACAACAATCTTGTATGCAACAAAAGTACTAACATTCAAAAAAGTTACAGCTTTTGCAAGAATCGTTGGGTCACTTTGTGTATTGGAAGGATTTATCTCGCACCAATTGAAATTGTATCCAGTTAGTTGTTCGAATTGTTTAAGGATGCCTTTCACATAGCTTCCATCATTGATTGGTTGATAAGTTTTACGCTTTATTGAATCTGCTTGTTTTTTGCAGGCGGAATAGAATTGTAGAGTTTTATTGATTGCAGTTGATCCAAGCATATCCTAAAAAATATACATTGCATGAGTATTCTGTCGGTGAAAATCCATAGTTTGGCATTTACAGCGTTATTCTTTACGCTTCAATAGCTTGTCACTTCTTCTAAATTTTTGGACCCCATCCCAAAGTTACTTCCGAATAAAACCATCTTAAAGTATTAGACATCAAATACCTTACCCCGTGATAGCCAAGTTCAAGCAGGCTATCCATGGCATCAGCAACTACTTGTAAATTTCGCTGAAATACGGCTCCAAAGGATAGTGTACCATTATATGCGCCACAAGCATATTCATAAAAATTATTGCATGGATCTGCTGATAAATTCATTGATGCTTGAAAGAAAGCTTGAGCTTGACTGTATTTTGTGTAGTCTGCATCATCTGGTTTGATATAATGCGGTTGTGGGATATTTAAGTCATTGGAAAATTCCGGTAATTTAGCTGTAAAAAAGTTTGTCTTTAAACGATTAGAATGACGTAATTCTTACTAATATTAACATCACTAATCCAAACATTGCAGTGATCTTTCGGTGCTGAATTTGAATCAACCGGGCAATTAAATGCACTTCGAAAAGCTGGAAAATTGCGAACAGTTCCTTGTACACGATATTTTGAAGGAGAATGATTGTCCATAACTAGCAGTTTGCTCACAGTTTCAGGGTCTCTTGGTAGTTCACAAAAAACTTGTGCAAATGACAAGAAGAAAAGTTGATCATGTGTAAATTGAGATGCCAAATCCCCTGGAAGTAGAGGATCCGGACCGTTGAAATCAATAATATTGCGATATGCCCGATATGCGGCATGAATTCCGCCATTATCGGCAATGTTTTCTCTCTGTGTTTGTTTTCCATCAACACAATGTGGAGTGTAGCTGGCATTCAAAGGGCAAAAAGTGTTGTATTCTTCAATAACACATTCGGCCATTTCATCAAAATGTTTTTGAGTTGCAGGACCAAGCCAATCTGTGCTTTCACCAAGCGGTCCCCAGTGAACTCCTCCTGAGTCAAAACCATGAGTAAGTTCATGTCCTGCCTATAAAGAAAAGGATATACGAATTTTATTTTAACCATATTTAGTAAATGCTTACTATAACCCCCATTGCTCCAAAATTGACTGAAATCGGCCAATCAGGATTGAAAAAAGGAGGTTGAAGAATCGATAATGGAATAGTAAAGGAATTTAACTAAAAATTTTTATTATATTATTTTCATCAAGTTATGCTAGCATGCCTTTGGTTGATACCATGCATTTGTTTGTGTAAAGACATTTGGTCCTAATTCTCCCCAATCATATCGATTACTTCCTGCTTCAAGAAGAAGCTTATCAAAATCAAGTCTCGTGGAAAATTGATCTAAATAGATTTGCATAAGGGGATAATTTGCATTCATGAAATTTGGATTTAATCCTGCAAAGTGAACAGTAAGATTTGCATCATCTGTAATCCATTCAGGATAAACATAGTTTCGAACTAAATTTTGAATTTTTGAATATGCACCATTTTTTCCATCTGAATCCATCCATGAAAGTCCATCAATCATTGACTGCATTCCAATCAAAACATTATCAATGGTATATTTAAGAGAGGAATGGTATCGTTCTCGATAAGATTGCTTTGGAAGGGCTTTGTCAAGGTAAATTCGAAAATTTGCATAATAAAGTGATGATGCTTCAGTTACAGTATCATAACAATGTTTAACTAGTTTATCTTTATCACAGCTTGGTGTCTGTGGTAATTTCTTAAACAAGGTTCGTTTGGAAAGTTTCAGTGTTTTTGATTTAAAAACTTGGTCATCAGAGCTTTTTTGATGTGACATATATGATGGAAAATAATCATTATATTGATCCAAAAGCCGATAATAAAAATAATTTCCAATAACATTTGCACTAAAATTTCCATAAAAGTTATTCAAGATTGCATCATTCATAAGCTGGAATGCTGCTGGCGTCACAATGTTATATTGATAAGAATGTTGAGTAATTTTTTCATAAACTTTGGGATCTGCATTAATTGTAGCTAAAGCAGCGAAAACGTTGTAATCAAAAACAGAGTATTTTGTAGGCAGCGCATCGAATTTGATGAAATTCATCAAATTTTCATTATTGGTTTCAGGGGAAAGGTTATTTGCAATGAATAATTCAAAGTTTATAATTTCTTCTACAGCATTCTCAATATTTGATTCATTAATTTCAGCATTTGTAATATTTCCATATTTTTCAAAACGATTTCGAATTTGTGTGGTAAGTTTTGTTCGTTGAGTTTCCCAGTCATCGGCGCTATAAACCTCTAAAGGATATGTCAATAATGGAAGATCAATGTTTAAGGTGTATGGAAGCGTGCCAGTTGGATCTTGACTGTTTATGTCAACTCGTAACCAAAAAAATGGATCAATACCATGCATACCCCTCAGATATCCAACCGATCGAGAGAGCACAGTTTTATCTGGCCATGCATCAGATGTTAAGCCATCATAAAGTGGAAATGATAAATCGGTTTTTCCCATGAAGTCATCTATGATGTTCTTGACGAGTTTGCCATTTCCAACTGCATTATCCCAATTTGGCAAATCTTTGAGACATTGTTGATAATATTGCTTTATTTGTTTTACAGGTAGCGGCTAAAAAATAAAATTTGTATAATTAGCACCATTGTAGATCCTTTTTTCAAAGGTTATTCTTTGACATTTTAATATTGAATTTGTCAGTTCATAAAGCTTATTAAAATTACAGGCAAAAAAAAAACGTTGAAAAAGAGTGAAAGAGTTGCAGTACTTACATCATTATCATTGGGAGTATTGTAAGCTTCAATCATTTGGCTTTGAATTTTGGCATTGGCAGCATCAAAACTCATCAAACCATTAAAATTTCCACAAGAATACTGATAGAAATCATCACATGGATTTACAGATGTATCAATGGAAGCTTCAAGATATTTTGCGGCTTCTTGATATGCAGCTGTATATGATGGTTGATTTGGATAGATATTTGTGTATTCACCAAAAACGGATGCAACAATTACAATCCATAACCATATAAATGCTTTTTAGGATCCACATTTTGTCAGTCATTGCGAAGAGAAGAAGTAAAATGACAGAAACTAAAGCACTGATAGTTATTTTTAAACATTTTTCCAATAATTGGATCACCATTGAAAAATAATTATAAATAATTAATTGTTAGGACCATCTATAAAAATTACAAAAGAAACATGTCGTTTTATTTTTATCAAAAAAATTGCCTGCCTGTTTTAAATTTTTTTTCCTGCAATGTTTTTTCTTTTAAATTGTAGAAATGTAACAATTAATTGTTTTTAGAAAAAAAAAGTTTGTGTTTTTTTAGAATTCTTATTATTAAAGTGCGTTAATGTTATATTCATCATTGTTAATAATGGAGAAAAGAACTTTCAACGTGCACTTGTAAATTATGTAAATTACGTTAAAGTAAAATATTTAGCATAAATAACATTTATCTATGTTACAAATCTTTTTAAAAAATTTCTTCAGTTACAATTCGCTTCTTTTGCAACTGTTCACTTCATTTACGTATTATTTCATAGAGTAAAACAATTAAATAACATGTACATGCTAATTTAATGCACAAAAAAAGCTTTTGTGCTTTATTTGCTCCATGTTATCAGTTTTCAAAGCATTATCACTTTCGCATTAAAGATTGTCTTGAAATGAATTGTGTTGAACGTGTTTATGCAATGGCATTGATTCAAGCGACTTTATTCGATTACAAAAAATAGCACACATTTAAAAAGCAAAATACGCTATTACAATATTAAAGCAAGAAACCCTATGCTAATTTTGTGAATTGTTTGGAACCCAAACTGAGCAATGTTTTGATGGAGCATAAGCAGAATCAGCTGGACAATTAAAGGCTTCTCTGAAAGCCGGGAAGTTTTGAACAGTTCCAAAAACTCGGTATTTGGAAGGTGAATGTGGATCAGTTAGAATACTGCGGAATATGAAATCATCAGATGGAGGAGGTTCACACCAAACTTGTGCAAAAGATAAGAAAAACAGTTGATCATGAGTTAACTGCCCAAAGATTCGATCTGGTAATTGTGGATCAGGACCATTGAGGGAAACCCAACGACGATAAGAGTTGTAAGCAGAATGTATTCCACCATTATCACCAATGTTTTCACCTTGTGTGTTACGACCATTAAGATTTCGTGGTGAATAGGATGTATTTTGGATAGCTGTGAAATTACCATATTCTTCAATGACACATTCTGCCATTTCATCAAACGCTTGTTGAGAAGCTGGGCTCATCCATGTTTGAAGAATGCCTTCACCATTCCATTGTATGCCTTCATCGTCATAACTGAAAACGACAATTAAAAAAGAAATTTGCATAATCAGCATACCCGTGAGAAATTTCATGTCCAATAACAACTCCAACACCACCAAATTTCATAGAAGCAGGCCAATCCGGATCAAAGAAAGGTTGTTGAAGAATGGATGTAGGAATATTGATTGAATTTTGCTAAATTGTAAGTTTCATTTACCGCTTTACTAAAACGTATTCTTACGTCAGGGATATATTCTGCATTAACTACCGCAGGTGGCATATCATATTCTGTTCGGATAACATCATGACCAGGAAGCAAAACTTCAAAAGCTTGTATCATATTAAATGTGTCAATGTTGTCTTGCATTGTTTCGTAATCATCATTAGGATCAAAATTGACATCAGCATATATTGCATCAAGTTGGGTATTGTCAAAAATGTAATCAGGAAACGCAGCATTTATTTGTAAATTTGAGATTTTTCTTCTTGCACCTTGTAATGTATCAGGATCATTTGCAATCCAGGGCAAATCTTCAACCATTGATTGCATCGAATTCTTTATTTCATTAATTACTTTGTAAACTTCTCTAAAAATGTTAATTTAGTATAGAAGTACAATACCAGAATGATTTTGACAAAAAATAAAATATTTAACAAGCGCCTACCCTTTGAACGAATTCCTTGTTTCTGGAGTTGGATACAAAACTTCAACGAAAATTCGGCCATTTACCCATGGGAAAGCATCTAAAGTATCGTATGCACAAGTGACAGATGTCAAATCCTTTTCATTGTATTTCGGTCCAAATGGATCTTTTCTTTTTTGATTTCTACCAAAAGAATGGACACTTTGGTTTTCACTTAAAATATATTTTTTGTCAGAAGTTTTAATGTATGACTTCTGAGATAACAGGAGCCGATAATACAAATATTTTACTACAGTATCCATACTAACTTGTGGTAAGTAATCATTCAAATCATTCATCGCTTTTGGTTCCTCCATCATTATTAAGTATTCTGTCACGTCAGAGTTACCAATAAAATTAACTCCACTGTATTTTGCAATATTAGAGATATAAGTTGCCCAATCCACAAATTCAAATGGAATATCTCCAATCGCCATAGGATTGACATTTCGTGAATAGTTTCTTCGAAGATCTTCACTTGCACTAGCATTGATAGCAACAAAATGTTCAAATTCCAACATCGCTTCAGTATGATATTCCAAGACACCTAACTTACATTCCATTCCAATCGACTTCGTATAATCTTTGAAAAGTTGAAGAATATTATTTTTCAACATAGGGTAAGTAATTTTTTCCCAGGCTCCTTGTTGGTAATAAGTTGGCCACATTGTTAATGTACTTTGATCAAACGAGAGTGAAAAATTAGATGGGAATCTTGGATCTCTTTGGGGGTTAACTTCAACTTCCGGTGTTACAAGAGTATGAATCTTGTATTCCATTGATAAGTATGCCATTGCTTTTGCAAGAATTGTTGGATCGTTATTTGTGTTAGAAGCATTCATATCACACCAGTTGAACTTGTATCCAGTAAGTTGTTCAAAATCTTTGAGAATGCCTTGAACGTAACTTCCATCATTTATGGGTTGATAAGTTTTTCTTTTTATCTCATCAGTTTGTTTTTTGCAAGCCGAATAGTATTGTAATGTTTTGTTCACTGCGGCTGATTTGAGCATATCCTAAAAATATAAATGTTTTAATAAACTTATAAAGTCTATAGCCAACATAATAATAACTTACTCCATCATAACCAAATTCGAGCATGCTATCTAATGCGCCGGCAATAATTTTAAAATTATGTTTACCGATAAAACCAAACGACATTGTACCATTAAAAGCGCCACAAGCATATTCATAAAAGTTATTGCATGGATCAGCTGATAAATTCATTGAAGCTTGGAAGAAAGCTTGTGCTTGGCTGTATCTTGTGTATCCTGGATCGTCTGGCTTTATCAGATGTGGTTGTGGAATGTTCAGAGGATTATCAGATTCTGGGGTTTTAGCTAAAATAGTTAACACGATGACAAAAAGATAAGCATGGTAACTTACTAATATTAACATCACTAATCCAAACATTGCAATGATCTTCTGGAGCTGAATTAGATCCAATGGGACAATTAAAGGCACTTCGAAAAGCTGGAAAATTGCGAACAGTTCCTTGTACACGATATTTTGAAGGAGAATGGTCATCCATAATTAGTAGCTCTCGTATTAGTTCAGCATCTTCTGGCGTTTCACACCAAACTTGAGCAAAAGACAAGAAAAACAATTGATCATGTGTAAATTGCGATGCCAAATCCCCTGGAAGTAGAGGATCCGGACCTTGGAAATCAATGATATTCCGATAAGCTCGATATGCGGCATGAATTCCACCATTATCGGCAATGTTTTCTCTCTGTGTTTGTTTTCCATCAACACAATGAGGAGTGTAGCTGGCGTTTAATGGGCAGAAATTATTGTATTCTTCAATAACACATTCGGCCATTTCATTGAAATGCTTTTGAGTTGCAGGATCAAGCCAGTCTGTGCTTTCACCAAACGATCCCCAGTGAACACCATTCGAATCAAAAGCATGAGTAAGTTCATGTCCAGCCTAAAAACAAAAGTTATACGTCTTGTAAATCAATTTTTATAAGCTTACAACGACTCCTAATCCACCAAAATTTACTGAAGTCGGCCATTCAGGATTAAAGAAAGGAGCTTGAAGAATTGATAACGGAATTGTAATTGAATTTAACTAAAAATATATTTTTTAATTTGCAAAAAAATTGAACAACGTACTCCGGGTGTATACCATGCATTTGTGGATGTAAATGGATTTGGTCCTCCTTCTCCCCAGTCATATCGGTCAGATCCATTTTCTTGAAGAAGCTTATCAAAATTCTGTCTCATAAAATACCTTTTTAATTGAATTAACATAGACGGGTAATTTTCATTCATGAAATCTGGATGTAACCTATAAAAATGTTCTGTAAGAGCAGTATCATTTGTAATCCATTCAGGATAAACGTAATTCCGGACCAAATTCTGAATTTTAGCATATGCACCATTTTTTCCATCTGAATCCATCCATGAAAGTCCATCAATCATTGATTGCATTCCAACCAGTACATTATCAATGGTATTTTTGAGAGATGAATAATATCGATCACGATCGGATTGTTTTGGAAGGGCTTTGTCAAGGTAAATCCTCAGATTTGCATAATACAAAGAAGATGTTTCAGATACAGCATCGTAACATTGTTCAACAGGCGTATCTTTATTTAAGTTTGGCTTTCTTTGTTTTTTACGTAAGATTGAAGGGGCTTGTTTTGGGATCTTTAATTCTTTTAATTCTGCATTTTTATAGTCATTACTTGGATAAGATGAAACATACGAAGGAAAATAATCACTGTAGGCATCCAAAATTCGATAATAAAGATAATTACGAAACATGTCTGCACTAATATTTCCATAAAATTTATTAGCAATTGCATCATTCATGAGTTGAAAGTCCTCGGGAAACATGATGTTATATTGATATGAAGGTTCCAAAACTTTTCCATATACCTCTGGACTCTGGAGTGCGGCCGTAATCATAAAACCTGTATAATAAAAAGCTGGATATTTTTGATTCAAATTTTCAAGTGTTATGAAATTAAAAGTGTCAGCTGTACCATCTAACAAAGATGGAAGAGTTGTAAAAAAATTGTTTGCAATGTACCACTCAAAATATGCAATTTCTTTAGCAGCACTTTCAATTTGAGATTCATCCATTTCAACATTTGTAATATTTCCAAACATTTTAAAAATATTCGTAACGTGCTTTTCAAGCTTTGGTTTCGTACTTTCCCAACTATCACCTTGATAAGAAAACGGCAGATATGTTAAACGTGGCCAATTCAAACTAAAGACATATGGAAGAGGACCCATTGGATCTTTGCTGTTTAAATCAGCAAATGATATAAATAATGTATCAATATTATGCTTGCCTTTGAGGTATCCAACTGTAGAAGATAGAATTTCCCGATTTGGCCATGCATCAGAAGCAGAGCCGTTATAGAGTGGGAAGGATAATTTGGTGACTTCCATAAATTCAGACACAATATCTTTGACTAGTTTGCCATTTCCAACTGCATTATCCCAATCTGGCAAATCTTTAAGACATTGCTGATACAATTGCTTGATTTGTTTTACAGGTAATGGCTGAAAAAAGTTTATTGATTAAACCTCTGTGAGGATCGGGCGAGGAGAGCTTTTGTTTGTCAACAGAAATGGCATGATGGTGCCAAGAACACTCGCTCAATTTTTCGGATAAAAAGTTACAAGATGTATATGTCGCAGTTTTGATAGTATCTGTATCTTAGGCCTTAATTAGAAAAAAACCTACATCATCATCATTTGGAGTATTATAAGCTTCAATCATTTGTGCCTGAATTTTGGCATTTGCGGCAGAAAAACTCATCGAACCATTGAATTTACCACAAGAATATTGATAGAAATCATCACATGGATTGACAGATATATCAATAGAAGCTTCAAGATATTTTGCTGCTTCCTGATATGCAGCTGTATATGATGGTTGATTTGGATAGATATTTATGTTTCCATTGTAATCACCAAAAACTGTTGTTACAATAAATGTTGCTAGAAAAAGCCACCAGTAAGTTGTTTTTTGCTTGCTTCTTTGGAGCCACATTTTTGCAGCAGAAGAAAGCAAATCCAGCAAAACTGATAAAAACTAAAACACTGATAGCCTTTTTTAAACATTTTTTCAGTAATTGGATTTACATTGAAAAATTAATTGTTACCAATTGTTTGTAAAATTATAAAAGAAACAGGTAGTTTTTTTGTTATCAAAAATCTGCTTGCATTGTTTTTATTTTTTTGTGACAATGGTTTTTTTAAATTGTAACAAGAAAAACAATGCTTTTTCTTTTTTTGTAGAACTGTTATTCTAAAAATGTGTTTCTGTTACATTAATTGGCAAAACAACCTATGAAAAGCTTTCTGTATGCAATTATAATATATATAACATAAAACGTGATTCGTAATTAATGAGAACAAATTTTTTTAATTAATAACTATTGTGAACTTCCGATGATCCTTTATCATATTTGATTACTGCTTCTACCTTCTTCCACGCAATGGCAACGCTAATTTTTTGAAATATTTAAAAAAATGAATTTATTTTGTTCAAGAAGAAAGCCAAAATGTTGCTATAAGATGTTCGTTCAAAGCGAAAATAAAGTCTCTATTTTTTCTGCATTGATTTTGTTATGTACAAAAATTTTACTCTGCTTGCCATTCACGTGATAATGCAAAAGAAGAAAACGACGACTTGGTAAAAAGAACAGCAAAAAAGAGAAGATAAAAGCGTCGTAAAGACCAAAAAAATAAAAATTTTCTTTTTTTCGAAGGCATAGACATTGTTGAATTTTATGAAGTTTATATTATAATATTTTATTTTTTTATTATCCATAACCTCTTTATGTTTTTTTTTAATATATAAAAACAGAACAACATTAAGGGAACATCCAGAGCTGACGTCAGCAGTTTTTGCATGGATGGGGTAAATTCAAATCTGACGCTTTACCTTAAATACGGCAAATTTCAATGGAAATTTGCTGATTTAGGCATGGATGGGGTTAAAAATAATAGATTTTTCGCAGACGTCAGCTCTGGTTGTTCCTTAACTAGCTGGTTGCTTAATGATACAAGAACTGAATCCATTCAATAATAATATAGCAAAAAACTTCTATTTTTCTTAAATGTGTCAGAAGATTTGCATTTGAAGATTGTTAAGCTGTCAAGAAATTGCTATAAATATGGAAATTATGCAATTTATAAAATTGTATTTTAACTGTATTTTTTGCTACACAAGGCATATGTTTAATGTATGCACTGCCTTTTAAGATTCCTTTCAACATTTGCCTTTTAAAAAGGTGATATGAATTTATGAAGTATTAAACGAGAAATGCAATTGTAATTTGTGCAAACAAATATTTCATTTAAAACGGATGATTAGCCATATCATTATGTTAAAAAAATAATCAAAGTTTTAAATACTTTTATGTAAGTGACAATATATCCATAAATCTATCAAGATATTCAAAAAAAGTCAGAAAAAATAGATATTTGTCCAGCATTGTTTTCTGCTATGTAAAAAGGTTTGTTTCTAAAGTTCTTTCGATGTCAATGACAAAATGTTTTTTACCAATGAAAAAGAATATGTCTGACGATCGCAAAAAATACACACAAAAAAAGAGAAACGCTATTAGTCAGATTGAATTTTAAAAGACTATAGAACGAAATGACTTTCAGAAAAAACCTTTTTCATCATTTTGCTAAAGTTAATTTTTAAATGTTTGCATTTTTGCATCCATTTTTTTGACGGCTTTTGCTGGTTTTTGTCCCACATGTGGTTGAAACAACTTATTTCATAATATTTTTCAGAGATATTCTACGAACAGAGAACATAAAAGACCAATGTAACCATCGTTGACTAATGGCAGTCACAATTTGTTTTTGAAAAAATCGGCCGAATGTTTTTTTTTCAATTTTTTATAAAAATTTATTTTGTTTTGCAAGAGTTTTTGCGGTAAAAATTTGAACGAAACATGTCAGATATAACAATACATTAACGGTCAAACATGAATATTATCAAATGAACATTAATAAAAATTAATGAGTTAAATTTATATATTTGAAAAGTAAAGGTAAAGAATAAGTTTTACTGAAACAAAAACTTTAATAGCGATTTTTTTGAAACAATATAATAGAGTTTTTCAGTTTGTTGTTACTGGAACACTTGCAGAAATATGAACAACAGTTCCGGTTTTTTTAAATCTTTGAAACATTTTTAAATATAAATATGTGCAAAATGTACAGCATACTGAACTCATTGTTGTACCCCATGGACCAATGTAATTTCGAAGTGGTACTTTTGTTATCTAAAAATATACATTTATAAACTGGACTATACACATTTTTATTAGTAAACCATTTTTTTTGGCTCACTTTCATCGAATTGATCGCCCTACGTCGATCCTCCTGTGTCACTTCATAAATAAAGTTTTACCTCAACAAATAAATTATTTATAAATGGTGGACATAAATCCAAAAGTGCCGTAACAATAATTAAATATGCAATTGTTCGATTAATTTTTGATGTTGCAGCACTGAAGTTTTTTTGATATTTTCTTAGTAGAAGATACAGAATTATTCCATTTATCTCATTTGGAATTGAAAAATATAATTTTACGGAAGAAGAAATTTGCTGAGATCTTGGCGACATTAAACATGCAAAATATTGACATTTTGTTTGTGTTACAGATGGAATAGAAGCTGGTATTTCATTGAAAAAGACGGTGAAGACCACAGCTAAATAAAAAGAAGTAAATGTAAAAAACAAGAATGATGACAAGTTAGTATTGGGGTTGTCTCAAGATTTCTTTCGGAAAAAGTGTTTTCTAATGCCAAACTTTACAAGTCTGGACAGTTTTCTTATCAACATGTTGATGACAACTTACAAAAAATAATCACTGCTACACTAACAAACGCATACACATTTCTCCTCTTTTTCTTTTTATATTTCAATGGTAAAGCAATCGAAAAACTTCTTTCTATTCCAAGCAGCAGTTCCAAAATAGCCCAATTAAACATCAACGTCCATGAAATCGCAGACGAAATATAAAAAATCCTCGCATCATAAACATTCTCATTTGGCCTCCAAAATATCACCAGATACAAATCAGCAATAAATGCAAAAATACTATAAACTAAAAAATATGCAAAATAAATTGTTAAAATTGGTGAAAAATCTTGAACATTTCGAAGCAAATGCTTCGTCACTAATATTTGTAAGCAATTCTTAAATACAAAAACTGATGAAAATAGTTTTATTAAAGTTTGCAGAAACGTGACAGCTGTGACGACGTCCATTATTTTCAATGAGACTACTATTTTAGAAACGGATACAGCAGCAGCAAAAACTTAAGATACCATTAAATTAGTTAAGTATCCCATAAAGTACATAAAATAAAAATAAATAATAACATTAACACCCATAATTTGGAAAAAAAGTTGAAAGCGCAAATTAAAAGTTTTAACTATTGTTAGTACCACGCAAAAAATTATAGTGGTGTTTATTGAAGAAAAAATTGCTTTTATTTTTCTTTTCTTACTACCGTAATATTTATTTGTATCGGATGGCCTTTTTTGCGAAAAAAACAGTATCAATTTAAATGCATCTTTAGAATCTTTGCATGGTATAAATAAAAGTCTAAGGATTAATTTGCCCCTACATTAACTAAATTTTCTAAACTACTGGTGTACATTATGTTTCATGATGTTAACCGTTAATCAGCATCAAAAACCAAACAATTTTTTGTCTTGTTTGCCGAAAGCTTGAACTTTTTAAGGATAATGAATCTCGCTGAACACAAAAACATGCCTTTAGTGTGTATGTTGAGGAACGCCATGTTGTCTACAAAAAGCAAGAATACAAAATCCAATCCTTAGTCATATTAAAAAAATGACTTCTGGAAATCACAATTATTGAGAATATAACACATTTTTTTTGAATTATGTCTTCATTTAAATAATTGTAGAAACAAACGAATATATTTTTTATTTAATGCATTAATTATTTCAGCTGGATTTAAAGTAAGTAAAAATCCAAAATAATGATCTGTTTTTTCTGTTATTTTGAATTTAATATTAAATAGCTATTTCTAAAAGCTTAAAACATTCAAAAACAAAAATCACAGCATTTTCATAAAAGAGCCTTGTAACCCTTGCATTTCCACTGAAATGCACAAGTATAAATAGCTGTCAAAGACGCAGAGAAAGTTAGTCGATGTGCGAGCCAAAGGCAGGAGTCAGTCGCAAGACTGACGCTCTCATTTTATTTGTTGTATATATTTATGTGCATGTAAAGGATCGGATAATAAAGTACAGTTATGAAACTATCAAGATTAGAACCCGGGGACATATAAAGTAACTACCGTTACAGCCTTTTCAACAATTTTGTTATGCATTAACGCATTTTAAAAACAAAAAAAAAGCGCTTTTTTCAGTGATTTTTCCTGTCGATTATTGTTCCTTTGTATGTCTTTCACATCTTTCATATTTCATTCTTACAAAAAGATTTTTTATGAAAAGCGAGCAGAAGGAACATCTGCAAGCAATTTTGTTTATGTCAGTTGAAAAGAGTTGTAAAGGCACAAAATGGCAAAAGTTGCTTTCAACGTTTATTTTGCAATATGTTTGAATATTTGATTCCAAAAAAGTTATTGTAGTAAATAACGAAATATACATATTTTTATCCAAAGTCATACACTCCCATTCGATCTGGAAGAACTATACATTAATAAAAAAAACTAAGCAAGTATTTTACAACAGTAAAGTTTTGTTTTTCCAAGACGAGATCGCTGTCAAAAAACTGGATAGAATTTTTGACAATTGTTCACATATCGAAATATATAAAAGATGATTGAAAAAATCAGTGATATGCTGTTGAAACACGTTTAATACAAGAAAATAACTTTTTGTTGATAAAGTGCCCCATATTTGTTATTCTATAAAATATTGTTATCAAAAAAGGGTTACATAAACTGGCAGCTGTAAAAGTGATTTAAAACCTATTAGGCGAAAAATATTGTAATCAATTAATTTTTTTTATTAAAAATTGTAGCTGCAGTGTATCTGGCATAAATATAAATATCGATTATATTTTAATACATATTTTATTGTAATCTTTTGTCCTATTGTTTATTTCAGCTAATAAAATATTCAAAAAAAATGCTCTTTATTTTGCAAAAATCATCATCAAAAACCCAAAATCGTTTGTTGTGTAGAGCAAAAATACGCACCCTGTTATTTCATAATCGATTCATGTCGATTTATACACTTCTTTATGCCAGTCAACAGAAACACGACTGATAAGCGCTCAAAAGAAAGAAAACTGATGTAACCTTTTAGGTTTGCATGAATAACGAAAAATGTGATATTACTACAAAAAATAGCCCCTCTCTTGTGTTTAACAATTTTAGTCCAATCTCTTTTTCACTTTGATTTTTTTACTATTTCGTAAAAAGAAGAAGTGAAATATGATTTATAATCGCCAAAAGAAAGCACAAAGGAAAACCAAATAGCATTTGTTTCCTTTTTTTACATTGCTCTTTGAATATTAATAAACCAGCTGCAGATAATAATTTGAAGTACACACTTTTTGAATACCAGGAAGAACAATGTTTTTGTTATTTAAGTAATCACTAAAAAAAGGCACCACAACTGCTTAAATTGCATTTTTAAAAAATGAAAAGTCTTTTGAATACAACGTTCAACACAAATATACAAAATTGTCGAGAAGGAAGTTTGGCATTTGAAAAAATTTTTTATAGATATGAAAGTGCGATTAAAGCTATTATAATCTACAAGGGTATTTTTAAAAAAAAGCAACAATTGGTATAAGCAATTTAAATATTTTAATCACAAGAATTTGTTTTGATATATCATAGCCGAATTTGAGTTTATAAATAATGGATGTTTAGCTTGATATTCGAAGCATTTCTTGATTTTGTGGATGCTATTTCTATCTAATAACTTAAATTTTATGTTACATATAATTTTACTAAAATATTCAAATACGTTTACTACTTGCAAAATAGGGCGATGAAATATAACGCTGAAAAACAAGACATTACTGCCAAAAAGGTCTAAGCAGAAAAAAGGGCTTTTCTTCATCACTAGTAGGACGTAGAGAAAAACAAATTTCGACATCGCTAAAGCCCGCAGTGAGTATTGAAATCTTTGCTTTCAAATATCGTAAACATTTTATACGAGTAACATTAAAAATTTGCAAAATTTTTTTGAATATCTGAAACTAATGTTTTTGATATGATTACACAAAAATTATAAGAAAAGCTATTAAATAACGCTAATTGAGTTTTTAAGGTGCTAATAAATCTATAAAAACCGGTTGTTATTTATAAGTTAAACGATTTTACATTTTATATTGCAAACTTGGAAAAAGAAAAGCTGCTGCTATTTTGTGTAACAGTTATTTTTCAAGCACCTAAAGCTATAAAAGGAAAAAAGAACACTTTCTACGCTAATTTTCTTCTTTTCAAAAAAAATCGATTATTTTTTGTGTCTCATTCGTACAGGTTTTGTTCGTTAGCATGTCATTCACGTGATTCAAAAACACTTTGCGAAAGTTAAACACAAAATACGACTATTGACTACAAAAACAAAAAGAAACAAAAGAGAGTAGAAGAGAGCTGTAAACAATCTTTTTTCGATATTATTAATATTAGAAAACAGGTTGAATATTTTATTTAAAAATATTATGTTAAATTACTCTTACGAAATTTTTATTTCAGTGTCATACAAAATCAGATTGGTTACACATAATTAATCAAACAACAAAACAGCATTCCAACATTATTAAAAAAGAAAAAAATTATTGAATATATCCGAAATAAAAAAATTTAATTCAAAAATAAAAACTTCATATGTTATTTCATGATTTACAAGAATGTTATCTTGATCTATTGAAAACACTGTTTTTGTAATTAACTAATACTTGTAAAATATTTTTTTGGTAAAACCGTAATTGTTGTAGCATAATTTGTTTCTGGTGAAAATTCTTTTAAATAATGTTCTTTTTCCAATAATATTTTCCTTATTTATTTTTATCATTTTTTGTCGATTTCTTTGTGGCTATTTTACTTTATGCTTTAAAAGAGCCAACACAGCTCTCTTATTTTGCCGATGTATAATCTCGGGAAGAGACTGCGTATTTATTTTCTCTGCATAGAAATGTTTGAATAATTAGCTTTTAAAAACTTTGATAAAGTAAGCTTGAAATAATTAATAGTTAAAAATAACAGTTAGAAAAGTAACTATCAACAAATCCATTAAAAGTTGATGACATGATGCCAAATCCATTAATAAAAAAATTGTGTTGAAACTAAGAAAAATTCTTTTGCTATATTTTGCGAGGTTTTTTAAATAAAAAAACAGTTTGAATATTTAAGTAAGCCAGAAAATGCGTAACATCACGCCTGGACAGTCCCTAAATAAATGTTTTTAATGGAACAATGCAGCCGCATATGCTGTAATCTTATTGACCAAAAAACTGACATTGTGTTTTAAAAAAGTTTATAAGAATAAACTCATAATTTTTGTTCAATACGTGATTCACGGTCCTGATTTTTTAAATAATGTGGGAATCTTTTTGCATTAAAAGCCAATACTTCTATCATAATTCATTTTGAATTTTTTAAACCTGTTTCAGTCGTAAACATATTTATTAAAATAAGATTAATGCTTGTAAAAAAAAATGTCGCCATAAAATATGAGCTTAATTGATGGTGATAGAAACGATTTTTATAAATCAAAATATTATTAAGATGTAATAACGACAACATTTAACAAATGAAATGTGTCAAGAATAGTTCTTACAAATTTTATTCGTATCAGGGTGTTCGATAAGTTCTGTCGCTGACAAAAACAGACGAATTTTTAAAACTACAAAAGCAACCCAAATGAGGTCTTTTGTAATAGGTAGGCCCATGTCTTAGGTATCTGATGATAATATAATATTGAGGTCACCGTGGATACTGTAGGTATACGGTAGAATTTTCTAGAACAAATTTGGATTTTCGATAAAAATGAGCTAAAATTAAACGGAAAAAAGCTGGAAATGACTGGATATGACGTTTAAGGACAGTCTACATCATATCCGACAACTTTCAGATGGAATATTGCCTCAGGGCATTATGCAAATTTTCGAGGTCGAAAAATTTGCATATTTTCGAAAATTGAAAAAAATGGCAGGAACATGTTGTAGACCGTCTGGGAAGTCCCATTCAGTCATTTTTGGTCGAAATTATAGCTCTAGAACGTTTTTTTATAGCAAAGAATAACATTGAGTAGCAGGCGATACGTTTGGCATACTGTAGAATCCTTCAAATGCATTTATATCAGCCAAAAATGACTGAATGGGACTTCCCAGACGGTCTACAACATGTTCCTGCCATTTTTTTCAATTTTCGAAAATATGCAAATTTTTCGACCTCAAAAATTTGCATAATGCCCTGAGGCAATATTCCATCTGAAAGTTGTCGGATATGATGTAGACAGTCCTTAAACGTCATATCCAGTCATTTCCAGCTTTTTTCCGTTTAATTTTAGCTCATTTTTATCGAAAATCCAAATTTGTTCTAGAAAATTCTACCGTATACCTACAGTATCCACGGTGACCTCAATATTATATTATCATCAGATACCTAAGACATGGGCCTACCTATTACAAAAGACTTCATTTGGGTTGCTTTCGTAGTTTTAAAAATTCGTCTGTTTTTGTCAGCGACAGAACTTATCGAACACCCTGATATTTTAAAGGCATTTCTTAAAGAGATTTATGTACTTTTCTGATTGTATTTTTGCTTTAGTCGTTTAATGTATTTATTTGCATGTTCTTTTAGTTGGATGTTTCAGACATCATTCAAGGATGACTATCTGTATTTTTTTATACTGACATATAAATTATAATTTATCATTTAGTTGTTCGTTTAATTTATTTAGATGAATTGTATTTACTCGTTTTCCATCAGACATTTTAGTTTTTACACACATTTCAAACAAAATATTCAAACAAATTCAATCAATAAACAAAGCTGCTTTCGCAAGCGTATAAGAAAAAACACAGAAATGTCGCAATAGCAGCACTTCAGCGGAATATATGATGTGCGTTTTTTAATACAATGTATTCTGCAAAAGCACGTCAGTTAAGAAAGTTTACTATTTGCCCTTTCAACAATTCTCTGGTGTTGTTCAAAAAATAATTTTTGTTTTGTTTAAATATTTAAAGTGTGATTAAATTAAATTTATTTTTCATTCCAGAAAAGACTGAGTGGGCAAACATAAATGAAAAAGTTATACAATGAAAGATATAATACAGAGTAAGAAAAATAACATATTAATAAATAAGCAAATCAGAAAAGTCTTTAGTTAGAAAATGAGCACGAAGTTCTTTGGCAGTATCATATTTAATTTGTTATCATGATACTTTTTCATTAAAAATAATTTAAAAAAAGAGATTTATTCTACATAAAGTTTTACTTAACAAAACTTTATGTAGAATAAATCACCAGATCGAAATATGATTGTTGTTAAAATAATTAAGTGAAGTGAAACTACTATTATCAAAAGAAAAAAAAATTAGAACAAAAAAAAGAAGAAACAAAATGTATTGAATAGTTTTTTTTTAAATTGTCACTTTTTACTTTTTTTACCTACTTTAAGCAAATTCCTTGTTTGTTTGGGTTTACTTTTTTCATTTTTGTAATACAATGTTGTTGTGACTTACATTTTTATCAATAACGCAGCAGTCGGAAACACCAACTGGTTCGTAAATGCATATGTCAATATAGCTAATATCAGTTAATGAATTATAGCTATTTAAAAGTAATCAAAGTTTGTTTTATAAAAATCAAATATTCAAACGAACATCATAAACTGCAAAATAAATCAATGCTGAAAAAAACTATGCTTCACAACTACGACTAACATTTTAAATGAATCTTTTTTTGTCGATCTGGAAGACAAAAAACGGCGGCAAAATATTTTTCCATTTTTTTTTGTGCATCTTGTTAAGATACTTGTGAAGAATGTTTGAATATTTTATTTTCAAAATGAAAAATTTTACAAATTCAAATTTGTTTAATCTTACATAAAACCACATTCATGAATCATTTTCAATATCCAAGAATTATAAAGATGTTGTTTTTTGTCCAATTTTGATATAAAAGATAAAAAGTTTTCTCCGAATTACAAATTCTTCATAAGCATTGGGATCACAGCTTGTACTATGATGTTCAATCAAAAAAAAATTTTTTATTTATCGATTTTTCTTTTGAGCATGAATAAGAATTTTAATGTTTTATCTGCGCATAGCTTTTATGACACATATATGCCTTTTTTGAAACTAAAATATTCAAACAACTTTTTCGTTAGAACAAAAAGGTTGCGTTAGTAAACACTGAAACAGAAAAAAACAAATGCTGTGGAAAAAATGCATTACAAAACAATAGAAGGGTTTTTGATTTTCTCTGTTTTACATTCGACGACATTTCGAAACCATTTTTTTCTTTGCTTTTTCATCAAAAGGGTTGTTAGCTAGGGAAACGGGATGTTCGATTTTTTTCGCTTTGAGAAAGTGATGGACAACACTTTTTTCGAAAAAAATATGCCTTCACTGTTTTGAATATATAAATTATATCTTTTTCTATATATATAACCTTTGTTAAAAAGTTTTTAACAGAATGTTATTCTATGTTTTTTCCTTAATATAGAGCGCGAAATGAAATCCGTCAACGGAATACAACCATTAAAAATACATCAAAGACGTGCGAAGAAATCATTACGAAAACAGTTTTTGAATTGAATCAATCGGAATATTATTCAATTGTGAAATATATGTGCATATTATTTTTTAACCGTTGAGTTTCTGTTCATTTATTTTTAAAAAAAAAGATCTGGGCTTTTTCTTGTTTTACATTTGACGTTGTCTCAAAATAATATGTCTCTTTTCTTTTTCATTTGGGGCGGAAAAACAAACGTAAAGAAAATTGTTGTCAAAAAAAGGGGTCAATACAAAGGACGTATTTGTGAAAAAAATTTACAAAGGCAAAAAGAGTTATTTTACAACTGATGAAATGGAAGAAAACATGCCAGTGTTTGTCGTATTTCATAACATATTTGTTTTTGTAAAAATCTTGTGATTGGGAAATTTTATTGCTTAAAGTTTTAAAATTTCGCAAAATTGATTTTGAACATTTGATAGTATAATGTACCTTTTTTTTTATTAATGGAGAGAATTTCTGGTTTTTTTTATGTTTAGTTTTTTCTTTATCCTGTTGTCGGACCTTTCCTCTCAATTAGTTTTTTTGTTTATACACATAAATTAAAATATATCAAAAAATTCAAAAGCAGAGCTGCTTTGGTTGATATTGACAGAAAATGCAAAAAATGCAAGAAAAAAATTAAACAGAAGAGAATAGGCCAATAAAGGGTATTTCATTCTGCAATGGTTTTAGCAGTGTCAAAACTCCTCCTTTTTCATTTGACATTCACGTGATCGATACAAATTTTTTCTTTCTTGTTTTTTCGATGAAAGAAAGATCAGAGTATACTTTGTGTTGCCTCAAAAATGAAGTTCTTTCAAGCTAAAAGTTTAACATAATTTGAATTTTTCATTAATAAAAGCTTTGCAATAGATAATTTCTGGTTATGTTACTAACCTTAAAAATCAAACTTAAACAATCAGATTTGTAAAAAAAATTGATTAATCATACAAGCACGATTTTAAAAAAAGAATTTTTTTTGTAATAAAACATTTGATACAAGGCTTAATGAAACTTTCAACTATGTAATTATAATGTTCCTTAAATTGTTTCCTTTTTGCAATGATAAACCATTTTTGTTTTAATGCACATTTTGAAAAAACCAGTGATACGATTTGCATTAACTGTTATGTAAATCGTATCATTATTTTTATTGCTATTTGCTAATATATGTAATGTTAAACCAAAATTAAAAAATGAGTATGGTACTGTGCACCAACAGAAGTTTTAATTATTAATATTCTTGCCATATATCTTACAAGGGACCGTTTTCAGGTGTTACCTATGGATTTCTTCGGGACTAGGGGGAATAAACAGCTCATAGTAAGGGATGAAAAACCCCCAAGGGGTTTGGGCCCGTTCGCTATTTCAGGGATTATATAGCATTTTGCTATTACACAGTAAGTAGCAGGCGATGAACGCTTTAGTTATAAAATTACGTATGTAGTGGTTTCTGATGGTTGTATATGCCAAAATAAAACTTTTCATAAATAATCAATCATATTCCATGCATTTACAACCATCAGAAACCACCACAAACGTAATTTTATAACTAAAGCATTCATCGCTTGCTACTTACTGTGTAATACCAAAATGCTATATAATCCCTGAAATAGCGAACGGGCCCAAACCCCTTAGAGGTTTTTCATCCCTTACTATAAGCTGTTGATTTCCCCTAGTCCCGAAGAAATCCATGGGTAACACCTGAAAACGGTCCCTTGTTAGAATACTTTATAAAAATAATGTTTTATAATTTTTTGGCAATTTCATTATTTCTTTTCGTTTATAAGGCAAATTATAAATCAAAACGATTTCAAAAATTCAAAAAACAAATTAAAAATTAGATTTTACAATTCAAAGATCGATTTGTGTTTTCTGCAAAAAATTTCTAGCAGAAAATTTCTCTAACTGCCACTTGCATCGTTTGTTCGAAAGACCGTTGATTTTTTTTCTTTTACGCTGAAAGAGCGGCAAGAAAATAGAACATTTATTGTATCGATTTCTATATGCGCTCAAAACAAACAATTTGGATGACAATGTTTGCAAAGCATTTCTAACGTTTTTGAATAATTAAACCATGCCTTTAGCGATGAAAGCATGTTTAAAAAGATAATTTGAATAATAAAACGAATTTTTGTATTCGTGATCAACTGAAATTGTCCAGTATTAAAAAAATCAACTATAACAAACAAAACATTTCACGATAAAATCTGAATTTGTTTTTTTAAATTTTGTGTCATGAAAACTAAATCTTTATTAGGCAAACTTTGATGGCTTTGCTCTTTTTCTTTATTAATGGCAATATTATCATTGGTTTGTCTAAATTGTTTTGATATGTTTATCTATTCTTTTAAAAGCAATTTTTCTGTTCACAAATATAAGAATAAAATATTCAAAAAATTATATTTTAATCTAGCTACTTTCGTAAGCATAAAAGAAGCAAATTTCGCAATAAATGCCCGTCAAAAAAACTTTACTGTATTTGTGATCAACACATATAATGTGTGCTTATTAAATGCTTTCCCCTTCAACTGCGACAAAAAGCAAAAAGCTAGGGTTTTCCTTGCTGACCAACTTTTGCTATTTCAAGAGGTGCACAGTAAAGATGTCGTAAAAATTTGCATTTTTGTTTTGTTTGAATATTTAAAACCTGTTGTTTTTTATATTGATGACTAATTATAGGAAAGTATATGAATATTTTAATTATTAAATAAATTTTCCAAAAGGAAACAACAATAAAAATTTTAATAGAAAAAAGATGAAAGAAATTCTATTATGAAACACAAACGCTTATAAGACGTTTTTTGTAACTTTAGACCGTTTCAGTAAAAATGACGATTTTCAAAAAAAACTTTTCTCATCGGAAATAGCTAATTTTTGGTATATATACCAAATCGGTGTCGAATAACACGATTTTGAAAAAATTTTTGAATTTCGGTGCACCGGTGCAGAGCTACAGTAATCCTGGTGCCACAAAATTTGCATAAATTTTTTTTCGACGATATATATATCATTCGACGCGTCTCGATGAGCTGGACATTTTTTACCTGGGTGGCGATAGTCCCCGATCACTTTTAAGGGGTGTTTTCCTTGTTTAAAGATAGGGCTTTTCATTCAAGGGGATAAAACATCTAAAAAAAATCTGACGGGGATGGATTTTTTTGTTTGCATATTGTTCCCCTATTCCTAGCGCATATATGTGCCAAATTTCAGAAAAATCGGCCGAGGCTTTCTATGAAATTCCTGTGGTTGAAACATGTTGACCATATACTCCAGCATCCTTTATGGCTATTAATTCGCTCATATACACTTTTTTTTCGCCTAGTATGGCAGAAACATATAGCCCACATCAATATGCATCTATTTCATACAAGGTTATTAGGTTAAAAATGGCTAATATAGAAGTTACAGCTATTACAAGCTATTAATATCAACATCTATAGCATCAAAAATCGAAAAAAAAAACTTATCGACATATCGCCGAAAATTTGTATGGAATATATGTTTTCGACTATGCTGATCACGAATATTAACTTTTTAGGTGAGGTTTACGAGTTATTTCGTCAGATAATAGAGTTTGAAAGTATGACGGGATACTGTAACTTACTAGTATTTTCGTAACTCTATTATCTGACGAAATAACTCGTAAACCTCACCTAAAAAGTTAATATTCGTGATCAGCATAGTCGAAAACATATATTCCAGATATTTCACAATCGATCATTTGTCATTTTAACATTGATATTTTACTATAGTTTAAAAAATGTCATAAAGAAAATAGCCCAGAATTAGGGGAAATTTAATGGTCAAAGAATATTTTTATTTTATCTTCATAATGAAAAATGCATGGCGTTATGTTTAGAAATTGTATTTTTTTATAAATATTAAAATTAATGCAATTTTATATTTAAGCAATTCATTATTTATCTATGACGGACTTGCAACAGTACTATTAAAACCATTTTGTTCAGTACAAAATTTAATCTTAAGAAAACAGCAATTTTAAATCATAAAATAACGACGTTTATTACGTATAATCCACAATATTCAAACGTCTTGATAAATCCAGTATTAACAAAATTGATCAACTATTTGTGATAGAAATGCAAAAGTAGAATAAATGGAATGAAAAAAGCAAATGTAAACATTTTTTGTTCTAAAACTTTCAAAACATTTGAAAACGAAATAAGGTGTCAGACAACATTTGCTCATTTTCATTCGCTTAACAATCACTGCTACTGCCAGCTAGAGAACGAAATTGGTTTCTTTAGTTTTTTGAATTTTTTATACAATTTGTCATTGTTTATTTGTTAATTCGATTCAGGTTGTCAAATCTTTAATAATCAAAAAGAAAAATCTTGACTTGGCATTCAAATTCTTGGGCAACATTGTTAATGCAAAAAAAGTAACAATTTTCTGACAAAAAATAAATTTAAAAAATGCTTCACTATCATCACTAACGCCAACTATTAAAATTTCTTCTGGCAAAAGTTGATTGAAATGTAAAGTGAGAGTTTAATTATTAATGCAAATGTTCGTATTTCTGTTTATGAATATTATTAAGAACATTAGAAAAATTGTATTGACATGTTTAATATCATTTAACACAGATTCACCGGAGTTAGTAAAAGGCGGGTGGCGGGTAGTAAAAGGCGGGTGATGTGGCGGGTAGTAAAAGGCGGGTGCGGGTGGGAAATGGCGGGTGCCCTGATTTTTTGCCATAAAAGTCTATAAAAACACCCAATGGGGTTTTCGAATATGGGGAATTCAAATTTTTAGGTTTCAGGATTCTGGCGGATTCAGAATCGTCGGAATCAGATGGTCAAAATATTTTTTTGCCATTTTGCTTGATTTAAATATGTACTATAGGGTAATCAGCTATGGGGAGTTCATAAAAAATATTTTCAGAATCACCAGGCTTCAGAATCTTGAGATTCAGAAGTCCAAAATATTTTTTTAATTTTTTTTGTGCAAATATACATTACTGGCAAGAATTTTGCGGGGAGTTCGAAAAAAACAGTTCCAGGATTCTGGAGTTATCAGAATCCACCGATTCTGATGGTTGAAAAGATATTTTTTGATATGATATTTTTTCTATCCAAATTTTACCGAGAATGCAATGGTGGAGGTTTTTTATGGATGGAAAAATTTTAAATAAAAAATTTTAACCAGTATTTTTTAACGGTTTATTAATAAAGTTATAATAAATAATATTAAAATGATAATAAGTTAATAAAGCTTGTTGGATCAGATACTTTTTAGGTATTAGATGACACAAAAACAATAAAAAAACATAAAATAAGTAGTTTCAATTTAAGGGTTTTCAGCATCATCAGCTGAGATAGCGTAAGTAATAAAACTCAAAAGGCATCTTCGTTCAGCAATGCGTTTTAATGCTTCTTTAAACGTTGTTGGTGAAGCAGCATCAGTTGAAGAAACTCCATCGAATAAAATAACATTGTATTTTGAGAAAAAAATGATGGAAATATAAATATAATTGTTACGTATGCTTTCTTTAGCCTTAGATAGACCGAAGAAAAAAACTGAGGGGAAAAAGAGTAATCTGATGATAAGGTTTTTTCCCATTGTTTTCTATGCTAATTACTTTTTAAAAAAAACCCGTCCACTGTTTTAGAATTTTACACCGTTAAAAGTTAAATTACTTACTTTTTGGCTATTCATATTCATATTCATAAAACCAGATGTGGCTTCATTGATTGCTGCAGCATTAGTTGCCACATGTAGTTGAAGATATTCACAGAATTCAATAAAATCAATTTCCCCAGAATTAAGCTGCGATAACAAATGTTTGCAGAAGGGACACGTTGGTTGATCAGCCGTATGTTCTTGTTCCTGGGGAGCAGACTCTGATTCCATACTGAAAATCATGATGACAGCAAGGCAAATTAAATTAAATACATTCGCAAAAACGTAAACGTTATGAGGTACAAAAATGTGAAAAACATTGCCGCCGCTCAACACAAACCAAAATCTTTATGACAATAATTCGACAGTATTTTTAACAATCAAATAATCCAAATATTTATATCGATGATGTTTAGCAATTTTTAAAAAAAATTTTTAAAACAAATGCAATTTTTACAATTTTTTGCAAGCACAGAACCTATGTAATAAAAGTAAAAAAGGTTGAATTTTTAGAGAATGACAAATTAGAAACCGTTTCAACAGTAAGATAAATAAATTTCCATAGTTTCATACTTTTTACACAGTGTAAAAGGGTAGCATGCGAGTTTCAAGGGGAAATCATGAAATAAAAAAATTAAAAAAATATTTTGGACTTCTGAATCTCAAGATTCTGAAGCCTGGTGATTCTGAAAATATTTTTTATGAACTCCCCATAGCTGATTACCCTATAGTACATATTTAAATCAAGCAAAATGGCAAAAAAATATTTTGACCATCTGATTCCGACGATTCTGAATCCGCCAGAATCCTGAAACCTAAAAATTTGAATTCCCCATATTCGAAAACCCCATTGGGTGTTTTTATAGACCCATAGTGAATCAACAATTAAAATCACCCGCCGTTTACTACCCGCCACCCGCCGTTTACTACCCGCCACCCGCCGTTTACTACCCGCCACCCGCCGTTTACTACCCGCCACCCGCCATTTACTACCCGCCACCCGCCGTTTACTACCCGCCACCCGCCATTTACTACCCGCCACCCGCCGTTTACTACCCGCCACCCGCCATTTACTACCCGCCACCCGCCGTTTACTACCCGCCACCCGCCATTTACTACCCGCCACCCGCCTTTTACTAACACCCCAGATTCACAACAAAATCCAAAAAAATATTAAATATGCAAAAAGCTTTTTATTAAAAAATTCTCCATTTTCACTTTTTATAAAAGACAGACAAAGACTAAAATTTGTGTGCATTTGTTTTTTCTCTCTATTTGACGGTCTTTATTTCTTTCGTATTTGCTATGATTTCGAAAAACACGCGATGGTTTGAAAACACATTAAATGTTTAAAAGAATAAACAGTAAAAGGTTTTTTCATTGCAGTTGATTTTGTGGTTTTTTGGAATTAAACAAAATGTCAAAAAAAATAGCAAAAAAAAGTTCTGCGTCTTTTTTCTGTCTGTCATTTGACAATATTTCGAAACAATTTCTTTCTATATTTCTTCATCAAAAAAAGCAGTAGTAAAGGGGATGATTGTTAAATCACAGTTTTTAGTTCTTTAAGCGGATGATGGTTGAAAAAAACATCTGAATACTTTATTTTCGAAATGAAAAATTTTACAAATTAAAATTTGTAAATCTAACATAATAAACAATTCCAGAATTCAAAAGTCCTCAATTTTAATATAAAAAATAAAAGATTTTCAACAAATTACAAATGCTCCATCCGCAATGTGATAACAGTCTGTAGCAAGAAGATTAATTAAAAATTATTATTTTCTTTATTTATCGTTTTTTTGTTTTGAGCTAAAAAATAAAACAAAAGTTGTTTAACAAGTTGCTTGTAACGTTTCACGAATATAATCCTTTTCTAACCCTAACATTTTTATAAAGAACATTAAACTGCAGTTGCTGTAATTCATCAAAAAAATTACAATGAAATTTTTAAAATAAATAAATAATAAGAATTTGATAAATAACCAAACGTTTTCTATTTTATAACTCTTGAAAACGTTACTGACAAAATGAAAACAGTCATAGTCATTGATGCATAAAATATTCCGTAATGGTAAAATTATAGACTTCAGTGGTACTCATTATGTAAGAAAAACGTCCCCGTTAGTGATGTTCCTTTGCCCAAATTTGAGTTTCCAAAAGTGATAAGCAATTATTTACCTTCCAAATCAAAGTGAGCATTTTAGGAGATCATATTTAAAATTCTTTTTGTTATTAATTATGATATTTTCTTACAAGTTTCTGTCTCAATGAATTTAAAAGCCCATCTTTTTTTTATTTTTTAAAAATAGAATTTTACAAATTTATCGAATACTTTAGATGCTCTTAAAAGACAAAAAGCAACAACAACCGTTTTAGAAAATGAAAAAAACACAATAGTTTTGGAAGCATTTTAAAAATGTTTTGTTACACTCAAAAAATAAGATGCCTAGCATTCTTTACATTTTCTAACAAATCGTTTGCATGAAGCACCTGTTTTTGGAAAAAACGAAGAAAATGAGAAACTTTAAAAATTTTATATAAACCTTTACAATGATGATTGTTACAATCATTTATGGGCAATGAAGCTGATTCTGGTTTTTTGTTTTATTGCTGTTTCGCAAGCAACAACAATAAAACGCCATCACACAAAATCACGCTTTATCAAAGCTAACCAACAACTATCTGATGTCAACAAATGTTTATCAAGACTTCACCAACGACTCGGCAATACTCTCACAACAACTTTGAGTGGAATAGTCGGTGTTGGATGGGATGATTTAACGAATAAAATAACACTTCCAATCTTTTCAACAAAATTTGATGAATGCCAAACAACTCCAGATGGGCATTTTTTAATTCCAGATAATGTCTTAGCTATGCCAATTCAAGAAATATTCATTGATCGAAGTGCAAGATCCTACAAAAGTTACAATGATGTTGAGAAAGAGACAATTACTGCTGATCGGCAAGAAGTTAGTACCTTAGTTGGTGGTGGCACTTTCTCAAAAGGGAATCAAGAGATTAAAAAACATTTCTCAAATGGAAATACAATGATGATGGAAGTAAAAATTGGATACAAGGCTTTTACATTTATCGTTGAACCAGATGAACTGGATGCAGCATTTCAGCTAAGAATAAATGAAATCGTTGAGTCACTTGATCAGGGCCGTCCAATTCTTGCCAAATATCAAGCTGAATGTATTATCCGAGATTATGGTACACATGTTGTTAATCAAGCACTAACAGGAGCATCGATGAGATATATCTCATTTGTTGAAGATGAAGGGCATCATATCCATGGCTCAACAAAAACTCAAATGGAATCTGAAGCTGCTGCATCATTTTTTGGGTTTATTGGTGGTGGTGAAAAAAAAACTGAAGAAAAAACCGATACCGAAAAAAATGGATTTGAAAAGAAACTACAGTATCATAATACTGAAACAAAAGGTGGATCAGATGTTCGAAAAGTGTTGAATTCTCAAGAAGCTGTAAGCACATTGAAGATGTTCGATGAATTTTTAAAGTACTTTTCAGAGTAGTCTATCTGGCATGGATAACATTGTTGGATTGGAAAATGAAGGAACACCAATTTACTTGGTTATTCATAAAAACTATTTTCCTACTTCAACACATAACACCTCCACTTTCTTGAATATTCAAAATATGATTTTTACAGCAATTAAAGAATATTATGAAAAGAATACTGTTCGAGGTTGTACTGATCCATTAGCAACAAATTTTATTTATGAGGTACGTATTTGTAACATATTAGTGACTAGCATTTTTTCTTTAATAGGCAAATGTTGATGATGGCAGCTGCACAGCATCTGAACGTAAATTCTTGTTTGATGGAGTTTTTCAACGATGTGATAAAGCTTATACTGATCCATCACCATGGACAAATACAGGAATGATCATTGATTTGACCGATCATGATAAACGCCTTGGTGAACGCTATACTGTTAATCATCCACTAACACAGCAGCCGTCATGTCCAGAGGGCTATGATGAAATTTTGCTTCAGGCAACCACTCTGCATTTTCATATTCCGATAAATAATCAAACAATGAAATTTCCGCCTTCATATTATGATGTTTTTGCTTGGAAAAATTGGCACAATGTTGGAGACTTTCCTGCTATTGTTAGTTATAAAACATATTGGTGCCGCCGGAATCCTAATGCACAAACAGCACATGATGGTGCATTGTTTGGTGGTTTTGTTATTGACGGTAAAAATACTGTTACAAAAACAAACGGATGTCCAGCAGGTTACAAACACAATCAGATTTTTGATAACATCATTTTATGTTTATCTTACAACTACGATGCAGATAAAAGAAGCTCTGTTCCATTTGGTGGTTTTTATAGTTGCGAAACGACAGATAAACAATGCGCTGAAGGATATACACCAAATTTATTAAAAATTGTTGATAATTGTGCCGTATATTATTGCCTTCTTCAAAATGTTCAAAACTTAAAAACTGAAACACCTCTAAAACGTCCACCATTTGTAAAGTTTTCTGATGCAATGGCAAATTTTGAAAGCGTTCCAAGTTAATTATTACTAACGTTTCTAACATAAAATTAAATTTTTCTTAATTTATGTCTAATTGTTAATAACTGTTTGCTTTTTTGTTTCACATGCTACTTACAAAATTTTAAAACTCTTAAATAATTTACATTTGGATAAATATCAGGTTGTTCGATAAGTCCGTGCCGCGATATTTGTTGTTGTATTATTAATAGTAGGAGGGCAATCAAAATGAGGTCTTTTGCAGGGGGTTATCCTGAAAATAATGTTGTGGCTATAAGGTGAGATCCAACAAGAATCAAGCGAAGCCCCGGCGATGCCGGCGCTTCTTCACTTTATTTCACAGGTCCAATATTTTTTTATACTACTTTTTTGTATAGATATTTTCGTATATCTCAAAAAAGTTTAATTAAACTTTATTTTCAATGTTTTAACAATACAGTTACATAAACACACATAAAAATAAAAACGGAAGACAATAACAGTTAAAAACAACACACATTAATAGTAATTTTTATAAATTCAAATACGTTCCATATATTTTTTTTTGTTGTGAAGAATACCATTTGATGATAAAATGATGATAATATAAAAATTGTTGACAAATATGCAACTCATTCTTTTCACAGTATAGTAAGAAATAGTCTAAAAAATGTGTTTTTCATATTTTTTATTTAAAATAAACAAAAAATTACCTTTCTTGGTTGAGATTGTTGCTTTGATGTGTTATTGAATTGATGAAATTTAATTGCGCAAAATTTATGTAACATTTTGTCTATAATAATACAACTTATTTTATATGAAACCATGTAAAAATAGCCAACCGTTTTTTTCATTCTATTATATTTAGCCATAAAATAAATATATGTGAGCATTTGATGATAAAATATAATCTAAAAATGTGCCATTATATTAAAATTAAAACAAAAAATTAAAAAAAACTTACGTTTATATCAATTTGATAATTCCAAAAAAAGTTGCAAAAAAATTGCAACAGTTCCACCATAATGGTGGAACTTAGTTATTTTTTATCATTTTAATAAATTTATTTAACCTATACAATTTTGTTAACATTACTGTAATATATGTTCTTTCTTTTATTATTATACCATTCTTTCAAATTTGTTTTTCTACAGTATTTTACTAAAATTTTTGTTTAATTTAAAAATATCCCGGTCATCCCATGACGTAAGGCGGGCAATCTCGAATACCTATACCATTTTTCACTGTAAATCAATTAATAAATATTATTTGTAAATAATAAGAAAAGTTGTCCCACTACCGTATGCTTCTTATAAATTTGTGCTAGCTAAATTAAAAGTTAAAAACTCTTAACACGAATATGGTTTTAAATTTTTAAATAAATTCAAAAGATAAATTTTAACGCTTAAATGACACAACAGTAATCCACATGTTTTTTCTGGAATATTTATTGTTTTTTAAAATAACAGGTTAGTAAACTTATGTAATTTTTCTTTGAATTATCATTGTTGGCTTAAAACTAATCTTGGACATTTTCAGGTGTCATTTATCACTTTTTGAAGCTTAATACAATGGATTTGTTTTTTAAGCTTTTGTTACACATTAGTGGCACTGGATAACAGGTAAGTAAACTATGTATTTGCTCTTATCTTTATTATTGTTGGCTTAAAACTAATATTGGACATTTTTAGGTATTAGCCTGTGTTGGCGATGGCTGTAGCTGCTTTATCGTATGTATTTTTTTAAATTTTTTTTTTATTTATTTATATGATAACACACATATATTCTAGATGGAGCTGAACAGGTAGGAATTATATTTCTCTTTAGGTCAATGGAATATTTTTGATTCAACAATTTCATATATAAATTTTTTTTAACCGCTCTTATTAAACATAGTGAAGAGGCATGCAACTTCCGGACGTGCCTTTAACCGGAGAAGTATTTCTGTATATATGTAAGTATTTGATTTTTTAGTATGAGCATACCGCCTTTAACATTTATAATTTTTTTGCATCTATTCTACTTAGTATTCTACAGTAACTATTACTATTATTTCATTTTGTCACTTTTATTTTTTTTATTCTTTCATTCACTTATTCTGCTTACAGTAATCCTCTTGTCTTTTTTGCTTGTTCACATCAGTCTGCCTCTTCAGCTGTTTAAATGGTCCTTAAAAAACTAATTATCTGTAATCATTATTTCTTCTATCCATTATCTTTTTCGTAATACTATGTATCAATTATAAGTATTAATTTTCGTAACTTAGAAATTTTTGTGTTTCCTATTTTTCTACAGTAACCAAATTGATTATTTCTGTTGACTCTTAGTTAGCATAAACAGCGTTAAGCCCATCCACTGGCGTCAAAGTGGTCAACAACGAATGGGTTAGCTCTTTTTTTAACTGGTTCAAGGCTAACCATGTGTTAAATTTCATATAAGATATTTTATTCTTGTCATATTAGGACAATTTTAATTTTATTTATTCTTATTCAAGATTGTTTTCTTCCTAATTCCAATAGTTTTTTATAAACAACATTAGTGGTAGTTGTTTTATCTTCAGCTGTAACAACTTTTAATCCTTCAAATGACCGTACTCGTGAAAATGCAACATAAAGTTGACCATGAGAAAAGCATTCATGTTTTAAAACTACACCAACTTTATCCATAGTTTGACCTTGACTTTTATTGATTGTCATGCAAAATCCAAGTTTCACTGGAAATTGATGTCGAGTAACATCGACAACACCATGTTTACATGTTAGACTAATTCGTGGAATTAAAATATCATCACTGAGACTACCATCAATATTAATTTTTTTAACAATTAAATTATGTTTTAACAAATTAATTACTACTAATCTTGTACCATTGCAAAGGCCATCTTCAATTGAAAGATTTCGGATAAGCATTACAACTGCATTTTTACGTAACCGTAATCTGTAATTGGGAAGACCTTTGATATTTTTAGTCTTATAATTTTCATGTATTTCTCCAACACTTTGAAGCATTTCATCCCCGTAATGATATACATCTTGTGCATGATAGATTACTTCAGTTTCTTCATCTAAGAGATCTAAAACTTGTTCGTTTAAGGCATCAACGTCTTCATTCCATGTGGCTAAGATTGCGCGCTTCATTACTATTGCAGGATCATAATCTTCCATAACATCTCCAAAGATTTCATCAATTATATCTCCTTTGCTTCTACATTGTTCTGGGATTTCAATTTCACATGGATTTTCACCTAAAACACCATCTCCAACTTCAACTAACCAATTTTTAAATTCATTTTCATGTGGTAGCGCTCTTTTATTTTCAGTTAGCTTAAACTTTTGAAAATGTTTCCATGTAGGTGAACAACAAACTGATGTTCCAATAATTTCTTCAACAGTACCATTTTCTACAATGGGAGCACATTGTCGGAAATCCCCTCCACATAAAATAATTTTGCCTCCTCCTGGTGTATCATTACCCATAATTTCTTTAAGTTTCATGTCAACAACTTCAAGTGCTCGTTTTGGTGCCATAGGAAACTCATCCCAAATAATAATGTCAGCTTCTTCGAGCATCTTTCCATGTGGCGATGTAGGATTAACTCCACAATTGCTATCATTTTCAAATGGAAATTCAAGCTTAAAAGCATTATGACATGTTCGACCCATGGGATATAAAGATGCTGCAATACCACTCCATGCCATAATTACAACTTTATGACTTTTTCCCATTGCAAGTTTTCGGATTGTATTAAAAGTGTAGCTTTTTCCTGATCCCCCAATTCCGTCAACATAAAAATACGCACTTTTTTGATCTGGTTTTTCGAGTCTATCATTTATTGCATTGACAACAGCTTTTTGTTCTTCATTCATAACAGCATAATTAGCTTCTCCTTCTGCATATAGTGCTTTTATATCAATTGTTTCTTCATTTTCATATCCTATTTCATTCATATATGCTTCCAATTCTGGATAATCTGATAATTGCTTATCTTGATTAAGCATGCTTTTAACAATCCTTCTCCATGCAACTTTTTTAGCATCATCTTTTTGCCATTTTTTAAGCAAATCATTAATCAAATGATCTTCAAATTTATCGAATAGTTCAAGTGGATTACCCAAATCACAATGAGCTAAAAGTCTTGCAAACAAATATCGAAATTGATTAGGATTTGTGTGATTCAAAGCTTCAAAAAGAGTATCTTCATAAATTTTATCATTTACAACTAATCCTAATGCAACACATGCTTCTCGATTCGTAGGATATAGTACCCCATCAACCGTTCTAAGATCTTCAAAGGATGTTGGACCTGGAACTGCCATTAATAATCTTCTAAGATAAAAACAATTTGTACGTTTAGGGTTAACATTGTACAATCGACAAAGTTTTGGTTTTGTAGTCTTTTGCCTTGGATTCCATTTTCCATTTTTTCCATCCCAAACATGATCAATGCCAATTTTATTAAACAAAATTTTCTCAGGTACTTTAATATGATTTACCGGTTTACCTGCAGCTCTTAGTTTTGCAATTGTTTCTTTAGCTTTTGCGATTTCTTCATTACGTCTTTTGTTGACTTCAAAAAATGCCATTAGTTTTGTATCTTTATCTTTTGCTTTTTTCATGTCTTCGTCATCTGCATCTTCACCCATATATAAGTTTTGCTCATTTTCTAAATGGACTGGTAATCTGTCAACTGAATGACTTAAGCGATACATCCAAAAATCAGATATACGCCAATGAGATTCTGTAGCACTGATATATCTGAAATCTTCATAGCTTTTTATTTCATTGAGGTTTAAAGTTTTAACTATTTGATCATCGATAAATTCATTCATTTCAACAAAAGCTTTATCATCACCTTTAAACATGTACTTGAAGAGATAAAATACGGTAGCTATAGAATTTATTGCTTCAACGTTAAGATGACTTCTCATATATTTTAAAAGATAAGGATTATGTGGTACAACCCATCGATTATCTACTTCAACTTCTTTTCCTTTCACTTTCATCATAAATGATCTTTTGTTATCAGGTCTTCTTGGCATTGTTTTACCGTTATCGTCCATTAAAGTGTCCTCTAAAAAGCATCGAGGGAAATTTCGTTTACATTTGCCGTTTACCATGCAAGGAGCATTAGGGTTATGGATTCCACAGGGAGTATGAATCATAAATTTTTTAACAATAGCTAAATATTCTTCATCAAAAATTTCACCGCATTCATCTGCTTCTTCCTGTGTTAACGGTGGCAAAAACGCTCGGATATAAGCATCAACTTTTTCAGGTGTATCCCACTTTTCCTTCAATGTGAAAGCACAATGACAGTGAGGAAGGCCTCGTTTCTGAAATTCTATCACTACCACTGAACATACAACGGGTCCAAAAATTTGATATTTTTCTATTACTCTTATTAATTCATGCAGTTTTTGATAAAAACAACTGTTAATTATATCAGGTCTTTCCCAAGCCTTTTGGTTTTCATATAAGTTATTAATAATATCTTCATCTTCAGGGTTTACTGTCATTGTTACTAAAGCTGTAGGTTTTCCAAATTCATCTACCATACTTATCGCATCTGAACAAAGCTCTCTGAGATATCGAGGACCACCATAAAATGTGCTTGGTAATATCTTTACAGTACCCGGAGCTTTACCTAATTTGGCCGCTTGTTTATCCAAATGTTCTTGAACATCTTTATAACATGCAACTTTAAGTTTCTTTTGATTTGCATTTAAATACCGTAGTCTGTCTCCTTCTACTTTAGCCCAAGCATCACAAAGGTACTGTAAAAATAGTTTGCCACCATGTAAAATTGGATTAAATCCATATATTTCTTCATCCCTCTCACTAATTTTAAAAGCGTAATATTCTCTTTCTGTTAATTTTCCTGATTTTGGATCATCTGGATCACAAAATTGTCGATCATAAAAGGTGCCTTTTCCATTTGGATAAAAAAGTGTGTAGCTCAAAGGTTCAACTCGAGGATCCCATTCAGGCAAAACTTCATAAGTATTGTTTCCTTCATGTTTATCATATATTACAATGTCATCACGTGGTATTTCACCATCAGGTCCTGGAGTGTAAACCAAAGCTATTTCATTTTCCGCTTCAACCCGATCATAATTCCTTTTTGCATTAGGTTTACCTTTAAAAACTAATCTCAATTCTTGTGCTTTTTCACCTGTTTCTTCTTCATTAGCTTTTTGTTTATCCATTGTTTCCTTTAACATTGTATAAGATTTTGCAAATATATTGTTTTCCCTAATTGTCTCATCTAATTCTTTCATTAACTCTTCATTTAATTTTATGTTATTTTTAACTCCAGCTTGTATACGTGCCATTGTTGCTTCTGCACTATCAACGATATAATTTTGTCCACCAAAAGTAGCATTGTCATTAGATGGTAAATATGTCCTTGGCATTTTGTGTAAAACTTTACCTTGAATTTTAAGATACGGTACTCCAGGAGCTAAATTTACATTTTTAGCATACATATGAGCACAACTTAAACTTGAATTAATCATCCTTCTATTAACATCAAAAAGTTTGACATATTTTTCGTTTTTATGTTTTTTTGTCATTAACTCTTTCAAATTTTGAGGATAATCTGATATTGATGCATCCATCTTTATCTTTCCTTGCTTGCAGCAACTTGAAAATGTTCCATTTTTTTGTATTTTTTCTGTTCGATAATGCTTTGCTCCACATCCTTTGCATATTACATCTCTTTTACCTAGTTTAAATGGTTTAACATTTTCAATTTTAGCACCTTGTCTTACGATAAATGGAAGGACTTTCTTTAGATTTTCAATTCTTTCTTCTCTTTCCTTTTTTAGTTTTTCATGTTTTTCAACCTTTGTTATTGTTCGATTAATTGCCATTTGGGTCTTTTTTGAATTTAATCTTTGTAATCTTTCATCTTCCGTTTCATTTTCTCTTTTAATTTGTTTCATTTCTGCATCTTTTAACAATCTATTGGTTTTTTGTTGTTCAGTTTCATTTAATCTTTTTTCAAATTCATGATCTGCTTTTTTATTTTTATTAATTTGTAGCGATTTTTGAGACATTCCTTCTTTAGGTAATTTTTGGATTTCTCTTCGCACTTTTTTTTCTTCATCAGTCATGGAAATCCATGTTTGTTTCATACATTCTTTTTTCTTTTCATTTTGAGCTAAGATTTCTTGTAAATTTCTTTTTGCTGCATTATATTTGTTTCTCGATGTTTTTGTTGAAATTTTTAACCTTCTACAAAACTCTGCATATGTTTCTTTTACTTCATTTTGTAATTTTATCTCTTCATCAACTGACAAAGTTGTACAATCTTCTTCTTCATGTTTATCAATATCCATTGTTTCTAAGCTTTTCACTTTATTTAGCATTTTAAGATATATATTTTTTAACGTTTCATTATCTTCAAACTTTTTATTTAAAACTGCCTTTGTTGAATTAAAATCTGCTCTTGCCTTTTTATCCTTTTTAATCTTTTTCCGATTACAGTAATCAATGAATGTTTCTTTTATGTCATTTTTAAGTTTATCTTCATCTTCAACTGACAATGGTTTTCCTTCATCAACATCCATAGGTTCTCCATCATGAACACCTTCATCAAATTTTGCTTTTTTAGCATGTCTTAAAGCTTCAAATTCATCCGTTTTTCTTTTTATTCCTTTTTCAATTTTAACTTTGTTTTCTCCACTTTTTATTTTATCAGAAGTATCTTTTACAGTATCATTTTGACTTTCAAAAATAGCAACTTTGCCTATATTTTTTACCATTTCATTTGCTTCAAAAGATATATCCATTTGTTCCTTTTTAATTGCTTTTCTATTAAATACTACTTTACATTCATCATCATTGTCGTCCTCTTTAGATGAACTATTTTTACCTACATTATTTTCTTTTTTTGCTGCAGTTACAGTATTAGTTTGAGCTGGATTTGTAGGTCTATTTAAATTAACAAAGTCAGATGGATTTTCAACAGCAGGAACCCATACATCTGTTATTTCTTTATCTTTTAGTTTTCTTAAAATTTCTCGTGCACGTGCTCTTTCAGCTTCTGAATAATAAGGAATTATAAGTCTACATTTACCATTGAAACAAATTTCTTCTGCATTTCCAAAACAATGTACACCACAATCATATCCGTTTGCTTGTACATTTACAGTATCATTTTTATTTTGTAGGGTAAAATGAATGTTTAAACATGTTTCAACGGAAGATTTTAAAAGTGTAAAAATAGATGGAATAGGATTATGTAAACTGTCATAAACAACAACAACTTTTTCATGCACATAAAAAGCTGCAAGATACCAATGATATCCTGTTACAATAGGTGCTAAAAGAATGTCATATCCATCTTTATATACTTCCATATATGTTACGGGATCAGCACTACTATCAGCTGCAAGTACTGTACAAAAAATTGATGGTAATACGGCTACTTTTCTAATACCCTTTCGTCCAACAAAAGCAGCAACACCACAAACTAAACCATTAACTTGATTGTCATCTAAATATAAATCCAGGATATCATTATGTAGCCCTTCAGAGAACAACAAAAGATGACGGTTATTTTGTAAATGGCTATAAGTTGGTTCAACATAATCAGAATTTACACCACCTTTTGTTCGATTACCACCACCAATTCTTCTTGTATGATAAATTTTACGATGCATTATATTTGCACCACCAGTTTTTGAAGAACTCATTAACAAAAAATTTATAACAGCAACAACTTTTGTACAAATTATATCTTTAACAAAACCAAATAAAGATCCAAGCATTAATAGATAAGCAAATTTATTTAAAAAGTAATGCACATCATCAATTTTTACAACTTTATTTACATCTTTTTCCATAGTTACAATACGGTGTATTTGTGAATTTTCTAATGTTTACGATGTCCTCTCCTTTTTAAGTAATATCTCCTGTTTTTTAAGTATTATTTCTCTTCAAGTATGGTTTCTCGTAAAGTATTATCCTTGTCACTTCTTCTTGGTTCTAACTTTAAAAAAGTCTCCAGAGAAGTAAGTGAAACGCAAAATTTATTTAAGAGCAGTGAAATGTTTAACACGGCACTGTCTTGTACAAAAAGGGCTTTAAAAGACGCCTTTATGTTAAAAAAACAAAATTAGCAAAAATGTATTCAAAAAATTACAGCAGCAAAACAATCACAGTAAAAGTGAAAAATAAATATAAAAAATGAAAACAATTTTCAAACATCAATGTAAATTTTTATATACAAATTTTACTTTTTTTATTCCCGCAAAATAATGTTCAAGTTTTCAACATTCATTTCCTTTCATTTTCACTAACATTTTTTATTCCCCAAAAATTTGCATCATTTTATTCATTCTTCTTGGATCTCACCTTCAAAGGCTCTAAGCACCACTTTCCGGGACGTTCCGGAAGATCAGGTCGTCACATTTATTATCACCAACAAATCTTCATTCCAATGATACTAAACAATACATGTCCAAAACATGTTGCAGATTCCACAGACACACACATTCTCAATTAGACATAGGGGACTAGAAGAGCCCCGGCTAAAGCCGGCGCTTTTCTAGTTTCAACACAATACCCTGCTACAAAAATCAGAACTTTTACAAAGGGCGGCCTTCGGCCGCCAAAGTGGTTCTAATTTACTCTATCATTTTTCGAAATCTCATGCAAATCATTTTCATTTTTCTTTTATCGCATTCTCTTTCCAACATTCATTTCCTTTTATTTTTACTCACATTTTTTATTCCCCAAAAATTTGCATTAAATTTTTCATTCTTTTTTGGATCCCATCTTTAAAGGCCCTAATCATCACTTTCCGGAGCGTTCCGGAAGACCGGACCATTCATTTCATATCCCTCATTACATTTCCAATATTTTAATACTAAACACAACATGTCAAATCCAAAATGTAACAGACAAACAGACAGACAAACACATTCTCAAATAGACCAATTGGGATTAAGAAAAATTTAATTTTATTATTTATGTCTAATTGTTAATAACTGTTTGCTTTTTTGTTTCACATGCTACTTACAAAATTTTAAAACTCTTAAATAATTTACATTTGGATAAATATCAGGTTGTTCGATAAGTCCGTGCCGCGATATTTGTTGTTGTATTATTAATAGTAGGAGGGCAATCAAAATGAGGTCTTTTGCAGGGGGTAGGCCCATGACTTAGGCTTCTGATGATAATAAAATATTGGGGTCACCGAGGATACTGTAGGTATACGGTAGAATTTTCTCGAACAAATCTGGATTTTCGATAAAAATGAGTTGTAATTAAACGGGAAAAAGCTGGAAATGATTGGATATGACGTTTTAGGACTCTCTACACCATGTCCAACAACTTTCAAATGGTATTTTGCCTCAGGGCATTATGCAAATTTCCGAGGTCGAAAAATTTGCATATTTTCAAAAATTGAAAAAAATGGCAGGAAGGTGTCGTAGAGGGTCCAGTAAGTCCCCCACAATCAAGTTTGGTCTAAATTATAGCTCTAAAACCTTTTTTTATAGCAAAGAATAACATTGAGTAGCAGGCGATAGTTTAATTAGCTATAAAAAAATGTTTTAGAGCTATAATTTAGACCAAACTTGATTGTGGGGGACTTACTGGACCCTCTACGACACCTTCCTGCCATTTTTTTCAATTTTTGAAAATATGCAAATTTTTCGACCTCGGAAATTTGCATAATGCCCTGAGGCAAAATACCATTTGAAAGTTGTTGGACATGGTGTAGAGAGTCCTAAAACGTCATATCCAATCATTTCCAGCTTTTTCCCGTTTAATTACAGCTCATTTTTATCGAAAATCCAGATTTGTTCGAGAAAATTCTACCGTATACCTACAGTATCCTCGGTGACCCCAATATTTTATTATCATCAGAAGCCTAAGTCATGGGCCTACCCCCTGCAAAAGACCTCATTTTGATTGCCCTCCTACTATTAATAATACAACAACAAATATCGCGGCACGGACTTATCGAACAACCTGATAAAATTGCACATACGATATGTTACTGCAATAAGCGACGAGTGCAATATTTAGACATCAGTGGCTACAACAATAAACAATAAAATTTATTATATGAAATTTTGCAGTGAACAACTGCTTCTACATGAATCAACTGTTTCTTCACTGCAGAAACAATTGATTTTTGCAAACAGCTGCAAGCTATTTGTTAAAAATTGTAAAAATCTTGGGCATCTTATTTTTTGAAAAAACATTCAAAAAATGCGATTTTAAAATAAACAGTTTTGTTTTCTTATTTAAAACGTTTGTTAAAATTTTTCTTTGGTTATTAGCATCTAAAATATTCCATGAATCTACAATATTTATAAAAATGGAAGAAAGAAGGGGTGTTTTTAAATATATTGGTCTTCATTGGGACGCTCCAACGTAGCATGGATATAATAGTTAGGGACAAGCAATTATCTGATATATCCTCAATATGTGGACATAATGACTGATTAATCAGGTGATTGACTATAGCTGTTAAGTTGCAAACAATGAAATTTATTATATGTTGTGTAACAAAATTTAGTATTTGACGATTTTCGGGAAGCATAATAGGGAAGAATAAGTAATTTGTTGATTCGTTATGTATTTTCAATTTTTTGAAAGTTAACTCCGGAAATATACTAATAAATTGTGTAAAAAAATATTTACTTACAATATACTTTTAAATGTGATCTGGGTTATATATGGGGTACGAGATTAAACAACTGTTAAATTAAGTTTACAAAAAATCTTTGAAGTATTAGATTTTGATTGCTTCAATAAAAATTAACGCGCTGCTCTCCAAGTTGTCCATATCATTATAAAAAAACACAACTGTTTGATTTTTAAATATTATTGAATCACCCGTTTTATTGATACTAAAAAATTAATCATGATTACATCATTCTTAATTTTAGAAGCAATCTTACTTGACATATTCATCATTACCCAAATCAAAGTACATTGAATTTCCGTCTACAGCTATATAGTCAAGTACAGTAAATTTAACCGGAACATTTTTTATTTCATATTTTATTGTAGCACTATCAGTTGTTACTTCATTCGAGCATCCATACCATGGAGTTGTGACAAGAGAGAGATATGGATATTGCGCGATGGTAATATAATCCGAATCTGTGTCATATAATTGTAATGTAAAATATAAGGTTTCTGTTCTTGGAATTAAAACAGTGTATACAGGGGATTGTAACATAGCATCTTTCCATTTTGGCATTGATTTTTTGCTAAAAAAGGGTTTTTAAAAGACGAAATCTAAGAGGACTTTACTTAAACTCAAATAATAATATACTCTGATCAATGCCAACAAACATTTTAACATATTCTTTTTTTGAAGTTGTCCATAGTTGTGAAATAAAATAAGCCGTTTCATCTGCAAGTAAAATAGTTAAAAGACATGCACCGTTTTCATTTGCCATGCCAGAAACGGCAAGCATTGAGGATGTTGTCATAAATACATTTTTCTGAAATACACAATTGCTAGATCCACCTAAATTTGCTAAATTGAATACATTATTTTTTGCTACTAGTTTTAACTTGATAATGTTATAGCTGTAATTGCGGAATCAATGTGATATAATACAAAACTGTTTTCTTTGATATTACACACATATGGTGAATGCTCATTAAAGCTAGAAAAACAATAATGTCAATAAACTCATTAAAAATTAGTTTACCATATATCTAGCGAAGCAGTCAAACTTTCGTTGTTATACAGTGCAATGAATGAAGGATCAAGGCAATATAATATGTAAGATATATTACGCTCAATCTTAAATAAAAAGCTACAAAATAATAATCTTGCATAAAAATTACCATTTCCTTTGTCTTTTCAATGGTTGCAAAATAATTGATAGGGTTATTAATTATTACAGTGGTATCAATGTCTGATAATATTATTTTTGGCCCAAATATTGGTTCTGAAACTTAATCTTTTTTAAAATATATTAACATAAAAAGTGGTACAAGTAAAGCGTCGCAGTGAATTTTTTTGACAGCAAATCATGTTTTTTGCTTGGGTTCATATTTTTAGGACATTTGTAAATTAGGTCTTACCATCAACAGAATAAATGCCAAAGGATACTCTTTGAAAAACAGGCGATGGAAATGTAATAACTTGAAATATGTTAATATTGTCGGAATTCAAAAAAGCCGTAAAGCTGTATTGCGCTTGTCGATGAATATCCAATATTACTTGACCATTCGAAATTATTCGAAAAACATCGTTGTGCTCTATATCACCACCCGCTTCTTTGGTAAAATCTATTTCAACAGAAGTCAATTTGCTTTCACATGGTCCAATCTAAAAAGAAAAAAAAATTGGTTTTTTTGTTATAGTATACAGTTGATACAGTAATGTTACATAACAAGTTCCCACAAACGTAATCCTCCTTGGTTGTAGAATTCATGATAACATTCCCATCAGTGTCACATTCCACTAATCGATTCTCACATTGACAAACTAAAATGTACAGCGTAGTTAAATTGATATGCTACGATGTTTGTATACAACAATTTTTCTTTTTATACTTACAAATATGTTGAAAAATAACTTTAAATCCAGGTAAATTGACACTTCCATCGCTAACAAACTTCCAAGAAATATGTTTTTCTGTTCCATTTTTATAAGGCTCCATAACAACATTGCTACCAAACATGACATTTTGACTGTCAGTGTCTATAGTATAGCTGATGTAATCCACACCTTCTTCAACATTGAAGTCTTCAACAGACGCAATTACAACATAGTGCTCAGGAATTATGACATCGTAACCACAGTCTGTGTTATATCCATTCTTTGCATCATCAGCATTACTCCAATAAACCACGTCTTCACTTATTATTTGAGTTGTACAATTTATTTCTTGTTTCTCTTGTAAGTTTTTTACAATACTAACATAAGCTTGAAATTCAATATCAGTAATAAAAATTGGATCTCCTTTTGATAAATATATTTCAAGATAGATATCGCTGTTGTAAATGGGACGATTAATTTTTACACTTCCTTCGCTAAAATTTTTTTTAAATATTCTTCATCAAACCTTTTCCTAAATTACTTTATTAAATCGTCTGTTGAATTTCTTATTCTTATAGAAGTTTGTGATGAAATTGCAAATGTTTGAATTACTATTTTAAATCCATATCCATCTGGTGCTTCAAACCTCCAAAAACAATCCTGTTTTCGTGTGGTATTTTTGTAATAATTTGAATACAAATATATCACTTCATCTTCATTATTTATTTTCAAAGGTTTTATTCTACTTATAGATTCCAGGGGGCAGTTATTATCAGTGTTTTCCTCAAAAATAATTATTCCTTTTTGAGCACCATTATCATCATGGATATCACGGATTTGAAATAATCTATCATCGTTTATCAAAAACGAATATGTTATTGGATAATTTGCTTGAACATAAGATGTAAACATTTTTGTTGTCTAAAAATTAAAAGTTTTTATTCTACCTAAATTAGAAATTTTTACATTAGAAGTATTGTTTGCCAAAATGAAAGTTAGACCACATGCTTCCATTTCATCATTGCTTAAATACCGAGGAAAATTTGTTGTCTCATAAAATGCTATTTCATTGACATTTAAATATACAGTTCCATTTCGGCAATCATATACCGTTGTAGCAAAAGTATGCTGAATACTAGAAATTATGAGAAGTATTGCAACAAACATTTTTGAACAATAAATACACATTTTTCAAAATTGGAACAAAAAATCAAAAAGAAAAGCATGATTTAAATTTTCAACTCATTTTAATGTTGAAAGAAAACGTTAAGAAGATTAAAACAACTTTAACATTTTTTCAAGCTATAATTTTTTTTAGCATTTAAAAGATTGGAAGGAGGGTTTTAATGCTTTTTTGCAATCACGTTTTTTTCACTTCACTTTGGAAAAAGTGCAAGTATTGCATAACTCACGCAAATAAATGTGGAAAACAGAACAGATTTTTTGGGTCACTTCCACTTCTATCAGATTGGCGAGAAATGAAAGAACTCAGTTTTTTCAAGCAGTTGAAAATTTCGATTCAAAGAGGGATCAGCAGCAAGATTCAGATTCCTCTGAACTCATAAATTTTTAGATGCCTTTCCTTGTTTTATATTGTTACAATCTATTTCTGCTAGCTTTAATAATTAATTTTGTCTTTGAACGTGATTTAAACCTCAGTATGGCTTTTGTATTGTATTACATCTGATATGAAACTTATTTTCGATGTAGCTCTCTCTTCTTTACTGATGATGGCCCGGAGCCAGAGTTGTGTACCAAAACACGATGTAAATCAAAAAAGAAATAGATGTCTAGAGTAATGGGCCGAAAACTCTGATGAAAGAAAAAGAAGAAAATCAGGTGAAGTTAAACTCTTTATATTTAAATTTTAATAGATTTTGTTTTTTTTACTGACTTCTTTGTATTCACTCATAAAAAAACTTAAAGTTGATTTTTTTCATCTCCCAGAGATCCAACAAATAACAAAAAAATACATACAGTTAATCCTTCATCGTTACCATCAAGTATTCCTCTTTTTTTGTTAGCGCTTTTCGTTTGTTGTCAACAATCTCGAGAGAGATCTCTTTAAAAACATCTTCAATTTGTTTATGCAAACAACAAAAAATGTACTTTATTTCTTCATGCGATTGTTTTGTTGCTGCAAAAATACATCAGTGGTTATTCTTGAATTAAATTTTATTTTTTCACGAAAATTTTGTTTATGTTATTTTTTACAGAAACACATATACAACAAACTCCTTTTTTTAAATCTCCGACAATGTCTATTCCGTGTGTTCCATTAAGTGATTTTCCATCGGATGTTTTAAAATGGATGAAGAACAATTCAGTTTCAAAACCAAAAACAGCATTAAAATTAATAAAATGTCATAAATATTTTCAACATCTTGAGTTTCCTTATTTTGTTGTTACAAATTTTGATTATTGCAAAGAATATTTTGGCATAACTACTTTGGACGATGAAAGATATAATTATCGTGAAAAAAAAGCTATTGAAGAAATTAATAAAAAGTTTTGGATTACTCAGAAAATTATGCTGTCAGATTTTTCTATATCAACCATTTTTCCTAAAATTGCTGTTTGTGATGTAAAAGTTATGAACCTTGGCAAAGAAAAGTTATCTTTTGATGAATTCAAATTTTTAACAGCTTCTGGTAATACTGAACAGATGTTTTTTTATAAAACTTTAATTACTTTTGAAAGCGGGGATCCTGTATTTATTGAAGATATTTTAAAATGTATCCCAAGTGTAACATATTTTAAGAGGTAAGCGTTTGTTATAAATGTATACAATGCCCCAATTAAGTACTGAACCACTATAATCTTTAGCATCACAAAATCACCTATATTTTCTGCAAATTTTATCAACACTTTTCATCAAACTGATACTTCAAAAATGCAACACATGTGGCTTGATATGATTTCATATTCATATTTTGAAGTCTTTAGAAAATTTATGGATGTAAGAAGTTTTTTTTTAATTTTTACTTCTACATCTTTGTTTCAGAAAAATCCACATATTGATTACCACGCTTATTTACTTGACAGTCCACTTTCTCATACAGAAACTGAAGAACTCAAAAAGTTTATTCAAAATATTATTGATGAAGCTTGTAGCACTGAAAATATTCCACCTTATATTGCATTTACTGGACAAGATCCTGAGCAACTTAAGACTCTTAAATGGATAAATGAAAGATCGTTAGCAAAGAAAAGACTTTAAATCTTGTTTGTTAATTTTTTTTCGTTTATCAAAATAGCGAAGTACGATTTTTTGTATTTTAATAAAAAACAAGAGTCGCTGCTTTCGGCAGTGTTCTGACGGTAGAAGTCGCATAGGGAATACTGAGATAAGTCCCTATATTTTGCTTAAACACTCGTCATAGTAAGGGGTAGGTAAGGACAAAAAATTAGCGGCTAAATCCTCGATATGTGGATTCAATAGATGAATGGATATAGCTAATAAATAGCAAACGATATCTATTTTTTTTAAAATTTTGATGTCGACACATTTAAAGAGGTATAATAGCATGGATAACTTAAATAATCCAAATATAATACTTTAAAAGTATTCAAAATGTAGATTTTTAGATATTGTATAACGAAAAAAGATATCGTCTGTTACAGATTTTGATTTATAAAATCTGTAAAACTTCACCATTTTCTTACTGTTACATTTTTTAATAATTTGTTATTACGCATTCCAGCTAATAAATAAACTGTAAAAAACTCAATGGTCGATTGTCCACAATCTTATGGCAGAATGCTAAAAATTACAAGTTGTAAAAAGATTACAAAAATTTAATGTTGATTATTGATAACAAATCATAAGCAAGCTGATATCATAAAAAGCAAAGTTTGCATACGAAGATGTCACTTGCATTCAGCTTTTTGAATTCATTCATTCTCATTAAAAAATGTTTTGTTTTGTAACACTCTGACAACATTCAATAAATATTGTTTTCATTTTTTTATTTATCAGAAAAACAGGTTTCGTCTCTCTTCAGAAGAATAAATGACCTTAAAGATGCCTCCCGTTTTCTCTAATTTTGTTTCATCTTTCGTATCACTTTTTTTACACTAAAAAATTTTTAATGCGTTAAATAAAAAAAAGATGATGAGTCAAAGGGGGGCAAATAATTTTTGACGGCCTTTGGGCGTCGTTTCAAATAAATAAATAAATTGCGGTTTTTTTTGGGAGTCGCCTTCTTCTTCTTCTAATTAGATCAATGCGCAAAAAATTTTTTGCAACTTTTATTTTGGTTTAGGTTTAGTGTATTTTTTTATTTGTACTTTTTTTTACAACTTTCTAAAGCAATTTCCATTGAAGCAATTAGAATTAGTAAAATTATTTCAATTTTGTTTTGCGAGTACTTTTATGGTATCAGTTTTAATATCTTTTATCTGTTTTAGAAAAATCTCTATAAAAAAACCATGACCGACGACAATAGTACCGAATTTTATAGTTCAGGAATTGGAGGCCGAGCAGCAGTAGGGCTACCAAGCCGGTTATCTGGTAATAATATGGGAGGAGACAACACAGGTGGTGGTATGTTTCTTTGATATATATATTTTCATGCACTACATTTTTCGAGAATTTGGATATTCAACACTATATTTAAATTTTTATATGTACCTAAGCTTTTAAAAAGAATCTTTAGAAGCTTCTATAAATATTCTTCTAGAAGCTTGCAAAAGAAGTTTTCTTGAAGCTTCGATAAGCTTCTAAAAATATCTTTCTAAAGAATGTCTATTAACCTTTTAACAAATACTTTAATTACTTTTTTTAAGGACGTCGAATTAGAATTGAAACAGAAATTGGAAGTCGATCAACAGCAATTCCACCAACGCTATCCGGAGATGCAGCACAATCATTCCTTGATGCTGCAGAAAAGGAGAAAAAAACTATGCAAGATTTAAATGATCGACTTGGAAATTATATTGGACGTGTAAAAGAATTGGAAGAGAAGAACCGCCAATTAGTTGCAGAGCTTGGTGATTTACGTTCAAATTGGGGCAAAGATACTTCTGATGTTAAGGTACGTAATAGGGGACTGATTGGAAGAAATTTTACGCAAAGAATATTGACCGAATAAAGATAAAAATCCAAAAGTATTGATTTTTTCTTGACCAACAAAACTTTTAAATACTTTAAAAGTTTTAATACCTTTGTTTTTTTAGATAAAATATACTGTAACACTATCGGAATCTCGAAGCAGCATTGACAATGCTGCAAGACAAAAAGCACAAGCTGACGTAAAAGTTGCTCGCCTTCGTGATGATTTAAATGAATATCGATCTCGGTAAGAATCTGTTGGAAGCTAGCCATGCGGGGGGGGGGGGGGGGGGGGGCATTTGACTTTAACTACTCATTGTTTGAACGAACCACAACCTTTTCAGATATGAAGAAATTCAACACCTTAAAAACAAAGACCAAAACAACATTCTCCACTATACAAATGCAATTGCTGATGCAAAATCTGAACTTGAAATGTTACAAGCTCGTTGGAAGCAGTTAACTGATGAAGAAAAAAAATTAAATGCAGACAATATTCGGCTATGGGAAGAGCTAACAAAAGCAAGAAGTGATTTGGATGAAGAAACGCTGGGACGAATTGATTTCCAAAATCAAGTTCAAACTTTAATGGAAGAATTAGCATTCTTGAAACGAGTTCATGAACAAGAAGTTAAAGAGCTACAAGCCCTTCTTGAACGAGCACCTGCAAATACAAAAGATTTCTTTAAAAATGAACTTGCTCTTGCAATTCGAGATATCAGAAATGAATATGATATGGTGGCTGAACAAGGCCGAAATGATATGGAAAGCTTTTATAAGCTTAAGGTTAGTTGTGGCCATAAAAGAAATCCTTCCTATGTGTCTAATGCACTGATGGAATTATTCATTGTTTTAGGTCAGTGAAGTACAAGGAAATGCAAATCGTAATGCAACGGAAGCCAAACATCAACGAGAAGAAGTTTCACGAATGCGTGATACAATTAATGATTCGCAAAACCGACTTGCCGATCTTGAAGCAAGAAATTCACAACTTGAAAATGAGCTTAGAAATCTTAATTATCAATTAAATGATGATCAAAGACAATATGAACAAGCTTTGAATGAACGAGATGCAACACTTCGTCGAATGAGAGATGAGCTTGGTGCTCTGATGGCAGAACTACAAGCCCTTCTTGAAACCAAACAAATGTTAGATGCTGAAATTGCAATCTATCGTAAAATGCTTGAAAGTGAAGAAAATCGGTAAGAATAAAACTAATGTTAGGTACCTAAAATGAGACATTTTTGTCCTTTTTTCAATGTACCTGCTTTCATTGTAAGGGCAATTCACAGCTACTGTTCTTCATTATTTTCAGAATTGGTCTTCGACAAATGGTTGAACAAGTTGTTAAAACGCATTCCCTTCAACAACAAGAAAATACAGATTCAAATCGAAATGTTCGAGGTGAAACACAAACAAAGACAACTTCACAAAAATCATCAAAAGGAAATATTACAATTGGGGAATGTGAAGCCAGTGGTAAATTTATTACCCTTGAAAATACTCATACTTCAAAAGCTGAAGATATTAGTGGATGTAGGATTAAACAAAAAGTTGAAAGCCGTGATGATATTATGTATACTATTCCTGCAGGTGTTACACTCAAAGCTAAACATGCTATCAAGGTAAGTAATACTTTTTGCTTATGAATATCAAAGTTTCTTAAAATTTGAACCAAGCTAGTTCTGCTTCATAATACTGCCATTTTTTAGATCTATGCTCGTGAACAAGGTGGTCGTCATAATCCTCCAGAATCACTTGTAAATGAAGGAGAGAAGTCATGGGGTACTGGAGCCAGTGTTGTCACAAGTTTCATAAATCGAGATGGAGAAGAACGTGCAACTCATACACAAAAAACTATTCAAATTGGACATTAAAGATTATTTTATTATTATTTTGAATACAAATATAAAAAAAAGTTTCTAAAACAAAAATTTAAAAACTGCCTATATAAAATTTACTCAAATTTTTGTTAAAATTACGACTATTTTTGATTTATAAAACTATCTTATTTGCTAACAATAAAAGCTGGGAACAAATATCACATCATTATGCCACCATTATTTAAAAAATAACGAAAACACAAACATTCTTTTTAATTTTGTAACTTTGAAATATATTTAACTGTTGTTTGTAGGTTTTTTGTTTCATTTTATGCTAGGGGTTTTTTATGTGTGAATTAAATGTGTCCCAAATTTCAAGAATATTTTCATTTTAATTTCGGCATTTTGTCGTAAATACTGTTTCCAATTCGCTAATTCACTGCTTCTAGTATATGACATGTTTTTATACATAAACTTTTATTTCTCCAGTAACATCAATGATGAAAAAAACAGTTGTTTTTTCAAGTAAACGTTAATCTTTTGCTTGAAAAAAAACATTTATTGCTTTTGTTTGTGTTTTTCAAAACAAAAATATCAAAAAGCATTGTTAGACAATATAATATAATAGAATGGTTCACGTTTAATGCTCCCTATCTTTTCATATCAAAAACCGCTGCTTAGAACTCATTTTAATGTTGTTTATTTAGGTGCTCAATAAAAATAATATTATTTTTATTTTATTTTTCTTTTGCACAATTAAGAGTTCATTAAAATCATTTTTCAAAAGTAAACAATCATTCAACAAAACACATTTGATAATAATGACCTATGTTTGTGGTCGCTGATAAATGCTTAAACAAGCAACAGACAACACTTTTATTGCTGTTTTATTTAAAAAAAACAAAAAAGAAAACTTTTTTCATTCAATGTCAAAAAGTCGGTAAAGAAAAATGAAAAAGTTGCTGCTTTTGTATTTATTATCCATCTTTTTTCAAATTTGTGTTGGTGAAACATGTGATAGACTTACAAATATTTACCTGATAGAAAATGAGATTACTTTCTTTGAAACACCAAATTTTCCAATATCTATCAATGAAACAATTAAAAATGAATGCAGCTTGCATATTACTGGAAATTCGGATACTGTAAAACTTTTTTGTCTCATTTTTCAAAATTTATTTAGTTGTTTTAGGAAGATAGAAAGCTAATTTTTGTGATTATTGTTGGTCATATTACTGAGGCACAAATAACAGATGGTGAAAAAACGTAAAAAATTTTTGTACTTCAACCATCTAAAAAAATTATGGGCGGGAACCAACTCGCACTTTTGACCAACTCGCACCGGACTAACTCGCACTCGGTGACAACTCGCACCGGGTCAACTCGCACTCAGTGACAACTCGCACCGGACCAACTCGCACTCGGTGACAACTCGCACTTTTCTATATAATTATAATTGATTGATATTTTATCCAAATACCTGGCTCATTTTCTGCTAATGCTGCATATCTTATTGTTTATTATCTGTCAAGTAGAGCTAATGCTTCTGCTACAGTTCTTATTACAACATATTGAATTACATTTTGAAATTCACGAGTTACTCCAAGTCCTCTAACATCATGTTTTTTGTTTTACATTGCCTCCCTAACAGAAACCCCAAGGCTTTCTTATTTTTACAACGGGTTTAAAATACCGAACAATCAAACTAAGCCTATATTAACATTTCTAACACTTACTTATATTGTTAATTTATTAAAAATTTAAAAAATTTTCAAAGTTATTGTTAGTGCGAGTTGACTAGGTGCCGGTTGACCCCGAGTGCCGGTTGACTAGGTGCGAGTTGTCACCGAGTGCGAGTTGGTCCGGTGCGAGTTGGCCTGGACCGAGTGCGAGTTGGTAAAAAGTGCGAGTTGGTAGTCGGTCAAAAATTATTGGCAAAAGAGCTCTCACTATTGAACATTTTGTAATGAATTCATGCCCCCAAGAGATAAAAACATCAGTAAATTGTCATTAGAAAAAGTTTAGTTTGTCATCATAAATTCATTAAAAAGAACATCAAAACTATTCAGAACATGTTTAAAAGTTCTTTCTCACTTTCAAAATCCTTTTAGGCTATCATTAAATGATACCAATTCTGAATTAATTTATTTTTACACGAAAAACAAATTCATCAATTTTATATTTTTTTCAAACAATTTAAATATATGGGAAGGATTCCGTGGCTTTGTAGCACATGAAAATGCTAATGCTGAGCATGATTGTTTATTTGCAAATAAAAAAATTCATTGCTTCACAAATGAATCAGAAATTTTATATATACGTTCTTCATATTTTGATTTTGAAAATTATTCGTCCACAAACAGAAAAGAATGTGCATGGAGATATGAAGCACCAAAAGGGTATGGATTTAAAATTGATATTCTTGAAATTAGTGGAAACATCTTGGTCATTTCAAATAGAACTCGAAATTTTATTGATCGGTAATTCTGTGAGGAATTTATAAAATTTATTAAATCTATTTTCAGTCGTCTGCCATATTATTACGATTCAAATAATATTACAATTGCATATACCACAGCTTTGGTCAAAGAAGTTTTACAAAATAATTATTTCTCAGCACGAATTAGTATTTATTCTTCAAGAGAACGAGAAACAACTAACTCTTGCATTTATCATGATAACGGTAGCAGCATTTCAACATGGGAAACGAAATTTCCAGGTTATACAAATAATAGAAAATGCCAAAAAGTCATCTTATTAAAACCTAATCACCAATTATATGCAAATGTGACATTATTTGAAATGGAAACAAATGTTGATTTTTTAAGATATTATTTGGACGAAGAATTGCTATTTCCATCTGAAATTGAATCTTCGAAAGTTTATATTATTCCATCAAAAAATGAAACAAGAAATATAACTTTTGAATTTTTAAGTGATCAAAGTATTATCAATAAAGGATTTCGAATTGAATTTAAAAGTGTTGGTAAGTTAAAATAAAAATGACAAAACTTTTTATTCGTTGTTGCAATAAACAATTAAACTACGAACTTCGTCTTTTCCATGTGGGATATCTTGCCGAGGGCAGTTCTGATTGTCACAACTCTGGAAAAGCTGAAATGAATAAGAAACAGTTGTGATATACTATTTAATATTATTTTAGAATGCAAATGCAATAACCATGATTGGATAATCCCATGTGAGAACGAGCGAAATTTTTCAATAATGAAAAACGACGATTTGCTTTATTGTGCTGATCTTGATTGTAACTTTAAAGTAAAAACATTTTTTTCCAATATCTTCATAACTTCCTTTAAGCTTACCTTAAATCAAACCTGTCAAAACAAATACGCTGCAATACAAGTATATTTTGAAAGTGCAAATTCAGATTTTGATAATTTCCAAATAATTTCGAATAACAAGACTACTATAAATATAACAAATACTCAAAAAGAGATGTTTTCGCCAATAATGGAAACAGCATTAATTTTACCAAATCGTGTAATAAGTTTGGAATTTTATTCATTATCGAACAGAAGTATTGACAAAACAGGTCCGCAAACTCGTCCATTTATTGAACCGCTAAAAATTGGAAGGTTTCAGTTATCTGCAAAATCAATTCCACGTATGTTTAGATGTTTTGCTTCTCAATCATTTGTTGTATCTGTTTTTCAGAACCATTCAAAAATCCAAAAATTATAATTGATGATAGAAACTTGATGCATGTACTAAAAATTAATGAAATTCCAGCGAATTCAATACAAACAATTGAATTATCTGATAATTCGAAGAACAGCAATCAAAGCTTAAAAGTAATTTATGGTACCCATGATATTGAACATTTGATGCAATGTATAACTTTTTACGATGATGAAGCCATGACAAGCATACGATCAATTAGTGTATTAAAGTAAGTTTTATTAAACTTTTTTTTGGGGTTTTGTACAAAGCTCTTTAATGGGGCAGGATTGGAGGGTTTTGCCTTATTCTAACTTAAAACTTTTGTAGAACATCTCTAAATTTTGGTTCATCAGTAACCATTTATAAACACATAAATTGCGGTAATGAAATGGTTGAATTAATTATTCAAGCAAAAACAAGTACAGTTTGTTAATTACATGAAAGACTATCAAACATTTTTAGAAAATTCATACAAATGTCGATTCCAAAATAACATTGTAAATGTAGCTGATATTATGAAAAGAAATCATATTTTTTCAATGATTTCATCTCCAAATAACTCATGTGAAACAACTTTCGTTGATAACATTGGTCAATATGCAATTAAAGAATTATGGACAAATAGCAAAGAAACAAATGTAAAAGTTTATAATTCAGAAAATAAATCAATAGCATTGTTCGAATTTAAGTATGCTTTTAAAAATTAATTTTCTTTCCCTGAGCACCTCCCACAAAAAATTACGGTATAAGGGCTGTCCAGAAATTACGTGATTCGACAATAAAGGAGAGGAATAATTTAAAACTGAGCAGCATACCAAAGCAGAAGGGATCACCTAGGGGGGCTGAGTAGTTCAAACAACTAAGTTAAAGGAATGCTTTAAAAGCTACAATTTAGCTATTATACATCACATAAATGGAAATCTATAATGCTCAATGCTGCGTCCTATTCTGTTATTATTCCACCAAATAAAAGTATATTAATAGAATTTTATTTTCCATTTCATGGTATAGAGCTTACAACGCCATCATCATCACATTATGATACCCTTTTTTCTTCCACACCAAGCATGAAACCTGTTTCCCATAATACAACATATGAAATTTCTAAAAATTTATTTGCAACATTTACATTAACGAATATTCATATATCTTCAAATGGGTTTTTAAAATTACTTTGTGATAATGGAAACGTAATTGTGTAAACGTTTTATAAACTAAAATTTAAATTATTAAAACTTTGTTGTCCTTTTCAGGCTCAATGCTTCTTATCGTATAGCAACAAACTTAACTGGTACTGTAGTGGTATTTTATTCAGAACTTGAAAGTGGATATATGGGAGCAACCATTGGTATACAAGTTGAAATGGTAAATCCAGATATTTCAATTATTTCACTTCTGAATCTACCTCAAGCTGGATGGGATGGCCTTGAAAATAATACAATTGATGATTTTGAATGTTTATTGAAAAATGGTTATACATTTTTTATTGGTCGAATATATCGATCTCTTGGCATCCCAGATTTATATGGAATTCAAAATATTAAGAATGCACGGTCTGCAGGATTTAAATATGTTGATGGATATATTTTTCCATGCGTTGGAGAAGGCTGTCCTCAACCAAAGGATCAACTTAAAGCTGCTATAGCTCGAGTAAAAGCTGAAGGCGCTCAAATAGATATGTTTTGGTTAAGTGTAATACAATTTGAATGGCCAGCAAATGTTAAATATAATCAAAAAATTATTCTTGAATTTTTAAAATATTCTGAAATTATGGGAATTAAGCTTGGAATTTTTACAACTCGAGATAATTGGGATATTTTAGTTTCAAACGATTGGAATGCTGCTGCAGATAAACCTTTATGGTATGGGAATGAAGGAACAAATGTAAGACATTTTGGAAAAGAAGATACATCCACATGCTTCCCACTAAATATATAAAGTAATCAGAAGAATATAATTTTCTTTGTTTCAGATTTATGAAAAGTTTGTTCCATTTGGAGGCTGGAAATATCCTGCAATTCATCAATATAAAGCAACATTGCCACCTCCTTGCGGCCTTAAAATTAATTACAAAATTCCATATATTTTGGATTTACATTAATAAGGAAGAGATTTTTTGTTATCTTTTTTGAATATAAAAAGTTTTTTTAAAATAAAAATATAAATATTGCCTGCCACAAATTGACTCAAATTTTTTGTTAAACCTTCAACTATTTTTGATTCAATAAAAGTCATCTATAAAAACTGTTAACAATAAAAGTTGGGAAATACAACAAATATCACATCATTATGCGACCGTTATTTAAAAAATAACGACAGTACAAATAATTAACAAAGTTAAATTCTGAAAATTGTTTCATTCGACTCGTGCTTTTGCAGAAAAATAAGTTGTGCGATGCTGTGAAGTTTAAGCATTTATTTGTAAATTTTTTGTCACTGCCACGTTTTCAATATGATAATCAAAAAAATATTAAAAATGCTGAAAAAAGTACTATTTTTAGTGAGAATTTACAAAATTAGGCATTTTAAAATTCAATAAAATTTTATATTTAATGACCAGATACATACTTTTCATCAAAAGACTTTTTTTTTATAAATAAGTATGTTAAACAAATAATCGTATTTTTATTTGGTAAATTTGTATAAAAAAAATATTAAAAATTTTTCACTTTATGCATCTTTTACAAAGACATAAGAAAAACAGCAATGCATTCGGCTGTTTTATTTATTTATTTGCCTATGTTTGAGAAAAAGTGCAAACGTTTTGTTTGCGCTAAGAAAATTAAATGTCAGTGATCGACAATTTTTTGAAGTAAAAAAGCGGAGTATTTTCTTTCTGCCAATTTTAAGGCAATGATATTTTCAGAAAAATAATAATATTTGAATTTTTTTAAGCACTGTCGCACTATTTTTTTGCCCTACATTTACCGGCAAACAAAGCCGTGTTTTTGAATAGCATTTTAAAACAATAAAAAGGTAATCAAGACAGTATTAAAAAAACAAATGCTGTCAATTTGTTACAAAAAAATATGAAATTCCAATGACTGCAACAAGAATGTAATTAAGTACTTATTGTTTTCCCTAATATTGAAAATCAAAAATACAATTATGAATAATTAATGAGAAATAGCCATGCTTTGTGGTGATTTTTTAAAAAACTAATATCAGATGTTTGTTTTATCATTTTCAAAACTCTTACACCTATTTTTTTACGCCAAAAATATTCAAAACTTAAAAGAAATGTAGCTGCAGCAATGCAACAGAAATTTTGGAAGACAGCAACAACAACGTTTGATGAAAAACAGAAAAAATAGCGTTTGCTTATATAGCTCGATTTTTGAGAAAGTCAAGCATTTTGAACTGATCTTGGCACAGGCGCAAAAATATCTCAGAAAAATGATATAAAGTGCGTTTCTGGGGTTAACATGACCCAAAAACACCATTTTCGCGGTCATTTTTACCGTATCTCTTACAGTATCCGAGTTACCGTATACCCGTCCAAAAATTTGCATAATCGTCAGTTTTTATCAAATCTCGACAAATTTGGTATCACTGGAAAGCCCTTGACGAGCTGAGTCCGAAAAAAGTAAAATTGAACTGATTTGGCCTACTTTTGAAATACTTTTCCTTCATAGAACGCCAAAAACCTGTTTTGGTTACGGTAATTCGACCATAACTTTTTTTCCTGAGGTCAAACTAAAATTTTCTCAACGGAATCGAATTTTCCTATGTTTTTTACATCTAGGACAAATAATGCCATTGAAAACTATTGGGGATTAGACGCTTTTAAAAATTGTTGAAAGTTGCCGATTTTGAAATTCAAAAATGCAATTTTCGTTATTTTGTTCCATATCGATCCGTTCTGAAGGGGAAATGGTAGAAAAATGAGTGGAAAAAATTATGGGAAAGGTTTTGGGTCAAAATATTCAAATTTGGGGTCATGCCATCTGTTACAAGTACACATGTCATAAAAATGCGATATTTCCAGAATAAATTCTCTAAAAAAGTTTTGGTGAGGCTATATTGACCCAAAATGATATTTTTAACTTCATTATGATGTTTCTCAACTATTTTAACCATTTTAACATTTTTACTGAACGTAATATAGGTTTTGCGTCCACATTTGTAACACTTACTTTTAGGTAAAAAATCATGTTTTTCAACGTTATACAAAATCAATAAAATATCAATAATTTTAACTAAAAACCCTTTCAGTGGATCCATCTGGATGTGCTGTAACTTTTAAGACCATAATATACCCGGTCTATGACCTACTTTTCATATCGCGGCTCATCAAACTTGCATAGTTTTTTTAAAAACACTCGATGCCGATACGACCTCGCAATATGCTGGTATATGGGTGTATAGTCATGAGATGCACCAAATATGTCTTAAGCATGTTGTTTTCTACCTTAAGCGTCCTATAATTGCTATAATTAATCTTTTAAGAGTTATGGGTATTAATCGATTTGTAGGAAGTTTTTGCATCGTTTTCGAGATATCACAATGTATCCAAAAACGATTTAAACAAACACTTTTGGACATTTATGGTGGAAAACAACGTGTTTAGGACATATTGAGTGAATTTCATGACCATCCACCCGAATACAAGCATATTACGAGGTTATATCGCCATTGAGTGTTTTTAGAAAAAATATGCAAGTTCGATGAGCTGCGATATCAAAAGTAGATCATAGACCGGGTATATTATGGTCCTAAAAGTTACAGCACATCCAGATGGACCAAATGAAAGCTTGTTTCGAAATAATTATTGATTTTTTATTGATTTTCAATGGAGTTGAAAAACACGATTTTTTACCTAAAAGTAAGTGTTACAAATGTTGACGTAAAACATGCATTATGGTCAGTAAAAATGTTAAAATGGTTAAAATAGTTGAGAAACATCATAATAAAGTTAAAAATATCATTTGGGGTGAATATAGCCTCACCAAAACTTTTTTAGAAAATTTATTCTGAAATTATCGCATTTTTATGACATTTGTCCTTATAAGTGATGGCATGACTCCAAATTTGAATATTTTGACCTAAAACCTTTCCCATAATTTTTCCCAGATATTTTTCAACCATTTCGAAAAAAAATAAGGTCATTTGGAGCTAAAATTACAAAAATTGCATTTTTGAATTTCAAAATCGGCAAGTTTCAGTAATTTTTAAAAGTGTCTAATCCCCAATAGTTTTCAATGGCATTATTTGTCCCAGATGTAAAAAACATAGGAGAATTCAATTCCGTTGAGAAAATTTTAGTTTGACCTCTGGAAAAAAAGTTATGGTCGAATTACCGTAACCAAAACAGGTTTTTGGCGTTCTATGAAGGAAAAGTATTTCAAAAGTAGGCCAAATCAGTTCAATTTTACTTTTTTCGGACTCAGCTCGTCAAGGGCTTTCCAATGATACCAAATTTGTCGACTTTTGATAAAAATTAACGAAATTTCGAATTTTGGGTCGGGTATACGGTAACTCGGTTACGGTAAGAGATACGGTAAACCTGACCTCAAAAATGGTGTTTATGGGTCATGTAAACCTAGGAAAAGCACTTTATGCCTTTTTTCTGAGATATTTTTGCGCCTGTGCCAAGCAATGCTTGACTATTTGAGAAATCCTGCTATATGTTGAAATCGCGAATCATTTAAAAGAAATTTTTTGAGCAGAAATAGTTGGAAAAACTGTTTTCGAATCGATAAAAGAAGGCACAACTTTAAAATAATTTTGCTGTCATCATCTCTTTTCCTTCTTTGTAAAGCTTTAATGTTTGAATAATTTACAAATGAACAGTCCTATATATTGAACAAATTATTTTTAATTGCCAAAAGAATCACATGAAATCAGAGTTGTCATATTAATGTGGAGTATGGATCCTTATTTACCCATTAATAAAATACGTTAATAAAAAATAAAAAATAGAGTGAAATTATGACAAGCATTGAAATAAATCACAAAGTTGAACATTTGCCATGTCATTTAGTTGTCAAGATTTTGAATTTGTCATTTTCTCGTGTTTATAAATCCTTTGTACTTTTTAACATTAGTTGTTCAAGTTTGTTTCATTTATATTTTTGTAATTCTGTTTAGTCATGGCTTACATTTACATAAATACAGTTCAATAATGAATCATTTATTACTCTTGTTCCTTTAAAAATGTAAAATTTTAGGTTAGCTGCTATTACGAAATCAATATTAGCTCTATATTGAATATTTGCTTTTTTAAAATAAAACTGTCAAATGGAAAACGCATTCACGATAACATTTCCATTCCGCAAAACAAGTCAGACATTTCTTATTTTTTTGTTAAACGACTGCGACTAACATTTGTTGTTATTGAATGTTTTTTTTGTCAGTCTGGCAGATAAAAAAAATGGCTGCAAAATATACTGCGGCTTTCATTTGATGCATTTTGAACGCTTACTTTTAAAAAACCAATATTGCTCGTAAAAATGTTAGAATATTTTATTTTTAAAAATTTGTAGTAGTAATAAAACCTTACATCATTTCATTACAAAATGATAAATTTATGAATTATTTAAAAAAGAAATGATGTGCAAATCAGAAGCTCCATATCTTGTCATTTTTAATTAGAGAAGAAAAAATTATTTCTAATGATTTACATAAAAAAATGTCCCGCTCTGTCAGCAATGAGATTATAACTTCTACGATTACGTTTAATTAAATGTTTATATTTTTATTTATTGGTATATGTACCAAGTTTGTGTTTTATTTGCCTTCTAATTCCTTGTACATTTTTTTCACATAATTGCAGTTATATTTGTTATATATATATACGTTTTTGAGCTGAAATATTGAAAAACAATTTAATATAATACAGCTGAATGTCGTAAACATAAATGGAAAATTCACAAAAAAGCAATGTGAAAAATTGCATTGAAACAATCCAAAAAAGAAGATCGGCTTTTTTTTCATGAGACATTTGATGATATAGTTTTTTCTTTAGTCTTTCGCCAAAAAAACCAGTTCTAAAGAAGGTGTTTGTCAAAACACATTTTTTTGATTTTTCAAGCGAATGATAGAATTTTCTGAAAATGACATATTTGTGCCTTATTTGAATGCTTTAGCTTTATCTCTAAGATGGTTTTTTACATTAATGTTAAGAGCCTGCTACGAATTTTCATGATTTTTACTTTACTTAATCAGTAACTCATTAAAGATTGCAGAATCAAATATTATAAAAAATAAGTGAAAGTTTAATAACACTATGCAGCTTTAATGATCAGACAAAAATATCATCTTTATATTAAAATAATCAAAATAAATTTCATTAATACAACAACGATCAGTGTGGAATATGAGAGGCACATTCTCTTTGCGAGAGGGAAAATAGCATAAACTTTTTTTAATAATGAGATCATGGTCTTCTTGTACTTGTTCATAAAAACAAATTTTGTTTCAACAATTCTGGTTGTTTTAAAACATATCTTTACACAATAAAATATTAAAATAAAATTCTAGAATTTTCGTAGAGATTAACAAAAAAAAGAATCAATTTTTATTTTTCACAACTGTGGCTAAAATGTTTCTTATTCTTCAATCTGACAAAAATAGAAGAAAGCACTTGGTTTTCTTTGTGCTTTTTGCAACGTTATTAGTCGTAAAACATGTCTATTATTTTCTGTGTCAGTCTGTCAGGAATAAATGGCAATAAGAAATTTTTTGCAGTGCTTTTTTACTTTGCCGTTTTTCTGTTTTATTATAAAAATTGATACACACCGTCGACAAATTATTCATTTTTCTTTTTCTGGCATTTTATTCACTTTTTTTCGTATTAACTGTTTGAATATTTTATTTAAAAAATACTTAATTATAATAAAATTATGATGCACAAGAAAAAAAATAAATTTGAGCATGGGTGAATTTGATTCATTAAATGATGTCATTATTAAAAAGAAAAATAAAAATTTACTAATGAATCACATAAAAAAATTTTTATTGACGACAGCTTTAATTTTTTTTTCTTTTTTTTTGATATTGATTTCAATCATTTTCTTGCACACATTTTTGTTTTCAGATATGTTTTGTTTGAAATAAAATATTCAAACAACTTTTTTTTCAACACAATGCTGTCGCAAACGTAGAAAAAAGGAAATGAACAAAATGACAAACGCTGTGCAAAAAAATGTGTTGAAGGCAACAAAGACAAAAGATGTTGGTATTTTTCTGTCTGACACTTGACAATATTTCGAAATATATTTCGGTTTTATTTTTTCATCGAATAGAGCAGCTGCAGAGGAATTGGGAAATTGGACTTTTAGCGCTGAAACACATGATAGAAAAATACATTTTTTTGAATATTTTGATAATCAGTGTGTCTTTGTTTCAGAATAATCTTAACAAAATACAACTCTTTTCTAATGCCATCACCTTTCTAAACATCATGATTGCAATATGATCAATATTTATCAAAAACATTGAAATAAGACATTACAATAAAATTTGTGGGATGAATAAATCTGAATGATGTTATCACAAATAACATGAATAACGCCAAAAGCAAAAAATTCGGTAATATTTTTTGTATTCTTTGTTTATCGTCAATCCTTGAGAAGACTCCTTTTAAGATACCCTTCATGTTTTACATTTTGCGCTAAACTATAAAAAATGTTTTTTTACTTTTTCATGCGATTACTGTTGTCGCATAGCTATAAAAATTATTAACGATTAATTTTTCATCTTCTCGATTGTTGTTTAACTCGATTAATATTTTCATATTTTCTGACGTATTCAAAGATAGTATTAATTTGAAATGCTAAAGTTACTTAAAAAATTCAAAAAAAACAAACTAACTATGTTTTTTTCCGAGCAGTTTTTTGCATCAAAGATGTATAAAACAAAAAGCTTTGAAATTTCTTTCCTTTCTTAGACGTTCGTCAAAAAAAACTGTTTACGGGATATTCTTTCCGTAAAAGGTGTCATTTTGAAACAGTGTTGTTCATTTTCTACTTTCTATTCGAAAAAGAGATAGCTAAAAAACATTTGTAGAGAAATAGTAATGATTTTTTATTTGAATGATTTCATCATGTTTTAAAGATTTTGTTTTCAGAAAGAGCCTAAAATACACAGTTTTGATGAAGCAAGTATTGACTCTTTTAAAACTTGTGCAATGATAATGCTTCTCTTTACTTATGCTGATGTAACTTCGCGTTAAAGTAATATGATCAATAATTACAATAAATTTGAGTAATTTTGTCTGCTGTAATATGTCCTTTCCATTTTTGAAACCACTACTGCACTTCTTTTTTTATAAAATTTTCAACAACTGAAAAATAATTGAAGTTTATTTTATACCTACAAATTAGCATATTTTTTTAACATTCAATGAATAGAAGCACGTTTTTTACATATGGCATAATAAGTTTCGTTACACTGAATATTTGCAAAATATGGTTCATAATGGACGTCTTCTTGTTGAACAATAATGTAACCACAATCTGCACCTTTTGTATATTGTGGATAACCAGGAAGCCAAGGCGCATAATCAAAGAATGAATCATCTGTCCATCTCCAAGTACCATCGTCTTCTGAAAATAGGCCAGTCCAAAAGAGATGATTTTTCAAGGGTTTCACGTAGTTGACTAAAATGATTATGGTTTTATTGATCGAAAAAAATATTAAGAAGCTCACGAAAAAGGAAGTTGAATTCATCGTCTGTGTGAATAGAAGCTAAATCACCACGACGGTTTTAGCATTGTATTCTTGATTGACTCCAATTAAGTAAAGTTTCAACAGGTGAATAACAAAATCCTGTAGACTGAAAATATTTCCATCCTTGTCCACAATTTCCTCCTGCATTTTGATTGCTTTCTGTTGTTATTGGCGGTGATATTGTAGTAAATAAGCGTTCAGGTATTTCACAAACAAATGGCTTAAGTTTTAAGCAATCTTGTGCACTCCAAAATCCATCAATCCATGATGAAGCTGCACAATCATTATTAGTAGAATTATTTGGTTCACCCTTTCTCCAATCCGTATAATTCAAAGATGTGCCATCATCCCAAATCCATGATTCATCCCATGTATATTTTGTTGCACCAATCCAAAAATCTGTTACATTAGTGTTGGAAAAATGTAATGATGCGTTTTCTAAAAACACCATCAAATTATTTTTATTATTGCTTTTTCCGATATATACTTACGCGCCAAAATAGAATTATAAAAGGCATCATGAATTGATGTCAAACGTCCGCGTAGATTTTGACATGACGATTCTGCAGCTCCAAAGCTTGTGGGAGTTGAATTAAAAGATAAACAATTATCTTGCCATTTCAAAAAATCACTTGGACATGCACCACTTGAAACAAATGCGATACAAAAAATTAAAAGAAACAAAATATGAAGAAACATTGTTAATGAAATTGCGCTCGATTTAAACTCACGAGAACAAGAAAAGAAAAAAGAAAATAGTTCAAAAGGTTATCACTTCATTCTAGTATTTCACCTTGTGTTTTGGTTTTTTGAGGTGTGGGGAATTCCGTTTTTTAAGAGCTCCAAGTCATGGTCTTAATCAAAAAGTCATCGTTTTTTTTTGCTCAAAAAATGATGAGATTTGTTTTAAATTTTATTTTCCACTGATAAAAAAAACAATTACAAGCAAACATTTCATTCGTGCTCTTGTAAAAATACCACTCTCTTTCTTTCTACTATGCTTTTCAATGACATAAGTATATTGTCAGCAATAATGTCGAAGAATGTACAAATTTTTAATTAATCTCATAATGGATTGACGTTGCATAAAAACTAGCTTGATTTCAATTGAAAAAAATCAATGGACATATATTTTTGTGACAACAGCGATAGCATGAAAGAACAAAATACATTTTTTAAAAAACATGGAGGGTATTTTAAAAAGAGGTCTCTCAAGGGTTGACGATAAACAAAGCATGTAAAAAAGGAAAAAAGTTACTGAATTTTTTTCGTTGCACACCTAATGTTTATTGTTTATGATTACATAATTCAAATTGATTCATTCCAAAAATTTTATTGTAATGTCTTATTTCAATGTTTTTGATAAATAATGATAAAATTGAAATCAAATGATGCAATCCACATTGTGTTTAGAAAAGTGACAGTATTAGAAAAGAGCTATATTTTGTAAACATTATTTTAAAAAAAGAATTAACAGATTATCAAAATATAAAAAAAAGTAAGATTATGTTTTTTTATTCATTTTATTTTATTTTATTTAAAGTCCATTTTTACAATTCCTTTGCAGCTGATTCTTTCTATGAAAAAATGAGAACAAAACATTTTTTGAAACAACGACAAATGTCAGCTTTCAATGCATTTTTTACATTGCTTTTGCCATTTTCTTTTTTTGCGAATTTTGTGACAACTCTGTTGACAAATTAAATTTATTGGAATATTTTAGTTTAAAAGGATGTATTGTGCAACATTAAAACAATGTGGAAGGAAATGATCAAAAACTGAAATGAAAAATAAAGAAGTACAAGCTGCCATCAATAAACAAAAAAAGCATTAAACATAGTAGTTGCAGCTGTAACCTTGTTGTAAATCGAACAATACATTTTTTATGTGATTCATTAATAAATTTTTCTTTTTCTTTTTTATAATGCATTTGTTGATCCAAATTTGCACACGCTAAAATTTATTTTTTTTCTTTTGCGACGGTGTTATAAAAAAGTATTTTCTAAATAAAATATTCAAACAGTTAATGCGAGAAACAAGTGCATAAAATGCAGTAAAGAAAAATGAATAATTTGACGATGTTGTGTCAAATTACGTTTTTTAGAACACAACAGAAAAACTGCATAGAAAAAAAGCATTGCAAAACGACCAAAAACCACAAAAATAACCAAGTGTTTTCTTTTATTTTTGTTAGACAGAAGAAAAAGAAACATTTTAGTTGCAGTTGTGAAATTCATATAAAAATAAAAGCTGATCCTTTTCTATTTTGATTTCGAACGAAAATTCTAGCATTTTTTTTCGTTCGAAATCAAAACAGCCATTTTCTTCCACTTTGTTTTATTGTTGTATAATATATCTTTTTTGAACTAAAATATTCAAACAACTTTTTTTGCCAACAGGGGGCTGTCACAAACATCGAAACAAAGGAAATGAACAAAATGGCAATGTAAAAAAATGCATTGAAAACAAAAAAATAAATTGGTTTTTTTTCTGTCTGACCTTTGACAATATTTCGAAATATGTTTCTTTCTTATTTTTTCATCGAATAAACTAGTTGCAAAGGAATTTTGAAAATGGAATTTTAGCCCTGTAAAGCAAATGATGGAAAAACGCATTCCTTAAAGGGAACGGACTTTTTGATATTTTGGTCGCTTTGACAGCCAGGGAATTCCCTGACTGTCAAGGCGACCGGAATGACGTAATGTATCAAAAAGCCTGCTCCCTTTAAAAAATATGTAATAATTTTTTTGAATATTTTAATAATCTGGGGGTCCTTGTTTGAGAATAAAGTATACAAAAAACAAATTTTTTCTAATATTTTAATCCTTCTAAAAAGCATGTGATTCCTTTGCTTTTTAGAAGGAACACTTATCAAAAATAATGAAACAAGACTTTACAATAATTTTATTAAATTAATAAACCTGATCACCCTTATAAGGTTTCCTTTAAAAATATTTTCCAGGTTTTAAATTTCACGCAAAATTGCAAAACGTGTACTTTATTATAGACCTATTAAATATATATTCAAACCAAGTAAATCTAAAAAAATAACATAAATGTTTTTTCCAAGCGGTTTTTTGCATCATAAGACGTAACAAAAACTAGCTAGCTCCAAAAAGGCGCCAAAATGAAAAAAAATACTTTGAAATATCAATTTTTTCGCTGACATGTGCCTAAATAAACGCTAGCGATATTTTTTCGTAAACAAATCATTTTGTAATACTCTTCTTTGCTTTTTTCGTTTTTCCGAGCAAAAAATATTTGCACAAGCTGAACAAATATTGGTTTTTTATTTGAATAGTTTATTCTTTTTTTTGTTTTTACATACACTTTTTTTTGGAACAATGAATAATCCTCCAATAATTATTTTAGTAATAATACAGTTACAAATGATGTTAACTCAGTTTTAAAAAATAAAAAGCAAAAATGCATACGTTTACTTGTTTGTTTTCTAAATGGTTGTTTATTACAAACGTCAACAGAAATTTTTGTCTGACTGCAGCTTTTAGAAAGGGTGTTTTGAAATTGCATTGCTGAACAGGGATGTGCGGAATCGATTTTCGTTTACGGAACCGGAACGGAAGTCTTTCTTTTTTCCGGAACCGGAACCGGAAGCGGAACCCAAAAAATAGGCGGAATTCCGCCATTTACGGAACCGGAACCGGAATTCCGCACATCCCTGTTGCTGAACCATTCCTTTGCTTTTTTGTGAAATATTTTTGCTCAAGAAAATCTACAAAAAACCTTTTTGAATTCATTTGAATTATTTAAAAATATTCTTAATTTGTTATTGTTTATTGATTAAAAAATAGCTTGCTGGTATTAAACATCTCAATTGTTACATTGCAGTCATGCCCCTTCTGGTGCACATATAACCAGTATTGATTGATTAAAGGATGTTTCATTTTTTTGCTGAAATTATGTAGTACGTGTTATCAGTGTCTGTCTTCACTACATCTTGTGTAACTTAACTTAAAAGCAACATGATTATTGATGTCGTATTCTGATACTTCTCGGATACGGTTTCATACACAGTTTAATTTTTTTTAAAAACTCAACACACAACAATTGTATCACAATTTTCAATAAATATATTCAAAAATTTTGAAATAACAATTTTTTATTTTTCTATTTTCATTGATCGAAAAATATTAGATGAATGTCTAGAAAAACAAGCGCAAAAGAAAAACGATCTAAAAAAAATTCGACGGCCAGCATTTACTTTTTTGACTTCTAAAAGAGCTGTTGAAGCAGTCCTTGCCGACTTTTTTTGCAAATCGTTAGTTTGAATATATTTTTGTTGTAATTTTAACTACAGCTTTCTTGTTTTATTAAAACATTTGCAATTCCAAATTTTTAAATTAATCACTCCTTATATAAAACATGATCTATTATGGAGCAATAATAATAATAATAACACAAATTAAGCAAGTTTTGTTTCATAAAAATTAAAAAATATAGTAGTTTTTTTGCTGCCATTGTTAATGTTAACCCTAGTACAGCTGAAAAATAAAAAAAAATTTTGCAAGACCTTATACCTCTTTTTTAATTTTCAAGTCTTTTTTTGGTGAATTTTGTAAATCAAACGGATATCTTGTTTAAACAAAGTTTTACATTTCGAGCATGTGTTTAGACATTGCTTAATATTTCGTACAAAACGTTGAAAACCTGAAGCAGATATTTAAATTTTTAGATTGCATTAAAAAAATCATGAGATTAGCATCCTATCAACGGAACTGTACAGCTATTGCGCCTTAGATTACAGTAAACCCTGGTAGAGTAATACTAAAAATAATGAAGTAAGATAATGTGTAACTGGTATACTTTAAAGTACATGTTGCACGTCGCAGATTTATGCAGTTTCACAGAAATATTTTTGTGACAGCAAAATGTCGCAAAAAAGCTATTTTTGATTTTCACCTGTTTTAAATTGTCTCACTCATGTATGTAGCTTATACCATATTTTTTTCTTCGCATTAAATGTTTTTTGTTACACGTAAAACATAATTAAAATGCAGCAGTTGCATAAAACTTGTTATAAATTCAGAAAACGATAAATAAAAAAGGTAACAATTTTAAGAAACATATTATGCAAAGAACAACAGCTGAAAAAAGGAAAAAAAAGGAAGGTGAATTTGTATTCCTTTGTACCCGCAATAAGCGTAAAAGCTAATAGAATAAAAAAGTCAAAAAATCAAAATTTAACAAAACCATTAACAGTTGTTATATCTTTAACTGGATTAAAGAAGTTGAGTGTTGCACTAATAAAAACTTATTTTTTATTCTATATGAGTCAAAAAAGTCCTCAAAAAACACAAAAAAATACTCTTGAACGGGTTAAATAGGGGACCTCACTCCCAGCGTCACCAAAGATAGGAAATATTTTTAGACAAAACAGTAATTCAAATTTTCACGTTTTCTAATTTTCTCATGAAATGAAGCATATGTTTTTACACCTGCAGAAATCCATTTTTAGGTTCCTGCAACCTTTAAAAATTTATTTAAACTGTTAATTTTAAGAAATAAAATGGATGAAACATTTTGTATGCTCCACCCCTCCTACTTACAGTAGGCATATAAATTGCGCAGAGTATTGTTTTTTCTTATTACAAATTTCACCGCAGTAAACATTTTTAAATCTTGAATCACAAAAAAAATGGCAGTCGCTACAAACAATCCATATGTAATGTTATGCTACTGGGTAACAATATTACTGCTAGAATTTTTTACTTCTTTTCCACTTTCTTATTCATTGTACAAAAAGCGGAATGAGCTGGCTTTTCCATTTGTGCTATATTTATGCATAATTTTAATAGAATCGTTTTCAACATTTTTGGCATCATTTTATCATATCGCTTTTTGGAGGCCTGGTAAGTGCATAATTTCAGAAGTGGGATAAATAATGGATAAAACTCTTAGAATAGAAAGAACAGTTTTTATTCTTAGAGCTCAATCAGATGCTATTATAACAAAAGATTTTTCAGATAGCATTGGATATGAGGCAACTTCATTTTTTTTCGCTGATTTAATACCAGTTTCTTTTATCCCTGTTGTTTCTGCTGCTGTCTTCTGTTTACTAGTACATCGAACAGTGGTAATTCGATTTTATAAATCAAAAAGGACCGAAAAAATTACAAAACTTTTATCTTGCATTGTTGTGTTTACTGTAGCAACGTACAGTACCGGATATTCGCTTTTGAAATTTTTTAATGCAAAACTGTGTAAGTGAATTAGATCCACTATACGAAGAGTCTCAAACAGACCTGATAACTGCATAATAACCAATTGTTAATATTTCAGTACCAGGTACAAGATGTTGGGTATTCCCATGTGCGTGGGGTGAAACTTCTTCACCCATTCAAATATGGGTAAGAATGATAATTGGTGTTGTAAATATCTTTGCTGGAATTATATTTCTGATTCATGTCAAAAAAGTTTCAGCTACTGCAAGTTTTGACACAAAAAGGGTAAGTAAAAATTACTGTTTCTTACTGCCAAGTAAAGTACCATTTTTTTAGGTAAATAAATTAGCCATGATCACAATTGCATCAGAATTTGCTTTAAATTTCTCTTTAACTGCCCTTGATGTCTTTCTTTCGAATGCAAGTTTTTCTTTATTTTAAATAAATAAAAAACAATGTTGTTTTAGGTTTTTGAAATTTATATCAGTCGAATTTTTCCATTTGGATTTTTTGGATGTGTTCTAGATTCATTTGTTGTTTCATTACTTTATTCACGATTCCTTTTAAAATCTCCAAATTCTGCTGTTCAAAACATTAGTATTAGTAAATAATGTTTTTGTAAATACTAATATTTTGCTATCAAAAATTATGACCAGTTTTTTTATCCTAAAACAGTTGTTATCCATAAAACAATATTCTGATACATGATATTAGGCGCCGAAAAACATATTTTTAATTTTATAGTAAAATTGTTAAAACTCTTTAAAGTAATTTTTAATTCTGTTAATTAAACAGCTTTTGACATAAATTTTTTTAATAAAGTGAACTTTCCGTGCATTTTCAGTTATTCTTGCTTTCAATTATACTGATACATTTTCAACTAATAAAAAAAGACAGATTCTTTTTCAAATTACCGAAGTTTATGCAACAAAATATTCAAAGATTTTTTTAAATAACGACTGAAAACACTTCATTGCAACTTAGTTTTCACAACTGCAATAAAAGCAAAGCAAAAATCATTCATACACCCTTTTTTCATCACATTAAGAATACTGAAATTTGGTCGGCCGCGGCCGCATCAGCAAACAGAATACAGCAGCAGAAACAACAGGAATAAAAGAAACTGGTATTAAATCAGCGAAGAAAAATGAAGTTGGTTCATATCCGATGCTATCTGAAAAACCTTTTGTTACCATAGCTTCTATTTGAGCTCAAGGAAAAAAGAAATACAAAACTGTTTTTAGTTCTACAATAAGGAAAATATGAAATTTATTTTTGACAAATTTTTGTTACTTTCAAAAACGCATTATAAAAATGTTATAACAATGATGAAAGCTTGAAACTGTAATATTTTTATTACTCTCATTTATTCGAGAATATGAAAATGTTCAGCACATAAAACTTTTATTACAAACGTGTATAATGCGATAGTAACCGATAAATTATGTTATTTGTTGTTTGTTGTTACTGTCACTTTTTTACAGCAGCGGTTTATTGTGAATGAGAATAAATACAAACTTTTATTTATGAAAATTTTATCAAAAATGCAAAAATTAAAAAGTGATAGTAACACTGGAAACTTGAAAGTACAGCATTTTTGATACTATCACAATACTTGAAAATATTCAAATCCTCATCAGATTAAAAGGATATAATTACCCCCATTAATCCTTTCTCCATTTTTCAGCATATCCGCAACTTCATTTATCTCATCAATGTCACCATAACCATCTGTTTATGCATTTTAATGGATTCGCTGACGCTTTTCTTTTTACAAAAACTTAAAAAAAGGCATAAAACTGCCCACTTTAAAACTGAAGTTCGACTCTTCTGTGTTTCATCAGCAATGCTAATAACACATTTATTTTATGTTGGAATGATTGTAAGTTCTTTGGCTCATTTTTTTTGGTGATAGTAACAAAAAATTTGTTGTTTTTTAATTTTTGTGTTACTATCATTTTTTTTCACTGCATTTGAAATTTTTGATAGTAACACATATTTCGAAAACTGAAGTTTTTGTGTTACTATCATTTTACAAAATTGCACCAAAAAAAGGAGTGATAGTAACAAAAAGATAGCAAAAACAAATTTTTTGGGTTCCTCTCATTCCAAAAAAAATTGCATTTATTCCCACAGTTTTAAACAACTATTTTTTTTCAGTATTTTGTTGCATTCTTTCCACCAACATCCATCGAAACAAATTTAAAATTTACAATTCCACTTTTTCAAACAACAACAGATATTTGTTGCCTTGCATCACCATTCTATTTGCTAGCACTAAATCCAAAGCTAGCAAAAATTATGAAAGAAAAATTTTGGAAACGTAATTCTATCTCTTCTAATACTGTTGTCTTTGCAATGTATCCAAGTTATGCTAAATAGGCTTAAATGTAATTTATAAAATATTTTGGATAAATACATTATTACAATTTGATTATTTAATACCACAACTTTTTATTATTATCTTCAAGAAATATCGAAGACACAAAAAAGGGAGGGAGAGTAACCAAAAATGTTCAAACATATGTTTTTTTGGTTACTATCGCTCATTTTACTAGTGCAACTTTTCATAAAAAGATAGTAAATATGAAATTTTGTTTTCCGAAAATTGTGTTGATGTTTTCATACCACTTTATTGGAAAAAATGATAGTAAAACAAAAACCATGAAATATAAAATTTTTTACAATCACCAACGAAAATTTACCCAAATAAAAATACAATTTAATTTTCAACCACTCCAAAGTGTTGGTAAAAAGGCCGTCAAGAGATCAAATACCGATGACTAAAAAATGACCAAAGGGAAACCATTCAAAAAAAACGATATCACTTCTTTTCAATATATTATTTAACAGATAAATAAAAATGGTAATTTTTTTTACACAAACATCACTAAAAATAATATATGTAAGAAAGAAAAACACAAAGACTGTTACAAAAATGATGAAAGAAGAAAAATAGTAAATGAGAGAAACAAAACCAACAATACAAAAACAGATTATTATTTGGTATCAAGAATTCGATAAGAAGAAATTTTAAGAACATCCAATAAAACATCTTTATCAAGAATTTGAAAATCATTGATCGGAATCTTTGATGAAACACATTTCACTAAAAATTCCATACATTTTTCTTTAAGCTTGAATGTGTGGGAAAAGAGGGGGATAAATAAACTGGAATATTTGTAAGACACTGGAGGCAATAATAATTTTATTATACACAATAATAAAATACAAAACACAAGGCAATAAATAATATACAAAGCAAGAAACACAATAAAATAATACAAGGCAAGGCAAATATATACCAGACGAGATAAGGCCCAATATGTCCAGTGACAGTTATGGGTTGTCTTTCCCTAATCGCTGACTGCTTCCCTTTCTTCGGCTGCTGCTACCTTCTAGTTGGCAAGAAGGTAGCAGCAGCCTGCAATGGGCTGCTTTTATATGGGTCCATTTGACCTGGTTGATCTTCAAGAGGTTTTGCTGGAACTTTCTTGTGAGAAAATGAATATGCAGGAAATTCGCTGCAGGATTTCCTGACAGAATGAATTTGTAAGGATTGAAGCATTAGTAAGATTGCAAACAGTTGAAGCAGAAATTTGTTTAATCAGATAAGGTTCAACTTTAACCTTAAGTTTTGTAAGATTATATTTATCGAAAAATTGTAGAAGTGATATTAATTCATCCATAGCTAAGGTAGTAGTAAAAGTGCAATGGTAAATCAATTTGATACCAGTTTCAACAACACTGAATGAAAAATCTGGAATTTTAACTTTATTTTCTGCTGCTTCTTTCATATTTGAATTAAGCATTGCTGCAAAGACTTCAGATCGAACATCAAGAATAAATTTATGGACCTAATAGCATTATTTTTTAATGTAAGGTATAAAATAAATAATCTTACTTTAATTTCTTTATTTCCATCAGCAATAATTGTAAAACCTTTGGTGTCATCTTTTTGCCATGATTCATCACCCAATTCTCCACCTTCCCATATTTGTTCTTCAGAAATAGCAACAGTATTATCACCACTTTCAAATTTGAACATTCCATTAACCTTAACAGTGAATTTTTTATCAACAATATATTTCTTCTCTGGATTAAAAAATTCTTCAGTATCACAAATTTGAAATCCAAATCCAGTCGTTTTATCATATACGATTTGACCATTTCTTGAAAAATTTGCAGACTCAATTGTAAAAGTACGAGAAGATTCAACTTTTTTTACATTTTTTAATTGCATCCAGAAGAAAATCCATGTTTCACCTCGACGTTGATCACCATCTCCGTTAGAATCAATTTCTAAATAATATTCAAATTCTGGAATATTTGTAACAGTATCAGAGAACAAGCATCCATTGACAGAAACTTTCAATGATAAAAGTCGATCCGCTTGAATTGACCATTGAAGAGCAAATGGAATTGGAGGCATCTGAAAAAATACGATATTTTAATATAAACGTCAACAAGAATTTTTATAGTTGAGCAACAACAGTTAAGAATTTGTTATATTAACGCAAATCAGCAAAACAGTTTTTCACTTTTGGTAAAAGCCTGGCTGCCGTAAGGAGAAAAAAAATAAAGGATTTTGAAGATGCAAATAAAGACAAGCCGAAAAAGTTATCATTATTTACTAATGTTGCAAAAAAAATTTCTGCTGAGTTTTCAGCGGAGTCTTTTCTTTAAATTTACCTTGAAAAAGCAGAGTTATTGAAAGCAATGAACAACTTGATTTCAACGAAACGAAAAAAAAGAAACTAAGCTTTTGGCAAAAATATTTATTTTGCGCTTTCACTATTTGACCTGCTAATGCTAATGCAAGTATATTGACTTTTTTTGTGGACAGACAAGTTGTCTTTTGTTGAAAAATACTATTGCTACCAGCAGGGCCGCAACTTGGCGATAGGAAAAGGGAGAGATTTTCTCCTTCTGATATGTTTTACATCGATCATGAAAAGCTTTATTTTGTTTCATTTTTAATCAATGTTGATGAGCGTGTTCTTGTTTTAACAAAAAAACAGAATAAAAAAATGTTAAAATTTAATCATCCTTTTTAATTTCTTTCATGTTTTTCAATATTAAAAAATAATTTATGAAATATTCAAAGCAATGATTTATCGTTTTTTAAAGTATCGAAAGAAATGATCAGCATTTTTAAGCTTTCTTTTTCATGGTAATCTCCTTTTGTTTTTGTTTCTTGCTTTTTAATGCCTTCTTTTTTTGTGTTTGAGCAGCAGATTAACTGCCTTGTTTTTTTTATTTTCATTGTTCCTTTAAAAAACAACAATAAAATCAAAAATATTCATTCGCTGAACTTTTTAAAGCTTGAAATTCTTTTTCTTGCAGAAAAAAATATTTGAATATTTTGTACATTATTTACCATAATAATACATCAATCAATGTAAAAAATGGTTAATTTAATTAAAGAAAGCTCTCCACACAATGTTAATTTAAAAAATTGGCAAGAGACACAAATATAAAACAATAATAAAAGTAACTTAAAATCTTACAATTTCCTTCCAAAAAATCTTATTATAAATTGAACAAAATTTTGATGCAAGATTTTTGAAAATTGTTTTAGCACTTTCTTCTTTTTTTTTGACTTTGGTTTTTCAGTACTCTTCATTTTTTTTAGTAATAATAGAGATGAAAACTGAAAAGAAGAGAACTAAAAAATTTTGAATCTTTTAAGCATGTTTGTTATTATTTTAACATAAAATGAAAGATTTAATTTTAAAATAAATAAAAAAGTAAATACCATGTGTTTAATCACCATTAAGTTTGAGCCAAAAAAACCATTTAATCCTAACTTTAACAACACCATTTTTTTTAGAACACAACAAATTTACAGTCCACACAATTGAAATTTTATTTGGACATCTCCAACAGTGCTCAAAAGTTGAAAAAAAAACACATTGAAGTAATTTCTAACAGATGAATACAAAAACGACAATTTATTTACAAAAGAAGAGTATAAAAATAATATTCAAAAAAAGGAAAGAAAACAAGTACACGTTTGAATAATCAATTTTTGAAAGAAGTATTAAACACAAAAGCTATATAGTACCAACAGTTTGATAAAAAGAATTTTTAACAATTCCAACAATGATATCTTTATCGAGAGCATCAATTGCATGTAATGCAGTTTTTGATTCGAATGCGGCAGTTAAAAATTCCATGCATTTTTCTTTCAATTTGTACGACTTGGTTGAAATTGATGCATTGATAAGACGAACAACCGTTGAAGCAGAAATTTGTTCAATCAATTTTGATTCAACATTGACCTTAAAGAAATTTAGATTAGTATTAAAAACATATTTTAAAGACGAACCTTTAGAGAAGTAAGAGAACATGTATCCAAAAATTCAAGAAATGAAATTAAATCTTCAAGAGTAAATGAAGTAACAAAATTGCAATCATAGATAAGTTTAATAACAGCTTCAACAACATCAAAAGAAATATTTTCAAATACAATTATTTCTACAGCTGAATGTTGGTTAATATCATCAAATATTGATGCAAAATATGGAGATCGAATTGCAAGAATGAATTTGTGAACCTTAAAAAAAACAGAGAGTAATGAACAGTTAATTCTGGCATTATAAACCTACTTTAATTTCTTTGTCTTCAGCAATTATTGTAAAGTCTTTAGTTTCATCATTTTTCCATAATTCATCACCCAAATTACCACCTTGCCATTTTTGTTGTTCACCATCAATTTGAGCAAGACTACCATCAGCACTTTCAAATTTAAAAGTTCCATTAACTTTAAGAAAAAATTTTCCATCAAAAATATTCTTTTTCACTGGATCAAATAGTTCTATTGTTTTACAAACATCAAATCCCCATCCAATTGTCTCTTCATAAACAGCATGTTCCGTTCTTGAAAAATTTGCAGATTCAATTGTAAATGTATAATTCACATCAACTTTCTTCACATTTTTAAATTCTAACCATAAAAAAATAAATGTATATCCTCGAGCATTATTATTATGTCCATTTGGAGAAATTTGTAAATAATATTCAAATTCAGGAATATTTGAAACTGTATTAGACATTAAATATCCATTAACAGAATCATTTAAAGGTAATAGTCGATTTTCGGGAATTAACCATTGAAGAGCAAACGGAATTTCAGCAATCTGAAAAAATGAGATTTGTAATATTAGTATGTTAGAAGTAAAAAAGAATTGATCTTACTTTTGCAGCTGCATTATTTATGAGACAAAAAAGAATAAAACAAAAAAACGAGCAAATTCGCATTCTTCGTTCACCTTGTACAATAAAAAAACAAAAATGAATAACTGGTTTTTGCTTCAACTGAATAAAATTACAGAAACTAAAAATAAATTTTTTTTACTTTAACACCTTGACCTGTTTCATATATAAATATGCAGTCAAATTGCTTCTGCCAATATATTGATTTGATTAGGGTGGTTACTTATCAAGAAAACAATACATTGCCATTAAGCAATTGGGTTATCTTGTATTAATGTAAAGGACGACCCATGAATATTGCTGTATAGTTGCTAAAATAAGGTTTTCTAGCTGAAACAAGAATAATCCCAAATTTCTGCCGCCATTTATGAAAAAGGTGTGATGGCTTTTTTCATGAGTTTGCATCGTTTTAAGGAAAGTAAGAATCTAAAAGACTTCAAAAGCCACTTTTCTTCTCGACAAATAGGGTATAAAAGGAATAACATGTCTTCAAGATAACTCGATATAATTAGCACCAGCCATCGGGTATCTGATATTTAAATGATAAATAATGTAAGCTTTTCCTCAACCATGTTATAATCAGCATTGAGCTTTTCAACTGTTTTTTTATTATTTTTTTTTTCTGATAAATTCCACTCGTTTGCAATTCAAATTGCCTTATTTTAGCCACTATTATGGAATTATCTTTATTTCACAAAATAGTACCGAATTTGTATCCTACAATTTAAAAATTGTTAAAGATTATGAATTTTGTGGCAATAATTAAAAAATTAGTCCGCTGGCTTCAAAAATGACGAAATAGCAGCCATCTGAAAAAAAGATACTTCTTTGTGTTTCAAATTAATCATTCAAATAACTACTATCTTTTTTTCTTTGAATTTAATGTTTTTCTTTTTATGTGCCCTTCATGTGAACAGCTTGCATCCTATCTATTAGAAACAATCTGCTTTAAAACTGCAAAAAAAGTGGAAGATTATGAAATCCTTCTTTTTTTGACACTTAAAAACGGCAAACAGCATTTGCAAAAAAATGTTTAATTTCTTTTGAATAATTTCATTATGCTTTGAAGTAGATCAAAGCTTTTTGCCGACAACATCAAAGCCGGGTGATCATTAGGCTAAACCCCTCCTTCCCTTCTCATGGTCACATTTCTGGACAATCCCTTATTAAAAAAACGTGCCAGCTAAAAATGACAAACGTTTTTCTTAAAAGTTTTTTGTCGGCATGATTACAAATGAATTCTACATGTAAATTTTTAAATGTCTTTTAAAAAAGTTTTAGAAAATAAAGTGAAACAAAAATTTCTATCTATTTTTATTTTTCTCATTTCACACTTTATTATTATTGTTTGATGGGATTATTTCAGAATATTTAATAAAAGTGATCTCATCAGTATATGCATCTCATTTTTAGATGTTTTTTTAACTTAATAAACAAATTAAAAATTTAAAAAAATATCCAAACGTTTTCTCAAGACTTAAAAAGCGACGCTTTTGTTTTTCGATATTTAAAGAGTGCAAATGATTTTAACAACGTAAAAGTATATGATGAAAAACATCACGCCTAAAAAAGCGCTGACGAAATCTAGTTATTTTCATTTCTACTGTTCCGCCGAAATTCTCCAACTAAAAAAAATAGTGGGAAAAAAGGTACTTTTAATTTTGTTTGAATATTCATATGTTTAGGATTTTCGTATTTTACAACACTATAATTTTTATTGAATATAACTCTATAGGACTTAAGATTTTATCAATAAAACATGAATTTTTAAAACTCTCGAAACAACAAACAACTGTTAGAACCATTTTAAAAAATATAATATATCTGATTTTTTTATTACTATAGCAAATAGAAATTTTAGTCCAAAACGTCATTTTTACCCTCATTTTTTTGGTGTCCGCAAATCGCTTTTATATTAGGCGTCTTATATATCAAAAACAAAGGTAATTTTGTGCACAATGAAGTTTAAAAACTGAAAAAGTAGTCATAAAAAACAAAAAAAAATTTACACATTTCTATTTTGTTAAACAATCGTTTTTTATCCTAAATCATCTCTTTTTGCTAAACAACGTCACTGTTACACATTATTAATTAAAATTTTAAGAACAATTGTCAGTTGTAATTTGTTTTTAATTTTAATGGCTAGTTTATTCTTTGAAATAAATTCAGTGAAAGTGGCTTTCAAATATATCAGTTTTAAATTTTTTATGTTTTTAAATTGATTTTCAATTTTTTAATAAATGTTTTGGCGACAGTAAAAACCGTCTTTAGTAATTACTAGGTGTTTTACCATGAGCTCAAGCTCAATAGGGTCGTCTTTCCCCGCTGTATTTACCAAGCCCGTTCCCTTGGCTCAAAATATTCAAAATTGTTCAACACAATTATATCCATTTTTTGAATAAAATTTTCTTACTTACTGCAGCTGAAAGCACTAAAAACCAAATCTGTTAATCAAATGGACACACTAAAAATGCATCCATTTCTTTTAACAACATATGCATTTTAAAAAAATTTATTTCGTAATATTTTCATTTTGTATTTTCTTTCACTATTAGTCGAAAAAAGTCTAAAGAAAGAGAGTTGTTTGAATTATTTTAATTTATTTATTTTCTTTTATTGCTTTTTATAAAAGGTTTCACTTATTATACAGTATTCAGATGCATGATGCCACCAAACAAGATTACGTATTGCAACCTGTAATAATACAACAAAATTAAAACAAGTTTTTATCTGAAAAATTAAAAATTAAAAATAGAAATACAGGGTGGTTCTCGAAAAATGCCCTCCTGGTTTTTGGGCGCTGAACGCAAATTGCTCCCATAATGCTCTGGATGCTCATGCTTGGTCATCACTGACAGGAGACAAACACTAAAAAAAACATTGCCACGATACATATGGCGACACAAATTTGAGTGATGCGTGTCATGTGCTTCTCAATTTCATATCACCAACAAAAAAATGTTTACCGTCTGATCAATTTTCGTACAACGCAATTTTTGAAGATCTTACAATTTAATCGTTTTGCTAAAGAGGTCGAAATCTCTCTGTCTTTGTAAACGGAGTCATATATGACTAATTGTTAAATTACTAATGGATCATTTTTCAATATCCATTTGTGAAAGTATGTAAGCCGTTATTCTTTATTTTGCAACCCAAAAAGAAACTCTTAGATAAAAAAATATTTTTGTCAGCGCTAAATTTTCAATTTTCAATGTGTCTAACACACACAGGAAAAGAGAGAGCCATACGTACAAATTTTATTCTGCATTTTTCATTTTTTAAAGCTATGTGCTTTTACGACAAAGCAATAGAAAATCGTTAAAATTTGTAATTGTTTGAATATTTTAGAATGAACTCATTATGAAACATTTGTTGATGAAATGACATATCGTTCAAAGACGTAAAAAACGGGTTGACTTTTTTTATAAAAACTTTTAAAATGCCGTGAAGTTAAAGCATTATTGCGTACTAACCCATTTTTACCAGCTAAGAAAAAAAAGATTTTTGTCAACGCTAAGTTTTCGTTTTTCAACGCTTTTTAAAAAGACGTCGTCTATCTTGAATTAATCAAAAAAATTAATTTTTGTCAAACGAGCGGAAAAAAAATTGGCTGAAATTTGGCCAAAGGGTAAACAACCTTTTTAGTGTAAAGAAATCAAAAATGCTGTCGTAAACATAATAACAAAAAGAATATCTAGAAAAAAAGGTTATGAAATTTTCTTTTCTTTTTATTTATCGTATGTTTTTAGGGGCATTTTATTTTGTTAGTAGTTGCAAAAAAAATTTGTTCGCGCTGAATTTTCAGTTTCCAGTTCTTGAAATAAAAATTTTTTTGACTTATTTTAATTTTTGTATTAAACTGAAGTTTATCAGTATTGCTTTTAGAACATTGTTTCTAAAAATCTGAGAACATTCTTAACAAATTTAACAAACCTGCTGTAGATGCATCAACATTAAATTAACAAATGTAACGTAACATAAATCTTGCAAAATAAACTTTTGTAGAAAAAGATGTTACACAAAAAAAATATCAAAAAAATACTTCACGTTTTTTTCTCTATTAGCTCAAAATGTCACTACAATTTTGTTCTTCAAACATTTTCGCAAAAAATTAGGTGTTTTTTAAAAAAAATATTTAAAACTTTTTTTAAAATTTGTTTGAATATTTTCTTTCAATGAATAAGAGAAACATTGACTGTAATACTGATGTTAATTGCAATAAATATTTATCACAACATGATTATATTTTTACCAGAAAACGTTAATAATGCGATTAATAATAATTAACAGTAAAAGTAACAGTTTTAGTTACAATAGATTTTCATGTTTTTAATAATGTTGCGTGAATGCGAGATAGAAAAACAAATTTGAATATTCAAAACACACTGCAAATGTAAAAGAAAATTGCATTCAAGACTTTCACACTATTTGACGCAGGAAAGAAACGATCAACGGTTAAATTGGCAGACATACTTTTTTTATTGTTTTTTGCTCTCTTCTCAACACAATAACTTTTCAATATAGATTTTTTCTGTAGTTCAGCAAAGATGGCGCCAAATGCTGTTGAAAAAAAAACTCCATTGTCTCTGCATCCAACAGATTTCTTTTTGCATATTTTATTTTATCGCAGCAGCATGTTTTATAATCAGTGAAAAATCTTGAAATAAAAGAATATTTGAAGTTTTGGTTGTTTGCAAAACCTGTAAAAATATTGTTTGATGAAAAAACGAAAAAACTTTTAAATACGATAATAAAATATGGCTGGAGTGTGCATATATTGAAAACGTGTCCATTATAAATTAAAACTTTAACCTAAAATTTCAAGATAACACTTAAAAAATATATAATATCTGTTATTACTAGTCGTGAAAAAATATGCACGTGTTATTAAAATATGAATAAAACTTCTAAAAATAAATTGTGGGATGCTCAAAACACGGATAATAAGTGGCTCATTATTGTTTTTTTTAATTACATAATTTATGCATTCTATTATTAAATTGACAAAAATATCAGTATATGAGATAATGTTTCCCCGTTGAACATAGTTTGTTTTTACAAATTTAACTTTTCATTTTTCCATTGAAATTAAATACGTGGAAAAAAGTACATCAAAAGAAGATAAGAAAATCCTTTTTTAGCCACTGTTAAAAAATGAGCTGGTTGTATATTGAAAGTTTTGGACACAAACTACTTAAATAATTTATGTCCATAACATTCATATCATGAGTACTCTTTTTTTGAATGCACTAGACAATGTCTCTTATTAAAAAAGGCATAAGTTTACTGATAATTGAAAAATGATTTATCAACGAAATATTCAGACTTTTTTTAAAAATAAAAAGACATTGTTGCAATTTAATCTTCGCATTTGCAATTGTCTTTTTTCATCACTTTAAAGATTTTTTGTCGGGCGTGCTATTCACGGAAATAACAAGTTGTTGGCAACAACTCTTTTTACTTTTCGACGATTTCGAAGGAGACAGCAAACGAAGACATCTTTGAAAAAGCAAAACATTACAACCTATCTTTGTTGTTTCTTCAAATTTTGAGCAAAAAAAGGCGTAAAAATGTGTATCAGAAGAAAATGGAGCCAGTCTAATGCAAAATTATTTGTAATCTGCTTTATTTGAATATTTTGGATTATATCTTCGTGAGAAAACATTTTTAAAAAAGCCATTTTCTCAATTATTGAAGCTTTTCTTTTACCTATTGGCACAATAGCAAAGGGGGTAGTATTTTTTCGAGATTTTCCATCTGTATAGGTTTTCAGGTATGGAGAATCCGAAAATAGCAGCCATTTTCGTCTCCTGTAAGCGGATTCTGACTTCTGGATTCTGATTCCGACTTCTGAAGTCAAAATTTCGAAATTGTCAAAAAATCATCCCGATCGAAAGAACAACTCATAATTAGTATAGGACAACTGCAAAAACATTTTTAACTCCTGTGGTTCCCATTTAACACGACTTCAAAAATTTTCAAAATCGACACTTTTTACGCCACCTCAAAAAACTCGATGTCTTAACATTGGGTGCATTTCCAGAACCGATCCTATCTTAAAGAACATTGAAAAAGCTACAAAATGAGCTCTTAATATCAAAAATCAAATGATGCTACGTAGGTCTCCCACATGCACAAACTTGCTGCTATTTTTTATTTCACAGGGGACCAAGGCAAATAAAATTTTTTTCAAAATTTATTAGGTAAAAGATATCGAAAAAATATTAACTTCTTGACCATTGTGACTGGGGGTGCTTCAAGAATTGAGAAAAAGGCTTTTAATCGTAGAAAAGGAAATATCTTAAGAACAGCATATCATAAGAGATAAGGAAAACGCACAAAACATGAAACCGTTTTATATGAAAGCTGAATAACTGGAGATGAACAAAATTTTGTTTTCTAAATGTTTTTTAACTGACTGATGCATAAATAAAGTAGTGATGAAGAGCTTCAATTCCACATTAATAAAAATATAACGGAACGTGAATCTTACGAAATAAAAATTTTAAAAAAAATATGATTGCACTAGGAGAAAACATATAATGACAAAAAATAATCGCTTTTTGATAGGGCACCACATACCTGCAATTAATATAAGGAAAGCGATTGCTGCTAATTACTATTCAAAAAAAACGATTCTAAACATGGCTTTATCTAAATATTTGTTACGATAAGATTATATTTTTACCAGAAAACATTAATATTGGAATTTGAAATATGTTCATAATTTGTAGCAACTGAAGTTAAAATTTGTTTTATGTTTCTAATGATAAGAAAATGTGAGTTAGAAAAAGAAATTTGAATTTTCAAAACACAGTGATAAATGTGAAAGACAATTTTTCCCCAGTTTTGAAACAACACTATTTAGTGTAGAAACGATGAATAGGTGCAATAGCAGACACACTGTTTTTTGTTGTTTTTTTGCTCTCTGCAAGCCCATACTTCTTACAATACAAATTTCTTCAAAAGTTCAGCGACGATGACGCCAAAAATTGTTGAAAGAAAAAAAGAGAAAATGTTTTTGCATCCAGCCCTTTTGCATATTTCATTTTATCGCAACAGCATGTTTTAAAATTAGTATAAATGTTAGAATAAATAAAAATATTTAAATATTTGAGATTTAGGTTGTTTGCAAAAGTTGTAAAAATATATTGTTTGATGTAAAAATGAAAAATTTTTAAATACTATAATATAGGTTGCACTGTACAAAATGTATTCATTATTAATTAAAGCTTTTCAACTTAATATTTCGAGATAACACTTAAAAAAATGTAATCAGTCAATAAAATATTCGTATTACTGATATTGAGCTTCCTAACAATATTTATAATAGCTGTCGATGTTAGTCTTGAACAAATATAGATTTGTATTAAAAAAAAATTCTAACAGCGTTAAGACCATATTTTGGCAACTGTTAACTGTGTCGCTAAAAGAAGTTTCTATCCAATATTTTATTAATTTTAAGCTTATTAAGCATGAAAGTTTAGTAAAGTTGAAAAATGATCTGCTTGTTTTTGTTAATTCAGTCGACGCTTGACTGAATAAATCTTGTTTCTTTTACTTTTAGCGATAGAAATATTTTGTTAAGAAGGATCGTTGATGCAACAAAATGAAAAACAAAAACGCATTGATTTATTTTTGCTCTAATAACTTTTTCGCAAAAAATGTCGCTGTTTGTAATTTTTTAAAGAATCATTTGAATATATTGTGTGGACAGATTATACATAAAAAAGGGATGCCTGAAACATTAAAATAAATTACAATAATTTGTAACACAAAAAGGACGGAATAAATAAAAATTGGCTCCATGCATTAATAATGAAAAATAATAATTTGGAACATTTAAGCGAAGCAAAATTTGCAAACATGCTTTTTAACAAAGTTAGCACGTGTTAAGATTTTTTGTGTTGTGACATGAAAAATTATGAAATGTGTTTTATTAATTAACATTTAAAATATTTTAGTCAATTTTCAAGATTTCTTTACTTACTCATATTCAAAAATAATTGTTCTTGAAGTTTAATTATAATATTGGATCTTTCAAATAAAGCCTTTAAATTATAAAAGTAGTCGTTGAATTTTTCCATGGAGAGCTTTTCATTTTTCTAATAACAATAAAAGCATATTTTTCTGAAAGCGACAGATAAAACCATTTTTAATAAATACGAGATGTTTCTCAAAATATTCAAAATCATTGACATTTTTTAAACAAACTGCTTAGTGAAACATAAAACACCAAAAATCAAAAAAATGAATCAAATTGACACACTAAAAATGCATTCACTAGTTTTTTGCAACGCCTTTTTTTAATTATTTCGAAATTGTCATTTGATGTTTTAAAAATTGATTGTTAAAATAATGGACAATGTTGTTGTAATTATTTAATTTTATTTTCTAGTGTTACATATAAAAATTATTAGCAAATAAAAGTTGTAAAACATGTTACTTTTTGATACCACTAAATATTACACAACAGATCGAATAATAATAAAACGAATCTGCAAAGCATCAAAAAAATTTAAAAAGATGAAAATGTATAGAGTCATAAGTGTGGCATTTATGCTTTGGTAGGCGAATTTTTTTGTGATTAATCCGTAATTGTCTCCTACTCTTAAAAAAAAATGATGGCTTCTTCAAACTATTCTAAGATAAACTCTTTATTTGCTTCCTACATAAAATTTAGTTTAAAAATTATTTCATAACATGTTTCTTTGTTAAGAATTTTATGAAATTTAACTTATTAATGAACAAGTATTGTCCATATGAAAACGAAAAACTATTACGGTTATTTTACGCTATTGTTTCACGTCAAAACTACAGCTTTTGTTGAACACAAACATCTAAAAATTTTTAAAAATACTTTATTTTTTCAATTTTTTCAAACAAATTTTTGACTGTAAAGAAACCAAAGTAGTTGACTTGAATGTGATAGAAGCTATCGTGTCTAAAAACAGAGCTTACGAAATGTTCTTTCTATTTGTAAAAATTTTTGGGACAATTTTTTCGCACTTGTATAGCAACTGCAAAAAACATTTTGTCGACGAAAAATATATATTTTTCAAAGCTTTAAAAATACGCTGAAGAAATGTATTGCCTTAGCATTTGTAAAAACATTTTTTTGCTTTTTGAGCCTTAAAACAAATCTTTCGTTAAAACTGGCAATAATTTAGTATTGTTTTAAAAATTTGTGTGCAAATGTAAGCTGTGGTTTTTGTTTGAATATTTAATTTCAATGGACAATAATATAGGAAAAAAACAGTGGTTTTAATACTGAAGTAGGCTGCAACGGAAAATTACTTGAAAATCTAAAACCATTAATAATGAAATTTGAAATATATTAATTACTGTTTTGTTCGATAAAAAAGGTATTAACAATAGCTGTAGCAATTTTAGTGTCAGTATGTTTTATAACACACTTTGAAAACACATTAATCGAAAAAAAATTTTTTAAAAAATATAAGAAAAATTTTAAAATACCCTTTATTCTTCTAAATTATTTTTATTTTTATTATGTTATTATTTATTTCATTTCTGTTACATTATTATTGATCCAGTTTGAATATCACAAAAAAAGGAAAGCTGTTTAACACACCATCATTTTTGTAGCTTCTATTGTTTATATGAATTATTGAAACACTTGTCAAAGAAAAAAATTAAAACTTCAAACAAATAAAAACTTTTTTCGTTAACTGTTCCTATAGTACACGAGGATAGCAAATCCGCCATCAGCAGGAAACCTCTAAAGTTAGTGTGTTGAAAAGAAGAAAAGTTACATAAACTGACACATTTCCAGTCTTCATTGCTTTTTTTTGCCCTTTTTTAGAAAACTTTGTGCACCATTTTTTTAACAGAGCATTTGTTTTTTTTCTGTGTAAAGTTCATCAAAAAAATTGCGCCAAAAGCTGTCGCAAGAAAAAAAAAGAGATCTAAGCGGAAAAATTTTCTTATACATTTTTCACTTTTGTTTATGTGTGCTTTCACAAAAGAAGCCATCGACAGATGTTAAAATTTCTAAAGCTGTTTGAATGTTTTAGGTAAAACACGTTATGAAAAATTTGTTTTTGAAATAATATATTGTTCAAAGATAAAAAAAACACCGAGGTTACAGGTTTTACAATAATTAATTCCAAAAGAGTCTCTACATTATTTATTTAATTAAGTTTTACACATATTGATAACGTCAAATTTTTTGAAAAGTGTTAGTTTGGTTAACTACACACACTTTTGCATTCTTTTATTTTTAAAAATCAACAACATGATTGTTTGTTTTCTTATTTTTCATACATTTTTTTATATTTTTGATTCAAAAATGAACATAGTTTGTTTTTTACAAATTTCAACTATATAGTTTTAACTTTTAATTTTTTCCATCAAAATTAAATATGCGAAAAAAAGTACATCAATAGAAGATCCTTTTTTAGTCACTGATAAAAAAAGAGCTGGTTTTTAATTGAAAATTTTTTACGCATATTTGTTTTTTCAATCAAATCAAAAAATGCAATTTCATGAAAAAAAGAAAGAGATCTCGTTTATCGCGTTTTCACTTTTTTTTACAACTCGGAGGTCACAAAAAAGATTCAAAAGAAAACGAAGCACAAAAACTTCCGAAAAAAAGAAGAAGACATTTTTTTTATTAATCATTTGAACTTGATTCAACCAGTTTTCTCGATTAAGATAAATATATCCTTTGTGGTGGGTAGTAGTGTGGATTATTTAATTAAAACAAATTGTTGTTTAAAAGAAAGGGGCAATCAACCTACAGCTATGAGAAGGATGAGAGATATCGCCCGCGTGGAATCAATTCTATGAAATAAAATTTGTTGTTTTTTCTTTCTTGGATTTTGATGTTGTTATTTTTTATTGTTTTATATATTTCGGTGTTTACGAGGAGTTGTTGTAATGGATGTATGGCAACACCAGCAAATATTGCAGAACCTGAGATACCGGTGACGGAGACGGAGATATTACGTAAGTCAGTTTTGCAACATTTTTTAATGAAAAAATAAGAATGCTTCAAATAAAATTATCACAAAAGTTACTAATAAAATTCGGCTAAAAATTATGCAAACTTTTCCATAATATTGTAGTATAATAAAATTTTATAAAGATAAAGTTTGCAGCATGTTCAACATGTCCCGCTCTTACACTTCAACAAGCTCCAGATGTTGCACCAGGTATTACAAATGGTGTTGGTGCAGTGACAGAGTCCATTCTTGCATCAGGATGTAAAAGTTATACAGTAACATGTCAAGCTACAGAAGGTACACCACCAGTGGGAATTGGAGTAAGGAAAAATTTAAAATGAGGTTTATGCAAATTAATGAGTGTTTCTCATTCATTAATCATAAAAACATGTCTCTATTGATACGCTAATTTTATCAATTACCTAATTTTTCAAGGGATTACAAAACAATATGCCTGTAGTCCTAGTAGGCCCAGCACCGGGGCCTCTTACAGCAACACTGACTTGTTCTGCTGAAGCCATGATTGAAGGAACAGATATTATGGGAAATACAGAAACATTTCGATCAGTTTATTGCATACAAGCTGAAGTGAATGAATGTAAGCTTTTAAACTTTAGGACATGAAAGGAGGGGAAAAAGATTAAATGAAGCTACTCTTTTGTGTACCGCTAAAAGCTAATACAAATATTATTTGAAAATTATCTTTCAACACAACTAGTAATTTTTGTCAAAAATACATTTTCTCTTCTTAAGATCCTCTAGAGAGAAAACTTCATAGTCTTTCTTTGTAAAATTTTATAATCACTTAACATTTTCTTATTGCAGTATGTACAACATGTACCCTTCCTATTCTTCCGGCACCTGATGATCCCACAGGAACATTTGAAAATGGAATGGGAACACAAGTGGTTGACATGGTTGGTGGATGTACAAGATTTACAGTAACATGTCGAGCTACTCCTGATAGAATGGATAATCCTGATATTGCATTTGGGGTAAGGGTTTTTTTAAGAGCTTTGTTGGCATTATTAGAGCAACTGTTTAACTGACTGAATTTCACGTGAAAGATAAGGAAATTTTTTTAAGAAATACAGATTCCCGTTTTGAAATTGTTTTAATTAAAATATTTTTAGGGAACAAGAGCAGGTGGAAATATCTTAGTTGGTGGGCCAGCAAAAGCACCAATTGTAAGACAATTTATTTGTAACAATATGGGCGTTGTGCAGGGTCCAGATTCTACCGGAACTTTAAGAGAATTTGATTCAGTTTATTGCTCACAAGTTGTTTAAATATTTAAATGTGTCATCTTTTTTTAATAAAGGAAAATTTGAAAATCAAAAAAATAAAAAATAAACACCCTTATCCAGATTTCATTAATTCTGCAGGGCAAATAAGCGTGAATTACGTGCTCTGTGTTATGTATTTATTTATTATTTTAATAAATTTGTTTCAAAAAAAACAGACACAAACAAAAAAATTCAAGTGCGTTATAAAAAATGCGCTTATTTTGATGCTCGATGAGCAGCAGTCATTCAATGTTTGCCGTTAAAAGAACAACGTCTTTTGTACATTTTAGAAAAATGTTTATTTATTTTTTCTAATATTTAAGCTTATTTTTTTGTAAATAACAGATTCATATAAATGATGGTTTTTAGAATTGTAAAATTTTTTAACATTTGTCAGCGAAACAAAGATCGACATGGACACAATGATTTCGGTCAATAAATAAAACTTAACATTTAAAAAATCTTTACGAAAACTTATGAATTTTGATTTTGCTTTTCTCATGAAATTTTAAAGTTGTACAATTAGAAGGAATAAACCAGTGACATCACTTAGTATAATGAGAATGTTAAAAGTAAGGATGAACAAGGGCATTGGGCTTTTTAAAAGCCCTGATGAAATTTCTTCATCTCCAGAAAATGTGAAAACTTTATTTTAACAGGCAAACTGCCAAAAATATACAGTGAGTATAAAAAATGATACTAATAGGACTATTCGTGCCAAAGAATGCATAAATGAAAAAATACGACCATTTCTCTGCCGCAAATGTTGTTCAATTGTTTTTACTGTCAAATATCATTTGGTTAAAGTCTTTTTCAAATTCCGTTGTATATTGCTCATTTACAAATTTCAAGCAAAAGTTTTCTCCGATTTTAATTCTATCGAAGTCAACGTTGCGCTAAAAAAACGTTATTAAAAAGTTTCTTTTAAAGAAATGTAAAACTACTTTTGCAAATTCAAAAACTTCTTCAACGAGTAATACGTCTTTGATGTTGCTCAATTGAAGATGACTAATTTTATTTTCTCGATGACGATTTGTAGAATTCAGTTTAATCATTGTTTGATTGTTTACATAAACAGGTTTTATACTAAAAAATTAAAAAATTTGGGATCACAAAAGCTTTAATATAGACACAAGTGATATCCAAGTGTTACGATTTGAAGTAAAAAATAAAAAAAAAAGTTGCTTACCTCAATTCAGTAACATTTGGAACACAGCTATAAATTTCTTCCAATTCCAAAGGCGTTCCGTCAGAATGAGTAATTTCCGTATACCAAACATACAAATACTTAACTTTTCCTGCCTCAACGATTTTTTTAAAATATTCAAATGGAAAGCTTTTTGTGTCACAATAATGAAGAATGCTGAATCTTTCAATATCGTATCGAACAATCTTTGGTATTATTAATTGATAAAAAGTCGAATTTCCGTCCCTTAAGAAAATTTTATGTGTTACCCACAAGTTTGAAGCAAGTATATTGAACTCTTCTTTATGTCGAGCAGAAGCAAATAATTCTGGTGGTGGCTTAAAGCCTGTGTACTCACATAGGTCATCAATAATATTGTAATTGTATTTAGCAAAAAAATATTTGCAAGATTCATTAAATTTCTTGAAGAGTTCAAAATTTGCATTCTTACAGATATAATTCATTAAAGAATATGAAAATGAAAAATTTTGTTGTCGAACATGTTTTGGAGCAAAAGATACTTTTTTGTTCTTTTTAAATATATTTCTTATAACTTCACGAAAACACATTTTAGGATATTGACAGAAACCACAAAATGAGAGGATATTATGCACTTTTTTCTTCTTCTATAAATTTGTTGGTGTGCAATAAATGAGAATGTATTATTTTTTGTGTGTTCAAAAATATCCCTTTAGGGAGTTTTACGGTTGATTTCTTTGTGTGATTGTATTTTTCAGAAATCTTGTTTGTTCATTTTGTGACAGAAAAGCACCACTCGGGAAATGCCTTTATCAGCTTTTGAGAATTCTATGAGAAAATATGTCAATATGTCAATCATCAGGGGCAATGCGATTTCTGTTTTCACTTTTATTTTTCATTATGGTCAGTAATCTTCAGGGTATGCTTGAAGCGTTTTCTTTTCTGTTAGTGGCAATTTTTTATGACAAACACTTAAAAAAGCATATTTTTATTTTATTTTTTGATTGTTGTGTCAAGTACTTTAATCATATTTGTTTTTAATGTTTGATACAAAAGTTCCATGTTTTAATGTAGTTTTTATTAATGAGTAAATCAGGTATCTTTTTCATTTACTTTTGCAATACGTCTTTTTATCAATCCATTGAAAAGCGTGAAAAGTATTTGCTGAATTTCTTTTTTTAAAACTGAAATATTCAAAAAAAGAACAGACATTGTAAAAACTGACATTGTGAGATCAGTTTTTACAATGTCAGCCTGAGATCAATAACAAATCTCTAGGCTGCTAAAGAAAACTGAACAAGCAAAGCATAAACTTTATGCAATTATTTTCAACGCTGTCTGACATTTAAAGAGTCACCCTCTTTCGCAACATGTTAGAGCGCTGAAAAATATAACATTTTCAGCCGATGCAAAAACACACAAAAATGTACACAAGTTTTTTCTCAAAGCAGCAAGAGAAAGAATGATTTTTGATCCTTCGTTTTTGTGACTTTTCAAAATTTTTTTATCTACTTTACGAAAGGAAACAAGGGTCGACCGCGCTAAAGCGGGTTCTTGTAAATTATTTACTAAAAATATTTAAGCTTATTTTTAGTAAATAATTGTTTCGAACAATTTACGTTTTTAAAATTTATATAGCATTTAACAGTAAAACTAGTCAAGGATGGATTGAATGTAATTGATCAATAAATAAAAATTAAAAGTTTAAAAGGTTTTAACGCCAAAATTTACAGATTTTAATTCTTTTGTACGCATGAAAGTTGCAAAAATTGAGAAAAAAAATTATAAAAAGAAGTTGAAATTGAAACAGCTTTAAACATTTTTTAACATTGTTTGTAATTAAAATTGTCTTCTATTGCAGTGGTTTCTTTTTTGGATTCTTTTTTTATAATTTATTGTATTATGAATGTAAGCAAAAGACAAAATAACAGTTATTTTCTCATAAATCAAATCAAGATTTAAAAATTTAAATATTTCGGCAGAAACTTCAAAAAGTTTGATCAAATTTTCTGTCTAACATTTTCAGGCAGCAAGTGTTTCGAAAAAATATTTTGTGATGTTGCCACAAATCAAGAAATAAATAAAAAGGTTTTTTTTAAAAATGCACAAAAGGAGAATGTCTTTTTTATCTACGTTTTAGAAAATGCTCTTACAGGCATTGTCAACAACGTTTTCTGTATTTTTGTTTTTCAAAAAAAAACTATTTTCTACTTCACGAAAAAAAACCATCACTCAAAATAAGCTTTTATCTGGTTTTTGAGAATTGGGTAAGAAAGCAAAACATGCCAATCATTCTAATTAAATTTGTTTTTTGATTGAGGCTATATAGCTCCAAAGAACGCTTAACAGGTTTTTCTTCTCGATTAAGTGTAAATTTTTTAGGGCAACATTCAAGAAAGAGAAAGTTTTTTAACAAATTTTTATTCCTTTTATGGGATTTATTGTTACAGAGTTTTTTGACAGATATGTTAGAAGGCTCAAATTATGTTTATTTTTATATTTGAAAAATAAGTTTCAAGAAATGTCGTTTTTTATTAATGGTTGCATGTCCAGATCTTTTTTTCAAGGACAAATAACCACTTAAAATACTTATTTTGACCTCCTTTTAAGAAACACAGAAGATGTTAGCAGAATTTCTTTTTAAAGCTAAAAAATTGAAATTATCGCATTAAAAATCGTTGTGAAAACTGAAATAAATATTAAAAAAGGCACAACAAAGCTTCTTTCTTACTTTCTGGGTTGCAGATAAAAAGAAAGAAACCAACACAACTTTTTTTTTCAGCGGTTCGTTCAACGTCGCCTGACTTTTAAAGAGTGAACCGCTTTTGCAACATGTTACAGCACTAAGAAATAAGACATTTTCAGTCTTTTTAAAGCAACAAAAGAAAACGAATAATTTTTATTCTGTCTTCTTATTTGTCTTTAATGTTTCGGCTGTTTTTTCCACGTTTAAAAATTTTTAATTTTTTATTGGTCGTTGTTAAATTATACTGACTTAAATTTAATTTACCTAAATATTTTCTTTGAAAATTCAAAATATTTCAATAATGCACAAAAAATTAACAGCAGTTAAAAACAGTAATAATGAAACACAATAATAAACCATTTTTTTCAAAAAAAGATATTTAAAACATCTTTAAAGAAGTTGATGTAACAATTAGTTTTTCTAAAATGTCTTCTGTGGCAATAGCAAGTTTTTTATTTTATTTTCGCAGACTTTTTTTTCAACTACTGAGTACTGAGGAAAAACTTCAACTCGTTTTATTCTTATTTATCGTGCAACAAAATTTACTTCATTTGGTGCTTTCAATACAATGATTTAAATTCGCTCATACATTTTATCACTGAAAAAACATAACAAGTATTCGCAAAAATATTTTTGTAAAACCAAAATATTCTAATAAACGCATTAAAAAACGTTGTGAAAACTAAAATGAATAGTAAAAAAGGCACAACCAACAAAGCCTCTATTTTGCTTCCTTTTTAGGCTGAAGGGTAAAAGTAGACTATCGAAACGTTTTTTTTCCCGCGATTTGTTCAACGTTGTCTGACTTTGAAAGAATGAGCCTCTTTCGCAGCATGTTACAGCGATGAGAAATATTTCATTTTGAATCTTTTTTTAAAGGAGTTAAAGAAAAAGAATAATTTTTTTTAATTCAATTTTCTTTTTTTTTTCTGTAATATCTCGGCTGTTTTTTCTTCGACGATTTCAATTTTTTATTATCCATTAATAAAATAAAAAATTGAAATCGTCGAAGAAAAAACAGCCGAGATATTACAGAAAAAAAAAAGAAAATTGAATTAAAAAAAATTATTCTTTTTCTTTAACTCCTTTAAAAAAAGATTCAAAATGAAATATTTCTCATCGCTGTAACATGCTGCGAAAGAGGCTCATTCTTTCAAAGTCAGACAACGTTGAACAAATCGCGGGAAAAAAAACGTTTCGATAGTCTACTTTTACCCTTCAGCCTAAAAAGGAAGCAAAATAGAGGCTTTGTTGGTTGTGCCTTTTTTACTATTCATTTTAGTTTTCACAACGTTTTTTAATGCGTTTATTAGAATATTTTGGTTTTACAAAAATATTTTTGCGAATACTTGTTATGTTTTTTCAGTGATAAAATGTATGAGCGAATTTAAATCATTGATAAAATGTATGAGCGAATTTAAATCACCCAATAACTTGAATCAAAAATACAACTACAAATTAAAATAAGCAGAAGTATTCATTTTAATAACTAGTCCCAGAATCTTTTGTTCCACAACGGTACCATTTTTTTAGGTCTCCTGTATGCCCATAAACATCAATATAATGATCATCACCAGGAGTAACGGCATCTCGAACAATCAAATATCCACCAGCAGGGAATAGAACACTTGTATATACAAGATTATCACGCCATCGACTGCATGCTACTTCTACCGTAACATGTACCCATTTCTCTGCGGCTCCAAACCATTCTAAAAAATTTGCATAATTTGTGAAAGCTTTAAAATGGAACATGAGGCGGTACCCCCCCCCCCCCCCCCCCCCCCCCCCAATTGATTGCCCTAAGGCTAATAAAGCAAAATAACTTACGTTTTTCGGCAGGTGAATGATAACATTCGAAGTCATTCCATTTACAGCATGCTTTATCTTCTGGATCAATGGTTCTTTTTCGTTGAGTTTGATGATTATTTTCATATGTCATAAACCAAACTTCCGTTTTTGGAGATTAATTGTAGATGCAATAGCCTTGCGCATTCAAAATAAGAGCAAAGAAAAATAAAAGTAGAAATATCATTTTAAAATTTGAAAAAAGTGAAAAAAATCATATGGCAAGATCAAGTCTTTTAAACAAAGATTTATTTACGTGAAAGTTCATTTTATTTATTATCCTGACATCGCTTCTTGAACAGCTGCCACAAAACACTTGCATTAACCTGCTTGCCATAGCAAGAAAAAAACAATAGAAAATATTTGACGTTTTGTTAGAGTAAACGGGAGCTCCACTTTATATTGTGCGCCTCTTTGGCAAACCTTCTACCCAATGATAATTGTCCCTTTCTCCTTTTCCTCTTTCTATTTTATTTGTGGTTGCTTTGTGTTAGTGTTGAATAGTTGTTCTATCTTGGTTGTTGATTATTTATTGTTGATATATTATTATCAATTGGTTTAATAAAGTTAATATTATTTATATCTGGTAAAAGCTTGTTATGGAAAGCATTGTTTATAATAAATTGGTATAAAGGTATGAATATATTTGGGAGTTATTATAAAGGATTTGGGACTTCAAGGGTTAGTCCGAGTACAAATCAGGCTTTAACGGGAGATAATATCTATCGTCCCAACAGTTTATGTAGTTTGACGTCTTTTTATGACTCATTTTTATTAGATAAAAAACAAAAAAGAGTTTGTGACTCATTTTAACCAGTATTGTGCCTTTTTCACATTTTTTGCATGGTTAACTGGTTAACTGGAGAATATTTTATTATTGATGATAAAGATACCCATTTGAATCTATCAACTCTTATTCCAAAAATTTATCAAAGTGATATTGAAAGATTAACGCTATATTTTCAAAAGATTTCATTTAAAGATTTTCAATTTCTTACGGGTGTTAGTAAAAGGCGGGTGGCGGGTAGTAAATGGCGGGTGGCGGGTAGTAAACGGCGGGTGGCGGGTAGTAAACGGCGGGTGATTTTAATTGTTGATTCACTATGGGTCTATAAAAACACCCAATGGGGTTTTCGAATATGGGGAATTCAAATTTTTAGGTTTCAGGATTCTGGCGGATTCAGAATCGTCGGAATCAGATGGTCAAAATATTTTTTTGCCATTTTGCTTGATTTAAATATGTACTATAGGGTAATCAGCTATGGGGAGTTCATAAAAAATATTTTCAGAATCACCAGGCTTCAGAATCTTGAGATTCAGAAGTCCCAAATATTTTTTTAATTTTTTTTGTGCAAATATACATTACTGGCAAGAATTTTGCGGGGAGTTCGAAAAAAACAGTTCCAGGATTCTGGAGTTATCAGAATCCACGGATTCTGATGGTTGAAAAGATATTTTTTGATATGATATTTTTTCTATCCAAATTTTACCGAGAATGCAATGGTGGAGGTTTTTTATGGATGGAAAAATTTTAAATAAAAAATTTTAACCAGTATTTTTTAACGGTTTATTAATAAAGTTATAATAAATAATATTAAAATGATAATAAGTTAATAAAGCTTGTTGGATCAGATACTTTTTAGGTATTAGATGACACAAAAACAATAAAAAAACATAAAATAAGTAGATTCAATTTAAGGGTTTTCAGCATCATCAGCTGAGATAGCGTAAGTAATAAAACTCAAAAGGCATCTTCGTTCAGCAATGCGTTTTAATGCTTCTTTAAACGTTGTTGGTGAAGCAGCATCAGTTGAAGAAACTCCATCGAATAAAATAACATTGTATTTTGAGAAAAAAATGATGGAAATATAATGACCAAGTTCATGGAATGAAATTGATGCCAGTTTATAACTTCTATCATTAACCTGAATAAAACTTTTAAATCTTTATTTTTTACTTTAATAGCTAACCTTCAACATAAACGGCAGGCGTTCTAAATCAGCATAGCTAATATTTTGATGACAAATCGGTCCACCTAATCGAATAGCAAATAAAAAAGGCGTTTCAGCAACGTATCGAACATCGGAAGGTGGAATCAATGTACCGCAATCACGGCAGGTCCTTCGAACAGTAAAAGAATGACTTATTTCAATAACGCTAGCAATATCATTTAAATTTCTGAAAAATTGTAATAAACTTCTTAATTTTCACCTACGATAAAAACATACTCAACAGTTAGATGATCTGCTGGATTAAGATGGCTAAAGGTATATCCGCATTTACAATTATATGAACAACGAACACCATATTGAGAATTAACTAAAGATTCATTCCAAATGAGATCTTCGCTTGCCTCTAAATTTTGCTGAAAATAAAAATGAAGTATATTTAATGCTTAAAGTGTCAACAATTTACTGTATCGTAGCATGCATCAATAAAATGATATTTTGCTTTCAAGATCTGTTCATTATTTTGTGAATTTCTGGCTGCATTCAAAAATGTTATCAGTTCTGTTTCAAATCGAGAAGGACAAGGCTTTGTCATAATTGTTCTATAAAAATAAATATTACTGGTAGCATAAATAGGATAAATCTTACTCCACAAGAATATCACTTGCATTATGAAGCATCATTGTCATGAGAAAGTTATCGAGTGTACAAGTATTGATATATGGGCTTTTACCCCATTTAACAAATAACGGAACAGTTAAGCATTTATGGCACAACCACGTTGAAGCGAATTCTGGATCAGCCAAAGAAGTATAACAACTCATAAAATACCATTTTTTGCAGCTGCTGCATTCAATCATTTTGCTTTCTTGTGCTCCATCAACAAATGGACGATCGCAACAACAATATAGTTTATATGTTTTAACATAATTTTTAACTTTCACTTTTTGAGAATTTCTTATCATCTATAAAGATTTCATTTTAAACTAAAAAGACAAAAATAACTAATAGCTAACCTCTTCAAGTGCAAGCTGAGGCCGATTGTTATCCAAATTAGCAAGAATCTTTTTATTCAAAATTGTTGATTTTGTTGTAATAAGCTCAACGAAAGCTGCAAGCAAAAGAAGTTTACCACGTCGTGAAAGTGCATCACTGTTGTCATGTAAATGTAGTTTTACTTTAACTTTTTTGGTTGAAACATCTCTTCCACAAAAAGCAACAAGACCACCAAAATACTGTAACCGTCTAGTTTCTAAATCTTTATCAGCTAATAGTTCTTCATCAGTTGAAAGTTGTGAACATAACAATACTGCATGAATTTCATCACCGGAACGTGTAACAAGATGAAACAAACCACGAGGGGTAATACCCAAAATAATTTCACCATCTTGTAAAACAGGTAACGGATCGGCAATTTTGTGATAAAAAATTAAACTTCCAACAACACGTGGAAGAAATAAGCTGCAAAACCATTCTTCAGAATCAGGAATTTGAAAAGAATTTTTTGGCAATGCTTTAAGTGACCAAGCTTGTTGTGATCTGCAATTCTAGTTTTAATTTTTTTCCGTGAAATAAATAAAAATGTACCGCGCATATAGTTCATTTCTTTCATTCATCAATAGCTGTGTTCTTTCTTCCTCACCCTTTATTGAACCAATGTTTACTGTAATTTTTTCAGTTTTCGAGCTTTTTGCAACGACATCATCAGAACAAATATCAAGTGGATCCAAATCATATGCTCTAGGTCGCTTTCTTCCAGCTCTTGTTAAACCCTTTGTTCTTTTATCATCAAGAAGTAAATCACCGCATTCTCCATCATCATCATAAAAAGCTTCTTCACCCAAATGCTTCCTGAAAATGACTTTTAGCTAACTTACGAAGAAAAAGATTATAAGATACTTACAAAACGATCAAAATATGACTGCATTTGCTTGTCGATCTGCAGGTACAAATCCATTTTTCAGCACCCTCACGTGTAGATTTTTGATATACCAATGCAGGATCATGTCCTCGAATATTAACAGTATGCTGATTCTGATCATTGGTGCTTATTTTTACACCATTTTTAATTGCTTCAACACAAAATATTTGTGGCCAATTTGACGTAACAGTAGCAGGGCCTTCAACTTTTGCCATATTTTGAACAATTGTAATCATATCAGGAACAACCAAAAGCATATCATAATCAATCTGCAAAACAATATTTTTTATTAAATTAGGCTTGTATAGAAACAATTTATAAGTTGCTAAGACTATTTTAAACTCACCAGACTATTATCCAGCTTTTGTTTATTAAATTTTTCCCGCATCGTAAATGATCCTTCGCCGAAATATCCCCGATAACAATCATTGTATTGCAAAGCACAGAAGTTGTACGCAGCACAAATGAATTCATCGAGCATCATTTCTCGATTGAAAGGAAGAAATACTTTTAACTGTTTATGAAGAGATTCAGATGGATTAGAAGTGAGCGATTGGTATAGCTTTACATCATGATTTTGTTCACCGATTACTTGGAGCAAAGCAGGAATTGAGGCTTTATTGCGAAGTTTCTTTACGTATTTATCAAAAACACTAAGAGATTTATCACTTGTTTTCCATACAACTCTGTGATCATTTATTTTGTTTTTGTAGGAAGCATCGAATTCATCAAATGTTTGAAGAGTCTTCAGTTCAATAAATATCACTTCAAGATCTTTAACTTCTTCTGGTTTAAGAAGTTTTAGCATTGATTCTTCCATGTTGCGCTAAAATGTATTTTGTTAGCTCCATTAGCTTTCTAAAAATACTTACGTGAATATGTAAAGAGCAAAAGAAATGGCGAATATTTGCCCATATTCCCTTAAAGCTAAATTCAGCGTCAGTAACAAGACAAAATGTGCACGATAAACCATTAAAGCCATATCTTGCTCCAACTTCAGTTAAAAACTTTTTGTGAATTTCTTGGTGACGTGTTGTATGAACCAGAGTGGCAAGCGGGAGATAGCACTAAAAAAGCGCTTTTGCGTTTCTAGAACAACTAGTTTAAAAAATCTTACCCCGAAAAAGGGATGGAACCAAGACAGAACAGATACATAATAATCGCCAACAAAATATGTTGTATCATAATAAAGCATCATCACACCATCATACACCTTTTGTACTTTAAGCAGCTCATTGCAAATTGGAGTATTCATCAAATGAACGGCAAAGAATGGATCAGCAATATGAATATCTGTTATAAAATTTGCATTTTTCTTGCATTCATTGAACTAAAACAGAACCTTTGTAACCTGATGGAACAAAATATCAGTGCATACCTTCAAATTTCTTGCTAAAGTGTAACAATTGTATAAAGTATTAGGAGAAGCTCTTTCCAATTGTCGTTGTTTCTTTGCAGCATTGTATGTTTGCATAATATTTCGTGGCAGTGATAATTGTTTTGACCCATCTTTTTGAAGTTCAGCTTGCATTACTTGATGATAAATTTTCTTTGGACCTAACGTATTTGCAGCAGCTTGTTGTTGAACGAGCACAGATTTTAATGCAGTTTTAAATGGTTTATCGTGATGTTTCGTATTCCCATGGGGAGCATTTTTTAAAGCTAAAGATTCGTCTCCAACATAATGAACCAAAGCCAATTCAGGATGATCAACATGCTTGAAAAAAATTTTTCTAAAAACATTAATTTCTGATTGACCTTTTTTTTAAAATGTAATTTTTTTTTCTTACTTAAAATCGACATGTTTTTTAGGATCTAGCGGGAATAATGGATCGCGAGCAAACCAGAAAGGCATTGTGCTCGTAGGAGTTTTATTTGTTCCTTGATTCTTTCCCCATCGATAGCCATCTGTCCTGCTTTGTTGTTCTGCTTGAGTTGTTGTTAAATTCGGCGTAACAATTTTTTGAATTTCGCTTATATCGACGACGAAAATCGAACCAGCAGTTGGATAAGCTTCATAATTTTTCCCATCACGAACAAATCTTTGATTTTCAACGCAGTAATCTAAAAAGTATATAAAAGTTAATGCATATAAAAAAGAAAGAAGTTCAAAATTACCCAAAATCTGTTTATAATGATCACGATCCAGCTTAAAATTAGCAGTACGAGAATAAAATTCTGAAGTGGAGAGCGTTGGTTCACATGTTGTTACATCAAAGGTTTCTTCAGCTTTCTGAACCAAAATTTCATCTTGACTTTCATCAACAGTAGCATCATCAGTACGATCAGGATCAACAGTAGCATCAGATAAATCATCATCAACCGAAGAATCAAAAAACTTTTGTCCACCACCAAGTAAAGGGCCACTGATAAGCTGCAAAAAAAGAAATTATTATAAAGAATTTAAAAAAATATAATTTAAAACTATAAATTTACCGTATTAAAAACAGCATTTTGACAATGGACAGCATCAGGTTGAAAAATCGCGACAATATCATACACTGTAAGACGGTAATGCAAGCTTGCATGAAATAAAAATTTCAAAGTTTCTTTATCAGCTTTGGTCACCTCGCTTTTTTTGCATGCTCTTGAGAAAGCCTTAACAACATCAGCTTCTTTTAAACCATATTCATGCCTCTTCAGTGCTTCGACTTGAAATGTTTCTTCATCATTTGCAAGTTCACGTCGCAGTTTTTGTGTATTTCGAATATATGAAGCATCCCTTGAACATAACCATATCTGTAATGACCGAAATTGCTGAAATCCTTTTCCATCATAAACTTCCAGAAACGGCATGAGAGTTGCTACAAAGCTGGACATCGCACACATATTTAACAACAATTTCTGCTTTTTTTTCTTTTGATATTTTTTGACGGAAGAAACGAAAAAATTCTTTTTAATTTTTCGAGGAAAAGCGTAAATTTTCTTTTCTGGCCATACTGTAGCATTTCCGTCAGCAACACTTGCTTCAAACGGTTCATCTGTAGGTTCATGATATTCAAAGTTTCCATCATAAATACTTTCACCATCGGAAATTTCAGAAGTCCAACCACAAACTTGCTGATTATCGAGCATCTTCATCAAAGGCGGTGATGCAGTAGTTGAAAAATGTGTTTCTTCTTTCAGCAAAAGCTGTATATAATTTTCATCAACTTTAGCGCTTCCCTTTGAAAATTCAATTTGCTTTTCAGGATTTTCTTTTGATGAACCGCTTTGATTTTGAACCTAAAAAGCTTATATTTGATTGCGTGTTAATTCAGTTGAGACGGAACAACTGTAGAACAGGGGACAAGTCTTTTATTTAAAAGCTGTAAAAATGAAAATTATCTTAATTGAACTTTTTTTGCGTGCACACTAAAAAAACATTACCAAAAAAATTGTTACGTATGCTTTCTTTAGCCTTAGATAGACCGAAGAAAAAACTGAGAGGAAAAAGAGTAATCTGATGATAAGGTTTTTTCCCATTGTTTTCTATGCTAATTACTTTTTAAAAAAAACCCGTCCACTGTTTTAGAATTTTACACCGTTAAAAGTTAAATTACTTACTTTTTGGCTATTCATATTCATATTCATAAAACCAGATGTGGCTTCATTGATTGCTGCAGCATTAGTTGCCACATGTAGTTGAAGATATTCACAGAATTCAATAAAATCAATTTCCCCAGAATTAAGCTGCGATAACAAATGTTTGCAGAAGGGACACGTTGGTTGATCAGCCGTATGTTCTTGTTCCTGGGGAGCAGACTCTGATTCCATACTGAAAATCATGATGACAGCAAGGCAAATTAAATTAAATACATTCGCAAAAACGTAAACGTTATGAGGTACAAAAATGTGAAAAACATTGCCGCCGCTCAACACAAACCAAAATCTTTATGACAATAATTCGACAGTATTTTTAACAATCAAATAATCCAAATATTTATATCGATGATGTTTAGCAATTTTTAAAAAAATTTTTTAAAACAAATGCAATTTTTACAATTTTTTGCAAGCACAGAATCTATGTAATAAAAGTAAAAAAGGTTGAATTTTTAGAGAATGACAAATTAGAAACCGTTTCAACAGTAAGATAAATAAATTTCCATAGTTTCATACTTTTTACACAGTGTAAAAGGGTAGCATGCGAGTTTCAAGGGGAAATCATGAAATAATAGAGGCACCAAAACATAAAATATTGTAAAAAATATTATGAAAATTGACATTAAAAGACTGGTAAAAGAGAGAAACGTGTTCAGCTATTTGTGCTGTAAGATAAAATGGACGACTAAAAATAAAACTTCTTTCCTTTTTTAATTTTTTAAATAAATCGAATAAAATTAGGCACCACGACACAAAGAAATCGGCAACTTCTTGTTTTGTCTGTAAACACTATTTTTGTGTGGAAAAGATGTGATATGAAGAAACTATTTTCGGCATATGTCAAAGTGGCGCAAAAAGAAGGATGTTTTTATGCGATTTATAGATCCTTTGATGAATCATTTTAAATTTAAATAACTTTTTGCTTCTCTTCTTTTGACATTTTTATTGTTCATTCAAAAACATTCTTGCTTCCTTTTTTACCCTTTGTAACTTCCCTAAAAAGACTGTTTGCTTCTCTTTTGCTTCTGCAACCAGATGTGTTTGAACAATTTTTTCACTACTTTCAGTACCAAACGTTAAACATTGCAAAAAAACATTATATCAAATAAATTTATGTAAAATCAAAAAGAAAAGACCGCAAAAAAAACATCAAAAGTCTTAGTTTAAAAAAAATTGAAAATTTTTTAAAATGACACACTAATTTTTTATTTAAAATTTTTCCATCCATAAAAAACCTCCACCATTGCATTCTCGGTAAAATTTGGATAGAAAAAATATCATATCAAAAAATATCTTTTCAACCATCAGAATCCGTGGATTCTGATAACTCCAGAATCCTGGAACTGTTTTTTTCGAAAACTCCCCGCAAAATTCTTGCCAGTAATGTATATTTGCACAAAAAAAATTAAAAAAATATTTGGGACTTCTGAATCTCAAGATTCTGAAGCCTGGTGATTCTGAAAATATTTTTTATGAACTCCCCATAGCTGATTACCCTATAGTACATATTTAAATCAAGCAAAATGGCAAAAAAATATTTTGACCATCTGATTCCGACGATTCTGAATCCGCCAGAATCCTGAAACCTAAAAATTTGAATTCCCCATATTCGAAAACCCCATTGGGTGTTTTTATAGACTTTTATGGCAAAAAATCAGGGCACCCGCCATTTCCCACCCGCACCCGCCTTTTACTACCCGCCACATCACCCGCCTTTTACTACCCGCCACCCGCCTTTTACTAACTCCGCTTTCATTGAACAATTTTTTACAAATGCACTCTTTTTTCATTGCAGCGTAAAATGCACTGCAATGAAGAAACGTCGAATATAAATGTTTAGCATAAGAAAAAGTGCAGTTTTCCAGCTGCTCTGAAATTTTAAAACTTTTCTATGGCAACGAAAAAAAGACTTTTTTCAACGACATCTAATTTTAGACATTAAAAAAGCAAAGACAGTTTTTGAGTTTTTGGTCTAGAATTTCTAGAAATGAAAAAATCTTGAAATGCTGTATACTATAAAAATTTTAATTGGGAGGGTTTTGATGGATATTATGTACCAATTTTTATCGTTTTTGTAAACTCATTGTTTGAATGTTTGTTAGGTGACGTGTCAAAAAGATTTACAGTATTTATTTTTTTCATGTTTGATAAACAAGGTCCTTGTAATGTAGCTATTTAATAATGTTTTCATGTGGAAGCATTCGTGCTATTAATTTTGACTCCCTTTGATAAACGTGCAGACAAATTCATGAATTCCTTTTAAAATCCAAAATATTCAAACTATCGCATTAAATACAATGAAAAGGACTCAAAAAAAGCTATAATTTCTGTCTGTTCCCTAGATTGGAAAACAAAAACAGACACACAGAATATAAAGCTTTTTGCAATTTTTTAAACGCTGTCTGGCTCTTAACCACTTTCGCAACATTTTTTTGTGCTAATCCTCCAACTAAAAGGAGAATGTAACGTTTTCCGTTTTCCATTTTCCGTAACATTTTATTATTCATTCACAATCACAAAAAAAGAATGCAAAGGAGAAATTTGCATAAAGCAAAAACAATGCATTTCAAAAGGAGTAACAAACAAGTGAATTGGTATCGATTATAGTGGTATATGGTAGGTATCGATTAAGTTTCATCTTTTTTGCCCAAAATTGAACTTTTTTTTCTTCCTCACTTTCTCGACTTTGAAAAAAAACGTGTTATAAGTGCTTAAAAAAATTCATTTTTAATGAGACCGTTCTTTTTTTTAGTTTTTATACAATTTTGCTCATTGCTACTCCAAAGATTTAATAAATAATGGTCTTTGGGATCCGTAAACATAAACTTTGTTGTAGACAGAACTGTTTTATATAGCTTGATTTTTGAGAAAGTCAAGCATTTTGAACTGATATTGGCACAGGCGCAAAAATATCTCAGTAAAAAGATATTAAGTGCGTTTCTGGGGTAAACATGACCCAAAAACACCATTTTTGAGGTCAGTTTTACCGTATCTCTTACCGTACCCGAGTTACCGCATACCTGACCAGAAATTTGAAATTTCGTCAGTTTTTATCAAAAGTCGACAAATTTGGTATCATTGAAAAGCCCGAGACGAGCTGAGTCCGAATAAAGTAAAATTAAACTGTTTTGACCTACTTTTGAAATACTTTTCCTTCAAAGAACGCCAAAAACGTGTTTTTGCTACGGTAATTTGCCCATAACTTTTTTCCTGAGGTCAAACTTAAATTTTCTCAACGGAATCAAATTCCCCATCATTTTTTACCCCTAGGCCAGGGAATATCAAATTTTTCCTCCGGGGCAGGCGGATTTTACAGCAGACCAAAGAGCGCCAATTTCAAAATTCAAAAATGCGATTTTCGTTGCTTTAGCTCCAAATAACCTAATTTTTTATCAAAATAGTATAAAAATATGTGGGAAAAATTATGGGAAAGGTTTTGGATCAAAATATTCAAATTAGGGGTCATGCCGTCAATTACAGTGGCAAGTACCCATAAAATGCTATATTTCCAGAATAAATTCTCTAAAAGCATTTTGGTGAGGCTATATTCACCCCAAATGATATTTTTAACTTTTTTAGGATGTTCCTCATCTATTTTGACCATTTTAACATTTTTACTGACCGTAATACATGTTTTGCGTCCACATTTGTAACACGTATTTTTATATAAAAAAGCATGATTTTCAACGTTATACAAAATCATTAAAAAATCAATAAATTTAACTAGAGAAACTTCCAGGGGGTTTATCTGGATGTGCTGTAACTGTTAAGACCATAATATACTCGGTCTATGACCTACTTTTAATGTCGCGACTCATCATACTTGGATAGTTTTTCTAAAAATACTCAGTGTTGATATGACTTCGTAATGAGCTTGTATTTGAGCGGATAGTCTTGAAACGCACCCAATATTTTCTAAACATGTTGTTTTCCACCCTAAGTGTCCCGAAGTTTTTGTTTAAATCATTTTTGAACAAATTGTGATATCTCGAAAACGATGCAAAAACTTCGTGCAAATCGAGTAATACCGATATCTCTTAAAAGATCAAATTTAGCAATTACAGGACACTTACCGTAGAAAAAAACATGCTAAGAACATATTGGGTGCATTTCATGACCATACACCCATATACCAGCATATTACGAGGTATCGTCGTCAATGAGCAATATTAGAAAAATCATTCAAGTTTGAATTTTTAAACGGCAAAATAAGAGGAAAACGTTTTTTTTAAATTTGTGACAAACATGTAAAAAATGGCGTGGTAAATTTTGAAACTTTGATAGAAAGATGATTTTACATGGCACACTTTGTAAATAGACTAATGAGCAATTGGTATCAATCAATTTTACGTATGATTAAGGTTTTTTTTTAATAATGTCATGTTAAAGATTTTTTGCATTGTAAATTTTTTATAATAATGTGCAGAATTTCATAGACTGCTTCATAAAAACCATTGCAGTGAAATATTAAAAAATATTCAAACACTTTTAAAGGACAAAAAGAAGATAGAGGTTTTAATGCGTTCAACAAAAAAGAAAAACGAAGCGCTGCTTTTGAGCTTGCCTGATATTTTATGATATAATGCTGAATATAGCAGCGAAATTTTTGTTTTTTATGCTATGACAATTAATAAATGACTAAATATTAAAATCTTTAATCTTAATGGTATTCAAAGCGTGTCATCTTTTTATGTGACACACTTTGTGAATGATTGTAATAAAATAGCAAAATTATTTCATTTTTTTTTTTTTTTTTTTTTTGGTTTAGCTATTTTTAAATAACGCTGCACCAAAGCCCCCACCATAATGTTTATTTTCTTGATTTTTTCTGAGATTAAAGAGAAATTGAAGTGTTGCATAATTACCCTATGTGAAAAGTGTTTTGTAATATAAAATATTCAAACATTTTTAGATTATTTCTGCAGCTGAACAGTTTTCTATTAATACACTCTTTTTCACTGCAGTGTAAAGTGTAATGTAATAAAAAAAGGTAGAATAAAAATATTAAAAAAAAGAAAAGGTGCAGTTTTTTAGCTGGTCTGACATTTTAAAAACCTTAGCAATGCAAAAAATACTTTTTTCAACGACATCTGATTTTAAATGTTAAAAAAGAAAAACAGTTTTTGGCCTAAAAAGAAAGTAAAATAAAAACAAAATATTGCAATCTATGAAAACTTGAATGAGATTTATGAGACACATTTTGTAAATAGTTCTGATCGACGAAAAAAAGGTATTTATAAATGTTTGTTAAATTGTAATAAATTTTTGAGAATTTTTTTAATAGCGGAAGCTGTGCTGCACCTGGTTGGGTTGTCTTTTTAAAGTGTTTTCTTTGACAGTAATGCAATAAAGAATAAAAAAGAATGTAGTAAATTTTTTAAAGAAAATTAAACATTCAAAAAGTTTTAAAGAGTCACAAAGGATGGTTGCGAAAAGAGAAAATTGCATTTTTAAAAAAAAGATACCACATCAAAAATAAGCTGAAATATTTTTTAAAATAAAAAAAACTATTTGCTTTTTTGTCGGAAAAAATTTCATTTTAAAACAACGAAGCGTTGCAGAAACACTGAAAAAAAGCACATGTTTTTTGATTTTTAAAAATGTTTACATTCACCCATTGCAAGACAAATAATATACTTTAAATTATCCATTTTATTGCAAAAACAATTTTCACGACAAGTGATTTAACAATTTATTCAATTATTTAATATTACAAAAGGTTCAATCAACAGATGTTTAATTTTTTGGAACCCAAACAGAGCAGTGGTTTTGTGGAGCATAAGCAGAATTAACAGGACAATTATAAGCATCTCGAAAAGCAGGGAAATTTTGAATTGTTCCAAAAATACGGAATTTCGAAGGCGAATGTGGATCAATTAGAATTTGTTTAAACAACGTGTCATCAGATGGAGTTGGTTGACACCAGCCTTGTGCAAATGCCAAAAAGAAAATTTGTTCATGTGTTAGCTGACCAAAGACTCTATCAGGTAGCTGTGGATCTGGACCATTGAGGGAGATCCATCGAAGGTAAGAGTTGTAAGCAGCATGAATTCCTCCATTATCAGCAATATTTTCACCTTGTGTTTGACGGCCATTGATTTTTGTTGGGGAATAAGAAGTGTTTTGGATGACCGTGAAATTTCCGTATTCATCAACAACACATTCGGCCATATCTGCAAATGCAGCTTTTGAGTCGTCGGACATCCAATCTTGGAGGACACCGTCACCATTCCATTGAACACCTTGATCATCGAAACTGAAAAAGGGCAGAAATTGGCATATTGTCAAAAATAGATAAAACATGGAGGCGCTTTTGTTGCATAAGAAGACCTCAATGTTATGCTGTAAAAACTTACCCATGAGTAATTTCATGTCCAACGATTAAACCCAAGCCACCGAATTTTATTGATGCAGGCCATTGTGGATCAAAATAGGGTTGTTGAAGGATGCCCTCAGGAATTGTAATTGAATTTTGCTAAAATTTTAATACATTTTAGTGGTTATTTCCTAACCTCTTTGGCAGTCTTATTAATTTAGATAATTTCAGATAATTATGCAAATTTTGCCGGAATCGAAAGTTTTGAAATTGAAATATGCTCTTATGTTTCCAAACCAAAAATTCGTTTCTATTTTTTTCAAAAAAATTTGCATAATTAGAGTCTTCGTGGATTTCAATTTTTACTCAAAACACTTACCTCCGGTTGATACCACGCATTTACAGTTCCAGGAGGTCCAAGAAAATCTTTTCGATCAACATCAGTTCCAGCTTTCAAGACTTTATAATTTTGATACATATTAAAAATTTGAAGTTTTTTAAGCATTGAAAAAAAGTCATCATATTTATCAAATATAATCATATCATGATATGCATCAAGTTGAGTATTATTCATAATGAAATCAGGAAAAGCAACATTAATTTGTAAATTTTTAATTTTTTCTCTTGCACCTGCTTGTGTTCTTTCGTCATTTGCAATCCAGGGTAAATCATCGAGCATTGATTGCATTGAGCTTTTGATTGATGTAATGATTTTTTTGGTCTCACTAAAAATGGGTTTTAAGAGGAAAAAGAAATAAAAGCATAATCCTTACTTTCTCATTGATTCTCGTTCTGCTGCATTTTTGTATAAAGCTTCTGTAAAAACTCGAGCATTTGCGTATTGCATATAAGTCAACGTATCTTCAGCACATGCACGACGAATATCAGCAATTTGAGTTGAATTAAGTTTTACAGCAGCAGCAACAAATGGATCTTTGCTTGGTTTTTGACTTGGATGTTTTGAAAAGGTTTTTCCAATATGTCCTGTTTCATCATACAATGGCACACATTTTCTGCTACCACTATCACCTGCTGGGGGTGAATAAATGAATGCATTTTGACTTAACAGCAATCGATAATAGAAGTATTTGATAACGACATCAACACCTATATCAGAGATAAATGCATCAAGCTTTGCTAGGGGATCTTTTTCAGCGATATTTAGAAGATAATTTCCAATATCTGCATCAGCGAAATATGTTTCACTATGAATCGAGAGTTCTCCAATGTATGTAATCCAATCAACAAATTTATATGGAATATCTTTAACATAGCTTGGATTTACCCATCTCTTATAATCTCTCCGAGTTGTTTCATCAGTACTAAAATTTGTTGCAAGCAAATGTTCAAATTCTATAATTGCTTCAGTATTGTATTCCAATGCACCAATATTACATTCCGTTCCAAGTGAGTTTGTATAATCCAAAAACATTTTTTGTATATTATTTTTTAAAGTATCTCTTGTGAATAATTCCCATGCTCCAGGTTGATAATAACTTTTATCATAGGTTACTTCATTTTGATCGAGATATAAGGTATAATTGGAGGAATAGCTAGCATCTCGATATGCATTGACATCAATGAAAGGATTAACAAGGGTATTCACGCCATATCTGATTGATAAAAATGCTAAAGCTTTTGCCATCTTTCTTGGATCAGCATCTGTGTTAATGTGAAGGACATCGCACCAATTGAAGGAATAGCCGGTGAAAGATTGAAATTCATCTAGCACAGATTTTACGACTGATCCATTTCGAATCTGGGGTAGTGAGTTGTTAGTGTATTGCAGACCTTTGATAGCAGTTTTGCATTGGGTATAAAAGTTGAGGGTTTTGTTGATGGCAGTTGAAGTTTTCATGTCCTGAAAAAATTTGAATATTGTGAAATCATGGATGTGCAAAAATTCTCTCCTAAAAAACTTACCCCATAATATCCTTTCAACATTTGTTCATATTTTGCTGCCATTGTATCATAATTCTTATTGCGATAGATGGTAAATCCAAGCGTCTTGTTGTAAGCTCCACAAGCATATTCATAGAAGTTATTGCATGGATCAGCTGATAAATTCATTGAAGCTTGAAAGAATGCTTGTGCTTGACTGTATTTTGTATAAAGATTATTGTCAGCTTTAATGGTTGGATTTTCACGAATATTTAAGACACTAGCAGCGGAGGCTTCTTTGGCTAAAAATTTATAAGGATTGTAATGAGCTATTTTGAAATTAAAAGTTTTTTGAATCAAAGACGAATATTAATTTTCCAAAATGACACTTTTTGTCCTAACGCCATAAGAATGATGCAATAAACTTACTAATATTAACATCACTAATCCAAACATTGCAATGATCTTTTGGTGCTGAATTTGAATCAACTGGACAATTAAAAGCACTTCGAAAAGCTGGAAAATTTTGTATTGTTCCAAATACTCGAAACTTTGAAGGAGAATGTGGATCAACAAGAATTTGATGATATTCATCATCATCTTTAGGCTTAAGCTCACACCAAACTTGTGCAAATGATAAAAAGAAAAGTTGATCATGATTTAGCAGGGATACAACATCTCCTGGAAGCAATGGATCAGGGCCATAAAAATTCATTGTATTTCGATAAGCTCGAAATGCGGCATGTATCCCTCCATTATCTGCAACATTTTCACCAACAGTTTGTTGACCATTGATACAATTTGGTGAGTATGATTCTTCGTCAAGAGGACAGAAGCCACTGTATTCATTGATAACACAGTTAGTCATGTTATCGAATTGTTGCTGGGATTCGGGGTCAAGCCAGGAAAGCAGTTGTCCAAAGCCATCCCATTGTGTACCAGAGGAATCAAAGCCATGGGTGAGTTCGTGACCGGCCTAAAAGAAAAGTTATGTAACTTTTGCGTCATTAACACAGTTTTTGAAATTTTAAGTAGCAATAAAATTTGCATAAATAAAAACATACGATAACTCCCATGGCACCATAGTTAACAGATGCAGGCCAATCGGGATCAAAGAAAGGTTGTCGAAGGATTGCAGCTGGGAAGGTGATGGAATTCATCTGGAAATGGATAGGATTGTTTTGATATTTAAAAATTTGCATAAATTTGACACTCGCACTTTATCTATTATCATTGCCCAAAATCTCTTACCTCTGGCTGATACCAAGCATTTACAGTTCCAGGTGGACCAAGAAAATCTTTTCTATCAGTACCATTTGTCATTGCCAGTTGATCAAATGCAATCCGTTGATTCAACGCATTCAAATATGCCAGCATTTCAGGATAGTTACCACTCATAAAATCTTTATCCAATGCAGCATAGTATTTTGTTAGACTTGCATCTACAGTAATCCAATCAGGATATGCAATATTTCGAACAAGATATTGAATTTTTGAATATGCGCCTTTTTTTGATTCTGGTTTCATCCATGAAAGTTGGTCAATCATTGATTCCATTCCAACTAGGATTGTATCAGCGATATGATTGACAGCATCACGGATTTTGGAGCGATCTGATTGAGATGGCCAAATTTTGTCGATAAAAACTCGAGCATTTGCATATTGGAAGTAATTGACAGTGTCGTCGACGCAATCTGGTGAATAAGCTGCTGCAGCGGAAGAAGACTTCATAGATCCACCTGCTTCACCAAGTTTTTCTCCAGAGGATTTCATATATCTCTTTGATCTTGGCATTCGAATCCCTTCAAATCTTGGTTTCCCTCTTAAAGGTCGTTTGATCTCATATTTATCCAAAAATTCATCTTCTTCAATGGCATGTGTTTTTGGGTAATAATCCTTATATCCTTCCAACAGCCGATAATAAAGATAATTCCCAAAAATATCAGGTGTAAATTGCTTCCCAAAACTTGTTTTCAAAGCTTCACTCATTTGTGCCAATCTTCCAGGTTCAGCAATTTGGATTTGATATGATGCACCCGTAATAAGCTTGTTAACTTTTGCATCAGCATTTTGAGCAATTTGTTGTAGATATGTTTTAATCGAAAATGATGAATAAGTAGCATTAAAGTCTTGAACTTTAATTAAATTATATGATCGAGATGATTGCCAACGAGTTTTTGCATCTGTTGAATAATTATTTGCAAGGACATATTCAAATTCAACAATTTTTTCAACTGCTTCATCAATAGCTTCAGGGGATATATCAAATCCACTAATATTGACATATCCAGCTAACATCTGTTCTACTCTATTTGTAAGGCGTGGCTTTGTATAATCCCATGTAGAACCAATATAATATGTCCATTGATATGATAAAGCTGGTTGATCCAAAATTAGCATATATGGTTTATCACTCATTGGGTCCTTGTTATTGGTGTCGATGTATTGTGAGATCAAAGTGTCGATGCCGTGCTTTCCACTTAGATATCCAATTGCTGTTGATGCGAGGGTTGGAGATGGTAGCACGGGATGAAGGTTTTGAAGGAGAGGAAATGGAAGCTTTGTTTGAGTTGCAAAATCTTGGACTAGATTTTTCAAGAATGTTCCATTTGCAGTTATTGTACCCCAATTTGATTTATCGATAACACATTGATGATACATTTGTTTGACTTGTTTGATGGGCAGTGGCTAAAAACGTAATTTTAAAGATTACGACAGTCATACAATTACCACAAATGGGCAGCATGGTGTGAAAATTCCAAAAATTTGCACGTTACCCCTCATTTTTCTTTGTTTAAAACGAATCTCTATTTTTCCAAAAAGATCGAAAAGCTAAGAGTTTTTTCATTTTTCTCCTTGTTTTCCTATTTTCTTCGCTTTTCTAACGATGCGTCAAGCAAAAACGCTTACGAAAAACGATACGTAGGGTGTGGGATTCACACCCTGTCACACCATTTGCCCACCTGTAACTTCTACTAAAACCGTATCCCTCAAAATGGCACAACTTACATCCGAATCATTAACTTTATTAAAAGCCGCGGCCATTTTTCGATAATTTTCATCTGTTGCAATATCAAAGCTCATATCTTTATCATATTTTCCACAAGCATATTTATAAAAGTCATCACATGGATTAACACTTGTATCCATTGCATCACTAAACAACTTTGCAGCTTCTTTATACTTTTCACTGTTCAACGGTTCATTTGGATAAATATTTAAAATTTCATTTGCATCAGAGCCATTAAAAAAATAATACAGTACTTCTGTAAAGTTGAAGAATTCTGTGTTATTAATGTAATAGTATTTGTTATCGGTGTTATTATAGATGATAGTTTCAGAAAAGTTTAGCATTTGAATATCAGTAAAATTATTATTAATAATATATTCGGTGTTATTGTAGACAAAAATTGTTGTTTGATCAGTTTCATTGTTACCGTAGTAGAAATTTACATCACTGTTGTAATTGATAAGAGTAGCATTGTTGTAAATATATTGTGTATTATTGTAGACACCAGTATCATTATGCGAAGGGACAGTAATATTGTTGTTGACTACAGTAACCTTGTCGTTGTTGGAATTTTTGTTTTTGTTGATATTTGCCAGTGTTACAATTGAAATCGCTAAAACAGCTATAAGACCAATTGTGCCAATGCCAATGGCAGCACCACGTATAATATTTTTACTGCTGCTTGAATTCGGCATTTTTGCAGCAGTTGCAGCAGCCAATGAAAGTGCAGTGAAAAATGAAGAAAATCTTTAGCTAATTTTAAGGATTTTGTAGTTATGCAAAAGAATAAAGTATTCTTTGTCTTCAAGTGCCACACCTTTCTTTTACGAGGTGTGACGATAATTCTTGAAAGGTGTAGTAGTAGTATGCAAAGTTTGGAGCTAATCTCTCTCAAAAATGTTTTGTACTATGGTGACTGATGAAATAATCAACGATCTATTACTGATATCAGTTAATCTTTCCAGAATTTTTTTTTGATTATTTGCTCGCTCATTTGGCATGAATCATTCCATATTCATTTAAAGTTTCAACTTTGCACACACATGGTGTGATGTGAAGTAAAAGGTAACGAAATTTCAATGATTTTGACCTTTGATAATTTAATATTGCATTATCAAAAGTTAAAATTATCAATGTTACTCATTAACAAATCCGATATGTACCTTTCAAATTTCAAACTTTTGTGATATAAATTAAAGCTATGACATACATGTTTGTGAGCAATATTTTTGTGTTTTAATACCTTCGATCATTTAGTTACGGCTATAATTACGGAAGTTCTTCATCATAGTTTTTTAATTACAAACCTTACTGTAGAATAATGATTCTTTTATCAAAAATTGTTGCAAAAATTTTTCTAATCTTTCCATGTTCACCACACCTTCATTACTTTCTCCTTATTTTTGTCTCAGAATTTATTGAAGGTGTGTAAAACTGAAAAGAAAAGCCGATTAATTTTTACACTTTTATTTCATGTCCAACATTTTTGTGCTCTAATCTACTTCCATAACAGAAAAAATGATAAAAAAAAAAAAGCATTAAATCGGCCAAAAAATATGTGAATCCTTCATTCAACAATCCGGTAAAAAAAAGTATTAGCAAAAATTGAATTTGAACAAACTAAAGTAGAAGCTTGTTATAGTAATCCAAAATCTAGTTATATTTTAAAATTTCATGTTGTTCATTTTGAATTATTCAGTTAAAAAGGTTGTTTTAGCTACACTGAAAAAATACTTTAACCACATAGCGGCAAATGCGTTTTGCCACATATTTTTTGGCGAATCTTGGCCACACTGTGGCCAATTTTTTGCCGAAAACATGTCAGAACGGCAAATAATTTTATAACTATTTACATTTTTTGCCATTTATTTTTTCTCGGAGGAGAGAGCGCCTCTTGCGCTGTCTGGCACCATTTTGGACCATGGCTTTTCTCTTACCTTCTTCTGTTGAGATAAAGGCTGTTGGGTAATTAAACCGGCAAGCTTTTTCCACATGCCTTTTTTAAAAGGACACCTTTATAGGGTTGAAAAAATTCTGGGTCACCCAATGAACCCAGAATTTTTGCGGGCTGCATTTGAAGCCCGCACCGGGGCTCACATATGGTTTTGCCAATAATTATGGGTTGGGGGGCTATTTGACATAAATGTTGGCCAAAATTTGCCATATTTTGGCGAATTTTTTTTTCTGTGTATACCATGCTAAAAAACCTGTCACCGCACGGCGTGGTAGAAATGCATTATGAACGCTCGCACGGAAAATGTATTCGTTATTTTTTTTGTGTTGCAAAAAATTACAACATTTACCAACAATTACTATCGCATTCAAAATCTTCAGAATTTGATCTTTTATGTTTCTGATGATGAATAACAACTATAAACACTATTTCGCAACTTTATTTAACCTATATAGAAGCTTTAAGGACATTTGCAAGCTCTCGAAAAATCAACTATTTTCTTCGTATGCTAAAAAAATTTGTTTAACAATTTTTGGCTCGAGGTTTTTTTGACCAAAAGTTCCTAAATATCATTCTGGTGCTTAAAAAAAATAAAAATTCGAGATCTGGAAAATTTCCATGGAGGATTTGAGCAAACAAGATTAAGCATAGGTAGTACAGAAAATCCTTAATAAAATACCACGCCGTGTCACCGTTTATTCCATGTATTATTTTAATCGCCAAAAAAATGAAAACTAGAATTAATGTTTTTCATCTCTTTGCAACATTATTATCCTTTGGCTTAAAAAATTTATTTCTTCAAAAAACATTATGAATATAAATATACATCTTATAGCTGTCGCCTATTTTTATCAAAAAAAATATAACACTTCTAAAATGAAAACAAAAAGCTTAGTTTAGTTAGTCTATGATCAAAAATACGGTAAAAAAGCACTATTTTTTATCTTAAGTATTAATTTTTCTCTAAAACAAAGCATATAAATGCGGATTATAAGAGAAATAACGCATCATTTTCTTGTAGAAATAAAATCTGATGCCGACATTTATTGAAAATTTTTTTTGTCGAAGTAAAACAATTTATTTGGTGATGCTACAGTCTAAGAGGTAATATGTGTGATGTAGACCCTTCGGGTTTTTAAAAAACTTCGAATTTGTTTTTATGGAATCGGATAAAAAATTGCAAAATTAGTGTTTAGATTTAAAATATTATAATTAAATTTATGATTTTAAGCAAAATTTTTTATTTTTTAGATTCCCTAAAAGCATGTTGAAGATTTTATACATTTTAATGATTCTTTCAAATGGTGGATTTGCAGTAAATCAAAAATATATATGCACCGTTAACCGTACTGTGGAAATGGAATCAGATTCAGTTGTATTCTTTGAATCACCAGATTTTCCCCGAATTATGACAAATGATGAAAGACAACAATGCTTTATAAACTTTACGAAGGCATTAACTATCGAAGAACAGGTCTCATTATTTAAGCATACAAAAATATAAAATATCCAGAAAAATGTTTATAGGACAAAAGATTTGTCATTGTTACTTCAAATGCATTTTGTGATGAATGTGAAAATCTTTTAGATGTTCAAACAAATATTACTTCTTATTTGTTTGAATCTAATGTATATACAGCATTTCAAGGATTTGCATATTTTGATGACTGGGGTGATGATTGTCCGCTGGAATCAGTAAGCAGAATTCAACCATTTCAATTTACGGATGTAACTCAAATACTTGAAATTCGTTACACATATGATTCATATCCAAAAAAGCGTTCATGTCTTTGGCAATTTAAGGCTCCTGAAGATTTTGGATTTAAAATTGTCTTTACTGATTTTTTTATAACTAATAATGTGATTTTGAAAGTTGAAAACACGCGAGACACATTCATAACGTAAGAATAGTTTTTTACTTTACTCATGCATGATCTTTAAATAATTTAAAAGAATCAATTACTTTGGCCCTGTGAGCTCAAGTTTTAAAAAAAACAGATCGCGGACTGGGGTTTCTTTCGCGACAATAGTTTCATTTGCCAAGATCACTCTTGTATATCCCATTTCATTTAAAACAAAACACATGTTTTCAGGTCTGCCAATGCAAAACAAAACTATCCATATTATACAATTGACAATTATATAAAAGTATATTTATCTGAATTCAATTTCTCAAATCCCGAAATAAGTGATATTGTGGGATTTACAGCTTCTATAACGATGTTAAAAAATAATTTAAACCATACATTAATTGATTGCTCTGTTAAGAAACAACGCAATCACACATTATGGTCTTGGGATGGAAGCAATTTTGGTTTTCCAAATAATGCACGATGCACATACACATTAAAGATTCTACCTAAAACAGAAGTTATTGCACAATTAAATTATTTAGATGTTGAATATTATGTTGACGCGATAAATTACTATGAATATAACAGTGACATCCCAAATATCAGTAAGTTACAAATACTGAAAATTTTTCTAATCCGTCCAATTTTTTAAATAAAGATGGTCCCATTTTTAATATTTATTTTCGTCCTGATATTCTTACTTTCGCTACTAATGAGGATGTAGAAAGAGAAATATTGTGGGAATTCAAGAGCGACGGTACTGTCAATTCACAAAATTTTGAAGTAGATTTTGAAAAAAAATGTAAGGATTTTATTACAAAAGGGTTTTTTTAAATTTTTTGATAGTCTTTTGTCTATAACCTTTACAACATTAACATCAACGAAACACTTTTTAAAGAAATATTTTTTTTGTTGATTAATACCTTCCAGAAAAAATTTTGATTTTCGATTTTTTACTTTTAAGAATTGATGTTTATTCTATTTGAATTTTGAATAGTAATCCATGTTTGATATTATTTAAATGCTCATTTAGACTGTTCATGTGCAAATCCATTAATAATTGTGCAATGTGATGCTGTCTCAACAACATATCTCATGGAAGACAGTGGTTCAAGCGGTTTTTATTGTGGAAATTTAGAATGCAATTTTACTGTGAGCGCTTGTCACATACTGATTTTGACACTAGTATTTCCATAATGTTTTCCCAAAAGATTTCAGATAAAACTAAATTCCTCATGTGCCAGCAAATTTATTGCTTTGAAACTTGATGGTGGCGATATAAAAGACACTTTTATAGTTATTTCAAATAATATAACGATACCCAATTTAATGATTGGTGATCAAAATGTGTATTTGCCTTCGATTAATCACAACGTATTGAAAGTAATTACATTTGAATCAGTATATGAACGTGTTTTGAAAATTATATCTTCTGCAGCTAATGGTAGGTAGAAACACAAATTATATTTTTAACCAACAAAAACATTTTAAAGTTTCTACTATTTTTCCCACCATCGTCTTAAATGAAAGCAAACCGTATTATCTTCTAAACACACGTGAGTTCGACTAGGGATTACAAGGAATTTGCTACTAGTAGTAATGAGTAACAGAAATCTTAAAATTACGCGTAAAAAAAAGAGCAAACTTGTCAAAAAGTAAAACAGAAACGATAAAATAAAAAAAGCGACATAATTTTGGTAATTTAAAGCTGAATTGGAAAAATATGTATTTTCATTTAAGAAGAGACTGTTTTAAGACGACATCGTGTGATTTCTTAGATAATTTGTGGAATCGACAATTTATAGTAAGGCCTTTCACGTTCTGGTTTCTAGGGATTTAACAAGGTACTAAAATTATTAAGTGATTGGCGTAGTCTATAAATTACATACTTGTTAACTTTGAGCACTTGTAAACGCTGAGAATATGATAATTATTTGTCAAAAATTAAGTTTTGGTAAATGTATACAACCGCCTGAAATCTTGTAACTTATAAAATAAGACGTTTATCCTTTGCAAGACCGTACACAGAATAAAATTTTTAAGGCGACCCATTTTTGATCTTTTGCTGCTTAAAACTGCGTTGGCAAAATATCAAAGGATTTTCGAGAAGACAACTACTAGCGAAAGACAATGTTATGCGTAGGAATTTGTTTTGTCCCTAGCAGCTGCTCACGTGTGTATCTTTATGAAACATGTTCAAATGATATAAATCTTCACTCGATTGATTTATCTTCAGACCTTGTAAGTGCTTTTTAATGCAATGTGGGCATCCTAGTTTTTTTTAAATCTGTGTTTAAAATGATGAATATAACTTAAAATCTGTGTTATGCTCATAACTTAAAGTTTTTGGTCTTTTTAGTCGCAGTTTTGTTGATTGTGAAGCAATTTATTCTTTTATCACAAATCTATAGATCATATATGAAATGCATAGCAAATTTATAAAAGTTCAAAATACATTTTTTCTGAATTGATTTTTGAAATGGGAATGATTGCTTCCATTAAAAAATTAATATTCCAACAAATTATTTCAGAAACAAAAAAATGCAACAATTGATTTTTTTGTTTATGGCAAACATGACCTCAATGATTTACGCGTTTATTCAGATATAAGTTTAACATATCAACTAAATTTGCAAGATTGGTTAGTTTAGCTTCACCAATATATAAAAAGTTTCCTCTATAGTATCAAAGAAGTTGTGAATTCTGTATACAGATGTAAAACAAACAAGGATTCAGTGATTTGGCTGGATACATGTATCTCATATCTAATTTTTCAAGTAACAATTGGTAAATTTTATTTTTAAAAAACCTAAGAAAATGCAGTATTAAGGTGGCAATGTATTGGGCAACGAAGGATGTGTTTTTAAAAATAATGTTTTTAATTTTGAAAAGGCATTTTCTGCAATGTCTAACACAGAAAAGACATGTAAAATAATTTGCATCACAGATTTGCCGTTTAATAATTATCGAATATGGATAAGTCCGCATACAAATGGTTCAATAAATATTTTTGCAAACACTGCAGAAAAGTTATTTGCTACTATTGAGTAAGAATTTTATTTGATTTTTATGACATTGCTTTTGCGTTTTTAGTACGTCAGAAATACTATTATGGCATGATTTATTGATAAATCCAAATATTTACATAATCGAAATACCTTTAAATAGCCTAATTATGTCCACTGGTCAATATCATAGTAATCGAAATATTACAGACACTCCATATAAAACGATTGTAACATCTCCGTTTTATGGTAGGAACTCAAATTTTGTTAGTTCATTTTTGGATTGTCTGGGTCAGGGAACTCATATGGATACCTTCGACATACCAAATACAAAATCACAGGTTACAGTATTAGACATGGATGTTGATTCATCAAATTATTTTTATTTTATAACTAACAATACACAGATAAAGTAAGTTACGGCTTGAAAACTTGCCCATATTTTTCTAACAAAATTTTTTGCTCTTTTGCCGGCAATGAAGAATCAGACGCTCGAGAACAATTTCTAAACCCTTATAAAATTTAGCATTACTTCGACACTTCATTCCATTATATTTGAACCGGGTCATTATGATTTGTATTGTGTTTGTGAATTAATTGAGCATTGTAGTATTCGACTACTGCTAGAGACAGTCAATTTCACTGAAGCAACTACTATAAAGACATCCAGATCAACGCTTTATTTGACAACATCACATTCATCATTAACCACTACAGAGACGTCATTTTGTTACACTTCTACTATGAATTATTTTTTATTACTTTTACAGGGATTAGTTGTGTTGAAATTTGCTTATTAATAACTTAAGCATAGAATTGTTCATTGTTTTGTATTATGAATACAATCTTTTTACTATTTTCAATAAAAGCTATTGAAATTTGAATTTGTAACATGGGAGATACTATACAGTAAATATAGAGCCAACTTGAATTTCTTTATCCAAACAAAGGATTTCTCTGCTAATGGTAAACAGTAGTCGTCACACACACAAATTTCAAACTGTTATCAGTTCTCGTCAAAAATTGACAGAAATCCAGTTACAAAAAGAAATCTGATTTTATTGTTAAGATTTTTATTTAGGTAGCTAAATGTCTTTGAACTTTTTCTTTTGGTTACACTTAAAAGTCAGTGCAATGTGTTTTTTTCCACATTGGAGCAACTTCAATAAATGAAACCTGAATAAACCTGATTTTGATTAAAAAAAAATTTTGAGAAGTGTCGTTTTTGTTTTAATATAAAATTGTTATGACGTCCTTTTTTGCAAAATTAAACTTTTTTAAAGATCACCTTACTTCAATGAAAAAAATTGACACCATTGCGGCCAAAAATGTTACATCTTGGCGTATAAATATGGCAGTTAGCGGCCACAGCCATGTTCTACAAATTTAAATTTCGGTAAATGAGTGGCCACAATGTGTACAAACGCATTTGCCGTTATTGGGTTAGTTAAAAGTTTTGTTTCGATGTTTCATTTCTTTCATGCTATTCTTGCCTTTAAATTACTTTAAGGTGTGTAAAATGTCTGATAAAAGGTGATTACATTTTACGCCTTTTTTCATGTCCAACATTTTTTGTGCTCTAATCCGATTCTAGAACAGAAAAGCTAAATAACCAAAATAAGCATCTTTTAATGCGTTAGTTTTGGCAAAAAAAATGGTGATTTCAATCATTAAATAAAAAGCAAAAAAATAAAGCACACGAAAAAAAATTCTCTTTTTTGCTGCCAGGACAGTTTATAATGCGTTCGACACACCGCGTGTTCACATTCAGCAAAATCAAAATCAGACAAAATTTTCTTTTTTGATGCAAGTAAATTCACCGCTCAATATGTTTTTAAATTTAAACTTTAGTCTTTCTGGGATCCGTAAAACGTCGTGATTATAAATAAGCATCTTACAATATTAACCAACCTTTGTCACAAAATACATTTTAAAAAAAGGGAAAAAAAGGAAGTATTGATTCAAAGAGAGGTGGAAAAATTTTTAGTATCGTCATTTAAACGTGCAAAAAAAACATTTGCTTTCAGAAGTATTATTTGTCTGATAAAGTAAAATACTATGTTTTAAATTAAAAGTTTTAATCCATATCATAAAGAAAGTGATATCATCGTACCAAAGAGGGTTAAACCCGACGGATTAAGTTTTTGATTTTTGGAAACACAAAGCTACGCAGACGTCTTACAATGACGCAATGTGTTTTAAGAAATTTAAGAGTTGTTTCACGAAAACTCGCTTTTATGATTTTTCGCAAATAACTTTTTAGATTCTCTAATAATATGCTGAACTGTTTGCTTATTTTTATTTTTCTGTTAAATGTTAGATTTGTGGTAAATGAAAAATATATTTGTACCATAAATCATAGAATAAAAATGAAGCCTGATTCAGTTGTATTCTTTGAATCACCACACTTTCCAAAAATAATGGCATATGATGAAATCGATCAATGTTTTATAAATTTTACTAAAGCCTTTACCGCCGAAGAAAAAGTAATTGTCATGTTACTGATGTGTCTTTCATGTACAGCTTTTTTTAGGGCAAACGATTTGTTATTGCTACTACAAACACCTTTTGCAACGGAAAATACCAGTGTTCAAATGTTTTTGATGTTTCAGTAAATGCAACGTCATATTCATTCTCTCTATCTGATGTGGGTACATATTTTGATTATACAGCATTTCAAGGATTTGCATATGTTGATGATTGGGGTAATGATTGTCCGCTCGAATCTGTAAGCAGAGTTCAACCATTTGAATTTACTGATATTACTCAAATTCTTGAAATCCGTTCTGCTTATGACTCTTTTGAACCTCGAAAACAGTCATGTCTTTGGCAATTTAAGGCACCAGAAGATTTCGGCTTTAAAATTGTTATTACTCATTTACAGATATCTGAGAATGTTATTTTTAAAGTTGCAAATAGTGAAGAGACATTTATAACGTAAGAACTAGAACTTTTATGGTGTCCCTTTGATATACCCTGTAATCACTGATTTTCAGATCTACCAATGCAAAAGAAACATATCCCCATTATACAATTGATAATTACATTAAAATATATTTATCTAAAAACAATGATACAGCTGCTGCACCAAGGAGGGATCCAGAATTTAAAGCTTACATAACAATCATAAAAAATAATTTGAATCACACTCTCGTTAATTGCTCTGTTTCAAAGCATCATAATAATACGCTATGGTATTATGATTCTGATTCAGGGTTCCCGCATAATGCTCGATGCAGGTACACATTGAAGATTGCACCAAAAACTGGTGTTATTGCTACACTTAATAGCATGAAAACAGAAGAAAATGTTGACGTAATTAATTATTATGATTACAAAAATGGTCGTCCGAATAGTAGTAAGTCATACAAATAATTTCAAAATTTGCGTAAACTAACTTTTTCATAGATGGTCGAATTAGTGATTTCTTTCTTCCACTTGTATTTCCCAATGATGACAATGAAGAAAGAGAAGTATTATGGGAATTTAAGAGTGATGGAACCGTATATTCACAAAGCTTTGAAGTTGAATTTGAAACAAAATGTAAGCAATTTCGCGCTGTTTGGCGAAGAGTTATTGAATGCTAGAATATTTTTCAGATTGTTCTTGTGCAAATCCTGAAATCATTGTGCCGTGTCATGGTTCCATAAGGAAAAATCTCATGGAAGATGATAATGATTTTTACTGTGGAAATTTAAAATGTAATTTTACTGTAAGAAATTACCATAAAAAATGTTTCACAATACAATGAATTTCAGATAAAACTAAATTCATCATGTACCAGTCAATTCATTGTTTTAGAACTTTATAATCATATAAATGACGAAAAAAGTGATATATTTAGAGCGATTTCAAATAATGTAACGATATTCGAAATGGGGTTAAGGAATTCGGAGGAGAATCGAAGAATTTATATGCCGTCTGCAAATCATAATATCTTTCAAGCTGTTACGTTTGTATCTCCATATGAACGGACTTTTACAATTACTGCTTTTGCATTTAGTGGTAAGTTAATGAAGATACACTTGTTCGTACGTTTGATTCAAATTACATGTGTTTTAAAGTTTCCACAATTCCGCAAAGCATTATCTTAAATGAGACAAAACCATATCATCTTTATGAGTTTTGTTTATTTAATGAAATGGTGCCGTATATATTATCGGTCGAATTATCTTTAGAACTCGTAAGTTTAAGTTTTATTTACAAAGTGTTGCAAGTAAATTTTAAAGTTGTCCATAACTTAAAACTGCTAAAGTTTTGCTTCTGCGAACTATGCACACACATTCAAAGAAAAGTCTATACTTCTTGAAACAACTTTTGTATCTAATTTTTGGCATACCTAACAGCAATAAATTTATATTTGGCTACATTATAGCTTAAAAATACTAATAGCAAAGGGATGAAATCGCTGATACAGAGCTTGTTGAACAGCCCGAGTCATGTATTATCTAGATGTATTAATTGAAGAAAAAAGTTAAATAACTACATTTTTAACAAAAATAAAAGCATTTTTCAAAATTAAAAATGGAGCAAAATGTAGGTTTGAAAAATAGAAGCACTTCTACTAGAGAGTTTACGGTAATAAAGATAATGAAGACTGGAAATATTTTGTATATAATAAACCACTTTATAATTGATAAAAGGACAGCCATTGAAAAGGTTTATCTGTATTTTTGTTTGTAAAAAGTATTTTTTCTTGTTGTTTTTTGTCATTTTGAATCACGTTCAAATTTAAATTCGTCGCCGTTTGGCTGAATTTGGATGAATACCAAAAGTAGAAATGTTGCACTCGTCATTGATGATACTTACAAAAGCTAAAAGGAGCGATCTGACGTCAAAAAAGCAATTATAGTTTTACTTGAACCACTCTGTAGAACGCTATTCTTAATCATTGTTAAAAAAAATTCTTTAGAAACAGAGAAATGCAACCATTGATTTTTTCATTTACGATAAAGACGACCTTTATGATTTAAGCATTTACTCTGATCCCAATTTATCATATCAGTTAAACCTTCAAAATTGGTTAGTTTAATTTCATCTTGATTTTAAAACTACTAATTTTTATAGCATGCTTGAAGTTGCACACTCTGTGTATAAATGTAAAACAAACATGGCGTCATTGGTTTTAGTTAAATTTGGAGCAAAGGAAAGATGCAACACTTATCTTCTATTTCAAGCTACAACACAAGGTGAAGCTTTTTTTGTTGAAAAATTTGAATATGTTCATGACCCTTTTTTACAGAAGGCAATGTAATAGGCAATGAAGGATGTGTTTTTAAAAATAATGTTTTTAATCTTGCCTATACATTTTCTGCCATGTCAAATACAAAAATGAAATGCAAAATATTTTGTTTTGCCCTTTGGCGTTTTAATAATCAACAAATATGGATAAGCCCAAAAACAAATGGTTCAATAAATATCTTTGCTGGAATTCAAGAAAAGATATTTGCTAGCATTGAGTAAGAAGAAGTCCAATTGTTAAAGCATATTAAAGTGTGTCATTTTTAGTACCACTGCAACTCAACAGTGGCATGATTTAGCAATATATGAAAATATCTATATAATAGAAATCCCGTTATATAGTATGATTATGTTTTCGGGTGATCCGAATCTCGACTTTTATCCTATTGCTATTTATGATGGTTCTGTAAATATTTCAAGCATTCCATTTAAAACAATTGTAACATCTCCAAATTATGGAAGCAATGCTGTTCTCAGTGATCTCGATACAGATTTTGCGTGTGATGGAACACCATTTCGAATATTTTACATACAGAATGTAGAAATCCGATTTACGATGTTAAATATCGATGTGGCATCTTCTAATTACTTTTATTTTTTGAATAATAAAACACAGATAAAGTTAGTTAAATATTATGCTTAAAAAATTGATATTTTAACTTAAATAGAGTGTAAAATTTAGAATTAATTCTACCCTTCAATCCATAACATTTCAACCCGGTCAAGTTGGATTATATTGTGTTTGTCAATCAAGTGTTCACTGCAGTATTCGAATGTTGGTAGAGGCAATCAGTGTCGCAGATGCAACTACACTGATGACATCCAACACAACATTGATTCCAACAAAACGTCCAACATTAACCTCCACAGGAAAATCATTTTCTTACACTTCTACAATAAATAATTTTTTGTTACTTTTACAAGCATTCATGATGTTGCAATGTTAACGATTTGAAAAAAAAATAATACAAAAAGCAATATTCATATTTCACCCAATAAAATGCCTTAATTTTTTTCTGACAAAATTTATTCAAAGGATTGTAACACCAAGGCAAAAAGCCGATAAATTTAACACCTTTTTTATGACAACACTTTTGAAAAACTGAAAAAACGATGAAAAATAAAAGCGCAAATGTTTTTGAAGCATTGAAAAAAGATAGAAAAAAAGAAACAAAAAGTCTTTGCAAATCTACAATGGCACCGAAAAAATCTTTGAGGCATAATTTTTGCACTTCGATATATATGAGCGGTAAAAAGGGAATTTGCAACCCTAATATTGGTTAAAAATAGCCTAAATATTTTAACCAAGCCTAATATTGGTTAAAAGTATCCCTAATATAATTAACAACGCTCTATAAATAACTTTTTGTTGTAGCAAGAAAAACATTATTTTAGTCATTTATTTTTTTGGCCAAACCGTTTTCGTGAAGACTCAATATTTTTCTTTTAGACTTAAATACTTACATATAACTTTTTAGATTTTTGCAGAAATTTGCTGAGAAAATGAATTCATGTCCAACATTTTCAAATGATAGAAATTCTTTGATAATTCAATCTGAATTCCTTGCTACCTATCACCGTCCTCAGTTACGGTCATTACCTGGTTCAATAATTTATTATATTACCAAAAATCCATCAGCCTCAGAATGTTATGAAAAACTGATTCAAACATGCAAATATTTTTTTATTAAAAATCCTATCCTTGTTCTTTCTTCATGTTCAAACATAGATCAAAATGAAAATGGCTGGTTTCTTTCATGCAATAAAAAATCGGTTAATTTGGGCAAAATTACACTTAAAATCTGGATTGATGTTCAATGTACTATTAGACACGTTTATTCAACTAATGAAAATTTTCCTTCGTCTTTTATTATCCCCAAAATTTATCAAAATGATGTTAAATGGTTGATAATAAATAGCGTAAATATTTCACTGGATGAAATTGTTTTTCTTGTTTCGCCCAAATGTGAAGATGTTCGGTTTTCATATATTGCTGCAATGGATGAGAATGGATCTATTGTTACTTTAGAAAAACTTGTTGAAGCTCTTCCAAATGTTAAAAACTTTTTTTAGTGAGATATTTATTTTTTTCTTTTTTTCTAATTGTTTTGTTTTTTCAGCGCGCATAATAGAAATATTGCAAACGTTATTACATCAAGAACGATGGTAGAATTACTCAAAATTCCACATTTTTCAAATCTTGATTATTGTAGCTTCTATTATATCCCTGAAGTTTTTGATATTGAAACATTTTATTCTTATATGGAAGTAAGTTTTTGATAGTTACAACAGACAGCGAAAACGATTTCCCTTTGGGTTATATAACACGTTCAAAAACACTGTTTGTTTTTTAGAGAAATAAAAAAACAAATTTTCATCTTTACTTTGATGTCATTTCTGAGCAATATGAAGGTCGTCTTTGTGAAATCATTAATGAACTCCTTGATGCAAAAAATCGTGACTATATGGCACCCTTTATTGAGTACTATGATATTGATCCAAATCTTTATGCTTGTTTAGAGCGTCTTTGTTTTAGAAAATGCAAATGAATTCGCCTTTTGTTCTTTGATTAATGCTATTATTGTTTTGAACGTTTTTCATGTCTTATATATAAATAAATTCAAATTTATGTTTTTCAAGAACAAAAAATAGCGGGCGACTTTTGAAAAAATCGGGGCGAAATGCAAGATTTTTTGATGTCGCCCCGATTTTTCCTTATAAAAATCGACAAAAAACGGTTATTGATCGAAAAAACCGGGGCGCGGGGCGAGACACAGGGCGATTTTTTGAAACCGTCGGGGCGCGGGGCGGGGCGCGAGAGGCCAAAAACACAAAAGCAGAACACTGGCTTTAATTAGAGATGCGCTTTTATTTTTTCATACTTTTGTAAAAAAAATTCATTCATACAAAAATTTATTTCATTCAATAGATACATCTGATAATGTCCCAATATCTTTAAATAAATGTAGTAAATCAATTAATTAGCAAAAGATATATCCTTTATTGCTTAATATACAAAATCAATCACCTGTTAAATCAACAAAAATTTTTTTTTATGACCTTTTGCTTTATGATGTGCTTTAATTAGAGATGCGCTTTTTTTTCATTCAAATTTTTTTTTTCAAGTTTAGTGAGATTTTATTTATTTTACCAAAAAACAGTGAAAATCTATAAAGAATTTAATTAGTAAAAGAAGCTTTCGTTTAAACGTTTGTAAAAAATCATCAAAAAAGATATGCATAAAAATCCAGAGCATAAAAAATAATGAAAAATACGTTAAGTGAACGATTAGCGGTAACTTCGCCTAGTGGAAACTTCGCTTAACTTATATAATAAATCTTCGTCCATCCACCAAAAAGAAATAAAAGGTGGATCATAGTCCCGATTATCCGTTTCAATAATTTCTTTAATGATAGTTCTGACATGAGTTTCATATTCTTGTGATATGTTATCATCTCCTAATAAAAGATAAATGTGCATTGTTTTAATTTCCTGAAGTTTATAAAGCATTTATTTAAAACATAGCAAAAAAAAGACGTTTAAAACTTACTTTAATGTAGTTGAAAAAACGTTCAATATCGAAAGATTCTGGAATTTTTTCCAAAGTAAAATCAAGAATATTACGAAAATGTGAAATTTTTAATAAACCTTGAACAGTTTTGGATGTAACAATTTTTGAAATAGTTAAAAATCCCATTTCGTCAAAGCTAAAAATGCACAAATTGCTAAAATATATCTGTTTACATTTAAACAATTCACCTATATCGAAAATTTTTAACACATGGAAGAACTTCAACAATCTTTTCCAATGCAACAACAGAACCATTGTCATCCATTACAGTAAACCTAGCATTTTCTATTACTTCACATTTTTTTACAAGAATAATAAATTCTTTGTAAAAAATATCCAAATCCTCAAATACACATTTCTTTGCAACACAACGATAAATTTTCAAAGCAAAATTCAAAGGATACAATGATTGCTTTTCAAAAGCGTATGCACCGTTTATTAAAGCTTTATTTGAAATCCATATTTTGCTTAAAATATTTTTCAAAACAACAAACTTATTATCAATATATGTTTTCCATTCACCATTTTCATGTTCATCATAATCAAGGAAATGCTCAAAAACAGAAACAACAAGAATAGGATTTTTGATGAAAAAGTATTTACAAGTTTGGATTAATTTTTCATACACTTTTGGAGTAGATGGATTTTTAGTGATATATAAAATTAATGAATCGCGTAAAGCAAATGATTGTGGACGAAAAGTTTGCAAAAAACTAGTTCGATTAAAACGTCTTCTATTTTCAGATAAATCCATTTTCAACCAAGAATTTTGAGTCATTTAAACAAAATAAAAACTTCATCAAAAGACGAAACGCAAACTAAGCAACTAAAAAAATTATTTTTTTTGTTAAATATTTCAAGTTTTCTTTTAATTTTTTCTTTCTTTTCGTTTTTATTCATTTAAAAGTGATAATTATTTGTTGAAGAAATTATTTTTTTCTCTATGACTTTTTTTATCAGTTTTTCTGGTAATCCAAATGGGCTGATTTTCTTGCAAGCTTAAAAAAAAGAAATCAATGAGACATAAAAAAATGTTTTTTTCTGTTGAAATACACAGTTTCTTCATTTTCATTTTGTTCTTTGATTAATGCTATTATTGTTTTGAACGTTTTTGATGTCTTACATATTCAAATTTTTGCTAAAAAAAAGAAAAAATAGAATTTTCTCTTTTAAGATGTTTGTTACTAAAATTGTTTTAATCTTTCTCAGTAAACCATGAGTACAACTTAAAAAGTGTAATATGCTGCACCGTAAAAATAACGAAGTAATTATTCGCATAAAAATTGTTTTTTAAACTTTTGTTTTTCCTCTCTGGACTTTTTATTTTTATTACCTAGTTAGTGACCGAGTGATTCTTAAGTGTTTTTGTTAAATGGCAATAGACCATAATGGCTAGATTCCTCTATATTTTTTATTTGCGAAAAGCTGAAACAATCTTCTTATTCCTTTGCTCGGTTTTTATTCAGTCCTTGATTTGATACGAATTTTCTCGGAAAAATGAGCTCTACTAATGCACTTTCATCAACTGAAGAAACTTCTATGGTTGTTCCCTCTAAACGTGATGCATTCCTTGCTACCTATTGTCATCATCAAACATGGTCATTGCCGGATTCAATTGTTTACTATATCACTAAAAATCCTTTATCCTCAAAATGCTATCAGAAAATGATTCAAAGCTGCAAATATTTTTTTGTCAAAAATCCTATTCTTGTTCTTTCAGGCATAACCACTGTAATAACAAATCAAAATCGGTGGAAAAATCTATTTAATGACAAAACTGTCGATTTAAAAAAATCGAAAATGATAATCTGGATTGTTGATCAATTTAATATTGATAATGTTATACCACTTCCATTAATTCTTAATTTTTCTATTCCTTATAAAATTTATCGTAGTGAAATTAAAGAATTAAATATTGATGATCATATTATTTTCTACAATGATTTGATACTTCTTGCTTCATCAAAATGTGAAAAAATTCGTTTTTGTTATGTTACTGTAGAAAATGCAGATGATACAGTAGTTGTTTTGGAAAAAGTGGTTGAAGCCCTTCCTAATGTTAAACAGATTTACTAGTAAGCTATTACTTTTGATCATCGGAAAGGCTGGGGATTTGTGTTTTTGATGAAATTGTGATTGGGCAAACTGATCGTCAACAAAATGTTTTTTTAGCTCTTTGCATGAAGACACTGCAAATGCTATTGTTACATCGAAAACTGTTCAAAATTTGCTCAAAATTTCCCACTTTTCAAACCTTGATGACTTTGTTTTAACTTTTATTCCTGAAAGCTTTGACATTAACACATTCTATTCTTACCTCAAAGTAAGCTTTTTAGCCGAAGAAATTGTAACTTGAAATTTCATTTTTTAGAAAAATAAAAAAACTAAATTTGAACTTTGCTTTGATCGAGCTTCCCAGCAATATGATGATCGCCTTCATGAAATTGTTAATGAAATTCTTGATGCAGAGAATCGTGATTATAAGCCACCTTATATTGAATTTTCTCGTATGACTTTACCTTTATGTCGTGGAATGCGGCTTCTTTATGAAAGCTGAATTGTTTCTTGTTTTGAATGTTTTTCTTTTGTATAGACGTTTTATAAATAAAAACATTTGGTTGCAAAAGTCAGAAGAATAGTGACAAATAATGTGTAACAAGGTTTTCAGTCTTTTATTCAAGTCTTACATCACATAAATTTAAGATACCAAATGAATTATAATATATACAAACCGAAAAATTACCGAAAAATAAAGTGGAATCTTTACTCCAAGGTGGACTTGAACCACCGACCCTCTGATTTCCGGTCAGATGCTCTACCTACTGAGCTATTGGACCACGATTCCTTTTTGAGAAAATTTGACATATCATCACATGAATGACGGACCTCATATTAAGTGATCTCATTACAATCATGCTAGATAAGTTTATAAATTATAATATATACAAACCGAAAAATTACCGAAAAATAAAGTGGAATCTTTACTCCAAGGTGGACTTGAACCACCGACCCTCTGATTTCCGGTCAGATGCTCTACCTACTGAGTAGTAATAACGACAATTTTAACTGATACAACTCTGCTTGCACAAAATCTGACCCTATAAACTTTTTATTGATCGCTTTTTTAATTCTTACGGAAAGACCTTAGCATTTCATTAAGCAAGCCAAACTGTATTATGAAATTTTTTTAGTTTTTTTCTTTAAAATTTATTCTTTATAGATAAAACTGTTGCAGTTATTGTGAATTTTTCTGACAGATTTATTATCTATTTTTTTAATTTTTGCAATCTCTTTTATTTTAATACTTTAATTAAACCAATTTTTATAGAAACCAATATTTATCTTATTATTGTGAAACTAAAAATGGATTCAGCTGGTTCTACTGCAATTTCTTCTAATTTTGCTAAATCAACTAATGATTTATCAAAACTTGCTGCTTTTCTTGCAACATTTCGACGTTATCAAGCATGGTCATTGCCTTCTTCCATCGTTTATTATATGGCTAAGAATCCATCATCCTCAAAATGTTATCAAAAGTTAATTCAAACATGTAAATATTTTTTTATCAAAAAACCTATTCTTATTCCACAATCATCTTTAAACTTTAACTATAAAGAAAATGAATGGCGTTTTATTTATGCTAAAAGAAAATTTATTGTTGATGTAAGAAATGTAAAATTTTGGATGACTGATAAACAAGTTTTTTTTAATCAATTTAAATTATCTGATTTGGCTATAATTACTCCAAAAATTTATCAAAGTGATATTAAACAATTAAATCTATGGAATCAAAATATTTATTTCAATGATCTTAAATTTCTTCTATCAAAAGGTGAAAAATTTTATTCACATGATAGTATTGTATTGGATGAAAAAAATTCTGCTGTTGTTGTGGAAAAAATTGTTGCAGCTTTACCGACTGTAAAAAGATTTTGTTAGTAAGTTAATGGTTTTGCTTCTTACCTTTCTGACATTTTCTCTTTTTCAGCTTCTTTCTTAGCAATACTCCAAACATTATTTCATCAAAAACTGTTAAAAAATTATTTAAGATTCCACATTTCTCAAATCTTAATAGTTTTGGTTTTTCTAAGATTCCTGAAGATTTTGATATTAATGCTATTTTTTCTTATTTAAAAGTAAGTTCGTTTTAAATTAACTTTATATCTTAAAGCTTTTTGTGCTTCTTTTTAGAAAAATAAAAAAACAAAATTTAACCTTTATTTTGATCAAATTTCACAACAACACAAAAATCACCTTCAAGAAATTGTCAATGAAATTATTTCCACTGAAAATCGTATATACAAACCACCATATATTGAATTCCCTGGTATTGATCCAAAAGTTTCTGAAATTTTGTTAAATCTTCAAACTGAATCCTAAATTCTTTTGTGGTATTTTACTCTCTGTGTAATTTGTTCAGAATTTCTTCTTTTTTATTCTTTATAAATAGTTTTTTTGAAAATTTTAAACCCTTGTAACAAACATTTACCAAAAACTTTAGATAAAATGTTGCTTTTTCTGCTAATTTCTTTGGTTCTGCAATTTCGATCTGATTCATATAGACAATGAGAAGTTTGCTAACTTTTGAATCAGCATTTTGGGCAATTTGACGAAAAACTGTTTTAATTTTTAAAAAATCATAAACACCTATTTTATTTCCCTGTTTGCATTTGATTGACCCCTTTCGTTAAAAATGATTTTAAAGCACGATTTGTGCACTTTTTACAAGTGGCTTTCAAGTGTTTTTGTGAAACAGCAATGGATTTTTTTTGAGAACCTGCAACAAAAATGAATGTATGGCCATTATCATTATTAAAATTTCATATACTCTTGAAAATTTTTCTCTTCTTTTAATTTATTGTATTAAATTTTTTGTCAGATTGCTGCTTGCAAAAATGAATTCTATTAACGCTTCTACAACTTCATCAGCTGTGGGAAATTCAATGGTGACCCCTGCTTCCAAACACTCTGTTTCTTTTCTTGCAACTTATCGTCGTCATCAACAATGGACAATACCCGATTCTATTGTATATCATATGACTAAAAATCCATTATCAGCAAAAGCCTACGAAAAAATGATTCATAGTTGCAAGCACTTTTTCATTGAAAATCCTCTTCTTATTCTTTCTGGTACTACTATGATAAAAAACAATCAAAATAGCTTTAGAAATTCATGTAATAACGAATTTATTAACTTCAACAGTGTTCCAATAAAACTTCGGGTTGTTGATGAATTTGATATTGACGATGCTATAGACGGTGAACAAAGCACACATTTTTATATTCCATCAAAAATTTATCGAAGTGATATAAAAGAATTAATCCTTTGGAGACAAGATATTTCATTCAATGATTTAATGTTTCTTGCCGCTTCAAAATGTGAAAAGCTCTTTTTTTGTCATGTTACTGTTATCAGTGAAGATGGTTCTCTAACAGCATTGGAAAATATGATTGCATCAATTTCTAATCTTAAAAAAATTTATTAGTGAGTTTTTATTTTTTATTCGGCAAAACCTGAATTTTTCTTATTATCGTCAAAATATTTAAGATTTTTCAGCACTCCTCGTGCTAGTAACGTTGCAAAAATTATTACATCAAAGACAGTTCAAATACAATGGGGGACAAAATATTCATTCCATTCTTCTTATATTTTTTCCATGATTTTCCATTTTTTTCCATTTTTTTCCATTTTTTTAATTAAACGATTTCTAGAAGTCTAAAAATTATAAAACCTTCAGGAATACTACATATGGACCTGGGGAACAATTCTAGACCATTTTTGGAACCATATGGATTCTGTAACCCTATCTGGAGCCACAAAAGTGCTCCAGATCCCAAAAACTGACAAAAATCTAATGGAAAGCTAAAGAAAAATTCTAGAAATAATAGTAAAAGTCTATAAAGACACATATTTAGCAAATCAACTATGGAGAATCCGATTTTTCTATTTTTAAGAATCTGGCGCCTTCAGAATCCGCGGATTCAGAAGGCAAAACAAAATTTCTTTGTTTTTCATGATATTAACATGTATTATAGGGTAATCGACTACGGGGAATCTGAAAAAAAACACTTTTAAAATCATCTGACTTCAGAATCTTCGAATTCTGAAACCAAAATTCTCAGAATCAGAAGCCCAAAAACTTTTCTGAAGTCAGATGAATCTAAAAATGTTTTTTTCAGATTCCCCGTAGCTGGTTACCCTATAATACATGCTTAAATCATAAAAAACCAAGAAAAAAATTTTTGGGCTTCTGATTCTGAGAATTTTGGTTTCAGAATTCAAAGATTCTGAAGTCAGATGATTTTAAAAGTGTTTTTTTCAGATTCCCCGTAGTCGATTACCCTATAATACATGTTAATATCATGAAAAACAAAGAAAATTTATTTGGCCTTCTGAATCCGCGGATTCTGAAGGCGCCAGATTCTTAAAAATAGAAAAATCGGATTCTCCATAGTCAATTTGGTATATATGTTTCTTTATAGACCTCTACTATTATTTCTAGTATTATTCTTCAGGTTTCCATTTTTTTCCATTAGATTTTTGTCAATTTTTGGGATCTGGAGCACTGTTGGGGCTCCAGATGGGGTTACAGAATCCATATGGTTCTAAAAGTGATATAGAATTGTTCCCCAGGTCCATATGTAGTATTCCTGAAAGTTTCATGAATTTTGGACTTCTAGAAATCGTTTAATCAAAAAAATGGAAAAAAATGGAAAATCATGGAAAAAATGGAATGAATATTTTGTCCCCCATTGTATTACTCAAAATTCCGCATTTTTCAAATCTTGATAATTTTGATATCGATAGTATCCCTGAAGCTTTCGACATTGATGCTTTCTGTTCTTTCATAAAGGTAATCTTTTTAATTAAAATATTTTTCAAAGGCCGTCATGTATTTTTTAGAGAAATAAAAAAACTGAAATCAAACTAGATTTCGATCAAATTTCGACGACATACAAAAATCTTCTCCGAAAAATTGTTAAAAAAATACTTGCTGATGAAAATCGTGACTATAAGCTACCATATATTGTATTTCCTCGTATGACAAGAACTTTATATCAACGCATGAGAGCTTTACATCAAATATGAAATTATATTTTCTTGTTCAAAAATTTCATTGTTCTTTGCTGTGAACACTCTTTTTTGTAAAATTTTATGAAACAAATACATTACATGTGGCATTCTCATAAACAAGCGGCTTGTTACAAGCCAAACTTTAAAATGTTGATGGCTGCACTTTTGTAACAGGAAAGCGAATTGGTCTAATTGTAAACAATGAGGTATTCCTCATTTCTGGAGTATTTCTTTTACAACATAATCGATTCAAATGATAAAATGAAAGAAAATTTTGACGAAGTGCTGCTCTGAAAAATTTTGTTTTATTATTATGGATAATTAAAGGTTAAATAAAAACGTTAAAGATCCCCTTTTTAGACCACTCAGACCCAGGATCCTTTATCGTAGCTGGACGGCTGTCAGCTTTAGATGTCAGATGTCAGATCCGACGACCATTGTCGGTGCCACCCCTCTATATCCTGCTAGAAGATCCCCCATTCTTTATATAGTGTACACCTTGTCATCCAATTGTTATCTTCCTTATGAGCCATCAAAATTTCTTTTTTACTATTGTTGAGAAAGTAAAACTTACGACGTAATAAAGAGAAAAAGAGTTGATGAAAAATAAAAGATAATATAGATGATACTTGAAGAATAAATTAATAAATTACAGGTAAGAAAAATTGTAAAATTAAATTCTTCAAATTTTCCTGCTTCCGTCATTGTTTTAACATAATTATTGGAAATAATTCTTACAACTTCGTATATTACCAAGCTGAAAGTAGTAATAAGAGATTGTAGAAGTAGAGGAGTTTCATAATTTTGTTTTTTTAGCTCTGAAGTTTTGGTAATTTTTAGTTGTCGTGATAGTGCTGTTATTAACCCAAGGAATAAAGCCAAGACAGCATTAGAAATATTTGAAATTGTCACATATTTTGAGGAACGATATTCTTCACAACTACTTGAAGATTTATTAAAAATACATTCTAGCGTATATCCACTAAGAAGGAATGGATATGCAAATATTAAGACAATAATTCCCTTCAACCATGGACCACTCCAAAGTTTTGAATGAAAGTTCCAAAACAATAGTCCCGTAAATCGATTTAACATTAGTACAGTATTACAAAAAGCATAAAATCTCCATTGATACCATGTTATAATTTGCATAGCAGTTATTAGATCCTCATTTATATAATAAATAAAATAGAATACAAACATCACAGAATTAACAATATATCCAAAAGTTAGAAATAAAAAATATGGTGAATTAAAACTTGTATGATTTTTCTTTATTTTATACAGTAGCATTATAACAACTAAAATTTGTACACTTGTACATATAGCTGTTAGAATGTGATATAGGTTTGATGTGAATAGCTCAATAAGATCAAATAATTGTTGTTCATCCATAATGTTCAGAACACTGTTTGTTGTTGAACAAATTAAGTAACATTATTTAAACAAAATTTTTTAAGTAAAAAAAGGCGGAGAAATTTTTATAAAAATTTAAATTACATACAATTTAAATAGATGTAGATGCGTGACAGTGGTATATGGAACGACTGCAACTGCTTAAACTTCCTTATTTACAAGCACATTTATTTAACACATTTTAAATAGAAGCATAATAAAAAAATTTTGAAGTTATAATGAATGACTTAACCCTCATGAAAAAGTCCTCATGTAATAACTTGAATACTATATTTTATTGTCAACAAGGCGGCACTGTGGTGAAGAAATGCTCTTCACCACAAAGAAATCGAAGAGAGACGAGAGAGAATAAAGCAACGTTTATTCGACGACAAAAGAATAAGAGAATGAAAATATATTTATGTAAATTATATTACTTGCGGATTTCCTCCGCAACACTCCCGGCCTCAGAGACAAAGTTCAACTAGTAGTTCAGCATTGGATTTCCCAAATGCTTTCAGGTGGTTTATCCTTCCAAGATAATTGTTGCTTTGCCATCTGTAAATTAAAGAATGATGCAGAAGTAAGCTTATGAAGTTCATATTCGCAGCTACCCCAAGAAGAATGCATAAGTTTATCATCATCTTGCGCTGCAAGCCGCTCCCGGCCGCATAGAGATGTTGCAAATTTATCAATACGACCTTCAAGAACTTCTCTTGAAACACAAGGTTTAAGTTTTTGACACTGTTGTACGAAGTTTTTCCTTTGTAGCTTTTTACTTTTCTCAAGTTTTTCACTTGATACACGAAGAACATTCTGATTAAAAGCTTTTGTAGATGTTGTTGAAAATGGAGCAACACATGTTTCGAATCCAGGTGGAACAGCTAGATAGCATTTTTGTTGTTGTTCTTCAAAACCAGGAGGTACATCAAGCATCTTTGAAACAACAGCTTCTTTCTTTTGTTGCTGAGAATAAGAAGATGGTGGCCGATCAAATTTTTGCTGTCGTTGAAATTCAGCTGGATTTGATGGAACATGATTTGATACAATTTTTATTGATGGTGGCATTGCAGCTTTCTTGCAAACTTTTCTTTCAACAAGTGCAAATGTAGCTTTTGTATGTGGAGGATTAACTTTCTTTCGCTTTCGAGGTTTCATTTCTTGAGAAATAATCGAAAGACTGCTTTTTACTTGGAATTCTCCTTGAAGCTTTAGCTGATCCACTTCTGTTTCTTTACAAACAAATTTTTCAGCAACAACTCCTTCAGTTGTTTCACCACCAAAAGTTTCTCCCCCTTTTGATAAAGGCATACCTTGTTCCATATATGCAACCATCTTATCAAGAGGAGTTTCTCCTTTAACTACCAATTTACCAAAATTTGCTTCCATGTATGCTTGGATCTCCTCCAAATCATATTCCAAATCAGCAATAATATTACACTCATCTTCCAACATAGATAAATCTTTTCTTAAAGTTTCAGCTTCCTTTGCGCTTTCACTTTCCATATCATCAATTATTGTAACCCATTCCTGGTAACCTTCATTAAATGTATGAAGACATAGCTTAATTTCTTTTATCAATGGTTGAAATGTTGATTCAATATCAGCTTTCATTGGTAAAGACTTTTTGCGAGTCAAATCCATATGTTTCTTGTGAATCGCATAAGCTTTTTCACGAATAGATCGAAGTCGATCAACACTTCTGTCAATCATCATATATAGTACACGATATACTGTATATCAGATAAAGGAATATATAAAGCAAGTAAAACTTCTTTACTGCTTGAAAATCATATAATCGGCCAACAAAGTTTCTTTGTTGCCACAAATAATGTAAGCAAACTTCTTTGCTATCAAAAATATTTCAGACGAAATAAATTTACGGTAAGTAAACTTCTTTACTACCAGAATCAAAAAATAATAATTAGCAAAGTTTCTTTGCTATTAAAAATAAGAATAATGACAAGCAAACTTCTTTGCTGTCGAAAAATCTTTAAAGAGAAGGCCAGTAAACTTCTTTACTGCCAGAGGCACCAATTTTGTGGTGAAGAATTGCTCTCCACCACAAAGAAATCGAAGAGAGACGAGAGAGAATAAAGCAACGTTTATTCGACGACAAAAGAATAAGAGAATGAAAATATATTTATGTAAATTATATTACTTGCGGATTTCCTCCGCAACAGGCACTGCGGTGTGAGGAAAAAAATCTCCAAAAAAATGTCAGAAACATGTGAGGGCATCTTTTGCACCTAAAACTTTGGCATTTGGAAACATGGTTTTGCATCAGCCAAACTTCAAAAAATGACAAAAAAAATGAAAAAAAATGTTTAAAAATTCGTGAAAAATCGTGGAAAACCATGGAAAGTCGTGGAAAATGTAGCGCGCTTCTCTCTGACTTTTTACGACTCTCCACGATTTTCTACGATTTTTCACGAAATTCTAAAACTTTTTTTCCATTTTTTGTGTCATCTTTTGATGTTTGGGGGTATTGTTGAAGTCTTTGTAAGTTGATGTCGTCTTTATTTAATTTGTCGCATACTGTTGTCCATGTGTTTATTTTTCACTGTAAGCATTTTACAAAAGATAACACTGACAATTTTTACCTGCAATATAGCTTCGCTAAAAAAATCCACAAATGACGATTTCATAAAATTTAATAATAAATTCTTTTTTACTGGTAACCTTGGAAATGGTACACTCTTTTGAACCCGGAAAAGCATTTTCAGTCTAAAAAAATAATTTTAAGATAATAAAAATAAAGCAGTTCTATGAATCAGTAACAAACTGAGAGGTTGTAAATTATACATTCTTGTGTCTGTGAACCCAGTAGAAGGAAGATTGTAAAAGTAAACAAAGGAAATGTTATGTTTGGTAAAGGTCATATTCTTTAACAGAAGATACAATTATAGTTCTAAAAATTTGTAAAAATATGACAAGGACTAATAATAATTAAATGTTCTTCAATTCCGTACGAAAAAAATTTAAGCAAATATTAATGACATACTATTGTTTTTTGAAACTATTTAATCCCATGCATACTCATTATGATGATTCCAAGCAATTGTCTCCGTTTCTTTTTTTTCAATCCTTTCCAATGCAAGATCAAAATGTCCAGTTTCGAGATCTTGTGCTTTAAAGATTTCTGCTCGATCCATTTGTAGCTTATAAATATCATTCTTTAAAAAAGAGGGACATTTTTTTTACGTTCATGACGGCATCCGCATTCACTGCAGTAATCTGACATCAACACATCTATATCATCGTCATCATCATCAGAAGAGGACGAAGACATGCATTTTGACCCTTTATTTATCACATTCCTTATTCTTGTGGTCATGGAATTACTTCATAAAAATGACAGAAATATTTTTAACTTTTAAATGTTTTGCTGTTAATGCTGCTTATTTTTATCAATCAATGTGAAAAAGAAAAACCAAAGAAAACGCATCATACTGACGTACGTACATTTTTTTTGTTTTATCTTTTAACTCATTGTATTCATGTGAAGAAAAAACATTTCAGTGTTAAAATAGGGAAGAAGTTTTTTTTCTCATTTTAAACAAAAAACATTAAAATTTTTTGATAGCACTGTTTGAGTTGACATAAAATACTTTTTTGAATATTTAATTTGAATACTAACTGAACAAGCTTTGTTTTCATAAAAGTCAAGAAAGCTCAATGTTTTGAAATAAAAAGTGCAGATAAAGCCAGCGGAGAATGCACGCTTTTAATTTAAAAAATATCAATGACAACTGAAGAAAAACCATATATTATATATTTTGACTATGACAAATTTTTTATAGAGTTTTTATTCTATCATAAGAAAAAAAATACAAACATACAAAAAAAAGATAAAACTAATGTTGTAAAAATTTAGGAAGAATTTGTTGCATTGCAAAACATGGAAGAGCTTTCATTAAATTTGAATTAATTGAGAATTTCAAGGCTGGACAAAATGCAGCAATATTTCCAAGATCATAATTTGTAGGAAGAGAAACACCACATGATTTTCGATCATAACAAGCAATCATTTTTTCTTTCAAACATCCACCAACACATCCATAGAAAGTCTTTAAATGCTCAAGAATAACCATATCAGCAACTTTCATTCCAGCTTCAAAACTAAATTCAAGCTTTGTTGAAGATGATTGAGTACTGTAATAATTTGGTTTTGGAATAAATGTGAAGCGAGAGCCATCAGCAGAACAAAATTGTGGGATATTTTCTTTGAGGCATTTGTTGACCATAATATGAGCAGTAGGATTTTTGGGTATACAGGAAATAAATTCTTCTGGATTGGAGCTATAATATTGGAGATGTGATTTGCAAGAAGATTGACAAGCGGAATTTGAACGATATGCTTCACCAATACAATCATCGGATTCAGAGCATGTGCATTGGCGAACCTGAAAAGTATTATATATACAGTATACTGTAGCATTTATAAAGAAAAACAAATGACTGTGTTTTTCCACAAAAATGACTTACCTTTTCAGTTACAACTGGAGCAGAAGTAGTAGCAATCTTCATAGACATAGAATTTGAAGAAGATAATTTTGTTGCAGCAATAGATTTTGGAGCCAAAAATGATGAAAATTGTGTTAAAACCATCTTCGCCATTTCTTCAATCATTGATGCATCAGTTCGAAAAACATTTTCTGCTGGTTGTGATGAGGCTGAGGATGTTGCAAGATTAAGAAGCAAAACTAAGAAAAAAGCAGAGATAAAAAATTTTGGAGTCATTTTTGTTTTATTAATTTTGAAGAGAAATAATTTGAGATTTGAGTTTGGGTTTTGCTATTTATACTTTTTTGGTTCATTGTCTTGCTTGTAAAAGTATCAGTTTATGCTCTGGAAGGAGATATATGATATATTAAATAATTATTTTAAAAAAAGAACAAAAAGTGTTGATTGTGGTTCGTTAAAAGTTTCAAAAAAAAATCGAACGACTCCTTTTTTGTTGCTTCTTGTTTGCAACGTTCTTGACACGAAAGTGGCAACATCTTTTGAAAGCCCTTTTTGTTGCTGTTGAAAAATGTCGATAAGTCTCTTGCACTTATTGTGTTTTTTTGTTGTGTTTTACCTAATTTTTTTATTTAAAACATTTATTATCACTTTTCTAATTAAAGATAGTTCCACTGCCGTGTTTTATTATAATTTGTTGAGGTAGTTGGAATTTTTTGTCGTGGCTTTACCTAATTTTTTTTTGACACAACATTAATAATAATTTTTAGGATGTCTTCTTCTGGCGATGATGACATTGATATGCTTTCAGAATGTGGCAGCGATTGCAGCTGTGGATGCCGTGAAGATGAAAAAGAAATGAGATCATTGAAGAATGATATTTATAAGCTACAAATGGATCGAGTTGAAATCTTTAAAGCACAAGATCCCGAAACTGGACATTTTGATCTTGCATTGGATGTTAAAGGAAGGGTATGTCTTTATGTCAGAGTTGATGACAATTATTTGCCTTCTTGAGAAAGCTAGCAGCTTCAACAACCTCAACCTTCTTTATCAACATAAGATGAAGGTTGCTGAAGGTTTTGCTGTTGATGTGCTTCTGCACAAGCTTTTTTTGAATGTTCTCTGTATATATATGTATTTGTTTTTCCTTTTTAGAAACTCTACGTTCATCGATTCTGTCTTGCTGCTGCCTCTTCAACCTTTGCTGCTATGATCTCATTTCGATGGAGTAAAAATGCAGATACTATCAAGATTGAGAATCCTCTATATTCCTACGATAACATCTACCAACTTGTTTGCCTTCTTTACTCTGGTAAATGTACAATTACAAAAGAGAATGTCTTTATTCTGGTTGATGCAGCAGAATATTTTAATGTACAACTTCTTAAAGATCGATGTATGTCATTTCTGGTTAATATGGATGTCGTACTTGGAGATGTAGAAGAGCTCTATGATTTTATTGAAAAGTATTCTCTCACTCGAATTAAAGATGTTCTTTTTTTCTATGCTCATAATAATATGAAAGCTATTGTTGATGCTGAAAAGTTTTTGTCGCATAAAAAAAGCTTTATTGTTTATTTATCAACAATTGGAAAAAAATGTGCTGAAGATGAAGAAGTATTTTTTGTTGGTGTAAGTTTTTTTGATTTTCGCTAGTCATGTCAATAATAGATGAATTTTTAGGCTGTTAATTGGGCTGAAAATCAAGCTTTTACAGTACAAGAAGAATTTGCAGATGTTGAACTTGACCTAGAAAAAACTATGAAAGAACAGTTACAGAGTATTCTCTCCAATACTGAATACTATCTTCTGAAATTTAAATTTGTTAAGGAATTTATTCGTAAGCTTTTTAGCTTTGGTTACTCTATACTAACGCTTGTTTTTAGTTGATAAACAATTCCTTTTTTCTTCATCTGAACTATATAACATTATTTCAAGCTGCCAACGAGAAGATGCTGAAGAAGATGAATGCTTTCAAACAGTAATATTTTTTCTTTGTCGTATGATTAATCTATATACTGTATTTTAGTTATATGAAATTGCAGAATTAGAAGCATGTGGAAAACTTGATTCATTTACTGATATTGATCTCTGTCGTGCTGTCCATGAAGAACTAGCATCTTTTCTTCCAAAAATGAAATTTCACAAAATGACTGTTAAATTTTTGAATGAATTTGTTGGTATGTATTTTTTTGTAACAGCATTCTTTACATTTTCGTATTTTAGTTGATCGCGGATTTGAATTTCTTTTCGGCAAATTACATCGTTATTTGTTGAATCATCGAAAAATGAAGAAAGAAGAATCTTTCAAAGCTGTAAGTGCTTTTACCGTCATTTCCCTCTTCAGTGTTTCTTTTCAGGTATATGAATTAGCACATAAACTAGTAACAAAGAAACAAACTACTTCACCTGATCCGAACTTTAATCTTGATGATAATATTAAAAAAGTATTGGTTAATGTTCTTGAAAAAATTGATTTTGTACATATGGATCTTAATTTTGTGGCGGATTTTGTTAGTAAGTATTTTGGTCATCCATTTTAAAAGCTTTTGTTACTGTAATTCTGTGTTTAGTTGAAAATGGATTTGATTTTTCTCTTGATCGATTGCTTTTTTGCTTAAAAAATCATCGTAATCAGAAAATAGAAATGGTTTTTAAAAATGTATGTTTTTTCTTTGCTCAGTCGCTTACCGTAACCTTTTTTTTCAGATGTATTACTTTGCAAAAAGAATTGTATTGAAGAGACAGAAGACTTTATGTGATGCTAATTTTGTTTACCGTTCTGCAATTAGAACTGAATTATTTGATTTTCTTCCAGAAATGGATTTTCATTTAATGGATGTTGAGTTTTTGATGGATTTCGTTGGTAAGACTTTTTTTGGGATATTGCATCAAAAATTATATATTTTTGCTATTTAGTTGAACGACGTTTTACTTTTTCATATGTTGCTCTACATGAAAGATTATTGAATATTGAAAAATTTGAAATTGAGAAAGCTTTTGAAACTGTATGGTATAATATTTGTATCTTCGGCATACTGTATCCTAAAATTCTATTTAGATATACAAAGTAGCAAAAAGACAAGTATTGAAAAAGCAAGAGCTTTTCCCAGATCCTGAGTTCCGTGTTATTGATGAAATCAAAAATTTGCTGAAAGATGTTCTTCCAAAAATTGATTTTCAGAAAATGAATTATGATTTTTTGTTGAATTTTGTTGGTATGTTTACTTTTTTTCTTCATAGTAACAATACTTCACGTTAATTTTTTATAGTCGAACGTGGAATTTTTTTGAGTCCTTGGAATCTACAAATATATTTACAAAATGTTTTAAAGCCACTATACAGTGATCAACAAAAACTTTTCAATGCTGTAAGTTTGTTGTCATGCTGATGCTATATTTTAAAACAAAATGGTTTAGATATTCCAACTAGCAAAGAAACAAGTTCACAAAAAGCAAGAACTATTAACTGATGGAAATTTCAATTATTATGATGCCATCGAGAATGAACTATCAGCTGTTCGATGCTCATTCGATTTTTCACAGATGGATCCTCGTTTTTTGATTGATCTTGTTGGTATGTTTATTGTTATACTTTTATCATCTTACAGTAAATATTGTTTTTAGTTAAAAAAGGACTTCACTTTTTATCTGCTACAATGTTGAGAATATATACAACTTCTTGTCGAAAAGAATACGGTAATAATGAAGAAGAATTTTTTACAGCTGTAAGTATCACATTGTCTTTCTGGATATAAAATATTAAATACTTTTTAGGTATATGCGATGGCAGAAAAAGTTGTTATACAAAAGCAAAAAGCATCAAATAGAAGAGATTTCAACATTCATGATGAAATTAATGTTGAATTAGATCATATACGTTCGTGCTTTAATTTTGTACAAATGAAGCTTGCATTTTTAATGGAATATGTTGGTATGTTTGTTTACTTAAATATACTGTATTTAAATATGAATCAATTTAGCTGGAAAAGGTCTTTTGCCAATTAAAGTTATGAGAGATATCTTTTTTAAATATCGAAAAGAATATGGTAATGAAGAAAAAGCTTTTGAAGCTGTAAGTTTTTGTTTTCTTGGTTTTACAGTTATTAATCGAGGAATTTTCAGATTTATAAATTGGCAGCTAAAGAAGCAGAAGGAGAATTAATGGCATCCGCTGATGAAAATTTTGATGTCGGTAATGCAATCAAGCTTTCATTATTTCATACTATTCCAGCTGTACATTTCTTTGAAATGAGTAAAGAATTTTTGAATGAATTTGTTGGTGAGTTTTTACTTCTGTAATAACTTTGTATAATAGAGATTTTAGTTAAAAATGGAATTCTTACCGATGAACAAGTTGAACATGTTTTTTACACTCGTGGTATGCTTTTTTAATCTATTTATGTATGACACGTAACATTTGTTTTTAGTCAAAGTAACACATGGTACCAAATTCCTTACTGGTGTTTTTGAAGATCTTTTTGGTATTATGGAAGGAATCCCTGCTAAAGGATATTACTGTAATCCACAGCAATGGAATAAACTTCGATTTTCTCAACTCAAATTTCCACTTCCAACAATTCCAAGAACTATTTCAAAGATGAAAGGAACAGATTGGTATTTATGTTTTGAGAAAGATGGAACCCTCGCAGTGAAGCATTACAATCAAATTTCAAGAATCGATGATTACATTATTGCTGAAATGAAAACAAAAGATTCTGAATTCAAATTCATTGCTGAAAAGCCTGCTTGTCTTACAGTATCTTATAATAATGTTTAAATTGTTGTTGTGGTTGGGTTTAATTTTGTTGTTTTAATTTGGTTGTTCTATTAACTAAGAAAGTGTTGTTTATATAATAAAAGTTATTATTAATGTTTTAGAATACTTGTTTTTTGTACTTGTGGCCTTATAAAAGAGTAATTTTCTCTTATAAAATATTTGTAAAAAAGTTTATTTTATCAACCTTGACAAAATTGTAAAAAATAAAAAACATAGCAAAAAAAGAATAGGGTTACAAAAATACAGTAGTAAAAATAGAACAAGAGTAGAGAATCGTTAGTCACAATTCACCCCAAAAAGAAACAAATGATTTAAAAAATACGTTGAGTAATTTTCTTTTGTTTTGGATCATAGGTAAAATTATTACCAGTAAAGAATCGAGAACGATAAAATGTTGCAAGATTATCAATATTAAGTTGTCGAGCCTTTGCTTTAAGATCATCTTCACTAATTGAAACAATATCCAAGCCATCAACATCAGAAGCATTATTTCGACGTGATTGTTCATATAAAAGCTGATCACGAACAAGCTGTTTAAGATAATAGAGTAAAAGTTCAGAGCTATCTTTTTTGAATGTAAGTTGTCGAGAGAATACCTAAAAAAAGAATAAGTATATATGGTTACAGTATATTATTTTCACAACTGTGATAAGAAAGATGGTATTAAAGTGCTACGCAGTAACAATATACATAATCGTAACAACCACAGTACACCACCTTCATCAATTGTGATTACAATAATCCTTGAATAACAAACTTACTTTTCGCATTTGTCGCATAATTGATGCTTTTTGTGTTTGAATAAAGCATTCAAGCATAATTCGAATTGCTGCATTTACATCTTCTTCAGTAACATATCCACGTAAATGCATCTTTGCATGTGCTTCTGCCATACGAATCATAGCTTCTGCATGTCGAAGAGTAATTGCAACAGATCCAGTAGCCTAAAAAATAACATTATTAACTACCACCACAAACATCCCTAAGACAACTCACTTTTGATTCTTTTCGTAATTCAGAATAAACTGATTCAATTCTTTCAGCGCAACGACCTTCAAGCTTTGGATGAATATGTTCACGTGCATAAATTAAATATTTTCGAAGTAATTGTTGTGGAATAAGTTTTACATTTGTTGTTGGACAGTTCTCTTGAAATACATCAGCATTCCCATCAGCTGTTTCTTCAGCATCTTTGATAGCATTTGGATGCATTTTTGAATGATTTTTTATAACAAAATCAGCTAAATGTTCATCTTCTACTGGATCAACTTGATCACGAATAACACAAAGAATATCAAATCGAGAAAGGATTGGTTCAGTGAGATCAACATTTTCAGCAAAAGTTCGAGAAGAATCATATCGACCACCTATTGGATTTGCTGCTGCAATAACAGTACATCGAGCACGAAGTGATGTAACAATACCAGCTTTTGAGATTGAAATTGATTGTTGTTCCATTGCTTCCTAAAAAATGATGATAGATTATATGTGTAAAGAAGATATTGTAACAACAATGTATCCAAACAGCAGTACATTAATGTAGTATCTACAGCAAAGATATTACGTACTATTGAAGTGGGTTACTATAACGCCAATAAAAAGCTTACATGAATAGAAGTACGATCTTGATCATTCATTTTATCAAATTCATCAATTAAGCATACACCTTTATCGGCTAAAACCATTGCACCAGCTTCAAGAGTCCATTCACGAGTAACTGGATGACGTTGTACATATGCTGTAAGACCAACAGCAGAAGCACCTTGACCAGTTGTTAAGATTGAACGTGGAGCAAGATGACCAACATATCGAAGAAATTGTGATTTTGCAGTACCTGGATCACCACATAATAGAACATTAATATCACCACGAATTGAATGTTTTCCATTAGGAGTTTTAGGTTCACCACGGAACAGTGCAAGTGCAATAGCTTGTTTAACATCTTGATGACCATAAATTGTTGGAGCAATTGAAGCAAAAATTTTTTGTGCAATTTCTGGATCTTTTGATAATTCACGAATTGCTTTGATATCTTCATCAGTTAGTGCATCAGATTCAATTTGATCTTTTGTTCGAATATAATTTGCAAGAATTACTGCTGCAAATACAGGAAAGCCTTGTCGAGAATTGAGTGATGAATCATAATTATTTGTAAAGACACCAGTAACTTCCTAAAAATGTTGTAAGAGTTAAAAATACTGTTACAGCTCCAGAAACTTACAATTTCATCCCCAGGTTTACAAGCATCACATAAATCACCAGTAAGAATAATATCCTTGGAACGAGGTAGTCGACCAGCTTCAACAAGATTTGGAGATTCTTGAATTGTAATTCGTTGATAATTTTGATATACTGTTTCTTCAACATTTAGTTCAAATGGACCACGAGATTGACATGATGCACATGATGATGGTTTTACTTCATCTTCCGAACCTTGTGTGATTGGACCAATAACATATCCACAAGCAATACAATTGTATTTAACCAAGCTTAGACGAGGAAGAATTCCAGATGTTACAGTAACTACACCACTTGTTGTAATAAGCATATTAAGATGAATATGTCGAAGCATTCGAATTTCTTCATATGTTGGAAGGCCAGCGATACGAGCATGAATTGTTGCACAAATTCGTTTATAATGTGGATACATAAGCGAGACAACTTCTGTAGCAGCAATATCAAAAAGTTCAATAACTTCTAGTGGAGCTTCAGGTAAAAAGAATGAAATAGCTGGTTCACCAGCATTATCAGCTAAATCTTCATAATCAATAATAAGAGATTCACGATTCTCAGATGCCATTTGTTGAATTTGAATCACATATTTTGATTTATCAGTTTTTGGATCTTTGAAGTTTTTGAGGAAACGTTTAAATCGACGAACAATTTCCCGAGCAACAGCTTCATCATTAACATGATCACGAACAGAACGGCCACGCATATTATCCAGAATATCAACGGGTACATCTTCTTCCATTTCTTCTTCCTCTTGAATAATTTCAGGACGTTTACGAAGGCGTTGTCGACGACGTCGATGATCATCAGATTGTGATTGAGATGCATCTCCAGCATCGTAGAAGAGCTGAAAAAGAGAGAGGAATTAATGAAGATATTTAGAGAATTATTGTACAAGACAAGGATCATATCTTATCAAACAAGCATTTAGCACTGTTGTCGGTTTATCGGCTGTATGGATCGACAAAACCGTAAACTGGTATGTAAGAGAGGAAAGAAACTACAGTGTTCCACAAAACCACATAAAATTGGTTATATCTATGGGCTTGCTATTTTTACTATCTTTTTTCAAATAATAGTAACACAAATGGAGTACAATTAAAAGATATCTTTTGCTGTTTGTGGAGCATACCGGCCAACAGACCGAAAAGTTATAACCGCAAGGCAACACTGGCTTTTAAGATAGAGGACAAAGCCATTACACAAAGATACTGTAAAGAAGCTTACATGTCGATCTCCAAAGTTAACAGCATCTCGCTCTTCCATTTCTAATTCAGCAGCCCGTCGAGCACCAAACGACATTTCTGATGCAACTTCATCATCATCAATACCAGATTGTGATAAAACATCGAGCTCAGGTTGTGGACGATAATCTCTAAAATAGCATACAACTATTAGCATTATATCCAAGCAAAGGATAAGCACATACCTTTCCATATCATCACCAAAAAGATCTTCCCCGGCTTCATCATCTTCATCCAGATCATCACGCTCATCACCAAATAGCTCAGCAATTACTTCATCTCGAACAGGATCATCATATCCACCATTAACAACCGAAGAAGTTTGTGTACCGGGAATTGAACCAGCAACGGATGAAGCATCATCATCTAGCACAGCAGCACGTTGACGACGGCCTAAAAGAAAAGACGATATATTTATAGATGTAACAGAAAAGCTAATGCTGCTGCTTTTATTAGACAAAATAGTTAAACAAAACAATCTAATAGCTTTTGTTTAACTAAAGCAGCCAAAAAAACCTAATAAGTCCAAAAAATCTTACCTCCACGACGTGATGAATTTTGTGACATAATTAGTAGAGATTAGTACTAAAAAACAACAAGATTAAAGCATTAAAATATTAATTATAATAAAAAATGGTTAAAAATATAAACGTCAAACACAAAAAAATCAAGGAGAAAAAAAACATTGAGGAAGAAAAAACGCGCGAGCATTTCCCGCTTTTTTTGTTGCTGCTTTTTTTCAAAAAAATTTGTTGGCTCAAATATGGCTTTGGAACACATTTTGCCAAAAATGAAGGGAAGTTTAAAAAATGCAACAAATTTTTTTTAGCAACAACACAAACATCAACGATTAATTGCCAACAATTATTAAGGGTATTTTTTGCAAACTTTTTATTCTGTATTTGAAGTAATACTTGTATAATTTTGTGTGTAAAGAAGGTGTTTAACTAAAAAGTATAATATCGTTGGATTTTTACTAGAAACTTTCACTGGAAGAACAACTTTTAGATTTTTAGATCTGTGGCGCGGTCGACAGAATGGAACAAAAAATGTTCCATTTCCCATTTTTCCTTGTTTTCGAGGCGAGACCTTTACCTAGAACAATGGAAAAGTTTTTTACAAATGCCCGGAGAGAACAAAAAATGGGAAATGGAAAATGGAACATTTTTTGTTCCATTCTGTCGACCGCGCCACTGCAATCTCGTTGGAATTGTTTAAAGTTAACGTCAAGTTATACGATAATATATAGAACTTTTGTTGCTCAATTATTTATTAAATATATTTCTAAGCCAATTGTCATTTTGTTCATAATAATACATAATCTATCATCCTGCTACTACCGTAACCCTACAACTGATATAAGTAGTCATCATAGAGTTATTAGAGGATTTTTGCTTATTTAGCAAGCTAAACTGCAAAAAATGGATTATAATTTGTTGTAACAAAAATTTATAAAACATCAAAAAAGATAAAATTCAAAAAACAAATAACATAAAAAGCTAATCTTCAATAAAAAAGAAAAGCAATCAACTTTGGCTAAAATTAAAAAAAATTTCCAATAAATTATTTTTAGAAATTTGATCCATTCCAGGAAAATAAATACAAGGTGGTCTATAATCACGATATTTATCAGCAATAATTTCATTAATAACAGCTTGAAGACGAATTTTGTATGCTTCAGAAAGTGGATCACAAAATAATAGATCGAGAAATTTATTCTTATTTTTCTAAAATACAAATGAAAATTACTTAATAATATATAATCAAAAACTATAACATACCTTAATAATGTGATCATAAAACATAATAATATCAAAGCTTTCTGTAACACCATACACTTCTAAGTCCATATGATTTAAGAAGTGAGGAATTTTTACCAATTTTTGAACAGTTTCAGATGTAATAATATTTGATGAATCAACTTTATTAAGCCAGCTAAAACGAGAAAATGAAACATTCACAAGGTTTAATAAAAAATTACAATCTAAAATATTTTACATAAGGAAAAGCTTCAATTATATTTTCCAAAGGTGTAATAGATCCATCACCATTTTTAACAGTAACATAAAAAAGTTTAATTGTTTCACATTCTTTTGAGGAAGCAAGAAACATCAAATCATTGAAAGAAATATTTTGATTCCAAAGAGTTAATTCTTTAATATCACTTTGATAAATTTTTGAAACAACAGGTGAAAGAGAATTTTGATTAAAAGTTGAATTTTCAATTTCAAGTGAACCAGTAACCCATTTTTTGCTTGCGGCTTTGTATAAATTAACTCGTTCAAAGAGAGGACACCATTGGTAATATTTAATCTTTAAGCATGGAGCAATAAGAATAGGATTTTTGATGAAGAAATATTTGCAGCTTTGAGCCATCTTTTCATACGTTTTTGGATTTGAAGGATTCTTGGATATGTAATAAATAATAGATTCAGGGATTGACCATGGTTGATTTTGATGATATGTTGAAAGAAATATATCATGTTTAGTTTGGGACATCATAAAAGCTTCTTCCATCAAAATAGTTAAACAGAAAAACCTGCACCCATCACTGTTATTATACAAACTATTGAAATCTAAAATATCAAAATTATTTAAAAGCAAAATTTTTAGAAGACTTAATTCAAACTTAGCGGAGAAAACTAAAGGGGTTAATATAAAGTATAAGATAAAAATAGAAAACTGTTAGTTCCAAAGAAATTAATGAACAACAAAAATTTTTTTGCCTGTAAGCAAATATGTGTTAGGTGTGAAAAAAACTTGCAATTTATTTGCAATATTTTGCAACTATTTCTTTCAAATTGTTGCTATTTAAGAGAAAATTTATTTAATCTATAAAAAATAGGTCATTAAAGCATTAAAAGTGTCAAAAAATACCTTTAAAATTACATCAATTTTTGTTTCAATAACTCTTATATTTATTTCTGAATCCACAACGATTCCATTCGACACGCTTTATAATATTATTTTGTAGTGTTCATAATGTTTTATAATTTTATTGAATAAAAATCTTTTTTATCACTTGAAAATGAATTTTTAATTGCATTCTGTATTAGATACAGCAACACCATTATACAACCACTCTGGACCACTTGTACATGTAAAGTTTGTGGACTATTTGCCATAGGCATCATTCCATTTGTTTAAGAAATCTAAAAATTTTAATTATTATTTTACCTTTGAACATCAAATGTTTTTGTAGCATACTGGTATTATGGTGCCAATATTACAAGTCACTTCAATTGAATAAGTACAAGCTGCATCAGCTACAGGAGTACCAGCATTTACATTATTGCCAGCTGGGAATACTCCACAGAATCGTTGACAAAATGCATCACAATGAAGAGTGCAGCAGCATTGGCAGTATCCATATTGAACTAAAATTTTGTTATAAATATTTTTTAATACAGGGTGTACAAACGGAATTGCCCCTTATGTCTTGCTAGAGAACGAAAGAGATGCACTCACTTCAAGCGTTTAATCACCCGGCCGGTCATTTAGTCACCCGGGCTACTCCAGCATCCAAAGATAACATTGAACTTACAATGATTGAAAATAATGGATTTGAGCATGTTGCAATAACCGTATAAACACAATTGGCATCTACTGTTGGCGCTGATACAACAACTCCAGGTCCAGTCGGTGTTGTTGGACATGAATTCGGAAGACGTGGAACTGATAAAAAAATAATGTCAAAAAATTCTTTTTAACAAAAATACTTACTTGTTGTTGTGGTAGTCGTTGTTGGTGTAGTTGTTGTAAATGCTTCTGTTGAAATAGTAATTCCTGGTCCAGGATCAATTACAGGACTTGGAAGACAGCCATTACAAAAATTAGATATAAAATTAAAAAATAAAAATAATATAAAATTTAAATATTTCATTTTAATCAATAGAATATTCTCAAAAAAAATTTACTTAAGTATTTTTAAACAACTGTTGTTAACAACAACAAATTACAGACATTTTTTACCTCTCTTTTCTGTTTTGTTACGTGACATCAAAAAAAAGAATGTTTTTTGGTGTTCAAGGTGAGAAACTTTTATTTCATTACTATCAATCACGCATTGATTGTGTGTGTTTTCTTTTTTTCTGGCCTAATTTTTAAACACGTTAAAAAATCTCCCAAATTTAATCTAAACAAGGTCGAACTATGTCTCTGTTTTGGTTGGGTTTAATTTATTATTTATTTGTTTAATTGCGTTTTAAAAAATGAATTTTTTTTCTATTATTTTTCTATCTTTTTTTTGTTAATAATTAGTTTTTGTCTCATTTTTAAACAAAAAATTTTTATTTTTTTATTTAAAAATTTTGTAAAAAAAATTTAAATTTAAAAAATTGATGGAAAAAAACTTTTTTGAAACACTTTCATCATGAATTTCTTTCCCAAATAGTGCTAGGTTAAAGCGGAAAGGTGTGTCTCCTCTGAAATGAATTTCAAGCATTTGTGCTCCCCCGCTCCATACCCAATCTTTCCTTACCTTGAATACATTTCATAAAAATTCTTTTAGATTTTTACATTATTGATTTGTCATTTTTTGTATTAACTTTTTAGTCTCACTTTTGTTTTCATTTTCTTTCATTGCTCTTGCTGATAACCCTTTTTTCAATCAAAAAAAATTTCGATGTGCTTTTAGAAAATTAAAAGAAAAAAAACCATGAAATTCAAATTAAATGTTTTTGCTGTTTGTTTAACTTTTTTTATTTTTTTAAAAATAACAATTTATTCAGTTTTTCATGAATAAAAATAAATGATTAATAATAATTTGTGATAGGTCTATAAAATTACAAATAAAATGGAAATTGTGGCCATAATGTAAGAGTAACTTTTAACAATGATCCTTTAAAAGAGAAGAAGAATACTCGTGATTCAGGGTATGTACTTTGATTAGTAGACGTTTCCCCGAAAACCATTTCCCCGAAAAAGTCATTTCCCCGAAAAAGACTTTTCCCCGAAATGGAAAAAGTGAATATACAAGGTAGATTTAGGTGACAATTACACTAATTGGGGTGACACCTACACTAAATTAGGTATGAATTCGGCCTTTTCAATGCGCCTAAGGCCTGAGGGCCTAAGTCCTAAGACCTAAGACTAAGCCTAACGCTCGGCCTTCGGCCTCGCGAGCCCATCCTAAGCTTACCTAAGAAATATACAGGGCTGACGTAGGGTAATTTTCATAAATATCGGCTTAATATCCACTTTTTGAATAATTTCGGGGAAACGTCTTTTTCGGGGAAATGTCTTTTTCGGGGAAACGTCTTTCGGGGATATGTCTTTCGGGGAAACGTCTTTCGGGGAAATGGTTTTCGGGGAAACGTCTGAATACCATATACTTTTTATATTGACAGTTTACTTGTAGTAGCAGCAACAGCGGCTGCCCTATTTTTAATAACGTTTTTGTATCTTGAAAAAAATTGTTGTGACAACTGCTGCCTTAAAAAAGCTATTTTCTGAAAGCCTCCAAAAAGCAACTGATTGACCTTTTCTCTCTCTTTTAAATGACTCATTTTCTTGCTGAAAAGGTTAAACTAAAAACATTGCATGACTTTTTGCAAGACATAAAAGCAGAGTTTAAGATCAACAAAAACAGTTGTTTCAGTTTGAAGAAAAAGTGTATTTTGTTTATCACATTTTTTGGAGGGTTAGATTGAGTCATTTTTTCATTTGGCTGGCAACTTTTTGTTTATCTTTTGTCGACTTTTGATCTTGCAATTTAAGCTATAAAGCTCCGCCTGGTGATAAATTCTTTTGACATAAAGACTTTATAAATTTTTTTTTACATTTTTTTGAAAGGAAAAAAAGATGAAGATAATTCTGATATTTGTCTTTTGTCTTTTAACAGTAAATTGTCAAGGTAAGTTTATTTGGATTGCTCAACAATTCTTTTAAGAAAAAACATTAGTGATGAAATAGGTGCCTAGAAACTCTGCTACAAATCAACTTTTTTCAGACCATATTCGTGCTCGTCGTGGAATAGCTGAAGTAACAGAAAAAGGAAATGAAGTTGTATCACGGCTAACTGAAATTAATTCATATTTCAAGGAAACAAAATTTACACAATATGCTGGAAAAATTTTGGAGTCTGCTGGTATTGTTGGCGGTGTAATTGGGACAGTTTTGAGTTTCGTCACTGAAGAAGAAGAAGATACAAGACTTGTAAGCATACAAAAAAGTTAACTAAGAAGCTGATATTCGATTCCGTTTCTTCAGGATGAAATCATTGAAAAAGTTGATAAGCTTACGGAACAGATGCATGCTGGTTTTGAAAGCCTTAAAAGTGATATCAATAAAGCAAAAAATGAAATCATTGCTTTTATGGAAAAAGCAAATTTTAGAAGCGTGAGTTTTTGTTTTCATTGTTTTAAATACAGTAAAAAAGTCGAAAAAATTAAAAACAAAATTTTGTTTTTTTTATTTTGATCAACAAAAAATGTCTAAATTTCGATTTCGGCTTCCTTAATTTTGATATCCCGTAATTCTAACATTCAAATCCTTTATAGAATATTTTACTTCCTGTTGAAGATTTAACTGATCACATTTATCAATATTTAAAGCGTCCAAATCATGCTAATAAAGAATCCCTCAAAACACTTTGCCAACAGAAAACTCCTAAATCACTTTTGAATGTAAGCTTCTTTCTTCAAAGTACTTAATTGTCATCAATATTTAACTGATAAAAATGAATTTTAAGAATATGAAAACGATTATCTTTGATGGTGGAGTTACTGAACAGCTAGTTGCACAAGATTACATTGATGCTTCATTTGATCATCTGCAAAATTTATATCGATCTATGATTATGCAAATTGTAAGTTCTTTCCATTAAATTTGGAGCCACGTTTAAAACTGCGGCGTTTTTGATCGTCGTTTTTGCACCAAAAATGCCAGAAATCTAGAAATTTTGGAATACGGTAGCTTTAAAAATTCCGTTTCACAAAAAAAACAATTTTTCCAAAAAATCTGCTCATTCTTTTTTTTAATTTTTACGTAAAAGCCTTTTTTTAGCTCGTTTCTCATCCAATTTGTGAAGGCCTTCTTTATGGAAGTGCTTCTGGAAGTGAACTTGAAGCTCGAAATAAACCCATCCGAGAAACGGTAAAAAATATTGAAGAAAGATTTGTTGGTGAAAATAATGGCCGAAAGGTAATCTCAATGTATTGTTAAATATAAATTAACATTGATAATTATAGCAATATTTTTGGAGCAATGATATTATTCAACGTTTAATCAAAAAACATATTGATTCATCAAGTGATAAAAAAGATGCCGGCGCAACACTTTTTGGAGATCTTGCTAGAAGATATTCCGAGACGTAAGGAGTTTTTTTGTTTCATTGATTGGATGTCAAAGGTTATGAAAGCTTTTAGTGGATACAAATTTGCTGTTGGAGTTTTTGCTGGTACAGAAGAAATTCATTTTGGCGGAAATACAATTTTTGTTAATAATTATAATGGTATGAGTGCATTTGTTATGACTACAGAAGGTGCACCAGGCTATAATCGATGCCTCCCTGAACATAAAACAAATTATTTGCCACAGCTAATTGAATACTTTTTTGAAATATGCCCCAAGATTCCAGCTGCTGCTGTTTGGAAACCAGATGATGATGTTCACGTTTGGACTTATAAGAATGAAGCAAAAAGTGTCTTTCATTATCGGATTTGGGGAAGTAAGTAAAAATTAACGTTGAAATAGTGCAACTAAAAGAATTTATCGTTTTTGCAGATGTTGGTATTCTTATTGCAAATCAAGCTGTAGGCTAAGCTGTCTGTATTGAAAGTGGAACTACCGTAATCATAGATAAAACATTTGTTTGTTTTTCTTTCACAAAAAACTTTTATTGATAAAAATAAACAGAGAAATGGGAAATACAATGAATAGGAGATTGATGGGAAAAAAAACATTGTACAGCACAGACAAAACTTTTGTTCATCACTGTATAAAAACTTAAAAAGACTTTTGTAACAAGAAAAACAGAAGTTGAATTGTAAAAAAAACTATTGCTGATTAGAAAGTTTAAACAATTCTTCACGTGAAAAACGATCACTGTCAGGGAAATCAAAATATGGCGGCTTATAGTTACGATTTCGTGCCGCTAGAATAACATCAACAACTGTTTGCAATCGAATTTTGTATTCTTCAGAAATTTGATCACAAAATGTTAAACAAATTCTTGTCTTTTTATTTTTCTAAAACTTAGTGTTCATTAAAACAAACTCTGTGAAAACATACAATAATAAATCTATAAAAATCATTGATATCAATAACTTCAGGTATATCAAACAAAGAAAAATGAGTAAGACTTAAAAAATATGGAATTTCCAGCAACTTTTGAAGCGTATTTGACGTGATAAAAGTAGAATCAAAAACACTGCTAAAAAAGAGAGTTATCAGAGAAAGACACATAAAAATGTAGCTTACCAACAAAACCTTTTAATATTTTTAAATGGTTCAAAGAGATGTTCTAATGTAACAACTGTTCCACCGTTATCAAACAAAACAGAGCCACTCAACCCGATTTGTTCACAAGCTGATCCAAGAAATATGAGATCATTAAAAGCAATATTTTGTTTCAAAATGACCACTTTTTTAGCATCACATTGATGGATTTTTGAAATAGCTGGAGTATATTGTGCAGTTGGAGTATCACTTTTAACATAAATTTCGTTAGTAATCCATGTTTTGCTAAAAATATTTTTCAAATATGTACTTTTCCCCTCATAAGATTTTCAAATATTCCATTCATTAGCTTTGTAACGAAGACAAAGCTTTGTTACAATAATTATACAGTGCTCCACATATGTATACGACACCTCTAAAAAGTGCTGAATTTTCGTCATTTTTGGGTTTTTTTTAAAATCCTTTGGGGTACTGATAGTAAAATCAGTTTACTTGTTGACCTATTTCAGCGTTTTAGAAAATTTCGATTTTCGGTGGTTTCGCAGCGAAAATACTAAAATGGCCTAAAATCGAAATTTCGAGATACGGTAGGTAGAAATGTGAAATTCGGCAGAATGATAGCTCCAGATGTATAGAATCACTCCACCAAATTTCAGAATTTTTGGATAAAGCATTTCCAAAATTCAGCCACTTAAAGTTGTCAAAAATGACAATTTTTTTCGATTTTTATCAATTTTTGCCATTTTTTGACCATTTTTTGTAACTTTGGGTGGCTGAATTTTGGAAATGGCTTATCCAAAAATTCTGAAATTTGGTGGAGTGATTCTATACATCTGGAGCTATCATTCTGCCGAATTTCACATTTCTACCTACCGTATCTCGAAATTTCGATTTTAGGCCATTTTAGTATTTTCGCTGCGAAACCACCGAAAATCGAAATTTTCCAAAACGCTGAAATAGGTCAACAAGTAAACTGATTTTACTATCAGTACCCCAAAGGATTTTAAAAAAAACCCAAAAATGACGAAAATTCAGCACTTTTTAGAGGTGTCGTATACATATGTGGAGCACTGTAGGATTTTTGATGAAGGAATGTTTGCAGGTTTGAATCATTTTTTGGTAACATTTTGGAGTGGAAGGATTCTTGGTAATATAATAAATTATAGAATCAGGAAATGGCCATGCTTGATGACGATGATAGGTAGCATAAAAAGTGGCACATATTGATTGAAGAATATTTTGATGCATTCAACATTTATACCACAGAGGTCAGAAGAATTTTTTTTAAAAAGACAAGCAAAATAAGTGAGTTCAAAATCACAAGTTTTTGTATCTAACAATTTGAGATACAATTGATTACGACAATGCCATTCAATGAACACAAATAAGGTATGTGGATTAAATGCTGTGGACAAGACAACAGCAGGGACAAACATTACAGATGTGCTATTACAGTGTTTGTCCTGGCATTTTTCAGCCAATTTATTGTGGGATGTTCGCACTTATGTTTATCTGAATTTTTAATTTAATTTTTATAGGAGTGATTGACAGAAAAACATTGTTAAGAAAAAAAGTAAACAATTCATTCTAGTTTACAAAAGAAAAAGATTATAGATCACAAAAGCTTTAGCTTAAGCATAACATCGATCTTTCATTTTTCAATAACTCGTGTCCTTGTTATTTTCTGACTCCGCAACAGCCATTCACGTTTATTTCGGTCAGCATCATAAACATCCTTATAATTATTTTAATCAGTAAAACTTTAAACAAGCTTTTGAAATAACAATTAATTAGTATCACTCATGACTCCTTCCAATTTTTTAGAAATTGTTAAAACATCTCTCACGGATTTAAGCAATAATTGCTTCGACTCTGTTGTTTTCTACTGTTACGTTTTATTGGAAACAAAAAACACTTTCACATTGTTTAATTTTACCAATTATTAAAATTTTGTTGTTTTTATTAATTGGATTGACGTAAATGGAGAATATTTTTGTGCATATAAAAAGGGTTCAGGCTTCGGATGAAAATTATCACAAAAGCTTCAACAACAAACAAAAATGAAGCTTTTAATTCTGCTTGCTTTAATTGGTTTGACAGCTGCTGCTGTATTTCAACATCAACTAATTCGAGTTCAAAGCCGAAAAGAACGAATGATGAAAGAAGGTTTGTTTTAGACCCTCTGAGCACTAAAAATTGTTCATAATTTAAGGAACATGGGAAGCCTACAAAAAAGCCAAAAATCTTCATCGAAAAATCCTATCTAAATCATCTGTTTCCCAGCCCATGATCGATTATGACGATGAAGAATATCTTGCAAATATCACTGTTGGAACACCTCCTCAGTCTTTTCTGGTTGTCTTAGATACTGGTTCATCAGATTTTTGGATTCCTGATAGCTCATGCACTGACGAGGATGCATGTAAGCATGCGTTTAATTCAAATGCGTCATCAACATACGTGGCAAATGGTACAACATGGGAAATTGCATATGGCACGGGATCTGCTAGTGGTTTTCTTGGAATAGATACTGTTCGATTTGGAAACGCTGGCGAAGAGGTTCTTACAGTTCCAAAATCTGCTATTGGACAAGCAAGTGTTGTTGCATCATTTTTTGATAACATTCCACCAGATGGAATTCTTGGGCTTGCTTTTCCAACCATCGATGAAGAAAAAGCTGATCCCATTCTTTTCAATGCATATAAACAAGGTTTACTTGATAAGCCTGTCTTTACCGTATACCTTGAAGAAAGAGGCCATGAAGAAAATGTCCCGGCTGGAACTATCACATATGGTGGAATAGATACTGTTCACTGCAGCCCTCAAGTAGATTATGTTGATCTTTCCTCAGAGACATACTATCAGTTTACGATGGATGCAATCTCGATGGGATCAACAAATTTTTCAGATGGTTGGCAAGTTATCTCTGATACTGGTACAACTATGATCATTGGACCACCAGAAATTGTGGATCAGTTGTTCAAAGCTGCTGGAGTAGATGATGATGGAACGATTGATTGCAAAGCGAAATTCGATGATTTAATCCTTACCATCAATGGCAAGCAATATACCGTTGCATCAAAGCAATTAATTCTTGATAATGGTGATGGTACTTGCACGTTTGGCATGCAAGGCTCAGATGATATGGGTGATGTCCAATGGATTCTTGGTGATGCATGGATGCGTTCATATTGTAATGTCTTTGGTTTTAAAGATAATAATATTGGTTTTTCTATGATTATTGCTTAATTATGTTGAATGATTTCTCTTTTTATTTATAATAATAATAAATAATGAATGGCATCAGCTTTGTTTTTTAAACAATGAGTCAGTAATGTTCAATATGTAGACATTTGCCCACCAAAGTAGCTAATATGAAATTATTTATTATAAGAATTTTCTGTATCGATTTCACTACTTCAGAAATTTAGGTCGAGTAGTTGTGCAGTTAATGTTTAACTTGGTAATCCCAGATCCGAATTTATAAGGAGTTGAAAGCTCAAAAGTTATGATTGTTGCTTATTGAATCCAAGGTTCAAACGAATACCATGCTTTGGACATTTCCTCAAGATGTTTTTCAAACATTCATTGTTATTCCGTTAACAGAAAAAATTTCAATAACGATCTCCGGAATAAAGCAAGAAAGGAACTCATAATTCTTGTCTTAAACGACTGCTTCAAACAGATCTCGAACTGATACGGGAATCCAAAAATTGAGATTAACATAAACAAATGCCTTTATTTAACATGCTTTTCTCTTATTTCATTTTTTACTAATAACACTAAAAAAGTATATGACAAGCTTGTGATAATATTTATTAAGCCATTGAATATTTATTAACTATTACAAACAGAAATCATTAAAAACATTTACACTATTTTGCGATAATCTTAGAAAAACCAATAGTATTATCCTTAAATCCAAAGACATTGCAATATGAGCGCAACCATGCATCACCAAGAATCCACATTGAATCATCAGAGCCTGTAATGCCGAAAATGCATTTGTCACCTTCATCATAAATTAACTGCTTTGATTTAATTGTATATTTTTTTCGATTAATAGTAAGTTTTAAATCAGGAAACTTTGCATTACAAGCAATTGTTCCATCATCATTTGCACCAGCAACTTTAGCAAATTGTTTCGCAATTTCTGCAGGTGCATAGATTAAGGTTGTACCAGTATCAGAGATAACTTGCCACCCATCTGAAAACTTTGTTTTTCCCATAGAGACTGCATCCATTTTAAATTGATAATATGTTTCATCCGAAAGATTAACATAATTGACCTTAGGGCTGCAGTGTTGTGTATCCAATCCACCATATGTGATAGTTCCAGCAAGAACATTTTCTTCATGACCCCTTTCTTGAAGGTATACGGTAAAGACAGGTTTATCAAGCAAACCTTGCTTATAAGCATTAAAAAGAACTGGATCAGCTTTTTCTTCGTCAATAGATGGATAAGCAAGACCAAGAATTCCATCAGCTGGATCATTATCCATATCAGATGAAATCATTGTAGCTTGCCCAATAGCAGATTTTGGAACTGTAAGAACCTCTTCGCCAGCATTTCCAAATCGAACAGTATCTTCTCCAAGAAATCCACCAGCATACCCTATGCCGTACATGATAAACCAATCTGTGCCATTTGCAACGTACGTTGACGACACATTTGAATTAAATGCATGTTTACATGCTTCATCGTCAGTACATGAGCTATCAGGAATCCAAAAATCTGATGAACCAGTATCTAAGACAACCAGAAAAGATTGAGGAGGTGTTCCAACAGTGATATTTGCAAGATATTCTTCATCGTCATAATCGATCATGGGCTGGGAAACAGATGATTTAGAGAGAAGACTTCGACGAAGATCTTTGGCTTTTTTGTAGGCTTCCCATGTTCCTTTAAAACGATTTTTTTATTCCCTGTATGTAATGATAAAAAGCAAACCTTCTTTCATCATTCGTTCTTTTCGGCTTTGAACTCGAATTAGTTCATGTTGAAACACAGCTGCAGTTGTTAAGCCAAATAAGGCCAAAAGAATTAAAAGCTTCATTTTTGTTGTTGAAACTTTTGTGATAATTTTTATCAGAAACTTGAACCCTTTTTATACGTGCAAAAATATTCTGCATTTACGTCAATCCAATTAATAGAAACAATGAAAAATTAATTAATTGGTAAAATTAAACAATGCAAATATGTTTTTGTATGTTGCTTCAATAAATATGGAACAATTGAAAACAACAGCCATGATGAGAACCAATTACTGGCAGAATCTATCATTGGAGCTGGTAGTTGGATCTAACAATTATTAATTATAATTTTTATTATTGTGCTATCTAAACTAATTATAATTGCCAAAAAGCAAGCTTCAAAACCTTTGTTACTATTTTTAACATTTGCGTTAGCATTTATTTGTCTTTTTAAATGATTTGCAGCCATGTTTTAAAAATTTTTATATAAAACCGGAAATCAAATTTTTTGTCAAAAATTTATTTACAGTAAAACCATGCTTTTATAAAAAGCTAACAAAAACAAAATTTCTTAAAAAAATAAGGATTCAACAGTGCAAATATTAAACATTGTTTTGACGATAAACAAATTGTTGCATCCCAATATATTCAATACATGGTACCTTGTAAACATGATTCTTTGTTGCAAGAATTTCGTTGATAACTTTTTGAAGACAAGATTTGTAAGCTTCAGAGATTAGAGGGCAAAAAGTGAGACCAAAATTTGTTTTTTTATTTTTCTAAAAAACAAAGATTATGGCGGATGATAGTGAAAAACCTTACCTTTAAATAATCATACAATTTGAGAATATCGAAAGTTTCTGGGATTCCTGATAAGGAGAAAATATCAAGATTTGAAAAATGTGGAATTTTAAATAATTTTTCAACAGTTTTTGATGTAACAGTATTTGCAGCATCATCACTAAAATCGCTAAAATAAAAGAAAACTTAGTATTAAAAAAATCTAAATCTAAAATAAAGTTAACTTTTGGGATGACTTCAAACATCATGTATTTCAAAACAAAAAATAATAACTTACTATGTAAACCATTTAACATTGAATAAAATTTGTGAATGAAAAGGTCACAGGATGGACAAACTATCATAAAGAAATATGTGCAGTAACAGCTTTTCTTTGGGTAGTCAGTCTCTCTATCCCCATTTCTGTAATATCGGGATTTGTTAAAAACGGGATTTGTTAAAAAAAATAGAGGGATTTAATTTCAAACTTGTTACCAAACCAGTAAAATTTCTTTTGAATTGCTATTAGTAACACTAGTTTAATTGTTCTTTTTATATGAAAGCAACATAGATGTTTCAAATTTCACTTTTGTGTATTTCGGTAATACACTAATAACTAATATAAATACATTATTAAGGTTATTGAAGATTAAAGAACAAAAATTGTTTAAGTAGTGTTATCGACAGTTACTGTGACATTTATTAGAACTTGTATGAAGTTTATGTTGCTAATATAATGTACACAGTGAGTTATTTATCGACCTGGATTTCGTGATCAAGATGGTTACGCGATCTGGATGTAACATATATAAACAAATTCCGTTTAAAATTATTTATTAAATACCACATAAATCGAAAATGAATTTTTCGAAAAACAATAGTCTTTGAGAAAAATGAAGAAACTTCATTTTTGAATATTATTCAAACGATAACATTGATATTGATTAATTCCAGGAAAATATCCTCCAGTCGAAAATGCCAGAGGAAAAACCAAACGCAGAAACTTATGGAATGACCTGATATTTTGGTAGCACATAACCAAATTTTTAATATCACTTTGATAGATTTTTGAAATGTTAAAAAGAAATGGTCCGTATAAATTAGAATTATTAATACTCAGTTGTCCAGTAATCCAAAATTGTAGTGTTGTTTAAATTAATGATTTTGTCATTACAAAATAAAGCATTCCATCCATATTCACCATAAATAGCAAGCGAGTGAGAAATAACTAGAAGAGAATTTTTGATGAAAAAATATTTGCAACTTTGAATCATTTTTTCATAACTTTTTGATGACAAAGGACTTTTGGTAATGTAATATACTAGAGAATTTGGGAATGACCATTTCTGATAAGGTTGATATGTAGCATAGAAAAAGGCTTTTTCAAAAAGTGATATAGTACGGTCAACTGAATTCATTGATTTATACTGACGAGTTCCCGCTGGAAGCTGATTCTTATAAAGTGAACTGTTACGTCAAATAAAACTTTATTTATTGTGGTTGAGAAAACTGATGTGGTCAAAGTAACTTTTTCTTATTTTTGCAATAACAATGACACCCTTCAAAAAATCTCAAGTAGTCCGAGTTTTGCTCTTTTGTTCAGATGTACTCATTTTTTGCTTTTCTATAATTGCAAAAACAGAAAAATACTCATTAATGCTTTAAAATCACTACTTTGGACATCACATTAGTGACAAAAAATCAGAGAAAGAAAATTTATAGACTAAGAATTGATTTTTTGAATTCTGCAAAAAAATTTTTAAACAACTTTTAGGATAAATTTTATTAAAACACAAATTTTTCATTGACAAATTGTTTGTTACTAAAAATGCTTAATCAAAAAAGTTCCCACAATTGTCTACGAGAAGTTTCATCAATACCAAAAAAATAAATATATGGTACTTTGTAATCATGATTCTCTGCTGCAAGGAGTTCATTGACCATAGCTTGAAGACGACTAGTGTATGCCTCAGAGAGATGATCACAAAAGTAAACGCGAAATTCCGTTTTTTTATTTTGCTGAAACAGTGTATTGGTTAACAAAAAATAGCAACAAAATACTTACTTTGGTATAAGCAAAAAAGCTATCGATATCAAAGGCTTCAGGAATGTTCGTTAAAACAAATTTATCAAGATTCATAAAATTTGTAAATTTTAATATTTCTTTAACAGTTTTTGATGTAATAATGTTTGTATTGTTATCGCTAATATTACTGAAAAACGTATTTTATATATTTCTTAAACTAAAAACGAGCTTACTAGTGGAAACTTTCAACATTCGGGAAAGCATGAAATAGTTCTTCCAATGCTACCGCAGAGTCATTTTCATTAATCACAGCAAGCTTACCCAAAAAAATTTCTTTGCATTTTAATGCATAGAGTTCTAAAACATTCAAAGGAATTGTTTGTTGCCCAATACCTAATATTTTAACATCACATTGATAAATTTTTGAAATAATAAATTTTAATTTCTTTTGTTCAGTCAATTCATTATTATCAAAATACAATTTATCAGTAACCCATATTTTAGATGTAGCATTTCTTAAACATACAAGATTTCCATCAAGCCATGTTTTCCATTGGTTATCGACATATTTAACAGATAAACAAGAAACAAGAAGAAGCGAATTTTTGATAAAGAAATATTTGCATGTCTTGATCATTTTTTCATAGACTTTTGCAGATGAAGGCTGTTTAGCCATATGATATATGATTGAATCAGGTATAGGCCATGCTTGATGGCGGTTACATGTTGCATAAAAAGTAACACTTGTAGATGGACTTGCCATTGAATTTTCACTTATTAAATTCAATAAACAAATTTTAGAGCCCAAATATTGTGTTTCATTAAAAGTGATGAGAAAAAAGAGGTTTATGGGAAAAATCCTAAAGTGCAAAATAATTTAGTTTTGTAGCAAGAACGTTTTTATACTTCCCGTATGTTTTTAAGTCAACAAAAATGCATGTATGTCTCTTTGTCTTAGACTTAGTCTTCGTTATATTAACAGTTGTGAGTGTCCTTTTATTTTGCTGGAAACGCAAAAAATAAAAATGCAACAATTATTTAAAAAAACCTTCATGGTAGAACTAACAAGGAGCAACAACAACAACACAGAAAATTTTCAAAACAGATTTATTATTTCATTTTTGTTTCAATTTTCAAAATAAAGTTCCCATAATTTATTATAAGAAGATGGATCCATGCCATGAGAATTAATATACGGCGTCAGATAGTCATGGTTAGCAGTTGCAAGAATTTCATTTACGATTGCTTGTAAGCGAGCTTTGTATGCATCAGTAATTTCGCCGCTAAACGAAAGGCGAATTCTTGTTTTCTTGTTTCTCTGGAAAAAGTGATTTTGTTTAAAAGAAAATGACTGCGATGAAACTTGCTTTAATGTAATCAAAAAAGGTATCAATGTCAAAGACTTCTGGGATGAAAGTTAAAGAAAAACGATCAAGTTTTGAAAAGTGAGGAATCTTCAACAGTTCTTGAACTGTATTCGATGTAATTACATTTGAAGTAAGGTGACTGAAACAGTATAATAAAGAATAAATAAACCTTATTTCTAACAGTAATACCTATAAAAAACTCACTAATCAAAATCTTTAAGATTAGGAAAAGCTTCAACAATCTTTTCCAACGCAACTGCATCACTATTTTCATCAGTTGGAGCAATACTAGCAAGCCATAAAACGTCACATTTTGATGCAAGAAAAACAAGGTCATTGAAAGAGATATGATGATTTAGACGAAGTAATTTTTTTACATCGCTTTGATAGATTTTTGGGATAATTGAAGAAATATAATTTTGAGGAATTATTTTTTCCATATCATTGAAAAATTTAAATGTAGGCCAAATTTTGCTTGAGAGTTTATTGAATTCAACGGGTTTGCGGTTAAAGTATGTTCGCCATTGACTGCCTTCGAATTTAAAAGATAAATGTTCAACAACAAGAATTGGATTTTTGATGAAAAAATGCTTGCAGCTTTGAATCATCTTTTCATAGGTTGTTGAAGAGGAAGGATATTTAGTCATATGATGTATTACAGAATCCGGTAATGATCATATTTGTCGATGATATGTTGATGAAAAAGTAGCACGCAGAATAGCCATTCGATTTTGAACTTGCAAGGGAGATGTTATCAAATTTGTTGAATTCATCTTTAAATTTTTTTTTTCAAAATAAAAGTCTTAATAATAAATAGCAAAACTTTCTATTTCAATAGTATTGCACTAACACAAAAGAAAAGGGATACACAAAAAACTGAAAATATTTTATTACCTAAAATATTTAATCAATTTTTGAAGTGTTTTTTATTTGCATTTATCTGATAATACATGAACATACATACAAGTGTATGCATATGCATTTTTTCCACTCCACAAAAATGAACATCTTCTGCTTTTCATTGTTGCAAAGCAAGTAAGGTATTTTATTTGAATAAAACTGCTGCAGCAAGAAAAAGAAAAAAGAGGAGCACAAACAAATTATTTTGTCAACTTTTCCTGATAACAAAATTTTGTTCATTTTTGATAAAAAAAATGAAGTAGCGACAGAGAGAAAGAAATTCGATGTTGAGAGCCATAGATAAAAAATAGATTCAAATTCTTTAATGTTATTAACATTTATGATTTGCCGAGGTTTTTGTGACCGCAAACCACGACTTTTTTAACATCTGATTGTCTAGATGAATCATGGAAAAGAGAAGCAATCGCTCTTTTTTACCTCTCTCTTTTGCTTTTTCTCCTTATAATCTTTTTACAAATGTTGGCGTTGGCCGACCTGCTTATGTAAAAGAAAATAATGCACCAAATCACCTGCTGAAACCCGCAATAGGAGTGTTTAAAGTTTTAAGATTCACGTGCCTTTTTTTCTGTTACTCTTATTAAAATCTCAATTTTATAGAAAGTTTTGCAAATCAAATTATTTTTGTTAATTAAAAGATGGGTACATCGTGTTCAAAAAAATCTTTGAAAAAAAGTAATAACAGAGATTTTGTCGTTCCTTCAAAGCGTGATATTTTTCTTTCTACATATCACCATCATCAGCCATGGTCATTACCTGGTTCAATAATATATTACATTACCAAGAATCCAGCAACTCCTAAGGGGTACATAAAAGTGATCCAAAGTTGCAAATATTTTTTCATCCACAACCCTCTTCTTATTGTTCAACATTTGTATTCAAAATATGTACATAGTAAATGGGATATTTCAATTAATCAAAAGAAAATTGATTTTAATAACCTTTCTTCAAAAATTTGGATCATCGATGACATCTTTATTCTTAATTGCAATTCACTTGGATCTCTATCTTCAATAACAACCAAGATTTATAAATTTCCTAAAAAATTTGAACTTTTGCATCAAAATGTTCCTTTTAATGATTTATTGCTTTGTGCTTCAAAATGTGAATATGTTCGATTAACTGGTGTTACAGTAATGAATGAAAATGGTTCTATCGTAACATTGGAAAAACTTTTTGAATCATTTATAAATGTTAAGAATTTTATTTTGTGAGTTATTCGTGTGTATTTTTTAAAAACAATAATTTTCAGTGAACTTTGTGGTACTGCTTCGACTGTTATTACATCCACAACTGTTCAAAAATTATTAAAAATTCCTCAGTTTTTAAGTTTAAACGGACTTGTTTTATCCCGATTACCTGAAAATTTTGATATTGAACTTTTTTATTGTTATATAAAGGTAATTATTTTAAGAAAATATCTTTTTATTGTAAAAAAAAATTTTAAGGACAACAAAAAAACAGCAATATTTTTGTCTTTTTGTAATCAAATTTCTGAAGAGTATAAAGCTCAATTACAAATGATCGTCAATGAAATTGTTGCGGATGAAAGACGTGAATACAAAGCCCCTGCTATAATGTTTACAGGGAGCAATCAAATCTCTGAAGAAAAATTGTGGAAGCTTTATGCACGTGAATGCAAATATTATCCAAAGTAAAATTTGATTATTTTTTTTGTTTTATAATTAAACTTTTGGTTTTTTAAAATTGAATTTAGACAAAATTGACGGAAAAAAATTTTTTTCATACGCAGCAACAGAACAAAAACAAGCATTATTTCAGCGAACTATTAATCTTTAAAATAAAGATGATATAACTTGCTATAAGAGTCTCTATCCATATATGAAAAAAAGATATGTGGTACTTTGTAGTCATGATTTTCTGCTTGAACAATTTCGTCGAGAATTGCTTGAAGGCAACTTCTGTATTCATGAGAAACACGATAAGTAAAATGAAGCCCAATTTTTGTTTTCTTATTTTTCTAAAATATTAATAAAAATTGCTTGTTTCAGTTTAAAAAAAAACCTAACCCTAACATAGTCATAGAAGCAAACAATATCAAAAGCTTCCGGAATTCCAGCCAGAAAAAATTTATCAAGATTCAGAAAATGTGGGATTATAAGTAATTCTTTTACAGTACCTTTTGTAATAACACCAGGAGCTGTTTTGTCCAGATTGCTAAAAACAAATCAACTCAAAAATAACATTTTTGATGAAAAAAAACTTACTAACTAAAATCCTTCACATTTGGAAGAGATTCAATGATTTTTTCCACCGCAACAGTTACCCCATTTTTGTACATTAAAGTAGTCATGTTCAAATAAATTTTTTCACAATTGGAAGCAAGTAACATGAAATCATTAAAGAAAATATTTAATCTTTGAAGAGTTAATTTTTTAAAATTATTTGAATAAAGTTTTGGAATATAAAGGGAAAGATAATTTTGTATAGGTTGGGCATCATTATTGATATAAAGTTCATCAGTTAACCAAACTGTATTCAAAAGATTCTTTAATTCTTTTTTCAATAAAATTCTTTCATTAAACCAAGCACTCCACCCGAAATTTCTGTTATCAAGAGATAGCTTTGAAACAACAAGAAAAGGATTTTGGGTGAAAAAATATTTGCATGTTTGAATAACTTTTTCATATCCTTTTGAAGATGATGGATATTTGGTCATATGATATACAATGGAATCCGGCAATGACCAAGTTTGGCGGTGATGGTAGCTTTCAAGAAAATCATTACGTCTAGAGCGAATCATTACTGAAAATTTTTTGTGATTTGAAGAAGTTGTTAAACGATTCGTTAAAACAGTTTTACCAATCTCCAAAAAAATTTATTTAAAGGATTTGAAGAAAAGTTGTTCGTTGAAGAACTTATTGTTCCCTTAATAATGGATTAAAAAATAGTCATATCTGCCAAAAAAGGAGGGGAAGAAAAGAGAGTGCTCAAAAAAGCAAGGAGTAGTTAGTCCTGTTTCTGTAAAATGAAAGCAAACGAAAAACACTTCAAAAAATGATTAAATGCCCTTTTTAACTTAAAAAACTTTATTCATAGTTCCTTCTACAACTGCTGCTATTTTTATTATCCTCAAAACATACTTGGACAACAATTTTTTAGATTTTTTTGGTCATTAAATCAATTGCAGAATATTTGAAAAAAGTCTTTATTACTAAGCTTGAACAACTAATTTAGCACTGATATGAAACCACGTAAACGTGCACGTATGACCTTTTACAATAAAGCTAATTTTCTTAATACGTATTATCGACAAGCATGGTCATTACCAGATTCTGTAATACATCATATGACCAAAAATCCTTCATCTTCAATAGCCTGCGAATATCTGATTCACACCTGCAAGCATTTTTTCATTAAAAACCCAATTCTTGTTGTTAAAACCTTTAAATTTCGAAATACGGAAGGATACGCTTACTTTAACCGACAGCCCGTTGACATGAATAAGCTTTCAAGCAAAATATGGATCACCAAGAAATTTATTAATGAACCTCCAGAAAATTTTTTTTCTTCCTTCATTCCGAGAATCTATCAATGTGATGTAAAAGAATTAAACTTGTTCGACCAAAATGTTTCCTACAATGATCTTATCTTTTTGGGAACAAAATGTGAAAAAATTTGGCTTCAAAGCATTGCTTCATCGGATAAAGACGGTTCATTTGTTACCTTGAAAGAACTTTTTTTTTTTAGAATTTCGGAATAACAGATTTTTGTGATGAGTTTTCTATCATATGATTAACATATTATGTTTTTCGTTTTAATACAAATACATTTTTTTACAAAAAATGTCATCATAATGGCAATTGGAATCATGCAAGAAACAAATTAATCTAATATATGCTAGGTTGTTATTGTATGTAACAATTTATGGTGCAAGTAAGAGCAGCTGACAAAGACTTCAGCAGAATTTTTTTCCAGGGAGGGCACAAACAGTTTCGGAGGGGGCACGTCTTTGACCGCTTTTGGCACGCGTCGGCCAAAGATCAAAAGATTTTTTCGATTTCAGAGGGTGCCCCCTTGCTGACGTCCTTGGCAGCTGACATACACATGTAATCATAAAAAATTGTAAAAGTCTTTGGCTAAGCACCAGATATATCTACAAAAAATCTTTATTATAATTAAACTATAAAACACTACAATAAATAACTTTTACAATAATTAAACAAAAAGTACAAATTCATACATCCGACAAAAAAATAATTAATTACATGCTATAAAATTTAAACATCAAATCACGAGAAGATTCTTCTAAACCAGAAAAACAAATGTACGGCATCTTGTAATCCCGATTTTTATCTGCCAAAATTTCTGTGACAAAATTTTGAAGACGAGCTTCATATGCTTCAGAAATTTGATCCGAAAAGAGACGAATTTTCGTTGTCTTATTTTTCTGAAAAATTGCTTTCAATTTGCGTAATAGTGAATCACTATAAAAAAGTGTACTTTAATGTAATCGAAGAAATCATCCAAATTAAAGCTTTCTGGGATATTTGTTAAATGAAATTGAGTAAGATTAGGGGAATGAATTTTGAACAATTCTTGAACGGTATTGGATGTGACAATCATGGGAGCGGTATTAATATTAAGAAAGCTTAAAAAAAAGATAATTATCTTTTAAAAAACAACAAAACATACTAACGAAAATCTTTGACTTTTGGAAGAACCTCGAAAACCTTCTCCAACTTCACAGGAGTGCCATTTTCATTTACTACAGCACTTCTACTCAAATAAAGTATTTCGTTTTTTGATGTAAAAAATTTGAAATGATCAAAAGAAATTGTTTGATTCCAAACTCCAAATTCTTTTGCATGACATTGATAAGTTTTTGGAATAATGTTTGGTTCAACTACTCCACAATTATGAATAGAAAGTTTATGAGTAATCCATGTTTTAGTCAACTCATTAAGATTAACTCATCAGAAAATCAATCAAATATTTCTTACTTCCAAAACAATGTGCCTCACAGAAGAAAAGTAATTTTTCTGTTGTTTTTCACATAAAAACAAAACAGACAGATATACACACCTTTTTAGTTTTTAAACACAGTGTACTTATTTTGCTTTTTCATTAACATTTGATCGATAACTTTGTGACCTCTTTTCAAGTTGCCACACATACAGGGTGGTCCATTTAAAATGTTATTGTTTTTGCTCGGCAAATGAGTTCTAGAAGGTCCGAGGAGCTCATATAAATTAGTTATGACATACATAAACTCGTGCAACTTTTGCATATAAAATTTTGGCATTGGGGAACAAATGGCGCAAAATTCAAATTTGACTTCGAACCAGCTTAAAATTGACATATATTATGAAAATCTAAACTTTCCTACACACAATAGTCGAAAAATCAACCCTCTAGCTTCAAAAATGACCGAATTGCAGCCAGTAATCCATAATTTGGTTGATAGTTTCTTTAAACTAATTATATATATTTATTCATAAAGAATATTCCCCCATGGCCTAGACCAGGTGGATAGTTATACAATTTAAAAGTACAAAAAGATAAAAATACAATAGAAAACAATAATACCTAACAATTAAGAAGATAAATTATTTTTAGTTTCTTTTTGAAAAGATTTTTGATTTCTTTTATAGAATTGAGCAGCTTCGATATTTTCATCACATTCAACAGGTTTGGTTTCATTTGTAACTGTATTATGCACGAATATTTGTTTATCTTTAATAAAATATTTGATTGAAGCATTTCCTCCACGAGCTTTATAAAGTTGATCTTTCTTCTTGGTAAGTTTCACTTGAATTTTATGAGCAGCAGGAGATTCATAATTGTTCACGAATACTTTCCATTCTTTCAATTTTTCCTTAGATTTAATACAGTCGAACCTCGTTATAATGCGCCTCGTTATAGTGCAAACCTCTCTATAATGCGGTGTTTGTGCGGTCCCTTCAAGCGAATTTAATGTAAATTGACCTCGTTATAATGCAAACCTCTCTATAATGCGGTTTTTTTTGCGGTCCCTTGGACCGCATTATAACGAGGTTCGACTGTATATACTGGAGCATTCTTGAGAACATCATTCTTTTCGTTTTTGGTTTTGAAAGACACTTGAATTGGACGATTTTTTGAAGTAACTTTTTTCCCCATTCTTTTGACTGAAATAACTTTGGCATTTTGGTCAACATTTTGAATAAATTTTTCCATTATTTGAATATCAGTCAAAACAGTTTTCCCATATGGGTGTTATAATTTAGAGTTGGTTGGTTGCCATATCCGTAATATCCATAAGCAACAAGAATAGGATTTTGAACAAAAAAATGTTTGCATGTTTGAATAGCTTTTTCATATCCATTTGCAGATGATGGATATTTGATCATATTATATATGATGGAATCAGGTAACGACCATGTTTGATAACGACGATATGTTGCAAAAAATATTTCACGTTTGGAAAAAATCTTAACATTTGAAGGAGTCGTCGTTGAAGGAAAATTATTGAAAACTGAATTCATTATTGCTAATGTTGTTGTAGCAGTCAATAGGAGAGCAGAATAATAATGAAAGAAACCAGTGCAGACGGATAAAAAAGTTACAAGAATTTTAGGACAAAGGACTATATGTGTACGCTATTGCATGCTTTTTGTTGGATAAAGAAAATGCATATGTCCGTCTATGCGTACATACATTTGTTTTTCCTATTGCTGTTGAGAAACACTTCAAAAATTGATTAAATATTCTTGGACTAATTTATTTAGGAACAAGAAAAGGGTAATAAAAGCAGAAAGGGTCGGTGATCAGTTAGGTAACAATAAAGAATAATAACTTATGTGGCTTTAGCAAAAGCTATTATTCTTTTTCTAGACTCTATCAACCAGTTTTTCATGTACAGTCGAACCTCGTTATAATGCGGTCCAAGGGACCGCAAAAAAACCGCATTATAGAGAGGTTTGCATTATAACGAGGTCAATTTACATTAAATTCGCTTGAAGGGACCGCACAATAACCGCATTATAGAGAGGTTTGCACTATAACGAGGCGCATTATAACGAGGTTCGACTGTAGCTAAAACGAAATCCAAAAATTCTGATTTTTCTTATTTAATTTTAGCAGTTTTTATAGGAATCATCAACATCGACAATGAAAAATCTTGACTCTTTTAATTATAATGATGTACAATCAAAGCGTGCTGCTTTTGTTGCAACATATTATCGTCATCAGACATGGTCATTACCAGATTCTATAATTTATTATATCACCAAAAACCCTTCATCTATAAAATGCTATCAAAAAATTATCCGAAGCTGTAAATATTTCTTTATCAAAAACCCAATTCTTATAGTTTGTAGGCTATTTATGGATATTGAAAATGATAATTTGAAGGTTTCTCTTGATACAAAGGCTGTTAATTTTAAAAATGTTATCTCTAAAATTTGGGTCGATAATGCTTTCTTTTTTTATGGTGATAAATCCAATAAGCATCGAAATTTGCTTGTATCTATAATTCCAAAAATCTATCAAAGTGATGTCAAAGAAATCAGACTTTTGAAACAAAATATTTTTTACAATGACCTTTATTTTCTTGCATCAAATTGTGTTTTACTTTGCTTACTTGGCCTTAATGTAATCACTGATGATGGTTCTGTTGTTTCATTGGAAGAACTTTTCGAACTTTTTGTTAATGTTAAAAAATTCATTTTGTAAGTTTGTATGTACTGTCTTTCAAAAAATAAATAATTTATTTTTCAGTGAGCTTCGTGATTTACCCTCAACTGCTATTACATCAAAAACAGTTCAGAAATTGCTTCAAATTCCACATTTCTCAACCCTTAAAGGGCTCGTCTTATCTCAATTACCAGAAACTTTTGATATTGAACTTTTTTATGATTATATAAAGGTTTTTGGAATATTTTTTAATCGCAAAACTAGTGTTTTTTCTAGGGAAACAAAAACACGCCGATTTATTTGTCTTTTTGTGAAAAAGTTTCTGATGGATTCATATCCCGTCTTCAAATAATAATAAATGAAATTCTTTCTGATGAAAAGCGTGATTACAAGCCACCATACATTGATTTCCCAACCATTGATCAAACTTCTGCAAAAGCATTATGGAAGTTATATGACCGAGAACGCAAACTTTTAGCGCAGTAAAAATTGAAATGTTTTGTACGTATAATATCTTTTCTTTGTTTGGAATAAAATTTTTCGCTTATTTTTTTATAAAAGTATCATTTTTATTTTTGTTACCATGCAAAGAAGATATGTTTTTTTGATATTATTTTGTAGTTGTAGGATTTTTTGTGGCAGAAATTACGTTACGTTTTAACATCTATTAGTTAAATTTATTTATTTTTTTCTTCCTTTTTGCTTTTCTAAGATGATAAATGACAGATGAATGTAATTACCATGTTTGATATCGCACCTATGTTGAAAAGAATATCTTGCGTTTAGAGCGACACATTATTGGAGGATGATTCTTTATTGGGCTAATAGCAAAAAACATTGTTTGAGTTGTAGCAAATAATAAAGAGAAAACAATGAGCCGCACCGATGTATTTTTGTCTTTTTGCTGTAAAAAAAGGATCGATAATTTGTGAGAAGTTAAATGATTTTTACGACAAAACCTTTCACTGAAAAAAATCGTTCACCACATTGTGGATAACAAAAATTTGCAACATTTATGTCGCCACATTCTTGTGATTTTTTCGCAAAAATCATGTAAATAATTTAATAGCCATTTGCAAATTTGGTATAATTTTTGCCATTTATTTTTTCTCTGACGAGAGAGCGCCTCTTGCGCTGTCTGGCACCATTTTGGACCATGGCTTTTCATTTACCTTCTTCTGTTGACATAAAGGCTGATGGGTAATTAAACCGGCAAGCTTTTTCCACATGCCTTTTATTAAAGGTCACCTTAATAGGGTAGAAAAAAATTCTTGGTTCAGTGGGTGACCCAGAATTTTAGCGGGTTGCCTCTGTGGCCCGCACCGCATATTTTAGCGGAACCATTTTTGACCCCCTCCCCCCTCGGAGGAGGGGTTAAATTTTGGATATGTCGGGGGTATCACATCACACCTGAAGATCAAAACTGAAATTTTTGGAATTTTTGTAAAATTTTCATGGAATTTTCGTCGAAAAACTTTTGCGAAAAATTCGTCAAAAATCGACCACCTTTTGGCAACAATGATGCGAATTTTTAGCAACGTATGGATTGGCGAATAAAATTTAGTACAGTGGGGGGGGGGGGGGGGGGGGGACGTCAACTTTTTCACCAATTACAAGCAGATTTTCGCCACAATTTAGCGAATTTTTTTTTCAGTGTTTAATAAAGGCTTTATTCAATAAAACCGGACTACTACCAACCAACCATTGAATCCAATGCGATAATTTTTTTCATTGGATATTTGTCAATGAACTCATTTTCGCATTTCATATTTATCTGATTTTTCTAAAAATCATCATTACTTCATACTTTTTAAATACAATTGTTCATTTTTAAGTAACTTCTTTAATTATTCTCAGCTAAACAATAAGTTCAAACACATTTTTATTAGTTGCCTAAACTTCCAGAATGGTTGTTTCCAAACGTGCTGCATTTCTCGAAACATATTATCGTCATCAGACATGGTTATTACCTGAATCAATAATTTATTATATAACCAAGAATCCTTCCACTCCAAAATGTTACCAAAAAATGATTCAAAGCTGCAAATATTTTTTCCTCGAAAATCCTATGCTTGTCTCTTCTCATTTATATTCAAAATATGAGAATAATGAATGAAAAACAAAGCTTAATAATAATCCTGCTGATTTAAAGAATATTTCTTGCAAGTTTTGGATTACTTATGAATTATTTATTTCTAATCACAACTCAACTGCATCACTTTCTTCTATTACTTCGAAAATTTATAAATTCCCTAAAAACTTTGAACTTTTATATCGTAATATTTCTTACAATGATTTAATGTTTATGGCTTCAAAATGTAAATTAATTCGACTTTCTGGTGTTATTGTAATGAATGAAGATAGCTCAATTGTTCCTTTGGAACAACTTTTTGAATCTTTCCCTAACGCAAAAGATTTTACTTTGTATGCTTTTATATAAAGTTTTCGCATATAATTATTGTTGTTTCAGTGAATTTCTTAATATTCCACCTACTGCAGTTACATTCAAAACTGTTCCCAAATTGCTCAAAATTCCACATTTTTTAAGCTTAAATCGACTTTCTTTATCTTATATGCCTGAAGTTTTTTATGATTTTTTAAAGGTAATTTAGAGCGCATTTTTTACGTTAATAACAATTGCTTAAATTTTGGATAAATAAGAAAACAAAAGTATTTCTTCATTTTTGTGAACCACTTTCAGATGCATTTAAAGTTCGCCTTCAAACGATGGTTAATGAAATGTTGGCTGCTGAAAATCGTGATTTTAAGATGCCTTATATTGATTTTCTTAGCACTGATCGAACTTCGAAAATTAAAATGTCCCAACTTTTCTATGGTTTCTAATGCTGCTAAATTCCTCGTCATTTATTTTTACCAGTTTATTATTTCATGATACGCGTTTTCCTTTGAATTTTTAAAAATGTTATTTTCTTTTTGCACATTATCTTCTTTTTGTAAGATTTTCTATAAAGCTTTTTTGACATTTGTTACAATTTGCATGAAAAAAAGCTGCCGTTGTGGTTTCATGTTGTGACGGTTTATCATGACAACCCGTCACAACATGAAACCACAACGGAAAGAAATGCATCACGTTTCAAAGAAACGATCACTGAAGTTTCATCATTTGTTGATTCACAGCAATTCATTACTAATTTTAAATTTCACAACTAAAAGTAATTCGATAATAGCAAGAATGAAATTGAATGAATAAGAAAACTATAATAATTCAAAGGTTTTAAACTATATTTTTTATATTTTGTTTTGTGAGAAAAACCATTACCCTTTTCATTGATTAAAAAATGCTAGCACAAACATTTTTTTTGAGGGACAAACTTTTTTTCATCAGAAAAAAGATTGTTTGTCATGCTCTCTTTTCCTTGTGACTATTTCTGTTATATTTTATTAAACTGTTGATTTTTAGAGATTGCATCTGGTTGTTATTAATTGCACAATGAAATCAACTACTGCTTCTTTATCAGCTGGTGAAAAGAATTTCCAATCAAAGCATGATAAATTTCTTGCAACATATCTTTGTCATCAAGAATGGTCATTACCTGATTCTGTAATTTATTACATCACCAAAAATCCTTTATCATCCAAATGCTATGGAAAAATGATACAAAGTTGCAAGCATTTTTTCGTTCAAAATCCTCTTCTTGTTGTCCCGAGCTTTTCTGCAAATTACCGAAATAATGAATGGAATACGTTTTACAACAGTGTAGCTAAAAATAAATGTATTTTTTTCAACAATATTGCATCAAAAATTTGGATCACTGATCGATTACATATTGCAAATTGGAAATCACTTGGATCTCTTTCTTCTTTAGTTCCAAGAATTTATAAATTTCCTAAAATATTTGAACTTTTATTTCAGAATATTTCTTTTAATGATTTAATGTTTTTTGCATCAAAATGTGAATCTATTAGATTAAGTGAAGTTAATGTAATGAATGACGATGGATCAATTGTTACATTAGAAGAACTTTTTGAATCATTTCCAAATATTAATAGATTTATTTTGTAAGTTGGGATATTACATATTTTGAAATATTTTTTCATGTTTTAGTGGAGGAGATCGTGATAATCCTACGGCTGCTTTTACATCAAATACTGTTCAAAATCTACTCAAAGTTCCACATTTTTCAACCCTCAAAGAACTTCACTTAGCTGATATGCCTGAAATTTTTGATATCGAATGTTTTTACGATTACATTAAGGTAGTTTAAAGCTCAATTTTAGTATTAATTACAAAAGGATTAATTTTTAGCAGAACAAGAAAACAAAAATCTTTCTTACTTTTTGTGATCAAATTTCTGAGCAATTCAAAATTCGTCTTCAAGAAATTGTTGATGAGATTCTTGCAACTGAGAATCGTGATTATATGCTACCGTATATTGGTTTTGATGGAAATGATGTAGAAGCTGAATATGCATTGTCTTGTCTTTTCCATTGTAATTAAAAACTGAGCTATTTTTTTAATAATATACTTTCACCTAGAAATGCAGTTGCTTTTTAACATTTTTGTTGTTCTAAAAATACAGTCAATTCTCAAGCTTACATCTTTCTTTTGCGACCCCTTAAAAGACTTAAAATCAGAGTTCGACTGTATTAGCTTTTTGTATTTTTTTGTATACTATTTTTGATGCATATTTAATAAAATTTATGGCAGATATTAATGTTAAAGACAGCATAGAAAGCAAGCATCAATCCCTTTTACAAATGTAGCTGCAGAGATTTTCTGTAGAAACACGTTATTCTGTTTCAGTGCCAACATCTGGTTTTTAAATCCTTTAAATGGCTTCAAAAATGTATGAGACATGTAGATTCATCGTTTTAACATTTAAAAATACTTTACGTTTGTTTAGCTTGTCATTTGTGCTTGTTGTCAGAAGAAAATACGATAACAATAATACATATTAAATAAAACTTTTTTTACTCGTAAATGTTGAAACGTGACCAATATGATAGTTACACAATTTTCTATTCCATCAGTATTTTTTCAAAAAAAAGGTTTTGTATAAATGTAAAATGTACAATGAAAACACACTAATGATTGTACTAAAATTTTTTTTATTTATTGTCTATTTTCTTCTTTTAGCTACAATTGCATTAAATAATTTCGTACATTTGTTATTCACACCTTGAAAAAAACATTTTTGCTTTGCTATAGTTTCCTTTGTTTTACGGCAGTATAAAAGGAAACAGCTGTTTTGTTTTATACTGCTGTATTGTAGCATTTTACTAGCATGAAAGCTTTTAAAATGTTTTTACCAATTTTTCTCCTACTTGGCTTAACAAGTGTTTTAGCTGAACCATACTGTCAATATGACACAATTCCTACTTTTACCAATAAAAGTTTATGCTATTATTGGCTAGAATTAAATTCAGTTATCCCTACAGCAACATACCTTGGAGCGGAAGAAGCATGCCAAGGAAAAGGCGGACATTTAGCTTCGTTTCATAGCAAAGCTGAAAATATGTATTTACAAGGTAGGCTATTATTGAAAAGCAATTGTATTTATCTAAAATTATATTTAGAAAAGATTAAAGATGTACAAACTGGAATTGTTCCAGATTTTTGGATTGGTCTTAATGATATTGCAAAAACAGGAATATGGGGATGGCAAGATAATTCAGCATTAGATTATAAAAATTGGCATAATCAAGAACCTTCCAATCTCACAGATTATGATTGTGGAGTTTTTGAACAAAAAACTGGAAAATGGAAATCACGTGATTGCACCGAATATAGATGTTACGTTTGTTTAGTTCCTGCAAAAGCTACTCCAACACCTGCAAAACCAGTATAAAAGCACTTTGATGTTCAGCTGTAACTTTAAAGCAGCTGCTTTATTATCATAGCTTTATGTGATATAAATATTTTGTTTTATTTCAATAAATAATGATAGTAGAACCCAATCTTTCAGTAGGCAAAACAAACAATTTATAACAACAGTGAAACAAACATAAAATTTTTATGAACGGAAAATTTTTTTGCATTGTGAAAACTAAACTTTTCTGTTATATTTTAAAGATTAAAAACTAATTGCCGAGCTTACAGGCTTAAGTTGTGACATCAGAAGGTTTTCCGATGACATGTTCCTGTGGTCCTAAGCCGGATACATGAATGAACCTCCCCACACGTGCCACATTTTTGTCCAGATATCATCAACAACAATGGTCACTACCAGATACCATCATTCATTATATCACCAAAAATCCATCTACTCCAACCTCGTATCACCAAATTGTCAAAAGCTGCAAATATTTCTTTATCCAAAATGCTCCTTGTTTCACGCTTCTATCTTGAATACAAGTATAATAACTGGTATTTCTGGTTTAATGATCATTGTATTGACTACACAAATCTTATTGGTAAAATTTGGGTTACTTATCAACAGTTTATCGTTAATCGAAGCCATGCTGGATCACTTTCTTCTATTTTGCCGAAAATTTTTAAATTTAGTCAGAGGTGCTAAATTTCTTATTGCAGTATTAACTACAATGATTGGATACTTTTTGGTTCAAAATGTGAAAATATTACTTTAACAGATGTCACGGTATTAAATGAAGGTGGTTCTATTGTTACAGTTGAAAAACTTTTTGAAGCATTTCCTGTTGTTAAAGAATTTAATTAGTAAGTTACAGTAGAGGACAAAAGTTTCTTGAAAAAGAAATCTAACCATATTGTTACCACAACTAAACCCGTTTTATGCTTTTTCAGCCGACTTAGAGAAAGCCCTTCTTCAACTGCTGTTACATCAAAAACTGTTGAAAAATTACTGAAAATCCCGCAATTTTCAAATCTTGATTACTTTGGCTTAATGAATATTTCAGAAATCTTTGATATCGATACTTTTTATAATTACATAAAGGTTAGTTTTGAGTAACATACAGTTACTTTATCACACTGAATAACTTTTAGGAAAATCAAAAAACAAAAACTTTTCTCAATTTTTCCGATCATCTTTCTGATGCTTATAAAGCTTGTCTTCAAGAAATTGTAAATGAAATTGTTGCTGCTGTAAATCGCGAATACGTAGTACTACATATTTACTTTCGTGACATTGATGGTTCATCTTATAAAAAGCTACGCAATCTTTTTTCATCTGTACTCGAATGGGTTTGAAATAAAATTCACCTTGGTAACACTTTTTTTTCTTGTTTGTTTGTGCTTTTTATAAAGTTTTTGTTGGATAATTTGAGAAAAACATATCTTTGCCAAATGTAAAAAAAACACAGTTTATTCTACATGTAAAAATTCAAGAAACAAATCAAAAAAAGCACAAAAAGGTTTAAAGATAAGCACATTTTATCCCTTAACAAAAAGATCCCACTCGGAGCTTGTAATCACTTCCATCAAAATCAACATACGGTGGCTTAAAATCGTGATTTTTGGTAGTAATAATTTCAGCATAACTGCTCAATACAATTAAACAGAGCCTCCTGTCCACGTGTTCAGTATTTTTATAGCATAATGCAAAGGATGCTTTTTTCTGCTATATTTGATAATATATCATTTAAAAAAATTTAAATAAATAAAGTGGCACAAAAATGCGAAAAATTTTTATTTGATTTTAGAAAAGTAAAACGCAAACAGATGTGTAAAAACAAATGATACAAAAAAATATCAAAGAAGAAAACATTCTTGGTAATTAATTTTAAATATAAATGCATACATGCATATCATGAAAAGTAATAGAAACTGGTTTATAATCTGTAGCAACAATAGTTTCATCAGCAATTGTTTGAAGACGATCTTTATATGCTTCAGAAAGTTGAGCACCAAATTCAAGTGAAATTTCTGTTTTCTTGTTTTTCTAAAAATAAAACATTATGATTAATTAAATAAGATTAATTAGTGAAAACAAAACGTGTTTTATTTAAAAAATGATATCGTTTAAAAGAAATTAACTCACTTTTATAAAACAATAAAAGGTATCGATATCAAAGGTTTCAGGAATACCAGTCCATGTAAAATATTTAAGATTAAAGAAATGAGGGATTTTATAGTAACAGTCTCAGATGTAATAATTTTTGAAGCACTATCACTAAGGTAGCTAGCTAAAAATAGATAATTTGTTTGTTGTTAGAAAATAACATAATTAAAAAAGCCTTACTTTTTTAATTATGTTAATATACAAAATTTTATGTGGAGGAGTTAAACCATTCGTTAATGAATCTTTCCTGAAAGCCATCAGGGATAATACGTTGATAAAAACTGACAAGTTGGTTTTTGATGATAATCGCTCCTGTTAATTACAAGAAACACATATTTACAGGAAGGGACCATTACTTACGGCAGTATCTATTGCACTTAAAGTTTTGGTGTTCTACTATGGATTCATTTTTTAAACTTAAAATTTGCGCCTTAAGTTTCATAACACTCCAATAACCATTAAGTTTCATCGATATGTAACACCTGCAAAAACATCTCTTATAAAACATTTAATTTTATGATTCAATGAAATAAAAAAATATTTTTTGTTAAAGGTCAAAACTCCTTGTTATAAGCAAAGCACACACAAAAGCTTCATTTCCCTTCATTGACACACGTGTGCTTTTTTTGCAAAGTATTTTAAGTTCTTAAAGTCAGACGTTTTTTCTTCATTGTCTATTCACAATAGCAAAAACTTTTGTTGTTTACTTTGTGTTTAAAAAAAGAGCTGGCTGTTTTTTGCATGTATTCCAAAAAGTGAGAGAAAAATAGCAGCAAAAAACTTTATTGATTAAAAATTTTATTAAATTTTACTCATATTTTTTGGACATGCAAAAAAGGATTAAAAGGATGTCAGCGATAAATAACAATGTTGACCACCCTCCAATAAAAACTGTCGAAGCAGAACTTCCTTTTTGTTGTTGCAATAACTGCAGCATCAGCTGCTGCTGCGGCCTTTTTATGGGTTATTGTTCTATTTTTTCTTTTCTTTTTTTTGTCGTGTTTTTAAATCAATAGGAAATGAGACAGTTATTTATAACCTATTTTTTAACGATTTTATTCTTTGTCCATTCAAGTATGTCCAAGACATAGCTTTCCAAAAACAATTATTTTTTTCTTTTCCTTATCAATTTTTTATTCTTATCTAACTAATGACACCAAGACCTCCTACGTTGTTGTTCAGGACATTGGATTCTATCTTTTGATGACCTTTTTACATTATGCGAATTTTATCTCGTGAATATGAAAAATGAAAAACGTACGCTCTTGATTTATTGAAAAGGCAGCTTCGATTTCTAGCATTGCTTTAAAAACAATTGTTTTTTTTTTGTTTTTTTTATCAGTTGGTAATTTAAATGCTATTGTGATTTGTTTCTATTTTTACCGCGTTTTTTTCTAACTTTAGTTTTAATTATTTCAAAGCCTAATTGATTACGCGCTTTATTACAATTTTTTTTATTAAACCAAGCATTTTTTTAAAAGTAATCATGGAACCACATCAACAACATCGAGGAGGTGGCAGTGGTCAAAGATCTTATCATCAAAATGATCGAGGAGGACAAAGAGGTGACCGAGGTGGTGGAAATCGTGGAAGAGGTGGTGGTGGACAACGTGGTGGAAGAAGAGCTGCACAAGATGACGTTAATCTTGATAATCGTCGTCAAAGAACTATAATTCGTGATGGTGCAGAGAAATTTTTTAAAGATAACGAAGTAAGTCATAGAATTTTACATTAATGTTAAGCGTTATTCTCAAATGTGCAAGTTTTTTGGCACCGACTGTAACTTTTAACTTTGCAAGTTTTACAGATTCCTGAAGGTGACACACTTCTTGAAGAAAAAATGCCACCTGGAACTGTTGCAAAATCAATTGAAACTTTTGAAAGCAATGCCTTTGGCGTTAAGTTTCAAGAAAATGGATTTAAATTGCATCAATATCATGTTGAAATGAGTGCAAAAAAAACTGAAAATTCTAAAAAAGCATTTTTATTTACAAAGCGATCAAATGATGATTGTGGTAAGTTCATTTACTGTAGGTTACTGTAACCACTTTGAATTCAAAGAAAATTAGCTTACAAAACGTTAAAACCTAATCATGGGGATCACGATTTAGCCCTCCCTAAAACATCCTTTTTTAGTTGCTGTTGACCGAAAAACTCGTTGTCGCGATGTTTTCAACATTATCAAACAAATTCGTCCAGATATCTTTGATCCATCCCATACTTTTTATTATGATTTACAATCAACACTAATGGCCACAAAAGAACTTCCACTTCATATTTCTGATAAACAAATTTTTATAAATTTTAATCCTGCTCAATTTCCAAATTTTTATTCTATTCAACCTTTTGCGAAAGTAACTGTTATCATTAAGCAATCGGAAACTGATACTGTTCTTACATCAAATGATATGACAATGGCAAATTTAAGTGATCTAGCACAATTTGATCGAAAACAACAAAGCTTTATTGAATTAGCAACTTCACAATTTTCATTATTTCATCCAGAAGATATTGTATGTCTTGCAGGTAGGGAAGCCTTTTTAGGGCTATCAGCTACAAATAAAATCTGTATCAAAATTTTAAGACGGAAAACTTTATCTTATGTCTCCCGAAAAAACGATGGATAATGGCATTGTTCAACGATGCAATAATTTTTCATCTGATAAATTTCTTGCATTTGGTTGTAAAAAGAGTGCTAAATATGTATGCAAATTTTCTGACAAAGTTACCGTAATACCATTGAATATTGTTTATTTTCAGATTGAAGGTCCACATGGGCAAGGGCACGCAAATGTTGCGCTATTTATTAGTCGTATGTTTTACGTTGATTTAAACCTTCTTAAATTTATGCAAATTTCTTTTTGCAGCAATGAAAACCCCCTTCTTTCGTGAACAAACAATCCTTTAATTTCTTTTGGGCCGTCGCTTTGATCTTTATGATCCTACAAAATTTAATGCAATGGAAAATGCAATTAAAAATTTATATGTTTTTAATCCACTGCTTTCCGGAAAGAAAACTTTCAAAATTGTTGGATTTGAAAAAGAAACTGCTCGAACAAAATTCTTTAAAGTAGATGGTCGAGATACAAATGTTTATGAATATTTTTGGCAAAAATATGGCGTTGAACTTGCATATCCTGATGCTCCGCTGATTAAAGGAGTTGGGAAGTTTGATTGTCTTCCAATGGAACAAGCTAAAATTGACGATAACCAACCAGTAGCGAAGAATCAAATGAATCAACATGAAGGTAGGCTTTTTTTACTGCTGGTGCTTCAAAAACAATTATTACTCTAGCTCTAGTAGATTTATAACCACATCAATATCACTTCTAATCATTCAAATTTCGTTTCAGGTGCTGAAATGGTAAAAATGTCTGCACAACCACCTGCAATTCAAAAAACGGAAGTTCAAAGTTACTTGGAGGCATTGGGCTTGGATAAATTGGATACAAAACATGATGGCATGAAAATGATACCATCTTTAAAAATTAAAGGCCGAATTCTTCAAAATCCTGAAATTGTTTATGCTGATGGAAAATCTGTTGTACCAGCTGAGTAAGTTTGTTTAAAAAAGAAAGTTCTAATATGCAAATTTGTTCTTGCTTAGTAGAACAAAAATTTGCATAATAGAATTTAATTTTGTCGTTTTTAAGATCAAAATGATTCTAATGCAAAACATTTTTTAGTGACGGCTTTTGGAAATTTTATGGTAATAAATTTCTTCGAAGTGGTAAAACTTCTCAATGGGGCCTTATTCGATACGGAAATGCAATTGATGTTAAAATGCATGAGTTTCAAAATGCTTATTATATTATGTGCAAAAGAAATGGGGTTGAAATTCCGGAAAAGCCATTATTGAGTGAAACAGTTTTCAATCATAATGAGCTTGAACGGATTTTCAAAGATGCAAAACAGAAAGAAATCGAATTTTTGGTTGTTATTTCTGATGCTAATATTGATATGCAAGGTGAGTAGGAGTTATTGATTTTTGTATGATAGGGGATTTCGAAATCGAAAAAATTGGTAAAAAACATTAGTGTCTTACTCTAAATATGCAAATGTTTGTTAAAATTTATCCTAAAAGCAGTCATAATTAGCGGCACCGAAATTTCGATTTCAACCATCATTTTTAGGCCCTCTCAAATGCCTTGAAAGAAAATATGAAATTACAACCCAAAATATTACTGCTAAAACTGCAAATGATGCAGCAGGACGTGGCACTGCAACTTTAGAAAATTTTGTTTTCAAAACAAATCCTCGACTTGGTGGTACAAATTATACAATTAAATATGATCAAAAATTTATTAATGATGCATTTGGTCGAAATTGTCTTATCATTGGGGTTGCCCTTTCACATTCCGGCTCTGTTGATGATATTCAACGATCTCGTGGTGGAATTTCTGCTTCAACAGATTTATCGGGTTTGACTTTTGGCTTATTAGAAATAGATCAAAGGTATCATTGCCATCAAAGGCGGCAGTGTCATTCCTTATTTTATGATTTTAAAAATGCATTCATCAATTTCATTTTTAGCTGTTGGATATGCTGCAAATACGGGTGCTGATCCATTTGAATTTATTGGGGATCATATACCAAATAATCCATATCGATCAGAAATTCTTGATCTCATTCCTGGAATTATTGAATCCACCATCAACAAGATCAATGAAAATCGAAAAGTATATCCTTCTTCAATGCTGCTTTATTTAAATGGTTCGTCAGAAGGTGATTTTGTTCTTGTAAGTTTTTTTGTCTATTATTAACAACTATAATAGTGTTTTTTAGCTCAAAAGGTTTGAAGTCCCGCTAGTGTTCAAAAAGATGAATGAAAAAATTGGTCGAGAAATTCCTTTAACAGTGATCATTCCACAGCGATCAAATGTTGCAAGAATTTATAAAGCCAATCCAAGCATTCAAGATAAACCCGCAAGACAAAATATTTCTCCTGGTACTGTTATTGATACTGGATTAGTCCACCCAAAATTCAATGGTATGTTTTTATAAAAAGCATTGTATCCATTTCTCAAGATGACATTTTTTTAGAATTCTTCCTAAATTCTCATTCAACAATTCAAGGCACTGCAAGAACTCCAAAATATACTGTACTTTTCAATAATAACCTCAATGCTGGAATGGATGCCATTCAACATCTAACATATTATTTATGTTTTGGGCATCAAATTGTTTCATCACCGACTTCGTTGCCGTCACCTGTAAGTTTCTTATAATGAAATTTATTTTTTTTCACATCAACAAAATTATGCCGCCTTTAATCTAACGTATATCAAAGGCGGCATTGCCATCAAAGTATTTAGAATAATTCCACTCTTTTTAGGTATACATTGCATCAGCATATGCAGAACGTGGAACAAAAATGTATAAAGCTATGGCAAAATCTGGCACACCTCCTAATCCTGATGATATTGCCGAATCATGGATTTACGACACTTCTGCCTTCTTTCGAAATAAACGAATTAATGCTTAAAATTATCTTCGAAGATGTTGGAAGAAAAAAACTTAGTATCGAATTTCCATGGCTATGATCTTTTCCTTGATAAGAAAACATTTTTGACTTATAAAGTAACATACAGTTCTCGTTAATTTAATCTTCTTTCTTTTTGGTCAAACAAAACATAAATACAGAAACAAAAAATTTTTAAACTGGCATTGAAAATCATTTTTTGAGCAAGTTTTGTCAATAACATGTTCATGATTCAACACAAACAACAGTTATCATTGTAACCTTCGTGATTGAAAATGGATCACCTGAATTTCTTTTATATTGTAAAAAATTCCGCGTCCTGTAACTGTAATGTGACGATAACTTCACTGTTTGCATTCCACTGACTAGGCATATATAATACCCCTAGCCCTCCATCGTCTATATTGTTTGGGGATACACAAGCAACACTTGAAAAAAATGTATGTTATAGTTTGATTTAATAAAATCTACGAGGTGTTTCTGTTATTTTTTCTGGTCGGTTTTTGACCGGAAATTGTTGCATTTTTCTTGTTTATTAATGATGAAACAAATAAAGTGATTACTCCCTGGTTACCAGGGATGGGCGGAATTCCGTTTCCGTTTCCGTAAAACACGGAATTCCGTCTTTTTTTTGACTTCCGTTTCCGTTTCCGTTTCCGTAAAAAAGGGGCGGAATTCCGTAATTTGATATTTTTAAAAACTTGATTTGTTGACTGGAAAAAAGTTTGTAGTTTGCTCTGCTGAGTCTGCATTTTTTGCGCGCCAACACAGAGTTAGCACAAAAAAAAGTTTGGGCGCCAAAAAAGCAGATAGACGCCATAAAGGTGTTGTGTGTTTTATTCTTTAATAAACAAAGGTTCAAGTTGTGATAGTTTTTATAGTACAATACAATGGGAAAAAGAAAAAATGCTTCTGCATATTAGCTGATGCTTTTAAAGATGCACAATTTATGGAAAATTTACCAGAACTTGTTTTGCAACGTGGAATTGAAGTTCGATGGAGTTCTCTTTATATGATGTTAAATTCATTCATTGAAAATAAAGAAGCTATTAAACGTGTTATCGATGAAGAAGATATGGATGAATTTTCAAGAAGTGATTGGGAAACAATGAAAAATGTTCGAGATTCTTTAAGTGTATTTTGTGAAGCAACAACCATGATTCAAGGTCGAGATGCTTCTATCAGCTTGGTTTTACCGTATAATGCTGCTCTACAAGCAAATGTTCAAATAAATATTACAAAATCTATTGGTCATAAAGAACTTAATGAAGCACTATTATCAAATTTAAAAAAAAGGTTTGATGTTTTTAAGCTTGATCAAACTTATGTTACTGCAACTCTTCTGAATCCATCTTATAAGCAAAATGATCCTTTGAATAAAGCAATGAAAGATTACTATATTGAACAACTTCTGGATGAAATTTGCAGTGCAGAAAAAGATACACAACCTTTGATGACTCTTCCACCACAACAACAGGCAGAAGTTGTATCTGTTACAACTTGCTTTTTGGATGTGCTCAAAGAAAATGATGAAGCAGTACATGAATCTGAAGAATCTGAAGAACTCAAAACAAAAAAGCAAATCATCCGTGGACAACTTGAAAGCTATTTTAAAGAACCAACAATTCCATTCAAAGCATCAGCAGCAAATTACTGGAAACTAAATGAAGGACGCTTCGGTCATATTGCTGCATTATATAGAAAGTATGGAACAGCACCAGCAACAAGCGCAGAAGTAGAAAGATTGTTCAGCCTTGCTGGAAATATTGTTACTGATCTAAGAAAGCGGCTTACTGATGAAAGAGTAGAAAAACTATTGTTTCTTAATGCAAATTTACCATTGTTAGATGATTAATTGTTATTTTTGATTGATTTATTTTTTAAATGTTATTGTTTTTCTTGTTGAAATTTAATAAATTGTTATTCTATTATTAAAAAAAATTTTTCCGTTTCCGTAAAATACGGAATTCCGTCTTTTTTTGGCTTCCGTTTCCGTTTCCGTATTCCGTAAAAATATTTTCTTCCGTTCCGTATTCCGTTTCCGTAAAAAAAACTGATTTCCGCCCATCCCTGCTGGTTACACAAAATAAAGAACAAAAAATGACTGATTTGCTTGACACAAAACGACAACAAAATGGTGAAAAAAATTTGAAAATATATTTATAAAAACTGAGACAAAAAATTTCAGACAGTTTACAACAAAAGTAAATGTACATAATTACAAACGAAATTAAAGACATGGTCTCCATGAGATATGACTAAACGATACAGTCATTCCAGGAAAACGAATAAAAGGTAACTTATAATCACGATTTTTAGCTGTAAAATTTTCGTTAACAATTTTTTGAAGACGATTTCGATACGCTTGAGAGATATTATTATTGAAACGAAAATGGAATTTTGTTTTCATATTTTTCTTCATATAAGCATAAAATGTATCAATATCGAAATCTTCAGGAACATTGCACAAACCAAAAAATCAAGATTTGCAAAAGTTGGAATTTTGAGCAATTTTTCTATAGTATTTGTTGTTATAATATTTGATTGTAAATGATCGCGATCGCTAAAAGATTAACGGTTTACACATAATATACATAAAAAATTTAACTTACTCAGTGAAATGTTTGATACAAGGAAGAGCTTCAAAAAGCTTTTCCATAGCAACAACAGAATCATTATCATTAATTACAGTCGAACCTCGTTATAATGCGGTCCAAGGGACCGCAAAAAAACCGCATTATAGAGAGGTTTGCATTATAACGAGGTCAATTTACATTAAATTCGCTTGAAGGGACCGCACAAACACCGCATTATAGAGAGGTTTGCACTATAACGAGGCGCATTATAACGAGGTTCGACTGTACTGTACTATTGAAAAACATAATTTTTTCAGATTTTGATGCAAGAAAAATTAAGTCATTAAAACGAATATTTTGATGGACAATTTGAAGATTTTTAATATCACTTTGATAAATTTTTGAAATAACAGAAGCAAGAAAACTGTGAGCAGATTGAATCGAATTATTTGTAATATGATGTTCACCAGACATCCAAATTTTAGTTGTAACATCGTTCAAATCTACATTTTTTTCATTACAGTTAGAAATCCATTTATTTCTGCCACAAAAAATATTTGAAGTTCCAACAACAAGAATAGAATTTTTGATGAAAAAATATTTGCAGCTTTGAATAACTTTTTGGTAGCATTTTGGTGTTGAAGAATTTTTACTTATATAATAAATTATTGAATCTGGTAATGACCATGGTTGATGACGACGATATGTTGCAAGAAAAATATCTCGTTTTGATGGGTTCATTAATAAATTTTTATCATTTACTGAAGTTGATAAAAGAGAATTAATTGAGTCCATTATTCAGTAGAAAATATTCAGATCAAAAAAGATGCTCTATAAAAACAAGAATTCAATGAAAATAATTAAAAAGAAAGAAAATTGAAAGAAAATCAAGAAAAGTACCAACTTTTTACAAACAGAAAACTTTTTAATAATTGCTTTTTTGGAACCTTACTATAGGGAGAACTTTGGCACATCATTGTACTGCAAAACAAAGCAAAAGCAACATCAGGAATTTGTCATTGCAGAAAAAATATTTGTTCGCAGATTTTTTTATTAGTTATTCATTTTTAGAGAATCTTTTTTTTTACTTGAATATTTTCAACGGAATAATAAATTCAATCAATTCTCTTTCATCACCATCGACAAATGAAGAAAATTTATTAATGGTTCAATCAAAGCGTGATATTTTTCTTGCAACATATCGACGTCATCAAACATGGTCACTCCCTGATTCAATGATTTATTATATTGCAAAAAATCCTACATCATCTAAATGCTATCAAAAATTGGTTCAAAGCTGCAGGCATTTTTTTATTCAAAATCTAATCATTGTAGTTGAATCCTCAAATATTTTTTGTAACACAAATAAATGGATTTCTTATTGTAATGATAAAAAAGTTGACTTGAATAATGTGACGACAAAAATTTGGATGACTAGTGAACATTTTGTTGCAAATGATTTAAATCAACCTGCACAAGGCGGTATTTCTTTTATTCCAAAAATTTATCAAAGTGATATTAAAGAATTTCAAATTGTCCATCAAAATATTCGTTTCAATGACTTAATTTTTCTTGCTTCAAAATGTGAAAGAGTTAGACTTTATAAAACTAATGTAATTAATGATGATGATTCTGTTGTTGCCATGGAAAAGCTTTTTGAAGCTCTTCCAAGTCTCAAGAGTTTCACTGAGTAAGTTAAATTTTTTATGTATATTATTTGTAGACCAGTAATCTTTCAGCGATCGCGATCATTTACATCCAAATGTTATTACAACAAATACTGTAAAAGAATTACTCAAAATTCCAAATTTTTCAAATCTTGATTTTTTTGGTTTGTGCAATCTTTCTGACGATTTTGATATTGATACAATTTATGCTTATATGAAGGTAAACCTTTTTTCTGGAAATAAATTTTTAATTCTTTCTTTTTCAGAAAAATAAGAAAACAAGAATCCATATTCGTTACAATATTAATATTCCACATGCCTGTCGAATTCGTCTTCAAACAGTTGTTAATGAACTTCTTACAACTAGAAATCGTGATTATAAGCTACCTTTTATTCATTTTCCTGGAATGACTGACGCTGCACTTTTATGGAAACTTTTTCAAGAGTAAATCTATTTGTGATTGTGTACATTTACTTTCATTGTAAAGTTGTTGGAAATTTTTGTGTCACTGTTTTTATAAATGTATTTTCAAATTTTTTTGTTTTTCTTGAGCAAATGTTTTCGACATTTTGTTGGGGTTTCCTGCTACATATTAAGAAAATTAGTCATTCGCTTTTTTGTTTTTTTGTTATAGTAAAAAATGATCTCTTTATCCGCTTGATTTTTTGATAGACTAATGTTTCAAATAGCTGGTTTTTGACATTTTTATAGCTACCGGATGTTTGGCAGTTCTGAGCCTCCCGGAAGAGAAATTTAACGATGTGTCTTCAATCGACTATTTTTTTTAGGAAACAGATTTGATAACCCATATTTTGCCTAAATACGCGTCTTAGACAAATTGAGACAAAATGTCCGCGGCCAAATCCTTCATCTTTGGTTTAATAGATACATAGCACACAATGTCTATTTTTGTATAAAAAATTTGATATCTATTAATTTAAAGAAGAATGATAGAAACGGTCATACCTCTTTAAAGTTATAAAGGCAATTTTGAACATTGAAACGTTGTGCATGCAATCATGGATTTACGATACTTTTGCCTTGTTTCGAAATAAAAAAAAATCAATGCCTAAAATTTTTTGTGAAAATGTTGTTACTTTTTTGTCTATAATATTTTCTTCGTTGGCGAAGTCATAAATTAAAAATGTCAACAATAGCTATGAAACACAAAAATTTGATTCAAAAAAATATTTATAAAAATTTTTACAGAGAAGCTCAATCATACAAAACACAATGTATAAAATAATCAAAGAAAAGTTTAAACACGATTAATAAGTTCGAGCAAGCGATTGAAAGAAGTTTGATCAATACCAAGAAAAATAATATATGGAATTTTGTATTCATGATTTTTTGTTTGAATAATTTCATTGACAATTTCTTGAAGTTTTGCCTTGTATTGGATAGAAGGATTTCGAAAAGCAAGATGAAGCTTGGTTGTCTTGTTTGCCTAAAAACAGTATTATAGATATTAAACTGCAAAACAATACTATATAGCTGACTTTCATATATGAATAAAAAGTATCAATATCAAAACTTGCAGGGACATTAGCCAAATCGAAGGAATCAAGATTTAAAAAATGTGGAATTTTTAGCAATTCTTGAACAGTTTTTGATGAAATAACATTGGAAGCATTATTAGGGCAATCACTGTAAAAAATGATTCTTTTTAACAAAAAAAATTTATTTAAAAAACTTACTATAAAAATTTTTTTAAAGACGTAAAAGTTTCAACAAATTTTTCTAAGGCAACTACAGAACCATCTTCATCGAATACAGAAAGTCGATGTAAAAGCATATTTTCACATTTTGAAGCAAGAAATTGAAGATTAGTTACAGAAAGATCATGAAAATATATTGATAATCTTTTAATATCACTTTGATAAATTTTTGGAAGAATATTTGAAAATGGATTTTGCGCAGGTTGATTAAAATCATTCATAATAGTAAGTTGAGTTGTGATCCAAAATTTATTCGTAACAGTATTGAAAGTAATAGATTTATTATTGCAGTATGCTACCAATTTGTTTGTTTTATAATTAATATTTAACAATTCAATAACGAGGATTGGATTTTGAACAAAAAAATATTTGCAGCTTTGAATCATTTTTTGATAGCATTTTGATGATGAAGGCGTTTTGGTTATATAATACATAATTGAATCAGGGAGTGACCAAGCTTGATGACGACGATATGATGAAAGAAAAGTAGCACGTTTGGATTCGGTATTAAATGAATTTTCATCATTTGCTGAAGTTGATAAAGCAGAATTAATTGAATCCATTATTCAGTTGAAAATATTCAGATGAAAAAAGGTGCTCTATAAAAGCAAGAATTCAATGAAAATAATTTAAAAAAAGAAAAACTGAAAAAAAATCAAGAGAAGTATCAACTTTTCCCAAACAGAACTTTTTTAAAGAATAAACTCGGCAAAAAGAAATTTAGCAAAAAATTAATTTTTTTGCGAAAAGTTATGCTGCTGCTTTCGTATACAATAATGTGAAAAAGCATTTCTTTACGGACCACTTTTTTGTCATCAAAAGGCAATGAAAATATAGATTGCATAATTCTTTTTTTTAACGACCAGCATTAACTAATACAAAGTATTTTGTTTGATTGCATCTTTACTACTGATTTGACATTTTAGCTTAACTTTATTACAACTTCTTCCAACATGTTTAACATTTATTTCTTTTTTTATCATTTTGCATGATTCATTGTAACCACACTGTGAAACAACAGCGTATCTGGCAAAAAAAAACAAATTAATTAAGAAATACTAATGCCTATACTTCGTTTTTATTATGCGTCATATTTTTAATTCATTTTTGTATACCCGTACAAAAGCTATTTCGCATTCTTGGCTTTTTTGTTTGCAACGTCGTTCATGTATTTTACTTTGTTTTTTTGCTGGTCTAGTGTATGAATTTTTATAACTTACCATCATTTCCGCTCGTGAAAGTTATCTCTTAGGCTTAATAAACGTATTAAATAAAAAACAAAAAAGTTTCAAGTTATATAAAAATTTAAACAAATTTCATTATATTCATTGTATCTTTAGTATTGCTTGACTCAAAAATTGCAATATTTGAGAAATATGGGACATTTTATAAAAATCACAACAAAGGAATACAAAAAACAGATTATACAAAAAGCAAAAGCATCACAGTATAACCTAAAATCATATTTTCATCTTTTATTGCACAACAGAATATTTATGCTGTTGAGCAAGTTTTTTCAAAGGTTTGTAGAAAAACGGATCCATTCGATCATAAAAAATTGATGGCACTTTAAAGTCGTATTTTACAGCATTAAGAATATCAATTACAATTGTTCGAAGTCGATTACGGTATTCAGCAGAAATATGAGGACGAAATGTGAGGCTAAATGCTGTTTTCTTGTTAGTCTAAAAATTGAAAAGTATTTTAAAAAACTATTTAATGTAAAAAGAACTTACTTTCATATAAGAATAAAAAATATCGACATCAAACGTTTCAGGGAGAAAAAGTAAAGAAAAGCATTTAAGATTTAAAAAATGTGGAATTTTTAATAATTCTTTTATTGAATTTGATGTAATGATTGTTGATGCATTTATTCCATCAGTTGGAAGACCACTGAAAAAACAACTAATCAAAAAGAGAAACGTAAAAAAGAAACTTACTATTCAAATTCTTTTACATTAGGAAAAGCTTCAACAAGTTTTTCTACTGCAACAACAGAACCATCTTCACCATAAACCATATTCCATTTTAGCGAAATTTTTTCACATTTTGAAGCAAGAATCACCAAATCATTGAGAGCAATACTTTGAAAAGATATTCTTAAATGATCAATATCATTTCGATAAATCTTTGGAAGAATTGATGAAAGACAATTTTGAACCTTGAGATTATCAGAATTATCAATAATATAGTATTGAGACATCCAAATTTTAGTTGAAAGTTTTTTTAAATCGAAGATTTCATTATTAATATATGTTTTCCATTCATTATCTTCATATTCATGTGATATATTATGTGTGACAATAAGAGGATTCTTGAGGAAGAAATATTTGCAGCTTTTAATCATTTTTTGATAACGCCATGGTGTTGGTGGATTTTTAGCCATGTAAAAAATTATAGAATCTGGTAATGACCATGCTTGATTTTGACGATATGTTGAAAGAAAAGCAGCACGTTTTGATGGAGGTGAATTCATTTTTCACTTGAGAATATGCAGTTACAAGAAGATTCTCTATAAAAACAAAAATTTAACTAATTAAAAAAAAGCAAATAACAAAAGAAATTTTTCAGTATTTTTAGAAAAAAACGTTAACAAATGAACCGCTCAAAAAGAAAGTCAATGAATAAATACTTTTTTTCTGCAAAAACAAAAATTTTTAAATTTGTGCTGCTGCTTTTGTTTTTTATTAGAAAAAGTTCTACAATTTTTCCTAATAATTATTTTATTACCCCCACAGCAATCAATCTTTTCAAATGTACAGCTTTAGATGCAGAAAGCGGCAGGGAATAGTTTCCTTTCATTTTTGACTGTTGTAATCCAAGATTATTTAAATACAATTTCAATAGCTTAGAAACTTTAGTTTATTTTAATGGTCATCAAAAAAATTATTAGAAATTCTGTTTAGTTATATTAGTTTTCTTATTATAAATATATAGCTGATGGCAAAAAAAACTTTTTTAATACCTTTAATTAAATGAACGTCAATATTTTTATTTGGTTGTAACACAACAGATTTTCATTAATGACTTCTGAAACGTCAATTGACAATTGATGTGATGACGAAAATAATTCATTCAATCAAACTATAAACCATTTTTTGACAATGACAAATCTTCGAACGTCTTTATATTAACAATACTCTTCTTTTTATGTTAACTTAAAACGAAGAGTATAAATAGGAAAGAAAGGTAGTATAAAACATCAATCTAATACATATTTTTATATTTTTATTTACAACACCTTAAAACATGTCTAAATTATTCAATGGTTTTAATCTTTTAGTCTTATTAGTTTTTATTGTAGGTAAGAATTTGCAGGGAGTCTCTGATTGCTGACAAAAATTAGTTTCCAACATCGAACAAAAATGGTTTTCCATTTCTATTTTGGCATGCTTGTGCTATTTTAATTTTTCTGTTTTTAGCATCCTTTGAACATGTTTCTGCTCGAAGTGCAGATGTTTATGCTTGTAATGAAGTTTGTCCTCGGATAATGCGAGAACATGATGCATGGATTTGCTTTTAGTGATGGCTGTCGAAATGGTGTTATGAAATGTTGGTAATCAATTATGTAATGATGATCTGCAACATTTGATTAGATATTTTTACGGCTGGTTTTCTATGATTTGAATTCTTTTCTTATGTTATGAATTTTATTTTACACTGTTAAAGTTCTCTGAATGATTAATAAAATTTTTATTACAATTTGGACATTTATGAATGCGATATTCGGTCATTCGTCTTTACAAGGGGTGTGATAACATAAGATAAATGAAGGTATTGAGGTAGATAGATGAGAACAAGGGGTGCAGCAGCAGGGGACAAATACAAATTCTTCAAAGAAAAAATCACTGCAAAAAATGTGAAAAAAGGCACAACACTTATTAAAATGAGTCATTAACTCTTTTTTGTTTTTTATCTAATAAAAATGAGTCAGAAAAAGACGTCAAACTACATAAATGTCAAATATTTTCTGTTGTTTTTTATTAACGCTATTGCAAGCAGGAAAATGCAATTGTTTTGTCGCAGCTGTTCAAGAAGCAATGTCAGGATAATAAATAAAAAGAACCATCAAAACTTCGTTTAAAAGACTTGATCTTGCCATAAGTTTTTTTTACTTGTCAAAATTTAAAAAATGAAATTTCGACTTTTATTTTTCTTTGCTCTTATTTTGAATGCGCAAAGTTATTGCATCTACAATTATACTCCAAAAACGGAAGTTTGGTTTATGACATATGAAAATAATCACCAAACTCAACGAAAAAGAACCATTGATCCAGAAGATAAAGCATGCTGTATGTGGAATGATTTTGAATGTTATCATTCACCTGCTGAAAAACGTAAGTTATTTTGCTTTATTAGCCTTAGGGCAATCAATTGGGGGGGGGGGGGGGGGGGGGGTACCACCTCATGTTCCATTTTAAAGCTTTCACAAATTATGCAAATTTTTTAGAATGGTTTGGTGCTGCTGATTTTGCCCCAGAGAAATGGGTACATGTTACGGTAGAAGTGGCATGCAGTCGATGGCGTGATAATCTTGTATATACAAGTGTTCGATTCCCTGCTGGTGGATATTTGATTGTTCGAGATGCCGTTACTCCTGGTGATGATCATTATATTGATGTTTATGGGCATACAGGAGACCTAAAAAAATGGTACCGTTGTGGAACAAAAGATTCAGGGACTAGTTATTAAAAGATGACTACTTTTGCTTATTTTAATTTGTAGTTGTATTTTTGATTCAAGTTATTGGGTTTTATAATATTTGCCATTTTTATTCACAATTTTTGTTTTTATAGTAAAGTATTTTTAACAACAAAGTATTCTTTACTTTATTTTCAACAGGAATGCATGGGATGTTAAAAGTGAAGCATTAAATTTGTAAAAAAACTTTATAAAAAATGCAACTAACACATTCTACTCGACAACAAAAAAGGCACAATATCATCACATAAAAACGTTTAAAATTGTTTAAAAATATCTTTCAATGTTTCATATGAAGGTAGTAACAAACCATGAAAATTGATAAGTGGAGGTTCATAATCATAGCTTTTAGTAGCAATAAGTTCATTGATGATTGTTTCAAGACGATGAAGTTGAAATTTTGTTTTTTTATTTTTCTAAAAAATCAAAAGCCTTTTAAAAGAGAAGAAGAAAGAAACAACTTACTTTCATGTAACAATAAAAAGTATCAATGTCAAAAATTTCAGGAACGTTATACAATGTAAATTTTTGTACAACAAAAGTGCTTAATTAGATTCTTAAAGATTTTTTCTTTAAATTTATAAATTTGCTATTTCTGTGACTTTTAATTAGGCATGTCATGGCCGATTAAATCTGCCTTGGCCCTGGTTTCCTTAATTTTAGAATGTTAGGACTAAGACAAAACAGCAAAAAGATCAAGCGGATTTAAAGCCGTTGACCCCTCCCCGTCAAGTTATAATGCTGTTTTTTGCCGCACAAGGAAGTTTCATTTTGAAAAATAAATTCAAATATTGTTCCAGCGATAAACAATACGGGGTGATTGAACTAAAATTTTAACGGTTTTTTGATGACAAGTATGATAGTTTAAAAAGACTGACATTTTATCGATTTTGAAGCTGGAGGGTTGATTTTCTGTCCATTGTGTTCAACAAAGTTTTGGAAAAAACCAAATTCTCTGCAGAGACTCTTTTTTTGTGTTTTTCGTTAATGTTTTTGAGGAAGACTTTTGCCATTCGTCCCGTAATTACAGATACCCTCAAATATTTTATTGAATTGCAAAAAAAGTGCAAAACAATTTTTCTCTTATTTCTGTTCCTCATTTGTGAAAGTTTGCTCTCACTGTTACTCATCAACTGTTAATATTATAGATATCCTTAAATGAGTTCCACAACAACAGGATCTTCAACTGTTACAAAATCAATGGATCAAAAGCGTGCCACTTTCATAGTAACATATCGTTGTCATCACGCATGGCCTATCCCAGATTCAGTTATTTATTATATGACTAAAAATCCATCAACTGTAAAATGTTATCAAAAAATAGTTCAAACATGTAAATATTTTTTCATCAAAAATCCTATTCTAGTTATTCAAGATTTATCGTTTAAATATATAGGTGGTAAAGAAAATATCTTTGTCAATGAGACCGTTTCAAGCAATCTCTCATGCAAAATTTGGATCACAGATCAAATTATTATTTTTAATAATGAACCAGCTAACCAATATTCATTTTCTACATGTGTTCCAAAGATTTATCAAAGTGATATCAAGAGTCTTGCAATTTGTAGGCAAGATATTTCTTTCACCAATCTTAAATTACTTGTTACAAGATGTAAGGATGTTTTGCTTCATGAAATTACTGTAACAAATAATGATGGCTCTGTTATTCCACTAGAAGATATAATAGAAATTTTCCCAAATGCAACAAACATTCATTAGCAAGTTTTTTTTTGTTTTTAGAAAATGAAGAGCTTTTTATTTTTTTAGCAATATTGATGGTAATGCTTCAAAAATTATTACTCCAAAAACTGTTCAAAATTTACTTAAACTTCAAAATTTTTTTAATCTTACCAGCTTTCACTTACGTGATATTCCAGAAAGTTTTGATATAAAAGCATTCTATGGACATATTAAAGTATGTTTTATAAGAAACATTATTTTAACTTTCAAAAACATTTTTTAGAAAAACAAGAAAACAAAAATTTTGCTCTCTTTTTGTGATCACATTTCTAATGAATACCGTAATCAACTTCGAAAAATTGTTGATGAAATTATTCAAACGAAAGGTCAAGATTACAGACCATCGTTAATTATATTTCCTGGACTTCAAAATTTTATTTATCGTAAACTGCGAAAACTTTTTGATAAATATTAATATATACTGTCTTCTGTTTTCTTTGTTTTTTGTGTTGTACTTTTTGAAATAAATTTATAAAAAAACAAGAAATGTCAAATGACGAAAAAAAGCAAACGTACAAAAAACAACTAAGCGCGATTAAAAAGTCTTTTCAAACGTTTATATGTAGGTCGATGAATATTTGGAAAGCAAATATATGGCGGCTTATAAACATGATTTTTTGTAGCAAGGATTTCATCAACAATTTTTTCAAGTCGGTTAATGTAGGGAACAGAAACATCAGCAAAATAAAGTTTGATTTTCGTTTTTTGATTTTTCTAAAAGTTACAACACTGATAAGAATTAAAAGTGAAAAGAACTTACTTTTATATAAGGATAAAAAGTATCAATATCAAAACTTTCTGGAAGGTCACCTATGGTAAGATAACTCAGATTTAAAAAAGTTGGAATTTTGAGTAATTCTTTGACAGTATTTGCTGTAACTATAGCAGAAGCATATCCAGCAACAAAACTGAAAGATGTTTGATACATGGAAAAAAACAACGATAAACTTAATATGCAAAAGTTTTAATGTTAGGAAGAGCTTCAAAAATCTTTTCTAATACAATAATATATCTATTTTCATCATAAATAACATTTCCATGCAGAAGAATAGTTTCACATTTTGGAATTAAAATTTTAAGTTCATTAAAAGCAATATATTGGAAAAGGATAACTAAATTCTTAATATCAATTTGATAAATTCTTGGAAAAATGGAAGAGATAGAAATGGGTAAATCTTGATGAAAACTTTTATTAATAAAGCATTCCTCAGCTATCCAAATTTTAGATGTAACTTTCTTAAAATCATAGCATATTCCATGCAATCGATGTTGCCATTCATTATTGTCATGTCTTAAGGTAAAATGTTTAATAACAAGGATAGGATTTTGAATAAAAAAATATTTGCAGCTTTGAATCATTTGTTGATAGCATTTTGAGGTTTTTGGATTTTTAGTGATATAATAAAGAATTGAATCAGGGAGTGACCATGGTTGAAGACGGCGATAAGTGGAAAGAAACGCATCACGTTTTAAAGACGATGCAGTCACGTAATCAGTGTCATCTGAAGAAGTTGTCGTAGAAACAGTCGAATCCAGCATATAAGTTGCAATGTTCAGACACTAGAAAATAAGTGTAAGTAAAATAACTCTAAATCTATAAAAATTTTTTACCAACCACAAATTGTGTACAGTTCAGTTAAGCCAAGAAAAGCCACTGACTAAAAATCTTATTTCTTTAAAAAAATTATCGTTCAATAAAAGCATACCTACCCCCCCCCCCCCCCCGCATCTTATTTTTTTCTTAACATTTTTGCGCAAAGGTGCAATCAATAAAACGATTGATATAAAAAACAGAAGCAGAACTCGATGAACCCGAAAAAAATTGTATTTGCTTTTGTGTTGTTCGTCAGAGCGTGAGTTGTTAGAGCGTTCTGGTGAATTTTTGTTGAATTGATTCTAGTTGATTTATAACATTTTTCTGTGGAATGTTGAATATTTGACTACCATATTACTTACGAGCATTTGCTGTTATGATATCACCATGTTCTTTGATCGAGCACTATATATCAACAAAATTTACAACAATTTATTACAAAAAATAATGAATTTTATTTCACTTCATGTACGTCTGCTGACACATGCATTCGTTATTATCCCAAAGAGATTGGAGAAGTTTTAATTTTTGAAAAAGTTACTTTAAACATTTACTACAAAACTACCAATAGAAGCAAAGATTCTGGGATTATATTTTTGGTTGAAAACCTTGAATTCTGTAATTGCGACAATAAATTCATGGTAGATTGTTTAAATATTTAAATAAAAATAATTCAATGCATATAGTTTGTTAACAATACATTTTTGTCTCCACATGTATTCTTTAAATGTAACCAGGGCCGCAACTTGAGGGGTGGAAAAGGGGGAATTTCAACCCACTGAAATGCCAAATTTAAGGAGAAAAAGTGAATTCATACTAGATAAAATGACATTTTTTTCAATTTTTCCACCCCTTGAAATTTGTCCAAGTTGCGGCACTGAATGTAACATGACTAACAAAAACAAGATATATTCATTTTCTTAAATATTATTGTACCACGGACGGATTTTGTATTATTAAGTATTCAGTGCATTTTATTTTTATATAAAAAAATTCAAGAAGTATAATTGAATTTTTACAAAAATAAATCATTAAAAAAATTCTAAAAAACCCCAATCAATGACATGCAACACAGATAAAATACCTTACAACATGTACTGCAAAAAAAGTTCTATTAGGTAAAGCAAAAAGCTTTTAGTTGTGAAAAATGCTAACCCCAGACTTCAGTTTTCAGCGTTTTACTTTTTTATTTTGAAAAATCAAAAATTTTTGGCATAATTAATGCCCTCTGTTTTATTGTCAACAAAAAAAATTAAAAATATTATTAGCGGCGGCTTTTCGCACCATTAATTATATAACTAAATAAAGACATTGAAAGAAAAATTGCCCTGAAAGCTTTTTGCGCCAAAAACAAAATTTACTGAAATAGTTTGTTCCCAAAATTGAAATTGGTATTAAATAATTTTATAACAGCTAAAAAAAATTCCCGTTTTTTAAATTGTTTTTTGCTCCTTTTTCACAATTTTAATGTTTTTTTTATTTTAGATTTTAATACCAAAGACATGAATCAAACAGATCCAAATACACCTGAAAAGAAAGAGTCATTTATTTATGGAATAATTGCTCGTTTATATTCCATATTTTACAATGTCAAAAATAAAGAACAAACAGATGCTCAATCATCAAAAAAAGAAAATATTTCCATTCCTGAATCAATCCTTTATTATATGGCAAAGAATCCAATAACACCAGAAGTTTATTTCAAATTAGCAAAGTCTTGTAAATATTTTTTTAAAAAAAATCCAATTCTTATTGTTGCACGTATTCATGATGGTGGAAGAAAAATTTGTTCAAATAATGAAGATGATTGCCGAAAGATAAATGGAAAATGTTGTGTCAATATTGATATTAATAAAATTACAATCAAGATTTGGCTTACTTTTGAACTTGAACTTTGTGATTATCTTGTTCCAAATATTGCATATATTCTTCCATCAAAAATTTATCAATGTAGTGAAAGTGCTGTATTTTCCCTTCGACGTATAATAATTATTTGGGAAGATTTCAAGTCACTTGCTTCAAAATTTCAAAAGCTTTGCCCCCGTAATGTTGAAATAATTTATGGCAATAGAAATCCTGTCATGTTAGAAGATATTCTTGAATCTGTTCCAAATATTACATCATTTGATTAGTAGGTTTTATAATGTTCCCGTTATTTATTTTATGTAAAATATTTTTTAGCAAATTTACTTATGAAAATCCTGCTGCTACAGCATCAACTATGAAAAATATTTTGAAACTTAAAAATCTTGACAATCTTCAATATCTCTGTTTAAGCAATATTCCAGAAGTTATTAATCTTGACGACCTTTCTACTTTTATAATGGTAATATTCTTTGTATTCTTTGATAGCTTTACTCATTTTTTTTCTAGAATCACAAAGATACAAAATTTGCACTTTTTTTTACTTATGATCTCACTGAAGCATTCAATAATCAACTTCGACACTTTTTTGATATTATAAAGAGAGCTGGATTACCAAACATTTCTATCGCCAAGTATTAATATTGAATGCAGTTTTTGAACTTCATTTATTCGCTTTTTTGCATTTGATTTTTTTTACTGTTTTGTGATTATTATAAAAAATTGATTTCACCTTTATAAAATATTACGATATTGAATGATAATCAAACATTTTTAATCTACAAAACTTAGAAAAGAAGCTGTGTCGGCTCAGTTGTTCTTTGATCGCATTTTTGAAATAAAATTTACGGTCAAACGAGAAAAAAATGTAGAGTGACATACTTTGGATAACAAAAAAAAACGAAAGTATTAAGATATTAAACATGTTTTCTTAAAATTACATATTATAGCATACTTAACTTGCTTGTTGATATTTGATTACCACATTTTAATTAATATTTTTCCGTTTAAGTTTGATATAATTTAGAAAAATACAAGAATCGTCTTCAAAAAATTATAAATGAAATTCTTGCAAATAAATTATTATAATAAATTATTTACATCATTTTTCCTGATATGGATGAAAGTTGTTGTCACGAATTATGAAACCTTCGTTATTGGAACTGAGTTCATTTTTTTTTGTAAATACATTTATTTATTGTTGTTGTATTCAATAAACTTGTGCGGCTATTCTTGAATGCATCACTCATAGAATATCTTTTTTCTAAGCTACAGAAACATTTTCACTTTTTGAAAATGGTAATGATGAATACTACGCTTTCTTAAAATGTATTTATACTCTAGGTAAAAGTATTGTTGAAACAAATTTTTAGATGCAACAATAAAACATTTTTTTTCTATTCATAAAACATAACAACCCGGAAAAAGAAGAATGCATAAAAATACAATTTTATAGCATTTCATGGCAAGAAATAGTTTTTGTCACATTTTTGAATGTAAAAATGCGCCCATTTAAACTTTTTATGGAAATGTGTAAACTCTTTTACAGTAAAATGTAAAATATTTACCATTATTGAACTTGCAAAAATGCACTTTTGTTTGTCTTTGCAAATATATTCAGAGGCATTAGCTTATCCCTTTTTTGTTTTTAAACCCAAAATAACATGTTCATTCAAATTTTTTTAATAACACAATGAAGCCAGACAAAAATAAATTTACATAAAATATGTCATTTTGTAGTTTTTGTTTTTCACTTTTTTTGTCATTCTTTTTTTTATACTTTGAATGTTCTTTTTTCACTCACTGACTGACTGACTTTACTGGCATCTTTTATTTTGTGTTGCTGCTTTTTTTGGTAAGTGTTTTTTTTCTTTTGCTTTCTTTGTTGCTGCTTTTTTATCCGTTTTTTGACGTTGATGAAAAAAAGCTTTTAGTGGTTTTTGAACCCCTGTCTTTTTTAAGGGTGGTCTCTTGAATTTTTAAACTATTTTTTTAAAACAAATCTTTTTTGTCTCCATTTTTTGCTTTTAAAAATGCAATGTTATTTTTTTCTCATCTTTTTTTTGCCGCAAAAATTTTGCTTTAGCTCTGATGCTGCTGCTGCAACGGTGTCGCAATTGTTAAACATCTTTTTTTGCGGTCTGGGCCATGAATTCTCTCTTTTTCCGTTTTTTTTCCTTTCTTCTTCTTTTTCTTGCAGCTGCAATTGTTGCTGCAATTTTTGATGTTCTTTGATTATTACGGAATAAAAAAAAGAAAGAGAAAAAGAGATGAACATCATTGAAAAAAGGTGAACATTAAAAAAAGACAAAAAGGAAAAAAAAAGGGGGTTTCCCCGACAAGAAATTCATTGCTTTTTCGCTGCTATCTTTCTCTTTTTCTTCTTCTTCCCAGACATGTAAAAAATGTTTTTTAAAGAAATGGACCGCCTTTTTTTGTTGAAGAAAAAAAGGGAAACCCCGGTTTTGTTTTGGAATGTGCAAAAAAAAATGTTTTTTGGTGGGAGGGGTTTTTTGAGGAAGTAAGCTTAAACGTTATATAAGCGAACAAGGGATAAAGTCTTTGAGTGTTTGGGCTAATTTTAGGCGATTGTATTTTGTTGCTAGGAAAAAAGAGGGATACAAATGGCTTTTGAAGAATTGCTAAAAAAACGTTGTTTTTCTTTGAGCTAGTTACTGTCATTGAGGTATTACGTAAGTGCCGAAAAGGAGTAGTAATTTTGGTAAAGTGGTACTTTTAACTTTGAAATTATCTTTGTTTTTGAGGTTGTTTTTTTATGGTTTTTGCCATAAGATTTTTAATACAAAAACAGTAATTTTCGTTTAAATAAGCTATTTTTCACTTTTTGCAAAATTTTCAGTTGTTTAGATTTTACTTTAAGTACGGTAGCAATTTTTTTTTCTTATCATCAAATCTCTGCTACAAGCTACAACAAAAATGACCGTAGCCAAACAGGTCATTTTGGGCTAGACATTAGATCACTGCTGTTTATGAAATAGAAAATTTGTCATTTCTAAGGGTTCAAGAGACCAAGTTTTTTGACTAAGCCAATCTCGCTGAACATATTCGTTTAATTTCCACCTTCTTTTTCGCTGATGTTTTTTCTTCTTCCACCCTCGCATCACCATCATCAATTTGATTAGTAGCTCTTTTTTGACTTTGTCTTTGACTTGATTTGTAACAAAATTGTAAAACAAACACTTTTTTTTATTGTTCTTCTTCTGATCATGATGATCACGATCAGGAACTTTTTTTTGTCGCCAAACGTCATTAAAAGTATATTTTTTATGGAAAAAACCATTGTATTCTTTGGGGGTAACAACGTTTTTTAAACACCTTTTTTTCTCCAGATGGGAAATTTCCATTACTTTTTTTGTGTAAAAACTGCTTTGAAGAATTTAGTATTTAAACGGATGGCAGTTTTTTGGTGTTTTTTAATTTGAGGGGTATCGATGGTAAGAAAGATTCAGTGCTTGGTACGTGGCTAGTGTGGCATCGCAGTGGAAAATTAGGAAGTTACGGTAACTGTCTTTTAAATATTTCTTATTCTTAAAAATGTTGTTTTTGAGAAAAACTAAATTGGATATTTTAGATTTTTATGTTTTTCATAGTCAATCTTGATGACTTTTAAAGATCAAAATGTATCTTACGATCTTTAGATCTGGCACCTAAAGTTAACAGCATCTGATCGCTCTGCGAGTCCGCTAGATCTGATACATGAATATTCAACTTTTTTAAAATGTTTTTTCTTGAATTAAAAATTGTTGCTACTGCATTTTTTGCTCTTTTTTGTTGAGTAACAAAGCACAAACTTTAATAAACCTTTTTTTCTTGTCATCGACATTCTCTTTAACCCCCTTGAAGTTTTTATAATTATCTTTTCTTTGCAATCTTTATGTGTCTTCTTTTGTAAAATTTCTTTGACTTTCTCAATTTTTGTACTTTCTTACCCTCCTCTCATGCATGCTTCCATGATGACTTTAAACTTTGATATAATGAGTACAAAAACCGCTGACACCCTAGTTCACCCTTCTCTTTTCTCTTTTTTGTAGTGTGTTTTTTCATTGTTTTTCACATCCCATGATATTTTCCCAAAAAATATTTCCGGTACTGTAAAACTTAACTTTCTTAATTTTTATTGGAATGTTACATTTTGGATGGATTATATTTTTGAAACTTTTCTTCCTTCCTTTCTTCTGCAAAAAGTTACATCTGACCGGGAGGATCTTTTTTTTCGTTGCTATTAAAAACTTGTTTTTTACTTTTTTTCTTTGTTTTTGTCGGTCAAAGATTGATGGGTATAAAATAGAAAGTAATTTATGGGTATTTTTTCAGTGCATTAAACTGACCGTGATTTAACTGATTATATTTTGGATTACTGATTAACAGATTATTTTGGAGAGAAAAATGGCTCGTGTACTTCTTACAACTTTCAATCGACAACTTCCTCGTCTTATTGCTGCAAATGGTATGTGTTTTTTTTGAATAAGGGGTCTTGGGAGGGAATCGACATTTTGTCGAAATTGGAAAAAATTACTGTAAAAAAATTGTGGTAACTTTCTAGACAACGGACGTTAAAAAAATTTAAAAAACTTTTTGGCGCTAAAACGTTGGCGAAGTGTTCTTTTCGCCAAGTGCTTGATTTTCTTCCAATATTTTCTCTTTACATCAATAATAATACAGGGTGGTCCAATTAAAATGCTAAAATGTTTTTGCTCGGCAAATGAGTTCTAGAAGGTCCCCAGAGCTCATATAGCATGGATACATTACTAACAAGGGGGAGCAACTTTTCCATATAAAATTTTGGCATTATGGAACATTTCGCCAAATGGCGCCAAATTCAAATTTGACCTCGAACCAGCTCAAACTTGACATAGATTATGAAAATCTAGACTCTCCTACACCCAATGGTCGAAAAATGAACCCTCTAGCTTCAAAAATGACCAAATGGCAGCCATTTGAAAAATCAGTCTAACACAGGAAAAATGTTCAACATTTTTTTTTATTTTTTAAACTAAAAATGCATTTTTTCAAATGGCTGCCATTTGGTCATTTTTGAAGCTAGAGGGTTCATTTTTCGACCATTGGGTGTAAGAGAGTCTAGATTTTCATAATCTATGTCAAGTTTGAGCTGGTTCGAGGTCAAATTTGAATTTGGCGCCATTTGGCGAAATGTTCCATAATGCCAAAATTTTATATGGAAAAGTTGCTCCCCCTTGTTAGTAATGTATCCATGCTATATGAGCTCTGGGGACCTTCTAGAACTCATTTGCCGAGCAAAAACATTTTAGCATTTTATTTGGACCACCCTGTACTTTCTGCTTTTAGATATCTCGCTAATCCCTAAATCAACAATTACTCGCTCTGTCAAAGATGATATGCCACGATTACCGATTCAACATCAACGTCCTGAAATTAATTCACCACATCCATCACCACCTGTTCAACATTCTAATGCTAAAGCTTTACATTCACCACTTGCACCATCAACACGAAAAGGAAATAAAGCTGGTCTTGTTATTTTTGATAAAGATGGTACACTTATTTGTTTCAATTCAATGTGGGTTCCATGGACTTTAAATATTGTTCAAAAGTTAACTGAAGCAACAAAATTGGATATTTCAAATAAAGTTTATAAACTACTTGGATTTTGTCCTATTGAAAAGCGTGTTAAAACTGTAAGTTGACTTTTACATATGCAATCTATTGTGTTTACTTTTTAAGTCTCATAAGAATGTTGCAAACTTTAATTATTTAATGCTATCGTTTATAGGGTCTCCTAGCTGAAGGAACAATGGATCAAATTCGTCAAAGAATTGTTGATTTATTAGTTGAACATGATATTGATCGAAAAATGGCTGAACAAATTGTCTCTGCTAATGTTCACAATTGTAATACTTCATCATTTGAAACACTCAAGCAAATTCATGATTTACAAAAACTTTTTCAAGCTTTAAAAGAACATAATGTTAAAATTGCTATTTGTACTGCTGATAGTCGGTGAGTTAATTGTATTTGTGGGAAGGATAGATCAAGTAGCTAAATTTGTAGCAAAGATTTTCAAAAATCTTGCTCCAAACTTTTTTCGATTACAAGCAAAACACAAACTTTAAAAAAACAAAAAAAGAATGACTAAAAAACCCATTACTAATTCATATATCTTTTTTTCAGAGAAGGAACCATGACAGCATTGCGTAGTTTGGATCTTGAAAAATATGTTGATATTATTGTTTGTGGTGATGATGATAATAGTATGCCAAAGCCACATCCACATAATGCTCTATCAATTTGTCAAGCATTAAATATTGATCCTGTTGTAAGTTTATTGTTTTTACTTTGTGGTTTTTTTAAGATGAGGGATTTCGCAGTTTTATGGAAAATTTGTAGTTAGAATTTTTGTAGTTGTTTTTTGTTTTTCAATTAAAAACAAGGGCTTTTGGAGCTTTTTTGGAGGAGAGGTTTTGCAGAAATAGCATTTAAAATAGGGTATAATTTTTTGAGAAAAAACAGAGTTAAATGACTTTCTAGAAGCTTGTCTTAAAATGAAAAACACTAATTATTTTTAACTAAAAATATTTTTTATCGCTTCTTACCATCTTCTTTTGGAGGACCAGACGATAAAAAACACATTTCAAAAAATAGTTTTAAAATAAATAGACTTTTGAAATTTGTCTAAAATGCAAAACACAGCTGATATTTCTAGAAACTTTCATAAAAAAAATTTTTTTGAGTAAACTATAAACATGGATATTGTTGAACTATTGGATCTCTTTCTTAATTGCGCAACAATTTTTTTTGAGAGCAAGCAAAAAAACAAACACTGAAATTTGCGCGCAAAAAACAATGTTCTTTTTTGGTCTTGTTTTTTTTTGTTGCTGCTCTTTTTCTCTTCCGTTTTCCATTGCCGCAAAAAGAAGAAAAAACTTTGTGTTCATCAAAAATGTGTTTGAAAAAAGGTTGAATGTCAACGAAAAAGACAGAGCTTTCATTTTTTCGATGGACATTTATGAATGCGATTTTTGGTCATCATTTTAAATAGAGGTGTGATGACATAACATTAATGGGAATGAACTGAGGTAGATTGATGAGGACAATGGCCCTGCAGAAAGAGACAAAAATTTTGAAGGGAAAATAACAGTTATCAGGTTACTGTAAGTGTAAAAGTAATTTTTTTTAAAATACAGTAAACTTCTGGTAAAACAAATTATTTTAACAAGATTACTGTAAAAATAAGAATAAAATTTTCACTGCAAATCACAATCAGATTACTGTACTTTTACGAAAACAACTTCAAAAATTCCATTGCAAAAAGATTATTGTATTTATTCTAATTTTCTCCTCTTTTTTTCAGGACGCTTTAATGGTTGGTGATACTCTTGCAGATATGGGAATGGGAAGATCGGCAAAACTTGGTGGAACAATTGGTGTCCTCTCTGGTATTGGTGAACATCATGAACTATCACCACATGCTGATCACATGGTATGTTTTTATCCTATACTTTTTATCAAATTTTTAACCACAATTCTGTTTTAGGTTGAACATGTTGGAAAACTTTTACCTATTGTTCTTGATCCTCATAATAATAAACAATCTCATGGAAGTAGTGGCAGGCAATGAACACATATCTATATATCTTATCTAATTTCAAATATTTGTATGTAAATTAATCATCATTTAAGTATTAAACTCGTGCATTCGGTTTCAATTATATATATATTATCTGAACGGTATCCGTTCCTTTTTCTTTGTCTGTATTTTTGATGTGACAAAAAATTTTGATAATAGCTATTAGTTAATAGCATTCATAATATTATCTACAGTATCCTAATAAAATAAATTAATAATAATCTTTATTATATAAACTTTAAACACTTTCTTGGTTTATAAAATAACCAAATTAAAACAACAAAATTAAACACAACAAAAACCAACATTTTTAAACATTATTATAGGATACTGTAAGACAAGCACGCTTTTCAGCAATGAATTTGAATTCAGAATCTTTTGTTTTCATTTCAGCAATAATGTAATCATCGATTCTTGAAATTTGATTGTAATGCTTCACTGCGAGGGTTCCATCCTTCTCTAAACACAAATACCAGTCAGTTCCTTTCATCTTTGAGATAGTTCTTTGAATTGTTGGAAGTGGAAATTTGAGTTGAGAAAATCGAAGTTTATTCCATTGATATGGATTACAGTAATATCCGTTGGCAGGGATTCCTTTCATAATACCAAAAAGATCTTCAAAAACACCAGTAAGGAATTTGGTACCATGTGTTACTTTGACTGAAATAAATGTCACTATTAATAGATAGATAAATGGATTAAGAAAAGCTTACCACAGGTATAAAAAACATGTTCAACTTGTTCATCAGTAAGAAGTCCATTTTTAACTAACAAGGGACCGTTACGAGATGTCATCTATGGATTTCCTCAAAAATAGCGGGGATTAACAGCTCATAGTAAGAGATGAAAAACCCCCAAGTACTATCTGCCCGTTCGCCATTTCACAATTTTAGTAGCATTTTGCTATTACACTGTAAGTAGCAGGCGATGAACGTTTCAGTAAATAAATTACGCTTGTGGTGATTTTAGAAGGTTGTAAACGCTTGGAATATGATTAATTATTTATGAAATATTATGTTTTGGCATCTATAACCTTCTAAAATTATCACAAACGTAATTCATAGACTAAGACGTTCATCGCCTGCTACTTACAGTGTAATAGCAAAATGCTACTAAAATTTTGAAATGGCGAACGGGCAGATAGTACTTGGGGGTTTTTCATCTCTTACTATGAGCTGTTAATCCCCGCTATTTTTGAGGAAATCCATGGATGACATCTCGTAACGGTCCCTTGTAAAACAATAATTAAACATCATCAGAATAGCAACAGTAAACACTCACCAACAAATTCATTCAAAAATTCTTTACTCATTTCAAAGAAATGGACAGCCGGAATAGTATGAAATAATGAAAGTTTAATAGCATTTGATACATTAAAATTTTCATCAGTTGATGCGATTTGTTCTTGTTCTGCTTCTTTAGTTGCCATTTTATAAATCTGGAAAATTTTATATATTCAATGTACAAATAACAAGCAAAAAACAACTTACAGCCTTAAAAGCATTTTCTTCATCACCGTATTCTTCTCGATATTTAAGAAAAACATCTTTCATAATTTTAGTTGATAAAATACCCTTTCCAGCTATAAATAAACAAGTTAAATACAGTATATTCAAGTAAACAAACGTACCAACATATTCCGTTAAAAATTCAAAGCTCATTTGAACGAAACTAAAGCACGAACATATATCAAATAATTCGTCACTGATAGCTTCATGAATGTTGAAATTTCTTCTATCTGATGCTTTTTGTTTTTGTAAAACAACTTTTTCTGCCATTTCATATACCTAAAAAGTATTCAATCATTAACATCCAGAAAGACAAACTGAAACTTACCGCTTTAAAGAATTCTTCTTCATTATCATGCTCTTTTCGACAAGACGTCGTATATATTTTCAACATTATAGCAGATAAAAAGTGAAGTCCTTTATCAACTGAAAAATATTACTTTCATAAGGTAAGATATGAGCAAAAAAACATACCAACAAGATCAATCAAAAAACGAGGTTCCATTAGTGAAAAATCGAATGAACATCGAACAGCTGATAGCTCATTCTCGATGGCATCGCCATAATTGAAATTTCTATCAGTTGATAAATGTTGCTTTTTTTGAACTTGTTTTTCAGCAAGCTGGAAGATCTAAAACCATTTTGTTTTAATATATAGCTAGAACCAAACAATAAACTTACAGCTTCGAAAAGTTCTTGTTGATTACTATATTGTGGCTTTAAAACATTTTGCAAGTATATTTGTAGATCCCATGAACTCAAGAAAAACCCATGTTCAACTAAACAAATATCGTTATCCATGAAAAATGCCGTAATAAAAAAACCCATACCAACAAAATTCAATAAAAAATCATAATTCATTTTTCGGAAATCAAATTTTGGAAGAACTTCTTTCAATACATCTTTGATGGCATCATTAACTTCAGCATCAGACAGTGTCGTTTTTTGTGCTGCAAGTACTTGTTTTTCGGCTAATTGATATAACTAAAAAAGATTAAAGAACACAATATGGCAATGCAAAACGAGAAAAAGTACGTACAAGTTCAAACATTTCTTCAACATCATCTCCAAAAGCATCCGATAAAATTCTATATAAATCAATATAAGAAATATTGAATTCTCGTACAACTAAAACACCAAAAACTTTTAACTGTAATTGTATAAAGAAAGAAGTCATACCAACAAAATCCATCAAAAAGTCAATATCCATTAAATGAAAATTCATTTCTGGAAGAACATCTGCTAATTCAGTTTTAATTGCAGTACGGTAATCAAAATTAGGATCACATAAAGTCTTCTGTCTCTTCAATACAATTCTTTTTGCAAAGTAATACATCTGAAAAAAAAGGTTACGGTAAGCGACTGAGCAAAGAAAAAACATACATTTTTAAAAACCATTTCTATTTTCTGATTACGATGATTTTTTAAGCAAAAAAGCAATCGATCAAGAGAAAAATCAAATCCATTTTCAACTAAACAGAGAATTACAGTAACAAAAGCTTTTAAAATGGATGACCAAAATACTTACTAACAAAATCCACTAAGAATCTAAGATCCATATGAACAAAATCAATTCCTGCAAGAACATCAGCTAATGCATTTTTGATACTATCGTCAAGATTAAAGTCAGGATTAGGTGAAATAGCTTGTTTCTTTGATACTTGTTTTTCAGCTAATTCATACACCTGGGAAGAATTACTGTAGTTAAGCAGTTACTTAAAAAAACTTACAGTTTCGAAAGCTTCTTCTTTCTTCATGTTTCGATGATTCAAAAAATAATGATGCAACTTATTGAAAGGCAATTCAAATCCGCGTTCAACTAAAAGATGGAAATGTAAAGGGAATTGGTACACTAAGGAAAAAACATACCAACAAAATCTTTCAAAAAATAAACAGTCATTTTATGAAAATTAATTTTTGGAAGAAATGCAGCTAATTCTTTTTGAACATCATAATAAAGATGATAGTTAAGTTCTGGATCTGGTCTTTTTAATGCTTCAGTTTTGGCTACTTTGTAGAGCTAAAATATTATACACAATAGATTAATGCTAACAACAAGAAAAGCTACCGTCTTAAAGCATTCATCTTCTTCACCATCTTCTCGTTGACAGCTTGAAATAATGTTATACATTTCAGCAGAAGAAAATAGGAAATGCTTATCAACTAAAAACATTCTTTGTACTACAGTAATCAAAGCTAAAAAGCTTACGAATAAATCCTTTAACAAATTTAAAATTCAATTGATGACATTTGATATTAGGAAAAACATCTTGAAGCTGTTCTTTCATTGTTTTTTCAAGGTCAAGATCAACATCTTTAAATTCTTCTTGTACAGTTACAGCTTGATTTTCTGCCCAATTTACAGCCTAAAAATATACACAGATTAATTATATCCGACCAAAATCAAAGCAACTTACACCAACAAAAAATTCTTCTTCTTCAAAGTACTGCTTTCCAATGGTCGATAAAAATTTAATAAAACCTTTCTTATGGGACAAAAACTTTTCAGCATCAATAATAGCTTTCATATTACCAGCAGCAAAAACTCGAAGAACATTTTTAATTCGATATAGTGCATACCTTTCAATTAAATCAAAGAGCTCTTCAACATCTGCAAGAACAATATCCATATCAACCAAAAATGAAATACATCGATCTTTAAGAAGTTGTACACCAAAATATTCTGCTGCATCAACCAGAATAAAAACATTCTCTTTTGTAATTGTACATTTACCAGAGTAAAGAAGGCAAACAAGTTGATAGATGTCATCATAGGAATATAGAGGATTCTCAATCTTGATTACATCTGCATTTTTACTCCATCGGAGTGAGATCATAGCAGCAAAGGTTGAAGAGGCAGCAGCAAGACAGAATCGATGAACGTAGAGTTTCTAAAAGGAAAAGTGTAAAGCGCATGCATAAGTTGCTATATAAACATACCCTTCCTTTAACATCCAATGCAAGATCAAAATGTCCATTTTCATGATCTTGTTCTTTAAAGATTTCAGCTCGATCCATTTGTAGCTTATAAATATCATTCTTTAAAGAAAGTGGAACATCTTCTTCACGTTCATGACGGCAGCCGCATTCACTGCAATAATCGGACATCGAAACATCTATATCGTCGTCATTATCAGAACCAGAGGAAGACATCCTAAAAATAGGTATTAATGTTAAATAACTTAAAAAATTAAGTAGAACACGAAGAGGAAAAAACGAAAAAAATTCATCAAATTATTATTGAGCAGAATGGACATGGTTGGATAACCAGGAATGACAGCCGACTCATGTCTAATTAAAAAATTGATTCTTGATATTTTTAAATATAAAAAAATAGGTAAAACACGACAAAAAAATAAAACTTCAAAGAAACTAAACGACTTTTTCAACAGCAGCGAAAAAGGCTTCATACAAATGTTGTCACTTTCGTGTTAAGAACGCTGCAAACAAGAAGCAACAAATTTTTTTTTCAAAAATTTCAACTGAAAATTTCCCAAATTTAATCAACACTTTTTGTTCTTCTATTTTTTAATCTATTAAATATATATTTCCTTTCAGAGCACAAACTGATACTATTAGAAGCAAAACAATGACTAAAAAAAGTATAAATAGCAAAACCCAAACTCAAATCTCAAATCATTTCTCTTCAAAATTAATCAAACAAAAATGACTCCAAAATTTTTTATCTCTGCTTTTTTCTTAGCTGTACTTCTCAATCTTGCAACATCCTCAGCCTCATCACAACCAGCAGAAAATGTTTTTCGAACTGATGCATCAACGATTGAAGAAATGGCGAAGATGGTTTTAACACAATTTTCATCATTTTTGGCTCCAAAATCTATTGCTGCAACAAAATTATCTTCTTCAAATTCTATGTCTATGAAGATTGCTACTACTTCTGCTCCAGTTGTAACTGAAAAGGTAAGTCATTTTTGTGGAAAAACACAGTCATTTGTTTTTCTTTATAAATGCTACAGTATACTGTATATATATAATACTTTTCAGGTTCGCCAATGCACATGCTCTGAATCCGATGATTGTATTGGTGAAGCATATCGTTCAAATTCCGTTTGTCAATCCTCCTGCAAATCACATCTCCAATATTATAGCTCCAATCCAGAAGAATTTATTTCCTGCATTCCTAAAACCCCTACTGCTCATATTATGGTCAACAAATGCCTCAAAGAAAATATCCCACAATTTTGTTCTGCTGATGGCTCTCGCTTCACATTTATTCCAAAACCAAATTATTACAGTACTCAATCATCTTTAACAAAGCTTGAATTTAGTTTTGAAGCTGGAATAAAAGTTGCTGATATGGTTATTCTAGAACACTTGAAGACTTTCTATGGATGCGTTGGAAAATGTTTGAAAGAAAAAATAATTACTTGCTTCGATCGAAAATCTTGTGGTGTTTCTCTTCCTGTAAATAATGATCTTGGAAATATTGCTGCATTTTGTCCAGCCTTGAAATTCTCAATTAATTCAAATTTAATGAAAGCTCTTCCATGTTTTGCAATGCAACAAATTCTTCCTAAATTTGTACAACATTAGTTTTTCTTTTATCTTTTTTTGTATGTTTGTATTTTTTTTCTTATGATAGAATAAAAACTCTATAAAAAAGTTGGACATGGCAAAGAATTTCAAAGTCTATCTGTTATTATTATTTTTTCGTCGATTTTCATTGATACTATTGAATAAAGCGAGCAATTTCTCGAGCATTTATCTGTATATTTTTTATTTCAAAACATTGAGCCTGCTTGGCTTTTAAGAAATCACAGCTTGTTTGGTTAGTATTCAAATTAAATATTCAAAAATGAATTTTATGTCAACTCCAACAGTGCTATCATAATTTTTTATGATTTTTTTTTGTTTTAAAGAGTAAAGAAACGTCTTCCCTTTTTTAACACTGGAAATGTTTTTTCTTCACAAAAAAAAGATAAAGCAAAGAAAGTTTGATGTGCTTTCATTGATTCTTCATTTTTACATTGACTGATAAAAATAAGCAACACTAACAGCAAAGCATTTAAAAGTTTAAAATTACCTTTGTCATTTTTATGTAGTAATTACATGACTATAAGATTTAGGAATGTGATAAATAAAGGGTCAAAAAGCATGTCTTCTTCTTCTTGTTCTGATAATGATATGCTGTCAGATTACTGCAGTGAATGCGGATGCCGTCATGAACGTGATGAAGATGTTCCACTTTTTTTAAAGAATGAAATTTATAAGCTACAAATGGATCGAGCCGAAATTTTTAAAGCACAAGATCTTGAAACTGGACATTTTGATCTTGCATTGGAAGTTAAAGGGAGAGTAAGCGTATATTAAAAGAGTGTTTCTCAACTTAAGATTCAGAAGCTCAACATCTTTCTTGCAGTTGATAAACACAGCAACAGTACATAGTATTGAAATTGAAGGGTACCGAAAGGTTTTGCACTCAAAGGTTTGATACCTTTAAAGGTATCCTTTATTTTTCTAAAAGAATGTACTCAGCAGAACAAGAATAAACGCTCTGTTTTACCACAATCAATACATGAGAAAAGACACATTGTGTTGACAAATGGCCCTCAGACGAAAACAATGCCAATTATTTATTTTTTACATTGACATATTGTAAATTATAAAAATATTACGGTAACGCCGTTTTTAGGTAGATATTTTTTTTGCAATAATGGAACTGCAAGGGAATGCTCGATACTATGGTTCAATATTTGGTGGTATTTTAGGTGCATCTGAGGGATACGAAATTAATGTGCGTGAAAATGCATTAACAGGAATTTATGCTGGTGTCAGATAAATATATTTGCATAGTTCAGACATATTGACACATATCACATTTTTATAGGTGGTTTATATGGAATTTGTGCCGGTGATCATATAGGTGGAAGTATTGCATTTGTCTTTCAAATAATTTTTTCAGCATGGGTTCATTTGGATGCAAATATGGATAAAATTGCTGCACGTTGGGGTGGAATTATAGGTGGTACTATTGCTTTTCAGACTGGAATTGCGGTTGCAAAAGATATTAATTCTAAAATTGTACAATAATTTTTGTAATAAAGTATTTTATTCAATACAATTATGTGATTTTGGTATATGTATTTCTCTAATAAAATAAAGTTATGTTATATTTTTTAAAAATTTTTAAGAAAATATTTTTAAAGAAAAATAGAAGACAATCTTTTATCCCTCATGGGGCATTGTTGATTAAACTCTGCAAATACATTTCTTTTATTCATGTCCGTGCCACGGTGATAAGAAATGGACGGATTTTTTGGCCAAAGAACATTGCTTTTGTGAAAGACGGACAAGTAATACCAAAATAGCCAACATTTGTGATCATTGTATGCAACAAAAGTTTGAATTTTCATAATCTTTGACAATTTTTTTTACCGGCGTCGAGAATAGAATATGGATGAAAGAAAAGAAGTAATTAAAAAATTTCGGTTTCGCACTCGAGGTATTGGTGCTTCTGCTGGCGCAATTTTGGGTGGAGTTCTGGCATATAAGGGTGGAGGTGCTCAAGCAATTGTACCAGGTAAGTGTAATATAATTATTTTTAAAAAAATATGTTTCAAATTTAAAATGTTTTAAAGCTACTACTTTTGGTATTTGTACTGCACAATTTTTGGCATTTCATTTATCCATTTTTCGTCCGGATTCAATGTGTGTGGAAATTATTGCTGGAGTTCTTGCTGGCACAATTTGTGGGCTTGCAGCAGGTCGAGTTGGAGTTTCTGTTGCTAAAGCTGGTTCAATTGTGCTATAAAAAACTCATTGTTTTAAAATGTAATTGTATTTTTTTGGTTTACCGTGTATTTAAAGTGTTTATGTATTTCGTAATATTTTGTTAATGTTGAATATTATTTTATTGCTTTCGTAAATTAAAATATTTTTTTAATCTCGGCTGTACTTCTCATGCTTTTAAAAGTGTTTTATTTGTATCGGATAAAAGCAAGATGATTCAATGACAAAGCATGCAAACAATTTTAAAAAAGATTCTTGTTCGCCATAGTGTCGTATGCATACTACTTGATAAAAAAAAATAAGGGTTCTTCAATGTTGATAGAAGGCAAGAAAACAAAATAATTGACATTTGTCCGTTTTTTTTCTTGGAGCCTCATTCACTTACAGATTTGAAAAAATGAGAGTTCCCAGCAGACCATATCTTTTTGTAAAATCAATGCACTTGAAACATAGTGTATATCCAAAGAGGCACTATATTGATTTACAACGAATACATCTGTTTTATATGGCAAAAGTTTTGTTTTAAAAGTGCGTCATAATATGATATTCTGTCGATTTATAACATCATTTGTTTTCGCTAGTTTTATTTACCAATCCCTTTATTTTTCCTATAAATCCTATTTTAATATTTTAAAATGTAAAACGTGGTTCAAATTATTAGTCCGAGATGTTCTTCTTGCTTTAATATTACTCCAAAAAAGATTTTCAGGAGCAGAAATTTTACAATGAAGCTGTACTTTGAAGTACAAACAAATGCTCGATTTTATGGTTCGTTATTTGGCAGCATCTTAGGCATGTCTGCTGCAAGTTATGTACGTGGCAGTTGTAAAATTTATTCAGCTGCAATTGGTAAATTTGTATAATCGTTTAAACCATGTCTTAATAATTTTTAAGGTGGTTTTTATGGAATGTGTATTGGAGATTATTTAAGTACAGGTCTTGGACTTTTTTTTAAAGCAATTCTTCCAACAGCAGCAGTAGAATGTCTAGATATTGATGTGGATCAAATTGCAGGATTTACTGGTGGCATTATTGCTGGTATAACAGCAACACAAGCTGGTATTGCAGTTGCAAGAGAGATTGACCCAGAAAGCATACTTTGAATTTCCATAAAATTATAGCAGCATTTCATTTTTTCATTTTATGTGTAACTTGAGTTCAAATATTTTCGTAATTGTGTTCAAAAAAGTTGAGAATGTGTGTGTATTGTTTCTAACAAAATTATTTTGCATAAAAGCCCTTTTTTCACAAAACATATGGGCCACATGGCAGACAAACTCAATGATAAAAAAAAGTAAAAAAAACTGAATGTCTTTCACAAGGAAACCACAAGAGCATCTTGGTTTATGTGATCCTCAAACAAAAATATGTCTCATGAAATTTCCTAAAAATATTACGTTGTGCAAGTCCTAAAACCTGCTGATCCCTAATATGATAACTGTAAATCGCGAGTAAACTTTCTAAAGAAGGGCTCATTCTTAACCTGGCAACAACATAATTTATGGAATTCGTTTTAATCTCGGAACACCCGAGCACCCAGCTAATCATGTTTAGATTTTGCCAGGCTCACCGGGTTAAATTTCCGATCTGCTAACATGAGCTCGCTAATAATTAAATATAACTTACATAAATTTGTACGTGCCTTAACAGATAAATGTCATGTTTAGATTAATTGTGTATTCCACGATATCGTCTATTTTCACTATTACTCTTTATCGCTTTCTTCATTTTATTTTCCGTAAAACGTTATTAAAAAATAAATTTAGTATCTTTGAAAATTTTCTAATAATATTAATGTTTTTAGAATTTTGCAATGAATGATAATTATCATCTTACAGCTAGAGTATGCGGTGCTATACCTGCTGGAATTTTGGGTGGAATTATTGCATATAAAGGTAGTGGAGAAAAGTATGGAGCCCTTCAAGGTATTGTAAAACATCTTTAAAAAACATTCAAGAAAAAATATTTTTATAGGCTTCAATTTGGGAGCATGCAGTGGACAATTTTTAGCAGCATATTTATCAAATTTTCTTTCTGAAGGAAAAAAAGCTGAAATTATTGCTGGAATTGCAGCTGGTACAATTGCAGGTTGTGTTGCGGGTCGAATTGGGGTTTCTATCGGTAAAACTGGTCCATTTCGTTTATAAAAAAGATTGTTTGTATATGTTATGCTCAAAAATATTTTGACAGAAATTTGAATAAACAACTTATTAATTTTTAGAATTTATGATTTGTGCATAACTTTACACGAACTAAATATGATGACAGAACTAGATGAAATTAAAACAAAATAAGCGAAATATTTCGCTAATACTTTTAACCAAAATCTGCAGAATGCGGGGTTGAAAGTCCAATAACTGGGCACCGGTGGACCACACGTATTACTCAGATAGTTGTATTTACAGAAGTGTTATTTCTGAAATTATCACAATCGGATCATGTTTTTTTGTTCCTGGAAAATATCTTATTACTGTATCTTTGCATTCACTGAGGCCATTTATTTTCAAACCAATTACAGTTGTCTTTCATAATTTTTTTATTCCCTTCAAGTGAATGTCAACGGGGCCTTCTTTTTGTGAGCACATATATAGTCTCTTCATTTCACATAATCAATACCTAAAAAGAAGTACTAGTTAACAAAAGGCATTATTAATGTGAACAGTGAGGCAAATATTATTGCAAAAACATTTTTAAAAACATAACTTCTATAATGGAATTACAAACAAATGCTCGATTTTATGGTTCAGTGTTCGGTGGAATTTTGGGTTTATCCGCAGCATCTTACGTAAATGGAACTTCTAAAATTTATGCAGCTGCAGTAGGTAAATATTTGCATACTTTTTGCTAAAAGCACAGATATATTTGAACATGTTCTTTTATAGGCGGCTTTTATGGAATGTGTTTGGGAGATCATTTTGGTGCAGTACATGGATATAATTTTAATATTCTTCTTCCACATTTTTGTGCAAAATTTGGATTTGCAACTTCTCTTCCAGCCTGGATGGAAATTGATGGGGATGAAATTGCAGGTATTTTGGGTGGAATTTTCGCTGGTCATTTTGCAGCTCAAACTGGTGTTGCATTTGCCCGGGGAATTGAACAAGAAAATGTTCATTAAATTTGTGAATTGAATTTGATTCTTAACACAAAATTTTACTTTGTTGGTCATGGATTAATAAAGTTTTTTGTTTGAGAAAATTTGTTATAGATATCTATGTGAATAAATACATTATAGATTTGTGTACTTTTAAAGTTAAAAAACAACCAGAGACTTTATTGTTGCTTAAAGGTATTTCTTAAAGATGACCACTGAACAAAGTTAGGGTTCCGGACGTTTGGGTACACTTGAAGTTAGTTAAACTAGAAAAAATCAATATACCAAAAAAAGAGTACTAACAGGCTGTTTTTAGTAACAGCCAGAAAATGAGGAACATCTTTTTTCGTCTATTTTAACATTTAAACGCTCAAATACGATCAACATTTTCCGCTGCATAATATTCTATTTAATTGCATTTTTGCATTATTTATACTGTTAGAATTCTTTTAATTATATATTCTGTAGTATCTTAAAATGTCTGACAATTTTCATGGATTAGCTCGAGTTTGTGGCATGGCAGTTGCTGGAATATTAGGTGGATTTGTTGCATATAAGGGAAGTGGAAAACAAGCAGCAGCATCAGGTAAATTACTACTACAAAGTTTTTTTTTTGAAATTGTTTAAAACATTTTAAGGCATTGCCTTAGGAATCAGCAGTGGACAATTTATGGCATTCCATTTAGCTAATATTCTTCCAGCATGGGAAAGAGTTGAAGTTATTGCTGGAATTGCTGCTGGTACGGTTGCTGGTTTTGTTGCAGGTCGAGTTGGCAATTTTGTTGCTAAAGCTGATCCAATTGTATTGTAAAAAAATTGTATGTCTTTTTTTGTTGTTAAAAATTTTTGGCAGAAAAATGAATAAAATTTTTATTAGTTTTTGGGTTGCATGCAAATATAATAATACCATTTTAACATTATAAAACATTAACGAAGTTTTGGAGTATCGAAAAAAGTCGAACTGTTTGTATGCTTTGATGCAAGAGGAGGAGATTCTGGTAGCATCGCTGAAAACAGACACCACAATTGCTGAAATGTTGGACGTTTTCTTGAATCATGATTCCAACCTAAAAAATAAATAAGTAAATTATTATGTTTTAGTATATGTAAAACTAACATCTAAACATATTTGTTGCAATGGCTTCTAAATTTGGACATCTATCTGGTGGCCAATAATTATTTATTTGAAGGTGATGTTTTTTACTTAAATATTCAATAAGTGGTATTTCTCTAACTGGCTTCATTACACCTTCATATGGATCTTGCTTTGATTCATTAAAAATTTCCCAAATTGTAACACCAAAACTCCAGATATCTGTTGCTTCAGAATTAATAATATTATTAGAATTTAATAGTTCTATTGCTGTATGAGTTAATGTACCCTAAAGTATTTGGGATGTCGAAAGCTATATGAAAAAAATTACAAACTTTTGTTTTTTTATTTTCATTCATTTTTTGCGCAAGTCCAAAGTCACCAATTTCAATCAAATTTTCATTGAGAACCAAAATATTGCTGGCTTTTAAATCACAATGTAAAATCTGCCGAAACATTAAATAACTCATGCCACTGGAGATTTGTTGACAATAACGAATCTTGCTTGTTATGTTAATGTTTTGAGAAGTTTTCAAAAAATTTAATAAACTATTTTTTCGAAGTGGCATTACTAAGATAAAATTATTATCAATTCTAGTTGTAATGAGTTTAATTATATGTGGATGATCACTAACGCGTCGCATGACTTCTCCTTCTTTAAAGGCTTCCTAAATGTTTAATAATGATGCTTTAGAAAATGTAATTAACAAGAGAACGGTGAGAGAAGATCAATGAACTCTACCGCAAAATGTGATTCACAGTTTATCTCGCTTAAGATTTAAAAAAGCTTACATGTGAATGTTCTTTAGCTTTTTTAACAGCTACATAATATCTTCCATCTTTATCACTATATGGGCACTAAAAATTATGCTTTAAATAAAATTTTTCAGCTTCATTAACACCCTTTACTTTATAAACGTCTCCAAATCCTCCAGAACTAATAGGTTTTCGTTTGTCCCAATCCAAATTATCAACGATAAAATTTTCTGCTGGAAATTCAGTAGCTGTAAAAAGTGTCTTATCGGTTTGTTCTTTTTGAGTATTACTTGCGCAACTTTCAAGTTTTCGAGAAGAAGACTTTGATATATCTATTACTTCATCTATGATCAGTGGCGTCTTTTCTGGTCCAATTTCTTCCAATTTTGAGTAACTTTGTTCTGCTATCTTTTCAAAATCAGGCTTTTTGTGGCATTCTTTTTTTCTCAATCCTTTAACTGCTACCAAAAATATACAAAATAGAAGAAAAATGCTTAAAATAATATTTAAAATTGTGAAACCAGATATCGATGGAAATTCAATGCTGTTCTTTGTAGTTGTAGATGTTGCTGTCATTGATGAACAGTCATATTTTGTTGGTTTGCAAAATATCCCATTATCTATATAGCATTTAACATTTGAGCCATGGCATACAAGGCAATTTGATGCCAATGGTCCATTGCACTGCTTGCAACTGGAATGACAAGGTTGGCATTCACCAGTAATAGAATTTTTGTATTCTTTGTAGCCGCAATCTAAAACAAATTTTTTTGTTTCATTGATCGTAATTGTCATACCGTACTTAGATCAGAAGTAACAGGAAATATAGAAAAATATAAAATGTTTAATAATAAAAATAATAACATTTTTTCACAAATACTTTTTATGGAAAAAGGAAAGTCAGCATTTCTTTTTCCCTGATTATAGTCAAAAACAATTTTTTTGATAAAACCAACAGGCGACACGACACAGAATAAAAAGCTTTTAATGATAAGAGAGGGAATCGATTTTTTCTGTTTTTTTGCCTGAATAATTAGCACAGCTGTAAAAAAAATTATTTTTTTAAAAAAATAACATTAATTTGATTTATAAAATTTTTTATTTTTTTTAATAAAAACTGTTGAAGCACTGGTAGTTTTTTTGAGATAATAACCTTTTGTGATCTTCCGCCATTAAAATTTGCATTTTTTAACATTCTCTCAAAAAAACTTTAAGCTATCTTGTTCAGCATTGCGTCATCTTTTTTAAGCGGGGTTGTCTACCTTATTTACCTGGATCTCTAAAATTATAATTATAGATACATTTTTACCGGAAAAGAAATTTAATATAAGAGCTCTGGATGTGTTTTACTCAACAGTCTTCCAAAGGCATGAAACGTTCATGGCTTTTTTGTCTTTTCTTTATCAGCTGCTTTACAGTTTCAACTGGTACGTCCCACAATTTTCGCAAAAAACAACGTTATATTATCCTTTTAGGTTCTCAATGTGTGCAAGGATTTTTTAAGTTCAAAGATGAAACATGTTTTGAAAATAATGCAAATGGACTTCCGCTTAATGATTTAATAAATGGAAAGGTATGCCAAGAGATTGCATGTACTGGCTATATCAACGTAATCAAAGTAAATATCCAACAATTTTTTTTTAATATCTTATTATTCTCTTTCATTTTTAGTCATATATTTGCATTTGGCCAAGAAAGCATGACATAAAATTGATGTTTTATGGAAGCGCAAGAAATTCAACGTATGATATTCCATTGAATATTAGTGAAGCTGATACATATACGGTATTTCTAAACTAGCATTGTAAACAAACTAATATGCAAATTTTTAGGTTAAACAAATTGCTGTTTCTGAAAAACATATGTCATTACTCATTATATCGGAAGACTGTGCTTATAGAATGGCTTTCTTCATTGATCAATTAGGACTCATAAATAGTTTTAAATTATATTATATGGGTTCAGCAGATACTTTAGTATGGCAACCATTTTATGATTTTGATGTTTACATGACAATTATTGGCGGCGAAACTATTCACACAGAAATATGTTCACATAATTCGGTAAAATAAAATTAATATATATATCTTTAACAGGATAAATATTTAGGGCCAAAATATTTCATCATACAATTCATTAGAACAATGCCCAAAATGGAATGATAAACGTACAGTAGATTTACAAAGAATATCATTCACAAGCGCTCCACTTACTTCTCTTCCATGGATTAATGGAGAAAGAATATTTTTTATTCTTCTTATTGTTGTAGTACTAATTGGAAGCATCCTGTTAACGGTTTATTTTAAAAAATATAGAAAAAGCGAAGCTACATCTAATAATGCAGTTCCAAATATTAATCTCGTTGATACAAATGGCATACAAGTTGATTCGCCTCCACCTCCATATGTTTCTCCTGAAAGATTTGAAAGACTTGAAAGTCAGTTTTCAAGTCTTTCAAATCTAATGAGAAGATATGTGGATAGTCAACAAACTCAAAATAACTCTTCAGGTAAGCTTGAATTTTTGTCGGCAAGAATCGTTTTAAAGCTAAAATTACAGTATCTCGGGAAGCAGAGGAAATGGTGCCTTTAACTAGTGATAATTCTCTGAGGATTTAAATAAAATTGTTAATTTGATTAAAACGATCTCTGTTGTATATGTTTTTTATTTTTTTCTATTTATTAACATTTTACCCAATAAAATCATTGCAAAGTATTATGCTAAACAAAATTGGAAATTATTGTAGACATTAATTTTACTCCGTTCCAATATATGGGAAAAAACACTTTCTGATGTTCAAATAAAATATTAAACAATTGAGAATTCCTTGTTCATTGGGAAAATTAGCCTGTGTTCCCGGACTTTGGTTAAAAAAAACTTAATGAACTTAAAAACATAAAATATCTAATATCAAAAATAATAACATCTTTTCAAGGCATCGCCTTACCGTAGACGTTTCCAACTGACGGTGAGGTTTTAGGACCATATTTTGCCCGAAAATATTCAGGCAAAAATTCAGCTGCCTAACCCTCCTAAAAAGATATATTTGTTGTATCAAAAACTTTGTGGTAGAAAAATGAATAAACTATTTATTGGTTTTTGAGATACAAGAGTTACATGCAAATATATTAACATTTTTTTAATATTATAAAACACATTAATGAGGTCTTGAGTTATCGAAAAAAATCGAACTGTTTGTATGCCCTGTTGCCGCAGAAGGTGATTCAGGTAGCAGCGTAGAAAACATACCCAACAATTGTGGAAATTTAGGGCGCTTTTTTGAATCATGAAGCCAACCTAAATCAATAAAATTGACTTTTGTGCTATACTTTACGTTCAACTAACACTTAAACATATTTGTTGCAATAGTTCCCAAAGCTGGAGAATCATCTGTTGATGGCCAATGATTTATTTGAAGGTGATTATTCTTTGTAAAATGATCTAAAAGTTTTATTTCTGTAACCGGATTCATTACATCTTGATATGGAATTTTTTTAGTTTTATTAAAAATTTCCCAAATTGTTACACCAAAACTCCAGATATCTGTTGCTTCTGAGTTTGAAATTCTGTTGTAGTCTAGTAATTCTTTTGCGGTATGAGTTATTGTGCCCTAAAATATTTGAAAAAAAAGTTGAAAATTATAGGCAAAAAATGACTAACAATAGTTTTTTTATTTTGATCCATATTTTGTGCAAGGCCAAAATCCCCAATTTCAACCCAGTTTTCTTTAACTACCAAAATATTGCTAGCTTTTAAATCACAATGAATGATTCTTTTACAAATTAAATAACTCATTCCACTTGCGATTTGTTGACAATAACGAATTTTGTTGGTTATGGGAGTATTTGGGAATGTTTCCAAAAAATGTGATAAATTATCTTTTCGTAATGGCATTACTAAAAGCATGTTATTATCTATACGGGTTGTAATAAGCGGACATATATGCGGATGATCACTAAGTCGGCGCATAATTGCTCCTTCTTCAAACGCTTCCTAAAAGATGGATTGCTAAAAATAGTTAAAAAATGGAATGTTCAGAGATGATCGACTATTAAACAATTGAAAAAAAAGATACAAAAAATTTTGACGTAGAATTCGTCTTCCTTAAAAATAAGCTTACAAGTGAAGGTTTTATAGGTTTTTTAACAGCAACAAAGTATCGACCATCCTTGTCAGTATATCTGCACTGTAAATGCATAACGGTTATGATTTAGAACATATAAAAAAGCATTTTACTTTAAAAACTTCGCCATACGCTCCAGCACTGATACGTATTCTTTTTTCCCAATCCAAATTTTCTAGAATAAACGTTTGAACCGAAAAGTCTGCAATTGTTTGGTTGTCATTTTCTCGTTGTGTATTATTTCTGCTGCTTTTAGTTTTATAAGAAGAAGATTCGGACTTTTCAGGTTTAATCGATAAAGAAGAAGATTTTGGAGGTTTTTCTGGTTTTTCTTCGTCACTAATTAATTCCTTCTTTTCATTTATAATTTCTTCATTATAACGTGATGGTTGCTTTTCGGCATCAGTTTCTTTAACACATTTATACTTTTTTAAAGCTTTGATGGAATAGATTGCACCTATGAATATACAAAATAGAACAAAAATGCTTAAAATTACATTCAAATAAGTAAAGCTGGATATCTGTTGTGGTAATTCCCTGTTGCTCTTCATAGAATTTGTAATAATCGAAGGCACAGTTGTCGCAATTATGGATGAACATTCTTCATTTGATGATCTACAATATATTCCATTTTCAGTATGACATTTAACATTTGTTCCATAGCATTTAAAGCAATTTGAGGGTAGCGGTCCTGTGCATTGCTTACAACTCTTATGACAAGGATGGCATTCACCAGTTAATGCATTTTTATATTCTCCGTAACCAACGTCACAACCTAAAATGCTAATTTTATCTTTTAATAGTATTTGTTTAAGCTTGCCTAGAACTGAAAAACCAAAATAAATAAAAAAATACAAAATATTTAATAATAACCATAAAAACATATTTTTTTTGACAAGGATCTTAATGAGAAAAAAACTCAATTTTACTTGGCCTTAATTTAAGTCAAAAAAACTTCTTTGATAAGAACAAAAGCCTATTCATTTTCCTGTTTTATTGACTGTGAAAAGGAGCTTGCTACTAATGATAAAAGGAAATCGATAGTTTTATGCTTTTTTTACCGAAAATATTAGCATCGTTAAAAGAATTTTTTTTAAAAGTGACATAGATTTGATTTGGGTTTAGCTAGCAACTTTATTTTGCTTTATTTTAACGAAAACTGATGGTTCATTGACTGTCAATATAATACATGGTTATTAGGTATTGTTACAAATTATGCAAATTTTACTTTAGTAAAATTTGCATTTTTTCTTAACACTGATCTTTACCCTACGAGCCTTTTCAGAGGTTATTAAGCATGAAACAATTATGGGTTGTTAATGTTTTCTTTATAATCTTCTGCACGAATACCATTAGTAAGAACACATTATTTTTATAACAATGCAAATATATTATATTTTTAGATGCTCAATGCGTGCAAGGATTGTTAAAATTTGGTAATACAACATGTCTGGAAAATAATTCAAATACTTTTCCATTAAATGATTTATTTAATGGAAAAAAGTGTCAAGAGATTGCTTGCACTGGATATGTCAATGTAATCAAAGTAGGAATATGCTTTTTTTAATTTTTGATTATAACTATCTACTTTTTAGTCATATATTTGCATATGGCCAAGAAAGCTTGACATAAAAATGATGTTTTATGGAAGTGAAAGAAATTCAACACATGATATTCCATTAAATATTAATAAAGATGACACATTTACGGTACTTCTGAATTCGTAATGAATAAAATTAATATGCAAATTTTAAGGTTAAGCAAATATCTGTATCCGAAAAGCATATTTCTCTTCTTATTATATCTGGTGATTGTGCATATAGAATGGCCTTCTTCATGAATCAACTAGGACATGTAAATAAATTTAAAATGGTATATTTGGGTTCAGCAGATTCTGTAGTATGGCAACCTTTTTATGATGTTGATGTTTATATGCAAATTATTAATGGCGAAATTATTAACACAACAAAACGGCCACATTCTGAAGTAATACAAAGTTTTTGTTATTTCATGTTTAAGAAGGTTAAATTTAGGGCCGAAATATTTCATTATACACTATATCAGAACAATGTCCGAAATGGAATGATACACAAACAAATAGTCCTAACAGCAATTCACAAAATATGCCATCTACAAGCACCCAATCAACTCGTTCTTCAGGGATTAAGGATGAAACAATAATTGCTATAGTTTCAATTATTGCGGTATCTGTAATTATTCTGACGGCTGTTTACACAAATAGTATACAAGCTATTCCACCATCATCACCACCACCACCAACGGCAACAGCAGTAGAACCACCACCACCACCACAACCACTACAAGCAGCACCATCCTATCACACTACAGATCCTGCAAGAAATGAAAGACCCGAAGATGCTCAGCAAACTCAAAATGTCGTCACAGGTAAACATGATTTTTTCCTTACAAAATAAACCTTCAAAATATAATTGTAGAATCTCGTGCCTCAGAAGACACAACACCGTTAAACACTCAACAAACTCAAAATACCGTCACAGGTAAACATTATTTTTGTTTTGCATATATCATACCTTAAAAGTATATTTATAGAATCTCGTGAAGCAGAGACCACACCGTTAATGACTGAACTTGCTCTTTAAATGAATTCATGCTTTTCAAAAACGATCTCTGTTTGCTATTAGTTTTATTTATTTGTATTTATTAAAATTTTATCCCATAAAACTTTGTAAAGCTACAACAAAGTCATACAATTTTTGTAAACAGAAAGAATTTATTTGAATAAATCATGAAAATTGTGATGTTCAAATAGAATATTACACATTTGGGAATTTCATGGGCATTTGAAAAATTAGCTTGTATTACAGTACTTTGACTAGAAAAATGAATGAACAAAAAAATAAAAAGTATCTAATAAAAAAACAATAACATCTTTTCACTAATAATTTTATAGAAATACAAAAAGTCAGCTTTGTGGTCCAGATTATAGTCAAAAAACGTCTTTGATAAGGGCGACCGCTTTAACGCTTTTTTCATTGACAATAAAGAATAACACACTTTGGTTTTTAGTGATAATAGGGAATCGATTTTTTAGCACTTTTTAACCCAAATAAATAGCACTGTTGTAAACAATCTGTTTTTAAAAAAGTAACGCCGATCCGATATTCGTCATTCTCTTGTTTTAACAAAAATTGATGAAGCAGCGGTTGTCAGGATAATCAAAAGGTTTTTAAAGTAGTGTTAAAAATTATGCCAATTTTGCTTGATCTTCTGGGAGTTAAATTCGCATATTTTTGGCAATGTCTCAAAAATCATGATCAACATTGCACCATCTGTTTTCTGCGAGACTATCTTTCTTAATTTTTGATCACCAACATCGTATTTTTAATTAGATTTTTAGATTAATAATTTAATTTGTTCTTTTTTTGTTTGGCATATTACTGAAATTCTATAGCTTATCTACAGCATGAAGCATTCATGGCTTTTCTGTCTTTTCTTCGTTAGCTGCTTTTCCATTTCAACTGGTACGTTCTAAAATCTTGGCAAAAAGCATTGACATGTTATTCTTTCAGGTATGGAATGTGTGCAAGGTTTCTTTAAATTCGAAAATGAAACATGTTTTGAAAAGAATACTCTCCCACTTAATGATTTGTTTACTGGAAAAACATGCCAAGAGATTGCTTGTACGGCATATATCAACTTTACCAAGGTAACTCAAAGCTTTTTTAACATGGTATTGTAACATTCAACCTTTTTAGTCTTATATCTGCATTTGGCCAAGAAAGTATGACATAAAATTGATGTTTTATGGAAACGAAAAAAATTCGACGTATGATATTCCACTGAATATTACTGACACTGATACTTATACGGTATATATGAAAATTCAGTGAATAAAACTAATATGCAAATTTTTAGGTTAAACAAATATCAGTTTCTGAAAAACACATTTCATTACTTTTTATATCTGGAGATTGTGCGTATAGAATGGCTTTCTTCATTGATCAATTAGGACTCATAAATAGTTTTAAATTATATTATTTGGGTTCAGCAGATTTACACGTTTGGAAACCATTTTATGAATATGATTTATATATGAAATTTATTGAAAATGAAACTCTTGCGATGACATTATTACCACATCACTCAGTAAAAAATTAAATTTTTTGATTAGGGTCCATTTAGATATGACATTCCATAAAATTCGTCTGTTTTGACCTCTCCCACCCTATCCCTTGATTTTTTGCGGCATCATACTTGGACTTACTTCTCACCCTACCACTGTACGATGTCATATCTGAATGAATCCTTATCATGTATTTTATAAAAATTTCAATTAATATAGGAATGGTATGATAGCTCGTTTAAAGAATGTACAAATTTGACTCATACAAGTACAAATGAACTCCAACGTATGCCATCCACAACTTTTCTTTCATGGATTAATGGAGAAAGGCTATTTTTTATTCTTCTCATCACTTTATTATCTGGAATCATTTTGATAATGACTTATTTGAAGTTTAAGAAAAATGAGGCACAGCTGACGGATAACATGCAGTCAAAGATTAATCGCGCTAGTAGCATCCATGTTATGTCATTTTCACCACCAGATGAAAAAAATCTTGCTAATCAACAAGCTCAAAATCATTCTTCTGGTTAGCTTAAATTTTTGCCGTATAACAAATATTCATGATGTAATTACAGGTTCTCATGATACAGAAGAGTTACTGCCATTAAAAACTCACGATATTCTTGATGTTTGAATGAAAGTTTAAAAAAATGATTTCATCGATTTTTTGAATCTTTGTAACGTTAAATGTTTGTAAAGTTAACTAAAAAGTAATATGTTGAGGAAGTATAAAATCAACAAGTTCTCATACATACCAGGAAAATATATTGCATGAGTTTGTTAAAGCAAAAAAGCCGAAAAAAACAAAGTATCTATCCACACTTTTTGAGATAGGGACACGCACGGATACTCAAATCATGTCATAGTTTTTTTGGAAAAAAATGTAAATACTTCACAAAATCAATTCCAATGTACATCATTAAAAAAGTTTTTTATAGTGAGCACTTAATACACAAACTATGCCACTTGTCGTTATTTGTGTTATCTTTTTTTTATTTTAAAGCCAGATTTTTTTGTTATAACTACGTTAAACTATTAAAGTGTTCAACGTTTTAGAATGTGTTATAGATATTTTTTAAATAAAAAAAAGTGTTTCATTTTACTATTTTCAGATTTCTGGTATGAATCGATCTGGAAAGTTTGCATCAGCTGAATTTTACGGCGGAATTATTGGAGAATATGGTGCCGGAGTTATTATCGGTGTAATTGGTAAATTAAATTTTCATTTTTATTTAACATAAATATAAACATGATTATTTAAGGTGGCTTTGTTGGATATCATGGTGGTCAAATTATGGGTAACATTGCTGCAAGAATTATTGTAGCAAATTTACAAGGGATCGCTGGAACTATTGGTGGATTAATTGCTGGTTATTATGCACTTTGATTTGGATTTTTTGTTGCAGAAAATTTTGATGCTTTTGTTAAATATTTATATTTGTCTTTTTAATTTTTATATGATATAAATCTGTATTTTAGCTTGATGAATAACGATTTTTGACACTTTCTGAAATAGGCAAAGGGGATAAATCTTTAACACATTGATTGCATTCTTTTGGATGACAAAAGTCAAAATTACAGCAAGATGATCATCCAAAGTTGCAAAAAAACAATTTGACCACAACCACTGTTATAAAAAAAAAGAACAATCTTTTTCTAGAAGTGGACCACTTTTTGGGGAACTGATTTGCACAAATATAGACTAACCGTCTTTACATAATCAATACCATGAACAAGGATACGTCCAAAGTAGACAACGTTAGTGTTCATTAAATAAATTTATACCGTTTGTCTTTAGTGGCTTGCCAGGAGACTACAAAAAAATTGTTTTTCTATCCTAATTATTTTTGTGTAGATAATAAAAATATTTTCGTTATATCTTTTGTTTGGCTTTTTTTCTACAACATTTCCCAATGGTTTTTATTAACAAGATAATATTCAAATTTTGAACGTTTATTCCCACATTGGCCATGGAATTGGTATCCCGATAGGTTTAGCAATGGGATATTATTACGGTGGATATGATGGAAGTTTAAAAGGTAAGCAAAAAAAGCATTCTTTTTATTTTGTATTTAATTCTTCTTAAGGTTGTGCATATGGTATGTGCTGCGGTCAAGCTGGTGGTGGAAGTCTTTCATACTTATTTGGACATTTTTTTCCACATATGAGAACTGCAAAATATATTGCTGCAGCTGTGGGTGGTGTTATTGGTGGTTATGCAGGTGGTAAAACACAATATGATGTTTATGAAAAAACTATTGCTTATCAAAATGAACTATGTGTAAAATGTAACAATTTAAAAGGTTGAACTTTTTTATCATGAGAAAGTTGTTTATTTTGTAAAAATCAACTGTGTGTTTTTGTTTGATTTGAAAAAGGTATCTCTCGATTTTGATAATAAAAATTTTATCTCGGATATGTCACAACAACAAGATTTTACAAAATTTGAAAACATTATATTTTAAAAAATTGATAAGATAATTGTTAAATGTTTCTATATTAACAGTATCTACCATGACCTAAATGCGACGGATATCAGACAATAATTTAATATATTCTTGCGCAAAACGAATCCCTTCTTTAGGATCTTGAACAATTAATTCAGTGAAAATTAAAGATGATAAAATACCAAAGGCTCCTCCAACAACACCTCCAAAACATCCACCAAAAAACTCTAGTTTTTCATGAATTTGACGTCCACATCCACCCATTTCTGATCCAAATATTAATCCAGAGAGAAAACCAACAGAGCTAGCTGAAATAAAGCTTATGCAAAAATGATGAAAATTAAAAAGAGATTTACCGATTCCAGCTACAACAATTTGACGACACATTGCACCTCCAACAAGACCAATTGTTGCACCGGTAACGCCTCCAATGAATGCTCCAGTAGGTGATTGGGGGCTAAAAAGTTTTATAGGTACTAAGGAAATAAAAATGGTGAGATATTGCATTTTTTGGCATTATTGGTACATGTGTTTTTAGTGAAACATGTCGTAATCAAAAATGGGCCAAAAACGAACAAAAGATAATTCAGCGACATTTAAACTATTTTTAAAGCATTTTTTTAAATTAACTTTATTAAACTTTTCTAGTGCAAAAATATTAAAATTGTTTCTAGCACATTTAATGCCAGTAGTTTTGCTTAGTTGGAAAAAGCACTGATAAATAGCGAAAAATATGCAAATTTTTTAAAGCCTTTATTACTTACCCTTCATAACGTCGACGGCGTTCTACAATTTGATGAACAACAATAAGATCAGGATTATTCATTTTTAGTGAGAGAAAATGCCACAAAAATGTTCACTATTTCAAGTTCGTTTTATTCTCTTGTCTTTTAAGGCACTTTGAGTAGTAATAATGGCAAAGCTTTCGCAAAATCAATATCCACTGAAAACAGTTTTATTCAAACAAAAATTTTTTATAAAAATAGTGAGTACGTCTCACGTCTCCCTCAGCGGCTCATTTTATGGCAAGAAGTGTTGGTGAACGGGGACGAATGACAACAAAAAACCGCGTAGTTCAAAAATTCCTTGCAGCAAAAAAAATGTTTTTTCTTTGATTTTTTTGTTTTTTTGACGCAAGTTCGAATCCAGCTGAAAATCATTGAAAAATTTTTGTTAACCAATTTAGCTAATTTTTGGGGTATAAACTAAATCGACCACGGGGAATTCAATGGTGAACTCCGTTTTTTTCTAAAATTAATCTCTGATGCCGAAAATATGTTTTTTTTATTTTTTTGACATATTGCCTTTTTTTAAAAAAAATATTTATCAACCAAAATGTAGCATAGTGTTAGGCCTTTTTATTACATATTTTTAATTATGTTAAAATAAAGACGAATAAGTCAAAAAAATAAAAAAACATATTTTCGGCATCAGAGATTAATTTTAGAAAAAAACGGAGTTCACCATTGAATTCCCCGTGGTCGATTTAGTTTATACCCCAAAAATTAGCTAAATTGGATAACAAAAATTTTTCAATGATTTTCAGCTGGATTCGAACTTGCGTCAAAAAAACAAAAAAATCAAAGAAAAAACATTTTTTTTGCTGCAAGGAATTTTTGAACTACGCGGTTTTTTGTTGTCATTCGTCCCCGTTCACCAACACTTCTTGCCATAAAATGAGCCGCTTTACTTTAGTTGAAGGAGACGTGGTCTGTTTCAGTTTGTCTTTAAACGTGTCTTCAATAAATATCCGTTTTTTACTATTAAGTTTTTGTTTCGTGTTCGACGTTTTCACAAATACTATTGTAAAAAACATTTTTTAGTGCTAACACAATGGCATTCTATCCTAGAGAACGATTATATGGTGCAATAATTGGTGGAAGTTTAGGAGTAGCTACTGGAATTGACATCGGTGGAAAAAGAGGACTTTGTGTAGCTGCAATAGGTAAAATATTTGCATATTCTTAAAATTCATTTGTAATTCAACTTCGTAAAGGCGGTTTCTATGGAATGTGTTGGGGAGATTATTGGAGTGGATTCTTTGCTACTGTTCCTTTTCCATGGAACAACAATGTTAATGCAACAAAAATTTCTGGATTTATGGGTGGAATGCTTTCCGGCATTTCTTTGTCGTTTGTTCTCCGTTACATTGCATATGGAATTGAACCATCATTTTCTTAAGAAAAAAAATTTATATATTTGTATTCTTTTTTTATTTGTTTTAATAAAATGAATACGTTTAATATTATTATGTTTATTTATTTATTTGTATGCCTCCCTCCCACTTGGTGATCTTTTTTGCTTTGATCTTGTTACACTATTACAAATTACAAAGCGGCGTGAGTTTTTGGCATACCCCTGCCTCCCTATCATCGATTCAGATAATTTTTGGATAGATCTTATATCACAAAAAATTGTGTATTTTTGATTTCGTCTTTTGTCAATGGAGACGCTTTAAAAACGACGTTTTGTTAATTATTTGTTGTTTAAAAGCAATTTTTTGCGTTTTTTGGCGATATGTTCTCGAATGCCAAAATTTTAAATGATGACTTCTTGAATTTTCTAAGAGCACTTTGTGAACTAAAAGTTTCTCAGGGTTCTTATTGCTCAATATGGGAAGCATCACAAATCAAGTAAAAACAAAGGGTTTAAAAATCGATATAAAATTTGATTGTTATCGAAAATCTTTTTAATGGTTTATTTTGTACAATCACTCTTAACATCTTGGTTTTTTCTTCAAAATTGTATAAACTTATTCGTCGATACTTTTTAGAATTTATAGTCCAATGGATTATCGTCGTCCAGAAACTCGTGTTTATGGTATTATATTTGGGGGAATTGTGAGTGCAGTAGGCGGATATTATGGAAATGGGATTGCTGCAGCTGTAGTAGGTATCAAAATATTTATACATTGCTTTTATGTTTTTAATCAGAACTATTCTGTTTTTAAGGTGCAAATTTGGGAATGACTAGTGGACAGTTTCTTGCAGTCCATTTTGCAAATATCTTTGGAGTAGAAGAAGGTGATATATTTCCGGGGCTTATCTCTGGCACAATTTGTGGTTTTGTAGCTGCTAAGCTTGGCATTTTGGCTGCTAAAGGAGCAATTATTAAAAAGGGACTTTGAAAACAGTTGTTACATATTTCTTTGAATTGTTACGTTTTCGAATTGACTTCAAAATTGTTTTTTATACACGATACCAAATAAAAAATTTTGTTTTTTTATCCCTCACTTTTAACTTGACAGCAAAAATGTATGACTTTATATAAAATTTCTTTTTGTCTTTGATTTTTCCCAAACTACATGCTTTCATTACTTTTTGATATTTCTGTTGTGATTGTATGTTTATGCCAGTATGCTGTCGAATATTTATTGTTTGGACAATATACTGTCATTTGGCATACTGTCATACAATTATTTGTATTTCCCGCTGGCCGCATTCTCTTACTGTATTTTCCCCTCAAGAACGTTCCTACTTGTCTCTCTCTCGTTCGAACGTTCCTTTTTCTATTGCTTGCTTAGTTGTGTTATATTCCTATGCTGGTGAGCTGTGGCTCCATATTTCTTGTGTTGTAATAAATATAATTCGTATTTATTATTCTTCTATTTGTATATCGCTTACAGATTCGTAAGGATATAACAATTTCTTTATCATTTTCTGTTTAGCAGATGCACAAAAATTATTGTTCATTACACCAACTATTTCGTATACAGAACAATACCATATTTTGGTGAATGCCGTTTGGATAACATATGCCATTCATAAAATCAATATTGCAAAAAACAAGTACCCCTCCACAATAAAACTGAGACAGGCATAGTAATAGACAGTGAGATGGCATTCGTTCTAACGAAGTATTTAGAAAAATTATTTCCATTTTGTCGTAAAAATCATAACCATGTGAACTATAAAAAATATTTTTCCCTTGACTTTTTTTAATTTAATTTATGTGTTTTAAATTTGCCAATACTTCATAAAAAATAATCTTTATTTTAAGCTTTTTTTGCTTCAATATGGCTTCCAAAGCATACATGATCCGTACAACAGCATTACAATTTTTTGGACACGGTATAATGGGTAATTTGTTTGCTGGATTGATGGGCAGTGGAAAAGAAGGAGCTCGATTGCGTAAGCTCCCCGACATAGATACTGAAGAAAACAATAGCTCTTTTCAGTCTAAAAAATGTTTATCTATTAAAGTTTATTTCCTAAAATCTTTTGTAAACTATAAATATTTTTTGTGTTAGCTTTCATAATGAAAGTTAACACAAAAAAAGTTCTTCGATTAAAATTTTTATCCCAAAAGTTTCATGTTAACTATAAGCTTTCTTCTACTTCAATTTTATTTGATTTAGTTTTGTTAAGTTTTTATAACGTTTTTATTCTATCAAACTCTAAATAAGTAACCCTCACAAAAATGCAGGCACTGTAGTGGTCAGTGAATATGGCATTCGCTGTTGCTTGCTCTCTAAAAAAATAATTTCCATTTTATTCTAAAAAAGCGTATTCGTGTGAATTGTAAAAAATTTTTGTCTCGAATTTTTTAAAACTAATTTTTCTGTGTAAAAAAACATATTAGGGGCTGTCCATAAATTACGTTATCGTTATTTTCGATAAAACCCTATACATCAAAGGCACTTTTTGCCGCACATGAAAGGTGGCATGGTCATTTACCCCACCCACCCGTGTTACGTAATTTATGGACAGCCCCTTATTGCTTTTGTTTATGTCGTATATTATAAACTTTTAGATTCTAGAATGAATCCTAAAATATTCAAGATTGCTACGTTTATTATTCATGGAATATATTGTAATACGGGTGTTGGATTATTAGCTGATGGAAACGATGGTGATAGACTACGTCAAACCATTGGCGCTGATACAAAACACGTACAATGGTTGTGGATGTCAGGTTTGTAATTTTTTGCTTACCCCAAATGAATACATATATGAGCTAGTCATATTGCAACAGCTTATACTCAAAACTAATTTATTAATACAAGAAATACAAAAAATAAGTTAGAGGTTTGAGCCATCGTTTGTTTTTCGCTGCTTTTAAAATAATAAATAACCACATTATGTATAAAATTTGGTGAATGCTTAAGAGAATTTTGTTTTAATTAATTTTAACTTTTTAAGGATTTTTTTATGGAATGACTTGGATGTCTTATTTAACTCCAGGAGGTATAAATGGGGTACCAACAGCATTAGTTGGTGCAGCTACTGGTATCTTTACAGCTCAATTCCCTCAAATTCGTATTACTCATAAACCTATAAACCGTTATTTGGATGAGCAGGCACATAAGAAATACAAAAGCTTATCTCCTTAAATCTTTTTGATTCCATACTTTTACTTATACATATTGACACTTGTTTTTGTTACATAAAAATGTGATAAAATTTGAAATTTTTGGTTTGACGAAAATAATAAAATGTATTTAACTATCTATTAATATCATATTGTTGTGTTTTGCACATAAAAAATTAAACACAAAATCTACTTATTAAGCTTAAACTTTAATAAAAAATTTTTATATTGATTTTTTGAAAAACTGTATAATATATTAATAAAAATTTGTTGCCCCTCAATAATGCTCATTCCCCGTTGTTTTATTGGCATGTGTTTTTCTAACATGAAAGCTATCATAAGTGCGTATTGTGGTGAAAAAGGGCGGGGCTGGTGGTTTCCTTGCTAAATGGGTTTAATGTGTATAAAAAATAAACTGACCCTTCTTCCACCAAATCAATACAAGTACGTATCAAAAACGGACATAGCAGTGGTCTTTCTATTGAAAGTGCCATTCGTTTTTAGTCAGATTTACACTAAAAAATATTTTGCTCTATAACATTTTTATCCTAATAACTTTTTGTGAGCTATAACGTTTCGCAAGTGTTAGGGCTTACACATTCTGAATTTGATAACAATAAAATGAAAAAATATGCATTATTTTATTCTAACACATCCATCATTACGATTATGGCTGTCTTATGGCTATGACTTTTTTCGACTTTTTTGCTTATAAATATTTTAGTCTTTTTTTTTCCTTATGTTATTGCCAAAATGAAGACAAACAGTTGTGCGTTATGACAATCATCATATTTACATGTACAAGAAGAGGCGGATCATTTTTATGAAAGCATTTAAGACTGAGCTGACTCTTCATTCACAAAATCGATGAGTAAAAACAAGTATCCCCCAAAAACATGGCAGACATTTTAGTGGTCAGTGAGTATGTTCACTATTTGTTGTCTAAAAAAAGTTCTTCCATTAAAAAATTTATCCCAAAAACTTTATGCGAGCTAGAAATATTAAAACTACCTTTTACTGTGTTTTTTTATCTAAATTTTTCTAATGCTTTCGTTTCATCAAATTCAATTTCATAAAAAACACCTCATATTTCAGGATGACTTGGAGAATGATGTATAATGCATCGATGTTTGGCACATTTGGTGGCCATCCCAGAATTTTTTCCAAAGCAAACCAGATTGGTCGAGTTCTTGGACAATTCAATATTACTCCAAAGACTTTCAAGTTTCCAAAACCACCTATAATTGTTCCGTTCATTACATATGGTGTCTTGAGCAATATGCTAGTTGGAGGCTTCCGTGATAAAGAATGTAAACGTAAACTGCATTCACATCCTTTTTTTCTAGCAAGTAAGTAAAGAAATTTTCTTTGAAAACAAAAACTGTTTATAATTCATTGTTGAAAAAAATTACTACTGATTGCAAAATAAAAAAAATAAAACTAACCAAAAAAATAATACCTTTCTTCATATAAAAATTCATATGGAAATTTTTTTAGGCTTTGTTTATGCTGGGATGTCCACAATATTTGCAGTCGTATTTTTTCCACGACAATTAGCCATGTTACCGATCACTGCATTAACAGGTGTATTTACTGGCGCCGTTACAGCTCAGTTTCCTCACACCAGTATTATTCATTAGTTATGAATCGTATAACTTTGCCAAGGGTCAAACTGCAAGAAAAAAAAAGTTTAGATTTTTTAAAAACTTTTCAATATTTCAAGTTTTATTGATGTGATTGCCGTTGAAGTACGATTAAAAATAGAAACATTATTAAGACTTTTGAATATTTTTACTCTTATTATATTTTCAAGTGTTGCTATATGTATATGAAAAAGCGATGTTTTTTTTAATTTGTTTTTTTGACTAACTCGAATAATAAAAATTTTGTTTCCAAATTATCACATTTTCTTTTGTCTAACATAAATGTTGGAATTACAAGACTGTAAACAAAAACAAACATAGATTAAAAAAAGCAAACTAAATTTGAATATTGATGAAAACGAGCTATGCTAGCTCTGATCTTATCTTCGATAAGCCCATCCTTTCTCCCTTCTCTCTCTCTTTTATACATTTATATCATTCCGAGGCTTTTCATACAATAAAGCATACCCCAAGATCAATTCTCTCTACACCGATTACTACTCAAGAGGTTCCAAGTACCCAACGAAGGAAAAGCTTTTAGGGGAAAAAAGGACCACAACGCTTTGCCAAAAGAAATGAAAAAATGGAAAAGATGAAACTACAAAAATATTTATTCAAAAATTTCAAAAAAATTGCAAAAATGATAACAAAGTTATAGCAGTTGAAGACAAGAAATGATAAACAACTGATTCAAACTGTACAGCTGGCAAAAATATAAATTTTTAAAGCTAAAAAAGTTTCGACATTTTTTTAAAAAAATAATAAATAGAATTCCTAAAACTTTTAATTACTTTTAAAAAAATGCATTAAATTATTAAATAACGGTTTCTATCGGAATCAAAGTATATTTTTTCAGCAGTTTTTTTCGATGATGAATAAATGTTTATATCCTGTGATAAAATGTGTTATCACTTTAATCAATTTTTCATCCAGCAGATTGATCGCGCGATCAGGTTTATTTCCCGCGAATCGGCCTTTTTCCGCGAATCCGTCCCGCGAATCGGTAATATTTTTCCGCGAATAGTATTTCCCGCGAAACGTTTATCTCCCTTGGCAAAATGGTTGTATTTGGTGTAATAACAGGTAGATTTCGAACTATTTTATTATAGTTTGGATCAAATAAAACCCCAAAATCATATTTTTTAGCAAGGATCCAACACTTTTAAAAGTTTATAATGCATACAGGGATATGTTTATGAAATCTGTTGACGATTATGCATATATTAGAGATAAACCTCCTGAATTTTTAAGAACAAGAAAACCTCAATATGTTGAATCAGAATCGAGAATTATTGCTGCTCGACAGTCAATGCTTCAAATTCTCCAATTACAAGCTCCAATTCCATTTGATGTTATGTTAAAATATTGTCGACATCAAACATACAATTCTTGCCCAACTTTTGATCCAGCTCATGCTGATGCTCAACCACCATTACCTCTACCACCAAATCATCCACCACTATTATTACCACAACTTCCAAATCCTCTAGCAAATCCTCGTCCACGAAATCAACAACAATATCCTCAACAATTTCGTCCACTAAATCTTCCACATCTTCGATTCCCTCAACTTGTTAATCCACGTGGACATGGAATGATTCAAAATCAAAGATTTAATATTCCACGTAATCATCAAAGATTTATGAATGTTCAACAACCCCAACTTCGACCAAGAATGCCTTAAATTATTATTACTGTTATTGCTGATTTAATTTTTTTGCTGTTTATTATTTTTTAATGTTCAAAATATATTTTTTTGTGTTATTCTTTTTTGAAATTTTTGAAAAAAAATAATAAATATTTTTGTAGTTTCATCTTTTCCTTTTTTTTTGCATTTTTTCTAGCAAAGCATTGTGGTCCTTTTTTCCCCTAAAAGCTTTCCTTCTTTCGCACCTCTTTCCAGACAACAATGGTACTTGGAACCTCTTGAGTAACCATGAGGTCAATATTATATTCATTTTAAATATAAAATTTTGAGGGATTTGTTGCTTGAAATTTCTTTATTGTGACAAAATGCAAACTAAAAAACAGAGTGTTTCAATTTTAAGTTTATTTTATTTTTTTGCGAAAAAGCGGCATTGGGAGCATGTGCCATCTCTGAAATCATATATTTTTTTGATTTTTTAGTCCGTGCCCTGTTGGGATGCAGTGCCCCCAACGAAAATTTTTTCTGGTTACTACCTTGTTTGTTGGACACCTGCTATTTACTACATCTAGATCATTTTTACATTCAAGGAGTGGATGTTTTGTGAACATCTTTTTGTAAGAATTTTTTTCACAAAATCGATAGCTAAAAAACAAATACCCATCATCAAGAAAGGCATATATACTCCAGTGGTTCAGTGAGATAACACAGCCATTCCATTTTTATGGTGAACGGTGAAAAAAATAAACCGGAGAAGAAAAATAAATAAGTTTATGCGTGTTTTATATCCTTTTTCTTTCATTTAATACTCGTAATTAATTATTGATATTTAGAATATGGCCTCAAAAGCATTGACATTCGGGTTAATAGCAACCGGGTCTATTATACACGGTCAGGTTTCCAATATTTTAGTCGGTGGCTTAAAAGAAGGCAACTTTGGACGTGACTTAAGTAAAGAACGTGTGTTTGTGGCAGGTAAGAAATGTTGCTTGCTTAAATCTATGGATACAATTATTTTTTGATTTAACAAATGCTCTGGTTTTGCTTCTTTTTAGTTTTCCCCCAAAAAAATCAGTATTTAGTTGTTTTCTCAAAAAATCTATGAGTAGACAACAAAAATTATTTTATGACAAAAATAAAGTTCATTTTTAAGGTATTTTATATGCAACGTCTTGGATGTTTGCATTTTCTTGTGGGATCTTTCCAACCATGGCAGCTGCTGCAGGTACAAGTATTGGCGTCCTTACTGCTCAATTTCCTGAAACTCGTATTGTTCCAACTGCAACTCAGACATAAATAATCAGTATATGAAAAAAGGGAGCTCTTATTAAAAGTAAAAGCTTTAATCCCTGAAGTTGTTGAATATCTGAAAAGCAACCATTTTGTTCTGTTTTATAAAAATGTGAAAAAGTTTGAAATATTTTGTGATTTGTTTTTTGAAATCATTTTTGTATTATTTGAATAATAAAATAATTATCTCAAGGCTGATTATTCTCACACTATTTTGCTTTAAACGTACAAAAGAATTTGCAAGGAATGCATGTAATAGATAGCGTTTCACTCAGTGTTGCCATGCCACTGCCACCGAAAAATTGAATTTTGAGTAAAACATTGACAAATTTGACTTAATTTTTATAAATTCTTCTCTTAACATTTCATTTAATCCTTATAAATAGTTAGCTAACCCGTTAACAGTAAAGTAACATCAATTTAAAAAACCCTATTTTTGCTTCTATAAACCGCAGCCGGTGGCACTTGGGGGCGCCACCAATGCCACCGCCACCGGTGGCGGAGGCGGTGGCGATTTTTTTGAAAATCGGAAACACTGGTTTCACTTCTGGGATTTGAAAAGTCACTTTCAATGAAGCTGATTATTATAAAAATGCCTTAAAAAGCTTTTTTATGAACACATTTAGATAAGGCTTTATACTAAAAATGTGACATCATCCTAATAAAAAAATGAATCATATGTTGCTGATACTAAAAACTATGGGACGGTGATAACTATGTTAAAGGCTGTTTTTGTGAACACATTTGGGTGCCAAAGACTTTCTGATCGTTTAAAAACATGCATACACTTTAAAAAAGACAGACATAAAAACTGCAATATTAACGTATTTTGGTGAAAAAAAGGTGAGGGAACATTTCTGGTGGTTCCCTTGTCTATGGAATTTGGAAAATACATTTGTATAAAAAAAACTGACCCTTTTTTCCCTAAAATCAATATTAACGTACAAGTACCTACCCCTCACAAAAAAGGCAGGCAATGCAGTCATTTGTCATTAAAAGAAAAATGCCATTTGTTTTAAATTATCCCATTTTTCCCTCGATAAAATATTTTTTCTTTAACATTTTTATCCTAAAAACTTTTTGTAAACTATAAAACTTATTTTTTTGATGTTATTTGTTGAATTAGTTACTTTTTTTTAAATAAATACACTCATTTTTTAGAATGAATTCGATCATTTATTCCAAAGGATTTTCAACGACATTTATGTTTGTAGCGAACGGCATAGCGGGTAATGTGCTAGTTGGCATGATAGGCAGTGGAAAAGAAGGAGCTGAAGGGCGTAAATATTTAAGTAATGAAGCTGTTGAAAAAGGGCTATGGAGTTTGTGTATATCAAGTAGGAGATTTTTATTTTTTTATTTTATTTTTTTAAATTATTTATTTTTTAGGTTTCTTTTATGGATTTGGTTGGTCGTCCGTAATAAATGCGGCCATGTTAAATCCAAAAAAATATATGATGGTACCGATTGCTGGAGCAACTGGTGTAGCTATTGGCGTTTTTACAGCTCAATATCCTCAAACTCGTATTACTCAACATATAGATAATTATTATATGAAAAAGGGTGCTCTAATAAAAAATAAAAGCTTTGATCATTAAAACTTGTTGAATATTTGAATGGCAACCATTTTGTTGTATTTTAAAAAAATTGAAGAAATTTGAAATTTTTCGTGATTTATTTTTTGAAGTCGTTTATTGCTTGATTTGAATAATAAAAAGTTTGACACAAATCACTATCTCTAAAAGCAGTTTTATAGTGAATGCATTTGGGTCACAACTTAAAAACAAAAATATACACGACAGAAAATAGGCAAGCATTGTAGTGATCAATTAACTGCAGTTATGGCATTTAAATAAAATAGTATGACATGACATATTTATTCTGATAAAAAAGATTTTTACTGAACTTGGTGGTAATGCTTTAACCAATATAACACCGAAATCAATGAAAAAATTAATTAAAATCAATCATTTTCCAAACCTTGATTTCTTTAATTTGGATATTGTCCCTGCAAGTTTTGATATAGATACTTTTTATTCTTATATGAAAGAAAGTTTACTTAAAACTGTTTAAATATCAAAAAAGTAATAACTGTTTTCTAGAAAAATAAGAGAATAAAAATTAATCTTCGATTTCGAGGCTATATTTCTGATGGATACAAAGCTCGCCTTCAGATGATCGTTAATGAAATTCTTGCATCCGAAACTCGTGATTATAAACCTCCTTTTATTAATTTTTGCGTAATAAATGGATCTGCTCTTTTTCATATGTAGCGCTTCTATTAAAGCTTTTTTGTTTAAAAATGTTACTATTTTTTGTTTAAAAATGTTACTATTTTTTGTTAAGTTTGTTTTTGCCACTGTTTTTTTTTATAAAAAAATTATGGAACACAATTGTTAGATCTGGGAAAACTGTTTTTACATAATAATTTTCAATGAGGAAGGTCTTTAGAGGATCTCTTCAACCAACAAAGTTATTGCATACCTCCGCCATCTTTTACAAAATACAAATGTTTCAGAATGGCTTCAAAAGCTGCCAAATATGTTAGTGCTTCCATGGAATTTCAAGGAAAGCCTTTGTCGGTAGGTTTATGGGAGGCATCATTTTGTCCAATGTTGCAGTTGGAACAGCAGTATTATGGACTGAAGATCTGCTTAAAAATATGGGAAAATGTAAGCCACATAACAACGTTTATTTAAATAATGTAAGATAATTTTTTACAGTAACTGCTGTTCTTACATGTTTTTACACTGCTTCATGGATTTACGGGTGTAGACGATCACCCGGCTTACAAATAAAATTAGCCGCTACAGGTGCGGGTCTTATTATTGGTTCGCTTGTAGCTGAACATCCTAAAGCTACTATTCCTTATTACATGCGTGATCCTGTAAAGAATTATCTTTTAAAGTACCACGTTCGCGAACGCGTTCGTAAGCCAGTGAATTTTTAAAATTTATTGAATGCTTCAATTTATATCTATGTGATCATTCGTGTTACTGTTATATAAAATTTTGATGAAGGTTCCGATTTTTTTCATTTTGTTATGTTTTTTGATGCCATTATTATGAGTGTTATTTGAATAAAAATGTGTTTCACAATTCATCACATCTTGTTTTTTCACGTCAAGTAATCTTGCAAGAGGAAAACATTAGTGCTAGATTTATCTATAGCTATATCTGATTCTCCAGCTGCTTTTATTCCCATTTGTCTTGCAAGAAAAATTAATTCAAAATGTTTATAAGTAATATGTGGATGAAATTGATAAACCCTATGTAACTTTTTGACAAGAAATTTGTAAATCCCAATGTTTATTCCTTTGCTAACAAGAACCCGCTTTAGCGGGTTCGACCCTTGTCCTTCATAATTCATTACATCTTGTTTTATCACGTCGAAAATCTTTGTAAGAATAGATAGCATAAAGCATAAGGCAAATGTTGCTGCAAAATCCTTTAAATTGTGGAAATCAGTGAAGTTATTGCTCGATTTACCGTTTTTATAGCTGATTCTCCTGCTGCTTTTATTTCCATTCATTTTGCTGAACAAATTGATTCAAAATATTTATAAGCACGTAAGGGAAATTTCTTTATATCTACGCAAGAAGTATGTAATATTAGTTTGTACTTACCAAAACGTTTTTTATTTAAAGATACAAGCATTTATTTGAAAATTTGTTGTTCTAAAACAGATATCAAAAATAAACGTTTTTACAAAAAATATGGTAGAAGAAAAATTAAAATGCAAATAAACATATTAAAAAATAAAATAGAAACTGTTTCATTGGTTGTTTTTTCTAAAAAGAAGATGTGGCACACAAAGATAATATCATGAAATGTGTTTTGTAAGTTTTGATGATGACTTTTCACACCTGTTACAGTATATAACAAAAAAGCATCATAATGTTAGTAAAAAATAACTGCAATTCCATAAAAATTATTCATCCGTGATCTTTACCTTTGCCAGTCACATTCATACATCGTTCAGTCAATGTAAAAATTCTCGATCCAAGTTGAAAATAAACAGAATAAAAACGTGGATGCTTCATTTTCTATTTTTTTAAAAGTGGTCTAACACGTGTAGCACAAAGTAACATCTTTTTTGCTTATCCTTGTTTTCAGCTTACAAATAGAATTTTTAAATATCATATACAAAAGCTAAACATGCTCTTTGTTAAAAAAATATGACCATAAATGTTTTTCTATTGTTAGTTACCCTACGTCAGCCAATAAATTTTATACAATCATTCCTAATTGTCGAAAAAAACTTTTTGGCAAATACTGAAATAAAAAAAGATACAACTACTGCACCTTATTTTTTCAGCAACAAATTGGTACCTAACGAATGCACAAATAAAATATACAAGTGGAAAATTTTTGTTTCATCCATTATTTTATCGATTTAGTTTATTTAAATTATCCGCCGTGAAAAGTTAAATCACTCATTTGTTTCTATTTTATTTTGTCAAATTACTGTTAAAGAAATTTTAAGTGTTCAATTAAAAATGGATTTACTTATTCCTTCAACATCAATTTCGTCAAGTGATAAAAATGAAAATCCTTAAATTGCTCCTCCTCCTTCCAAACGTGATATATTTCTTTCAACATTTTGTTCTCAACAAACATGGTCTTTGCCAGATTCAATTGTTTTTTATATGGCTTAAAATCCATCCACAGCAAAATGCTATGAAAAAATGGTTCAAACATGCAAATATTTTTACACCAAAAACCCCCTGCTTGTTTTTTCACGTTCAATGATTGAACACATTATTAATGGATGGAGGGTATTATCAAACAAGAAATCTATTTGTTTGAATAATGTTACAACCAAAATTTGGATTGCTGGTGAAGTTGAGATTGGAAATTATCTTTTAACTAAATTAAATTGTCTTAATCCTATTGCTCCAAAAATTTATCAAAGTGATGTTAAAAAATTGATATTGTATTACTTAGATATTTCTTTCAATGATTTAATGTTTTTGGCATCTTCAAAATGTGAAATTATGGCATTAAATAAAATTTCTGTTGAGAATGAAGACAGCTCTATTGCTACAGTAGAAAAGCTTGTTGAATCATTTCCGTTTGCTAAAGATTTTGATTAGTGAGTTTCATTTTTTATTTATTTTTTTACTTGTAATAATCGCGTTTTCTTTAGCATTCTCCCTGATATTGCTTCAATTATTGTTCCACGGAATTCAATGAAAGAATTATTAAAAATTCCACATTTTCCAAATCTTGATTATTTTACTTTGGTTCATATTTCAGAAAATTTTGATCTTGATACTTTTTATACTTATATGAAAGTCAGTTGCTTTTTCAAATTAAATTTATAGTTATGTTTTTTTAGAAAAATAAGAAAACAAAATTTGAACTTCGTTTTGATGACGAAATTTCCAATGCTTACAAAAGCCGTCTTCAAGCAATCCTTGATGAAATTCTTGCAGCTCAAAATCATGATTGTAAACCACCAGCTATCGCTTTTTCTGGTATTGATAGGTATACCGAGCTTCGCTTACAGCTCCTTAAATAAAACTGAATTCTTTTGCCTCTTTTTTAACTTATTTTTTTGTCTGGTTTTCATGTTGAATTTTATAATAGCTTTAAATCACAAAAAAGCCTAACAACGAATAGCTCAAACCCAAGTTTTGAACTCTCACCCTTTTTTATAGAACGAGCTACTGCTTCTTTTATTGCCATTCATTTTGTTGAACAAATTTTTTCTAAATATTTATAAGCCATTTTCTCAATTCTTGAAGCACCCCCAGTCACAATGGTCAAGAAGTTAGCACCCTCTAAAAACTATCATAATAAATAGTGTTTTTAGATGTTTATGAAAATATTCCTTAAATAAAACTGAATTCTTTTGTTGCTTCTTTTTTAACTTATTTTTGTGTCTGGTTTTCATGTTGAATTTTATAATAACCACAAAAAAGCCTAACAACGAATAGCTCAAACCCAAGTGTTGAACTCAGCCCCTTTTTTATACGACAAGCCACTACTGATTTTATTGCCATTCATTTTGCTGAACAAATTTTTTCAAAATATTCATAAGTAGCTTGTTGCTGAAATGTCATTTTGTCTATACACAAAATCTCTAATATTTGAGTTTTCTTTATTATTTTATATGAAAATTTATGGTTTTAAAAACGGTATCAAAATATAAATTTATACCAACATGTGGTAGAAAACAATTTAAAATGCAAATAGACTATCAAAAAAGTTAAATAGAAATTTTTTCATTGGTTTTTTCTCTCTAAAAATAGAAGATGTGGACAAAAAATAATATCTGGAATTTGTAAGTTTTGCTTTTCGCAACCGTTACAGTAATATAAAAAAGATTCAAATTTGCATGAAAATTTTTTGGGCAACATAACGCGAAAAGTAATAATTTAAAACGTAAAACAATTACTTAATAAACAGATCTGTCTTAGTTTTATTTTTCTATTCCCATAAAAAATTTTTTTTGATATTTTTAACTCACAATTTTTTTTTGACAACTTTCTGGTTTACGCGCCAATATTTGGTATGAAGAAGAACAACTCCAAGTACCTTTCTGAAAGACAAAAAAATCAATAAGCAGAATGCATTTTATATCAGTTAAAAGGAAGTTTTTCCTTCCTGCATTTTTAGCCATTTTGTCTTTAGTGAAAAAAAAAGAGTAGTGCATCTCTGATTTGTTTGTGCCATATATATTTGAGAGAGCTGCGCACTGAGGACGAAGACAAAAAAATATGTAATTTATTTAAGCTTCTGCCGCAGATGTTCTAAAAAATTTTTTTATCATATGTATCTCTTGTAAATTTCAGCCATTTAAATATTGTTATGTTTAACGTTTTTTACTCATTAGTTTTTTTAATTTTAACTTAACACATTATCGTCGTCACTGTAATATTCCTTATATAAAAATAAATGATTTTAGAGTTTTTACAATGGAAGATTATCCAATGGCTCGATTTTGTGGTGCAATTTTGGGGGGAACTTTGGGAATGGCAGCTGGATTATATGTTGGTGGCGTCAGAGGAATACATGCAGCTGCAATAGGTACGAATTTATATATTTCCGTTTCTTACATATGAAATTTTCTCTTTAGGTGGCCCAATCGGAATGTTTAGCGGACAATTTATGGCAAAAGTTGTTGCAAATATCTTTCAAACAAGGGAAAACAAAGAATTTATTGCTGGAGCTACCGGTGGAGCTATAGCTGGCTTTCCAGCTGCCTGTGTTGCAATTTATTTTGCAAAAAAAATTAATCCAAAATATTTGTAAGTAATATTTGTACTGATTTGTAAACTTATGTACTGTACTTCATAAAAAAACGAATGGATTTCAATATGAATGTCGAGGTTATTCACATTACTAACAACATCAAATAACATCAAAAATACAGTTTAAACAAGTTTTTTTGTAATAAATATTAAAAACAATAAAGTTTCAAGTAAGCAAAAAAAGCTAATTATCAAAATAATTTAACGATTGACATTATTTAATTCTAAAGCTTTCATAACAGCATCAAGAATTTGAAGCCATTGGCCATTATTGCTAATTAAATACTTTGTGCCCAAAATCGCAGTTGCAACACCAAGTGCTCCACCAATTGAGCCTGCAAAAACTCCACCATAAATTTCCATCTTTTTATATTCACCATATTTTGCAATCGTTCCAACATAAGTCCCAAATGCAGCTCCACTTGATAAACCAATAGATCCACCTAAAAGTAACAGTTTAAACATATATAATAGTTAAGTAATTGCTTACCGATGCCAACCGAAACGATATTGCCCATATAAATTCCACCAGCTGATCCAAGAATTCCACCAGTAAACGCTCCTACCAATCCTCCAATAGCTGATTGTGGTCTGAAAATGACGAAGAGCATTATTTTATTATCAATATGCAAAAAAAAGAAACAAAATCGAGAATGTTTTTGGATTTTAAGCATACTCACGTTCGATCACGCTCTTGACATTTTGCAACCCAATACCATCCGGATGGTAAAAATTGTCGTTTGAGTTTAATACTTTCATTTGGGGCAAGCAATCGTTGGGATGATTTAAATTGCATTACTTCTGGTGAAGCATCAAATTTATCGTCATTCATTTGTCGAGGATATTCAAAGGGATCCTATGATATTATCATAATAAAAAATATGCTATTTCATAGTACGCTTAATTTTACTTTTAATTTTGATACAGCTAACTTTTCTTTCTTTGATGATATTTCTTTTGGAAAATTATTTTGATATGCAGCTATTGTAAGTTCAAGTGTTTCATCCATTTCATTAAAGCTTTTCTTCATCCATTGCTTTTTAGTTTTTTCTTTTTTCTTTTCATTGCATAAGTCATAACCATTCATAGCATTTGAATATAAATTTTTTGATGGTTTTGTCCATCTATCATTGGAAATTTTGTTATCATGATTATTATGTGACATAAATGTAGTACCTTTCATTTTAAATGTTACAGCAGTTCAAGCTTTTTGTTTTTCGGGTTCATTCAAAGAAAACTTAAATATCTTTAAAAAATTAATACATCTTTTTTTAAACGCCAACAAAAGATCTTTAAAAAAGAAAGTTAATTTTTCTTCAAATTTTTGGAAAACAATGCTAAAAAAGTACAGTGTAATAAAAATATAGAGGCGAATAAATATTAAATTTGCTTGAAATATTGCACTGTATATTTCTTACAGATTTGTTAAAAAAAATTTTCAAGAACGGAAAACTTTCTCTTAAAAAGCTTTCTTCTATCGTGTAGAAAATTTCTTCTAGAACTGCAGTTTTGTTTACCTTTATCAAAATTGCCAATTGTCATTGATTTGCTATTTAAATGAGATGATTTTGCCTTTGGATGTTGATAATTTTGATTCAAATTAATGCTATTATAATTGGAAGGGCTCGAATTAAAAGGGGGAGCTTGCTTTAAAGCTAACCTATCAGTTTTTGTTTTCATCTGAAAATACATATTTTTTTAGTAGCACATGTATTAACAAAAATTTGTCAAAAGCGGGGCAGTAAAGCGCAAGAAAAGGTTAAAACATGAGACTACTTGAATAAAGAAACATCCAAATTTGTATACACGTATATACATAGTTTTAACATTTTAAAATTGTATTTTTAAAGATACATAAAAAATAAACGATTGAAGCTATTATAAAATAAATCCAAAAGCTTTAACAATTTTCAATGATTTAATTAAAGCTAAATATTGATTTCTGCAAAATCAAACTTTCTTACATTCTAATTTGTCCTAGATGTTGACGAAAGAATAAAAAAAATGGTAAGAAAAACTTTTTTTATGTATTTTTAATGTGGTACGTTGAGCCTAAATTTTGTATTAAATGAATTTTTAGGGTTTCTTTCCTTCTCTTTTCAGATGATTTTCTTATCTGATTAACGTTTTAGCTCTCTGAAACTTTTCCTTTCAACAACATATGCAAAAACACCCCTAAAACGATGCTTCTTTCTTTCCCGGTCAACAGCTGAAAAGAGTTTCTTTCATCACCTTTTTTGAGAAAAACTTTTTTGTGCATTTTTATCTGATTTAAACTTTTTGCCGATGTATATTTTTTACACATTTGCAAAATGAGATTCCTAAGCACTTCATCATTCTTAGTCACCTTCTTTTTTGTCTACTGCTAAAACCTTCGAAGGTTTTAGCAGTAGACAAGAAGAAGCGCTTCTTCTGGGATTTAAAATTTTGTTTCAAAATACAATCATAACAATTTTAGCAAAAACATGTTCTTTCATCAAATTTGTACATTTTTCCCATAATAATCATGGTAACAAAATATTTGTCATTGCTTTAAATTAAAGATACAAGCATTTATTTGAAAATTTATAGTTCTAAAAAAGATATCAAAAATAGAAGTTTATACAAAAAATTTGTTAAAAAAAAAATTAAAATGCAAATAGACAAATTAGAAATTTCATTGGTTTTTTTCTCTAAAAATAGAAGATGTGGCACAAAAAAAGATAATATCTGGAAATGTGTTTTGTAAGTTTTCAGTTTTTCACAACCATTACAATAATATAGAATAAATGATATAACAAAAGTTAGATAGATAGATTTATAAAAAAGCCTAATAGTGTTAGTAAATTAAAAAAGAAAACGCGTTTTTTAGGATACAACAGAACCGCAAAAAAGTACAGTAATACATACACAATAATAAGATTAAAAAAATAGAAATGATAGATTTGAATTAAAAAAAACGTTATGTCTAATTGCAAAGAAAAAAATGTTAGTAAAAAAAGAGTTAAACATGTCTACAGTAATCCAGAAAACAACAATAACTTCAAGAAAAGTAAATTACAATATCCATCGCAATTTTATATAGTACAAAATTTCACATAAACAAAATAAATTGGGTTAACAATTAGTAACAAATAAAAATTAATAATACAAAAAAATAGTAGTAATAAATAAATAACAGAGGTAATAACAGATAGACAGATAGAAGAAGATAAGATTAGAATAGAATAGAATTAGAGAGCAACAAAGAAGAAGACAATTGTTGATTGAATAAAAAGTTTATTTGATATCAGCACGAGTTGGAAGTGATAGATCATCTTCAGAATCATCATCATCAAGGTCATCAGTTCGAAGTGGCTTGAAACCCTGAAAAAAGAGTGTAGAGATTAGTAAAAGATGATAAAAAAGTGTAGTTATAAAATTTTTCCGTAAACATTATTACTGCAATATCAACACTTATAAATCAGTAAGCACAAAGCTACAGTAAACCCCAGCAACTTATAAAGTTATACCTATGTGGTTAAGCAGAATTTAAAATATTAAATTTTTCAACCACTAGAGTAACCCTATGATGCTCCTATATGCTATAGTAGCCGTTAGCTAGCAAGCAAAGACTTACAGCCCGATCAAGCAAAGTAGTAGGAGTGCGAGAATTAATTGCTACACGATGCCTTCTCATAAAATACATTATTCCCATTCCAAATGCCATTATAACAATCATTCCAACAACCATTGTACCTTGTGTTGATGATGCACTACTCGCAGAAGAGGTCATGGATGATTCATCATCACTATCAGTTCCATCTGACATTAACATATGACCAGGATTCTCTTGAACATAATCAAATCGCCATAGCACTCCACCAGAATCATCAATTTCACCAACATAAATCGAATTATCATTTGCTCGTACAATATGTGGTCGAGAAAATTCTGTTGACTTTGGTCTAAATGCATATTGGAAAGTTGATGAGCCTTTTGGCACTACGAAGACATTTATTTCTTTAACTTCTTCAGTTGCCATACCAGGAATAAAGAAGAGACCATGGGCTAAAAAAAAGAAAAATATATTAGAAAAGGAGGATTATCAAAACTGTAGAAAATAGTAAGATAACAATATGTAAATCCCAAAACTAACCTGGACAATAATGTACTGAATAAACATTTCCAAAGAATTGATTATTTCTAATTTCTGAGACAGGTTTTTCATCAAAATCATATATTTGTACTCGGCCATTTTCTCGATCAGCAATATATATTCTTTCATTTTCTTCATCCAATGAAATATCATGTGGAAGTTGGAAATGTCCAAGTGAAAGTCGACTAACTTCTCGGCCTGCTGCAGTTGAAGCTTCACCAAATTGTGAAATAAATTGTCCAGATTTTGAGAATTTCATTATTCGATTATTACAATAACCATCTGCAACATAGATGGAACCATCCTTCTTTGAAACAGCTACACCAGCTGGTTTACAAAAATGCTGGGAATCTGATCCGGGGATGAAGCGTTCTCCAAGGGTTAAGGCTGCTGCAATTTGTCCGCTTGAATATTTCCATTTGATTACTTGATGGGAGCCAACATCAGTCGTGTAATAATTGTTGTCTTCATCGATGAAAAGGCCATGTGGCATATAGAATCTGAAAAAAATGCATAACTGTAATTGATGGCAAAAATACGACAGTTGAACGATAAATCAATTTCATTTGAAAGTGAAGGAAAGCTTTCTTAAGCAAAGCCGCCTTTCTCCGTTGACAAAAATAATAAAACTTACAAATCCTTTCCAAATGCTTCAACAAATTCAAGATCTTCACCATTCTCTTTTCCAACAACAATTGCAGCTTCAGAGACAGGGGATTTTTCAACGAGTTGATTGTTGTAATCGAATGTGCTAAAAAATAATTACAGTAAATTTCGGCTTCAAATTTTCTGTTATAAATAAAATATATTAAAGAGAAGAGAGATAAGAAAGAAACGAGAAAAAGAACATCCTTGATTGAAAAATTTATAAAAAATACCCCATCATGCTCTGTAATCCAAAATAGCAGGGTGGAACTGGGAGAAGTTCCACCCCCTTTATTCTAAATTTAAGGTGGAACTTTTAATATCTTACTAGATAAAACGAGAAAGTTCCATCCCTCTTATTAAAGAGTTCCACTCCCTTACTTGTGACAAATATTCGGCCCTGCTGAAAGCATCAACTACCTAATTCTAGAAGCTTCACTTTGTTTAGCACAAAGCAAAAGTGGATGTTCTACAAATGAAATTGTTGATAATTTACAAATATATAAGCCGATATCAAGCGATTTTGTCAAGCTGTCAAAGCACAAACATCCGCAATTGCGTTTAAGCTAGTTTTTGAGAATCAACTTTTTTTTAAACAAAGAGAGAGAGAAACAAAAGAGAAAACACAAAAAATAATTAAATTCAAAAGCTTAAACTTACTATTGATTCCAAACTTTTGTTCCGCGATGAAAGATTGCTAAATTTCCTTTTGAATCAATTGCTATAGATGAAATTTGTCCAAATTCATGATCACCAAGTTTTTTAAGTGCAAGCTTTTCTACAATTCCAAATGGTTTTGATGCTTGATGTGCTGCATGTTCCCATTCAGGATGTGATGGTAGCAGTGTAGTACCTTCATGAGGATATTGAGTTGCAACAGCTTCTGGATTTTCATTTTCACCACAATATGCACCATATGGGAATGGATCTGGGACATCTGCGGATCGATAAAACATCATATAAAAATTACACATTTCATCAACTCCCATAGCTCTGAAAAATGAAACAAATCAGTAAATTAAAGTATTTTTTTGCTTAAACTACAGTATCCAAAGTTTACCGAAATTGCTGTAATAACTTTTTTCACAAAACTAAAATATCCCCAGCTCAAATTATTTTAACAAATCAAAATTATAGTACTTGTTTACAAGCTACAGTACCCCCTTGCCAACACTCAAATTACTTACCCCATTGGTACAGGTTTATCTTTATCATGTGAATCAAAGCGACACATAGCAGCCATAAAATCACCAGTTTTAATTTCAAGTGGTTTATCAATTTTTTGAAAGAGTTGCGGCCATTGTGGATTTCGTTTCCCAATCATTGACCATTCATTATCATGATTCAAAAATGCTGATACAACTCGTCCCATTCCATGTGTATGTGTTCGGAAGGCAAATGGATGAAGAGTTGAATTACCGCGATAATAACATGACCTGAAAAATAAGCGTTGATGAGGAAAGATAGTAATCTAAGAATTGAAAATTTAACATCTTTGTGTCACTATCATTTTAACTACCAAAATCAACGTTCATATAAAAAAGATATTTCTCTAAAGCTTTTGTGGTAAAACAATAACTACGGCATACTTACATATTATTATATGCTGCATCAAGTCTTGGTGGAATAGGTTTATTTGATACGAATAAATATACTTGTGCAATATATTTTGGACGAACTGGTGATAGATGTAATTTAATACCTACAAAAACATCGATAAATATATATGTATATAAACACTAAAAGCATTACCAGAAAAATCTCGAACATTTCCTTCAAATGGATGTGAATAATGTATTTGCATAACAAGATATTGTACTGGATCACCTTGATTCCCAACGGGTATTGCAACATCTTTTGGAAGCTCTAGAGATGGAGCATTTCTTGCCCATGCATAGAGAATATGTGTAGCTCCAGCACATGTTGCAGAACCAGACCAAAATGATGAAGGATATGCTGGTTGTTCACAACCATATAGCAAAATATGATGCACACGATCTCCAGATGCTGATGGTTCAAATTTTATGATATATCCTGGTTCAGCTCGTACTGCGACACTAACGTAATCATCATTCTGAAAAAACGTTAAAGTTAGTGTATTTAAAGATATTTAATAGTAATTGAGTATATATAAAATTGGATAGTTTTGTGTTACTAATACTTAAAAGCTCTAAAGTTTAGAGTCTGAACTAAAAACAATAAAAACAGTTCAAAAACATCTTTCTAGTTACAATACAAACTACAATAATCAACGAATAACAAAACTTTGAGTAAAAAAACTTTTGATATCACTCAAATTACCGTATCTCAAAAACAACAAAAACGGTTTTAAAAAATGTTTTGTCACCATATTAGCTACAGTAATCAAAGAATAGCATGACTTTTAACACTTGTAAAACTTTGTGTAATAATAATTTATGAAAGTAACCTCAAAAACAATTTTTAAAACTTTTCTATTGCTATCACCCTAACAAACTATTGTAGCACCCAAAAAACATACCTTTGTCGGTGAATAACCATTTATTTGAACATTAAAATATGTAACATCTCCATCTGTTGATTTTTTAACAATTACTTTAGCATTAATATAATTGGTTAATATAGATAATATACATGTTAGGGTTAGTAGTGACCGCCAAGAATTCATGGATGCGGCGGAATGGAGGAGGATCTTCCCGACGGAAATGGAAGAATCTCTCTCTACCTAAAATTGTTTTTTCTTTATTTATTGATACTACAACACAATTACAACACAGATATAATAAATTACGGTAAGAATTATAAGATAAAAACCCGAGAAAAAAAGTTAAAAGCGAAGGCCAAAATAAAACGATGAAGGCAAAAAATGCACCCATAACCATAACGAAAAAACCGAAACCAAAAAAGGCAAGAATAAAAGTTTAAAGGCAAAAAAATGAAAAATACGTGACCAGAAAAAGAAAATTTTTAAAAAGCACGGAAAAAAGGCAATCAAAAAAACAATTTTCTCATTGCTTGAAAAAGAGATTCAAAAGAAAAATATTATTAAAAAAATATATGTTTAAAATTAAATATATATTAATGCTTACATAATTCACTGACTATTTTTAAAGAAAAAAATCACCAAAAAAAGGAATGTTTTTTTAAAGCACAAAAGAATTTTTAACAGGGAAAATGAGAGGGAGTGAGAAAAAAAGGAAGAAAGAAAAACAAATTGAAAAAACAGAGACAGCAGCAACAATGAAGCTGCTGCAGCAGCAATGTTGAACACAAAAAAAAGCAATGAACCTCAAAAAGGACGTTGATGAAAAAAACAACAAATAAGAGAATGTAAATGAATAAAAAAGGAATGAAGGTCAACAAAAAACAACACGATAAATTTTAAATGTTTGATTCTCAAAAACTAGCTTAAACTTCTTTGCTATTTCGGTTGTCTGGACTTTGACAGCTTGACAAAATCTCTCTTTTGCTGGAGCAATATTGGATTTATAAAGCTGTGAATTATCAACAATTTCATTTGTAGAACATCCACTTTTGCTTTGTGCTAAACAAATTGAATCTTCAAGTATTAGGTAGTTGATGCCTTCAGAGCATGCCATTTTATGGACATCTTTGATGGAATATTTTCCATAAATTTTATAAATTCTTTCAGTTTTTTCACGAAGGGATTTGTCTTCGAAATGTGGGTGATTGGATACTGGTCGGGATGTGCATGCTTTGACGCCAGCCATTAGTTGCATTGATCCGGCGTAGATGGAGTCAGGTGGGGTGGCGGAAATCCATTCCATCAAGGCAACGGTATCGGGGTCGTAGAATTCCTAAAAATGGGAAAAAAGTTTTTGGTGAGGCCAGGAAAATTGAGTCTTTAAAGGTTATTAAAAGCTGAAAATTATAGGTAAACTTTGCTATGCTCTTTCTTACTAAAATTAGTCTTCATTTTCTATTATTTTATATCACTGATAAATGTTAAATAACTCCCGGCGGAAATACAAATACCGTTGTAAACAAAAATTTTAACACTACTAAAAATTCTTATCAGCTGTTGATATTTAAAAAATATCAATGAGCAAGCTTTCTATGAATCGTCCTTAAAAGCCCTAATAGCAATGTTTATTTTTTTAGTTTAGTGTTTAACGACACAAATAAATATCAAAGCTATCGATTGCAGTTAACAAAATGTTTTAAGTGGTATCAAATTTCAATGCCTAAAAAGAGGAAGAAAAAATATAGATGACTTTTAAAATTTGTCGAATTGTTTAGCCAAAAATAAATTTTTTGAAGCCGGAAATGGCATTTCAACCTTAACTTTATTTTTCGTTTTTACATTTACCAATTAAAGGAAAAAAGAAAAGACGGAAATGTTGAAGAAGAAAATTTTTAAGCTTCTTATTGGTTTTCAGGAAGACATGCCTAGCAAGCATTTTGAAGGAGAAGCACGCAAAAGCTTTCTTTAAAAAAACAACTGCAAAAAAAGCTTCTAATTATTCATGCTTGCGTTTATTTTTTTCTAAATTTAACACATCCATAAATCTTGCATGTTTTAAAATTAAAATCTCAAAGCTATGAGATTTGTTTTTTATGGCAAAAATAGAGCATCTCTATTTTTTTCCTGCCATTTTTGATGTTATTAAAATTCGAATAGTGTAGACAGAGTATTTTTGGTATGGTAAAAATCTTACGATTAAGCTTTTTAAAGTTTAAAAAAATGGTGCTCGAAAACATTTTTCTTTTTCACACGCAAAATGTCAAGGAAAGATTAACACAAAAAGAAGTCATGAAAAATTCAAATTTAAAACTTTTGTTTTTTTTAAAATTAAATTCTAACCTTTAACAGTTTATCAAGAGAAACAAATGTTCAAAACACATTTTTTCTCGTTATTTACCCACTTAAAAATTATAATAAATTTAAAACTAATAAACCATCTGTTTTTCTACTATGACCTTATTATTATGCAAATCCTCTTTCAAAGTTCCTATAATAATCCCTATCATGATAGTTATCACAATTTTTTGTGAAATGTTCAAAAACAAACCTGTTCATTTGCCATTTGTTGTTGATAAATTTGATATTGTTTTGTACCAATTAAATAAATAATTCCAAGGATAATTGCGTATTTTGAGTACCTTCCAATCCATTTATCAAATGCTTTAAATCCATGTGATGCAATAATTGCAATCTGGGGAAACCATACATACTTCATTCGAAGGGTTAGAATTGCCATAATCCCAGTGAGGATTGATTGCCCGATGATGAAGGTAATTTGTTCGTTGAAGAAGGCGTGTTTTTCAGAGGGTTTTGTGGAGGGAGAAGTTGCTGAAGAGGAGGAATTTGTTGCGGTACTAACTGAAGAACTTTTGTCAGCAAACAAGTTCGTGAACAAATGCTTTAACACAAATCCGCTAACAATTACCACAACACCACAATACACTGGTAGCATTCCAAAAGTACTTGTCCGATCAAAAAATCCTCGATCAATGAAAGCAAAAGCTCCATGACAGATGTATAGCGCTGTTTCAAAAGGAAGAGCATCAATTGGAAGTCCCAATTTAGCTTTCACAAAAGTCCAAATATGTGAATCTGCTTCAATTGCCAATGACCATTTGAGAAGATTTGATAAAGCTAGTGTCAAAGCACTAATAAGAGATAATTGAATTAAAGCATTTTTAATCAAATTAGAATTTGCAGATTTAAACAATGACAGTACAATAATTGAAGAAATATTAAACCATAAAAAGATCGAAGACAGTAACATTTTTTGAAAAAATTGAGAGACCAACAACAAAGAAAAAGCAATAATTTCAAGTGAAAAAATTTTAACAATTTTTGAAGAAGATTCTGGAAAGATAAAAGCTACAGCCAAAAGTGATAGAGATTGAAGGAAAAGAATAAATTGATTAAATTGCCAGAAAATAGAGAATACGAATGTCCAGAGGGTTACGGTATAATCAATTCTTGGAGAAGAAAGTTGTGATAAAATAGCAAAATTTTGAAACCAAAAAAATGGTAATGCAAAAATTTCACGTAAATTTACAGTAAAAAATACACGCGTTGAATCATCGATATCCGCGAAGGTCCAAGCAGCAGTTAAAAGCCCAAAGAGAAAGTTGCCGGATAACTTCCATGAAAGAAGGTAAACAGCAGATATCGCTAATCCTGATAAGGCAAAACAGGCATATGTGTAAAAAAGAATTGGATCAAGGGATATCAGTCCAGCTGAAGATAAAGCCCTATAAAAAACAGCTAAAATTATCTCTTGATAAATATTCATTCGTTGAAGGATATTTATTTCTGCTGGAGCTTCTGTAAGCTTATCTTTTAATAAATTTGATATCCCAGTGACAAGACCTTTCTCAAAGAGAACCTCTTTAAAGTAGCTATAGTAAAGCCCAGATTCAGTTCGAAAAGATATCTCTCGTTCAACTTGTTTGATATTACTAAACCATAGCCTAGCTTCGTGTAATTGAAACATGTAATATCCAAATCCCACTCCAACTAAGCCACAAAAAACATAACCTAATAAATTAACAAAAAAAGATAACAAGAATTTGTCATTCTTTTCTTCACTTCTAACAGCTCCAACACCAGCAGCTGTAGTAACAACTCCTTTTCTATGAGTTCCTCCTCCTGCCGCTGTTGTTGATGATGCCATTGCCGCTGCTTTTAGTGGAGGGGCAGTCTTTGGCATTTTTTTTATTGATTCTCTTCTCTTTTAAAGATGCCAAAAAATGTCTTTCTTTTACTCAAAAAATATATTTAAGCCAAAACACGCGTAGAGTTGGATGTCAACGCAGCAGCAACAACAGCAGAAGTAGTGACAACTCAAAAGGAAAGGAAAGGGATATAGAAAAATAAAAAGGAAACACGAGAGACAAAATAATAGTCGTTATTGCTACTGCTGGATTGACGTGAAAAATTTTAAATAAAATGAAAAACACTAAAAAAGGGGGAACACTGAGTACTGCGTGGACGTCTTTGTTGCTGCTTTTTTTAACTTGACCTTGATCCACTAAAATCAACACAAAGATTTAGTAGTTTTTAATAACTATTGTATTAATCCAACACTACTATTACAAGCTTTTAAAATTAAAAAAATGAACAATATATTTACTTCCAATCACTAAAACTGCTGAAACTCAAAACTTTAAAAAAATCTTACGTTGTTGGAAAGGAACACCTTTCACTCACTCATTCAATTCAAACTTTTTTTTTCTTCAACAACCACAAATTTTGCAACTGCGCAAATAAACCTTTCTTCCTTCCTTCTCGTTGATGAATGTCATCGAAAAATTAACGTGATTTCTTTTACGTGTTGTTTGCTGAATTTGTTTTTTCTTATTTCCCATCGTCTGTATTCTTTTTTTTAGATATTTGATTTGACGTGGTATTATTTGTTTTTTCTTCCTTCCGTGTGTGTGTGTTCAATTTCTTTAAATTTATTATCAACGAACAACGCAGTAATTCTTTAATTTATTTCAAATATTTCTTGGTTCTTATTTTTCTTTGGTGTTGATTATTGATTAAAGAATTTTGTTGAAACAAGAACAGCAGAAACAAAAATGGTTTGTGAAAAATGTAAGTTATTTCAAAAGTTATGTATAATTTTGAGGGATCAAAATTATGGAGATATTTTTGCGAATAGAAACAACTGTCTTCTTTTCTAAACATTATATAAATTAGTAGTAAGTATGCAAGAGGTGCTTGTATGGTTTATGATCTGTATAATGGTGAACTACATAAAAATTATAATGGTCATAAAGCTGTTGTCCGAGATTGTCAATGGCATCCTTATGATAATGAAATTACCACATCTGGTTGGGATGGAAATGTACTTGTATGGAGATATGATTGACGTGGACATTGTTCAACCATATGATATGAATGGGAAAGTGCGGGGAAAAAAGATGAATCAACTAGTTAGTTCTTTCCCGCATTTATAAGAAAGATATTTATATTAAATTGGAATTCTAAGTGGAACTAGGTTTTATATCACAACAAAATATAGCACAGACATACTTAGATTAGTATTGTTTTGTTGCTAAAAATGCTTTATTAAGGAATGAAAAAGTACTGTAACTAAGTATATAAAAATGGGATAAATGTTTTATATAATAAAACTAAATCTCTCTATTATTTTCAGGCACTAAGAAGCTCTCCAAACTTGCTACAGTAAATGGTGATCGAAATAAAGTTTCATCAAGCTCATCTGGACGTGTAACAAATGAAAATAAATTACTATCTTCTAAACAAAAGTAAGCATATACATTTTTCACTCGAGCTTTGATAAATACCGTAATTGTTTTCAGATTCAAAGCAACAACTGGTGCATTTCGAAAATGTCGAATTTGTAAAATGATGACCCATCATGTTGCTGCTCATTACTGTAAGCTATTTTATTACTATAAATCCGTATATAGTTACAACATTTTTCAGGCCAAAATTGTGCATTCCAAAAAGGTATCTGTTTTTGTTGTGGCCGAAAAGTGAATAATGTTGCCATGAGCCGTCAAGAACTTTGTTGATCTCTCTTTATTTATTTTTATCATTTTGTTTTTCAAATTCAGTTACCGTATTTTTTGTTTTTTTTATCAATTTGTTATTCTTTCGATCATCGTAATTACGTGTACATAAAATTATCATTTATTTTTCAAAAAATACAGTTTACAAAAAGATACCCAAATTATTTTTTGACTAGTCTATGGAAATGTTTAGAATCAGTTTTAAAAAAATAGATAGATATAACTTTAATGAAGAAAAAAATTGAACCAGTATTTCTTTTTTATGTTTTAGCTTTCAGCTCCAGATCTTCTTAGTCTCCGCCTTGCACGTTTTGCTGCTGCAGCATAGGAGTGCTGTTCTTCTTCATCAGATGACGAAGGTGGTTCAGGTTCTGTTCTGAAAAAATGTTTTATTAGAATATAAAGTTACGGTAGATACTTTTAATAAAAAATTTACATATCTGTCGTGATCAAAGGTTACGGTAGATATAAACTTTCGTATCTCTGGCACTTCTACCGCAATCAAATTTGCGGTATATATATGTGCTAAGGTTACGGTAGCTATATAAAACACATAAACTTACTGAGCATATTTAATTCTTGCTGCTCGTGTCGTTAAAGTATTAGTTGGACCACGCCATGTTTGAGCTGGATTAAAAACTTGAGCATTACGTTGTTTTGCGCGCTTTTCTCTCTCTTGCATAGTTTTTGGCATTGGTTGATCCCATTCATCTGTGGAATCATATGGTTGAACAATTTGTGATTCAGGATCTAAGAACTTTTGTTTCGGTCCACGTGCATCATATCTCCATACAAGAACATTTCCATCCCAACCAGATGTGATAATTTCATTATCATATGGATGCCATTGACAATCACGGACAACTGCTTTATGACCATTATATTTCTTGTGTAGTTCACCAGTATATAAATCATAGACCATACAAGCACCTCTTGCACAACCAGTATAAATAAACCGTTTTCCAGTATGAGAAGGAGAGAATCGTGATCGAATAAGTGTATGTAGCACAGAATGTCCACGAATTGTTAGCACAGAAGAATCACCAGGTAAATTTGTTGTTTTAATTGATGAAGCTGGAAGATATTGCCATCGATAATCCCATTTTTGACCTTTTCTAAAAAAAACTTGTTTACTTTGTTTCTATATTAATTTTTTAAATAAACGAACACGGATCGTTTTGTTGCATCAATTCCAGCTTTATCAGAATGTACTCGTAAATCCCATACTTTAATAGATTGATCTTTTGAATTTGTTAAAAAATATCTATCATCTCCTCTTGAATCAATGAAAGTAATACCATCGCGATGCCCAGCAAATATTGCAACAGGTTTTCCATCACCTTCATAACCCATTGTTCGACGATCCCATAGTTTTACTAAGCCATCATCACCAGATGAAAGAACTAAATTTGAATCTTCATTTGCAAAACAGACAGCATTTATATCATCATCATGTCCATCGACTTTCATTACACATCGATCAATTTCACGATTATATATATAAAGGCCAGATGTTGTGCCTGCCATAACTTCTGTACCAGTTGAATTAAATTTAATAGAAAATATTCCAAATCTGCTATCATCCATTTCAAAAGGTAAATCTTGCCACCCAGCTCCTTCATTTTCTAAGTCAAATTGATAGAGGACATTATTCCATGTTGAATAAATAACATGTCGACCATTCGGAGATACTGCAACATCTAAGATGGACCAACCAACAAATGGCACTTCAATTGTAGTAGTTTTAACATATCTCTGGCGAGCTGTTTTTCGTTGATATATTCGAATATTGTGATCTGAAATATGGAAGAGAGATTAGATATATCTGGGAAAGAAATCTAAATTTGTTTAAATAAGGGATCTGGTATATCCGCGGATAAGCTACAGTATCCATATTTACGAATATCTTCACCTCGTCAATCTTATTACGGTCACAAACCAAAAAACCTCCAACTTTCTATCCACAATTAAAAAAATATTTCTTCATCTATTTCTCTTCTTCACCCTCCTCCCTATTAGGGCAAAGTACAAATGTTCAACTCTGCTAGTTTTTTTCTTTTATTGACGTCAAAAACATTTTTTTTCTTCTAATAAAAAAGCACGAACCTTGACTTGCTGTTAATAGCCCTTCACCATCTCTAATATAATGAGCACAAAAAGTTTTTGTTTGATTTCTATCAATAATTTTTCGACGATTTGGTGTTATTCTAAAAGCAACAAAAAATTCAATCAATAAAATCACATGCTCCACAGCAGCAGTAATAGCAATGCCTACCGATTTCGATATGCAACAAGTTGAGATTTATCAATAGCATTTATGAATCCTCTTGTAGGTGGTGCTACAGTATGATTATGAAGACGTGGTGGTGGAACACCAAATTTTGCATTTTTAATTATTGAACGAATTGATGAACACGATGGTTGAAATAGAGCTTCTTCAGTAACATGCTCGGGATCTTGTTGTTGAATTTCAGCACATGTTGAATCAATAAGTGATGAAGATTTTGGTGGAATATCAAATGCTAACCCGGAACGAGAAATAATATCATGCCTTAGTCGCTTGTAGCTCTGAAAATGTAGATATATAAGTTTACATTTGACAGTAACAGCTTTTTGGCAATAAACACGAGATTTGGATTACAATCATTTTTGATAGTAACATTTTCCACAAGAATTTTGTTACTATCATTTTTTAATAATGTAAAAAAATCCTTACAGAATGTGTATCAATATTTTGTGGATCTGGAATTGTCATATAACATGGTGCTTGACATTTTTGCTTCTTTTTTGTACTTCCTCCAGCACCAGCAGTACAACCACGTCGTTGCCGAATTTCTTCTTCATCTTCTGAATGATCACTTAACATACTATTAAAATTTTGACGAATTTCAAGCTATAATATGTTTTGAGGATGTAAAAAAATCAATAAATAAATATATTACATTATAAAGGGGGGAGTAAGTTTTAAAATAATTGCAGTAAACAATAATACATTCGAATAAGAAGAAGAAAACACAGAGTTAACGAGAGGAAAAAATGATGACAATTTTTCCCCCCAAATAAAAAAAGGGGAAAAAAATGTTTTAAAAGAAGGAGTAACAAAAAGTATAGGCAGTGGTAAGAGCAGAGAGAATGCAAGGATGGAAATGGAAGAAAAAGTAAAAATGGGGATGACAGAAGCACAAACTACAAAAAAGATATCTTTGTTCGTTTTTTTTTTCTGCGTTAAACATTTGAGAAAAAATTGATTAAAAAATGATTTTTTTTGCTGTTGCTGTTTATATTTGATAGTAACAACTTATGACTAATTGGTGAATTACTATCGTTTTTGACAGTAACGATTTTATGCAACAATCGCAATTTTTGTATTACTATCAAAAACGGTAGTAACAACTTTTCATAATAATTCTAACATTTGGATTACTATCATTTTTAAAAAACAATAAAATAACACATCAACCGCAAAGAAAAAACTAACTGCCAGAAGCAATGAAGAGAGATGCAAAAGTACTAAATGAACAAAAAATATTATATAGATTTTTTGTTGTCGCTTGCTGTCTTCTAAGAACTAAGAACAACACATTACAAAAACAATAAACTTAAATTAGATTTTGTTGAAAAAAATTATTTTTTTTGAAAGTACAAATTCAAACCACAAAAATTTATTATTTTAAAAATTCTTTTTTTAACTCCCCTAACTAACTACATACATATATGTTCATCAATGAATGAATGAAAGTAGGTGGGAAATAAGAAGTAATTATTACATCATAGTTAATTTTATCAAAGAAAAAAAGCTTTTTAAGTCAAGTCAAAATAAAAATGTAGAATGAGGATGATAAAAGAAAAAGAGTCTACTAAAGAGAGAGATCAAAAGTTCAGAAAAGGAATGATGATGACAAAAGAAAAGAAGAAGTGTATACTGTAGTTGAACGCATTGAATGTGATTAGAGACAGCTGATGATGATAAATAAAAACAAAGATATTTCAGAAACTACAGTATACTTAAAAGGAATTAAAAATATAGATAGCTTAAAACACAAAATTACCGTAATATCAAAATAGAAAAAATTTCAATGCAAAAAAATAATATTAGTAATTCAGCACACTTTTATAGAGGAATGTAAAAATGCTAAAAATAGTAGACATAAAAAGTTCAGAAAGCAGAAGATTAAAAAATCGGACTATCTTTGTCAAAAAAGTGATAACTTTTAGCTTAATTTTCCTAAAAAGCATCAATGAACAATCAAAGATAGCAACCAAAAAATTAAGACTTTTCAGTTTTTTATTACTTTCTATTTTCAAAGCTACAGTAACCCAAAAAATTTTATATGCATTTTTTCAAAAACACATTATTATTTCGAGTTCCATTTATTATGATAAATTTGTCTATTACAGTATACCAGCTCCAAGCTTTTAATTAGTTTTAGAAAAAAACCTAATTAGCAATATTTAAATTTTATCATCAAAAACTTTGTAGCCTCCTACCTTTGTTCAAAAAACACTCAAAATTAAACTTTTAGTCCTTTGCTCAATTTTGTTCCTATTACAAAATTGAAAAAAAGCCACCACAATTATATTACATCAAAACACATTAATATAAATGAATGACTATAATATTCTTTCTTTTTTCAAACTATAGTCTTTTAAGCAACAAAAATTTCAAAATAACTTTTACTAGTAATTTTTTAAATAATATTTTAAATAGAATTTTAGAGAAACACAAATGTTTAAAAAATTAAAGATCAATTAAAAATGGAAGCGAAAAAAAGAAAAGCTTCGTGATGTTTTAACTTCTTTTTTTCGACAGACTACAAAAAAGGAGCGGTGTTTGAAAATGTGTCTGATTTTATTTTACATTGTAATCAAATTTTTTGAAAGAAAAGAAATTAATTTAAATGGGAGGAATCCGTGATTAATAAGTTATAAATTTGAGCATACTAAAATTGACAGAAGCAGTTACAATGAAAGAGTTTTAAAATTTGAAAAAAAAACTGTTCTTTTAGAGATTACGATAACTTTGAATTAAATAAATTATGGAAAAAATGATAATAATCTAAATAGTAAATTTTGTGAGAAACTTGTTACTATCAAAAATGACAGTAATCCACAAGGTTCTATTGTTGGCAACAAAGTGTTACTACTAAATTTAATAAAAATCGAATAGTGGTTATTTACAGTTGAAATGACAGTAATGAAAGTTTAAGAATGATTCCAAAAATATGTTATTGTCGAAAATGATAGTAATTCGAATTGTAAAAAAAATTTGTTACTATTAATGATCAAGAATAACAGTAAAAATAATTTTTTTCATAATTACCGACAGTAAATGTTAAAAAGAAAATTTAAAAAAAAATGAAATTTGAATAAACAACTGAAAATTCTGTAATCGAACAGAAAAAAAGATTATCAGTTACCGTATAAGAAAAAATGATCTTTGATCCCACCAACCTACAGTACCCTGTCTAGCACATGTGAAAAAGTAAACAATAACAACTTGACCATCAACTTTTTTTTCTCTCATTTTTTACATTAAATATCTTACAAATGTATGACAAAAAGCAAACTCCGCCTCTTGTTCAACAGAGGAAAAAATTCGGCTGACCACAGAAAAGAAAAAGCGATTTTTGTAGGTTATAAAAAACATTTTTTAGAGTATAGAAAAAAAGGATGATTTTAAAAACGAGGAAGTATGTGTTTTTTGAGCTACAAAAAATAGAGAAGGGGAAGAGAGGGGAGTGGAAGGAGAACACAAAAAATAAAGGATTGAAACAAACCTGTCGACGAAGAAGTGAAATTTGAATTCGCTGAAAAAGTGAAATTCCAGAAAAGGAATTGTCATCATCTGCATTATTACTGCTACTACTCTCATCGTCATCATTTTGATTTGCTGGGTCAACACTAACAGTAATTTGTTCAGGGATGGATGACTGCCGTGATAGCTCAGCAGATCGAACAAGATTTGGAATATCTTCCTCTTGCTCCTGATCAATTTCTACATGAGCTATCAGAGAATTATCACCACTATCACTACCATCTCCAGTAGAATGATTATTCAAATTATAATTAATTGTAACTTCATCAATATATCGTTGTTGTGCAAGATACTGTAGCTCTTCAAGTAGCCGTTGCCGTGCTGCGATTGCTGCTGCAGCAGCTAATGATGGTGGACCTTGATTACTGTTGCTGCTATTTGATGGCAGTGAATCTTGTAAATTGTTGGCAGCAGCACTGTTTTCACCAGTTAGCGATAGCCCTGATAGTCTGGCAGCTAAATTTGCTGCAGAAGAATGTGGAGTTGGCAGTTGGGAATTATCATTTGATGATGGCTCTGTTGATAGGTTATTACCCATTTAATTGTGATAAATAAGTTAAGGCAGTGCTATAAAAGTTAAACAAGTTTTAAAAAAGAGATTTTGTAAAAAAAACTGCTTCAAAGTTTGAAATTTCAAAGCCCTGAGCTCGCTGCAGCAATAAAAAGTTAAACAAAAATACACAAAAAATCATCATTTTTTCTTCAAAAAAATGCATCGTAAATTAAAAATTCTGTGTTATTAATTTCAAAGATCGATTATAAACAATAATAACAACAACAACATTTAAAAACAACTTAAAAAATGAATCAATAACATTATTACTTAAAAGTATTCCAATTATAGTTTTTTTGATGATAATCTTTTTTAACCTTTTCCAAGAAGAAAAATGATGATAGTAAAACTAAAATTTATTCTAAACACAAAAATTAAACATAAAAAGCACATTTGCAAAGAGAGCAAACGTTTGACTTTAATGTTCCTTCTTTTCTCTTGTGTGTATTTTTTCATCCATTGGCAAAAAGGGTTTTTGATGACAATTGTCTTCGTCGACCATCATCAAAAAAAAAGCAGGGACAAAGAAAAAAACGTTGACAAAAAAAATTATTTTTTTGAATGCTCACGTGTTTTTTAAAAATGTGTATCGATAAAATTCACGCGGTTTTCCCGTTTTTTCTTTCTTTTTTTGATAGCATTTTTTGTAGGATCAATAATCAAGAGGCAGCAACATTGAAAAACTTTTGAGCAAAGGGATTGTAATCAATACTTCAGGGAGAAAAAACTTGTTTTTAACTACTCTCACAAACTGCAAAAAAATTGATGAAACAAAAACAATGTTATTAAAAAAATTGAAAAAAAAGTAGACGCAATTTCCAAAGATCTAATAAAAGAAAAGCTCTTACGTAATTGTTGTTGTTGACTACATTAATGTTTTTCAAAAACATGCAAAAAAAATTTTTACAAACAACAACCTCAGCTACAGTCACCTCTATTTTTATCAGTATTAATACCCTTCAATTATAGCCATCTACTTTACTCTCCCATCATACCCAATTACCGTGCCCTCAAAAAAGCCGTAACAATAACCCCAACTACCATATTCCCCATCAAAGAAGTTGCATAAAAATTTATTAAAATTTCACAAAGCATAGTATATTCAAAAACTAAAAACTCCATCAAATTCAATAAAACAACACAAACGGGTAATATTATAATAATAATACAAGAACTTTCATATAAAAATTTACATTTCCAAAACTTTAATCCAATTCATCACCATCTTTAAATCCTTCTCTTTCTTGTGGTGGAACAGGATTAACAGGATTTTCACGCCATGTTTCAGGATTAACTGTTTGACGACATACTGGACATGTATTATGTTGACGAAGCCATGGAATAATACAATCTGGATGAAATATATGATGACAACCAAGCTCTCCAACTTCTTCATTCAGGCTAAATTGATCCATACATGTTGTACATTGTGCTTCATTATCAACATGTGTTTGAGTAACTTTTGAACGAGGTAAATGTTGTAAATCTTCTTCACTAATTCGTTGATTATTTGCTGATGGATCAAAATGATTAAGAATTTGTGTAACAATTTCATCAAAACCAGCATCGGTAGCAAAATCACCAAGACTAAAAAAATGAGAAACTTATTAAGGTATACGTTAATAGAATATACAACTTACTTAACATTACCAATATTAATACCACCATTACCAAATTGAATTCGAACTTGCGTATTTGCAGGTACTAAATTTCTTATAAAATCTTCCAAAAATCCACCACCACCACCTTCATTTTGTTGTTGTGGACCATCACCACTTCCACCATCATGTCGTCGATTACTACTTGATGGACCAGTACTTGCAGATCTTCGAGTTGTTGTATTTGAAGCATCAGGAGTTGCATTATTTTGCATTGCTTGCATGAAAGCAGGTAAAAGCTGAATCTAGTATAAACCATCATTAGAATAGTTATTACGCAAACAAACTTACAGCTGTTTGAATAAAATCACTTGCACGTGGTGTACCACTTTCAGGTCCATTTCCAGCTCTCTGTCTGCCTCCGCCGCCGATGTTACTACCAATAACAACTCCACCACCGCCATTTCCACCAGCTCCTCCACCAAGAAGCATACCAATAAGTTGTCCAACGTTTACACCATTTTCATTTGAAGATGAACCAGAATTATTTGTTGATGTATCACCATCATCTGTTAAATTATTAATACCAGGATGAACTTCTTCAATAAATCCAGTATGACAAAATCGACATTGATAATCCTGTAAAAAAGACGACATATAGAAAACTGATGGAATAAAAAGGCTAATATAAATGAATAATTTTTAGCCTTAAACATACCTGTACATGTTCTGGATGCAAATATTTATTACATTTAAAGCAAAAGTATGGAGCAGGAGCCGAAGCAGATTCCATTTCTATTCTTTAAAACACAAATTAATCAAAAGACAAAAATCGAAGGAAGAAAAGATAAATTGCGGTAATCAACAACCGCTGAAACAATCATCAATAAACAAAAAATAAAAATTTATTTATGCAAAAATCAACAACAAAATAATAACAAAACAAAAAATTTAATTAACGTTTTTTTCCAGATGATTTTCTACCTTTTAGCCATTCATTTGGGTTTCGAGGCATTTTACGACCTTCACCACCATATGAACGAAGACCAAGAAGTGCTGATCGAGATGTCACATCAGTTAAAGCAAAAGGAGCATCAGAAAGAGGATCCTAAAAAAAGTATTACATTAGTTAAAAGATTTCAACGTTTTAAATTTTAAAGCTGTCGCGTTTTAATAACAAAACAAATGCACAAAGATCCAACTGAAAGATAATCGGGAGCATCATTTGTTTAAGAAATTTTTGAAAAACGCATGTTTTTATTACACATAGTTGACACCCAGTATGTCATAGAAAACACATATCAGGCTCTTAATATGTGTGGAAAAGTAAACGCTGCCACTGTAACTTCAAAACAGATGTAAAAGTCTCTACCAATGCTTTTAAAAAAGATAGCAAACAAAAAACAAATTTTTCCGCTGAAGATTGCGAAAATAACGTTTACAATCAAAAATGCAAATGTGCATTGCTGACACCCAAAAAGATATAGCCATACTTTTCAAGCACATAATAGTATCAAATGGAACCAAAAACAAACCTGTGAAACTTTAGCCATTCGATTTTGTGGCATCATGTGATCTTCTGTTACACGAATATCATTAGCATGTTTACCACCTTTTGGAGTTGGAAGAGAATATACATATCCACGTTTAACTCTTTCACGTTCCCAATTAATATGAATTATTTGATTACCATTTTTATCAACGCTTACACCAACTTTATGCAGCGAACTATGACCACAATTTGGACAAAATTTTTTATCAATTAATGATGTAGTTTTTTTACATACTCGACATCGAAGAATAAAAGTTCTTAGCCGTGTTACACGCATTCCTGCAGGACTTGATATATTTAGCTTCATATGAAGTAAAACATTTTGACATGGAAAATCTGTTGTTAAACATGCAACTTCCATTTTAGCGGGTTTAAGACCAACATTTGCTTCTAGCTTAGAAACAACTCCATCAATATTTGTTTCATCAATCCATGGATCTTCATTATCTTCATCTTTATTCTCTTCCTCCTGTAGCTCTGCATTCATTTCATCTTCAACTTTTTCAGATTTAGCTTTTTCTGTCGTTGTTGCTCCAACTACTGCAGCAGCTGCTTTCTTTGATGTATCTTTCCAAGTTGGTGGCTTAATTTCAACTTCATACACAATTCCATCTCTCCCACAATGTTCAACATGTAAATCATGAGTTAAAGCAAGAACTTTTAAATCAGTTACAGATAAACTTGGATAATCACCAGTTTTTTTGCTTACATTAATCACTAAAAAAGATGCATGATGCAATTAGTAAATAAATAAAGAGGATGAGTCACCACTCCTACCTGCTCTTATAGATTCTGAAGAAGGTTCACGTAAAATAATTTCAAATGGAAACGCTTCCACGCGTTGACGAGTTTTTTTATCTTTTAATTCTGGAATAAGTCCAGGGACAGTATAAATTTTAGATCCAAGGTCCTGAAAAACAACAGAATAATTAATAAAAGTTACACGATAAAAATAAAGCAAGAAAAAAATAAGGGGAGTTCCAGAAAGTTCGAGAGAACAAAAAGTTTTTTCTAGATAAAAAATGCAGGCTGTCTACAGAGAAAAATAAAATAATTTATCTCTATTTTACTGTAGCAAAAAGCAATAAACCTTGTAAACCCAAAATGTCTAATTTTACTCCTAGTTTAACTGTCGCATTTTGCTCAAGAAATAACTTCATGATAGTTCAACAAATATACAAAAACATTAACCTTAAGATTGTTAAATAAAATATTTGTTTACAACTATTAAATGCTTTTTGATTTTGCACATATACGACACCCAATAGATCAAATAAAGGATACATATCGGGCTCTAATCATGTGCTTACTTATTGAACTACACATTTCCCAAAGCTATGATACTGTATAAAAACTGGTTACAGTAACAATATGTGTAGTAATATCCCTATAAATGTAGCGTATAATCAAAAAAAAACTTTTTGATAGCTCAACAATTATACAGAATCTTTGACCTGAGATAGTCAAAAAGAATAAATGTTAAACTGGTAACAACGCTTTTTAATCTTGCACATATACGACACCCAATAGATCAGATAAAGGATACATATCGGGCTCTAATCATGTGCTAACACACATTTACCAAAGATACTGTATAGAAAATAAATACAGTAATAACATTTGTAACATCAGCTTAAATGTCGCGTTAAATCAAAAAAGAACTTTTTGATAGCTCAACAATTATACAGAATCTTTGACCTAAGATAGTCAAAAAGAATAAAAGTTAAACTAGTACAAACGCATTTTTATCTTGCACATATACGACACCCAATAGATCAGATAAAGGATACATATCGGGCTCTAATCATGTGCTTACTTATCGAACAATGATACAGTGTAAAAATTAAACATAAGCTTTACAAAGCTCAATTTTTACTGCTTCGAGTATATCAAAAAGAACTATTTAATAGCACAACAAAGACAAAGTTGTTTGTAAACAGAGAAAAAAACAAACTAATTATAGGAAAAATGAGACAGAAAAACTTACAATTAACGGTGCAGCTTTAATAAAGCCACCAGAATCAACTACAAGGTGATGAATGGGAACATCTTCTGGAGCACGCATTTATATTATATATGTTGAAATATATAAAGAGTTTTGCCTGAAAACATTGTTTTATATTAAATATTGATGGAAAAAACGACAAATAAATAGAGGTGTAAAAAAGAGCGGAAAAAGATTTCAACAGCAGCAGCAACGAGAGCCCAAGGCAACGTCTGACTAACATGAAATTTGTTTAGTGGTGGTTTTAGTGAACAAAAATATAGGGTAGTAAAGGTGGGTAATGGTGGATAAGTTGCAGGGGATGGTGTAGAAGATTTTTGGGGATATAAAATGATAATGTAAAGCACGGAAAAAGAGTTAAACATTGAAAATTGCCAGAAACTTCCTCCCAAAAAAATAAATTTATTACAATCACAAGCTTTGGCAAAATGCAACTCAGAAGCAGGCCGCATTTTTCAAACAAAAAAATATTTCGTAGGAAAAAAAATAGCAGCAAACTTTTTTTTTCTTCATGGATTTTCTTTGCTGCTGCTAAAAACTACTTTTTAAAAAGCCTTTCCCCCTTCCAAATGTCCAAATAACTTCTTCGTTACATCTACAACATCTTCATTTCCCTCCTCTTCATCTCCCTACACATTATATGCTACTCTTCTTTGTTTAAGTCCTATTTGAATGCTGTCAAATTGTCATCTACCTTCTAATCGAAGTACTAATAGCAACAGTGATCTAGCCCAAATAATTATTGATTCACCACGTGATAATGATCAATTTCCAACTACTAGTGGTGGTAGCAGCAACAGTAACAATTCCAACAATATTTTAACAACAAATGGATGGAAGATAGAAAATGTTGCAATAAAAGATTTTGATGCAGTTCGACAGCTTTGTCGTGATTCTTTCCCTTTAGATTATCCAGAATCATGGTTTGAAGAAGTTGTAAATGGTCGATTTATTGCATTTGGAGTATATCATGGTGAATTTTTAACTTCTCTTCTTGTAGCAGAGCTAAAAAAAATAGGTGATTGTGATCCAGAGGTATGTTTAGTAGAGATAGCTTTGCACCGTTCTCTAGACCCAGCTTTTTTCCGGTTTTTATAGCTCTGTATCTTGGATATCTAATGCTAGAAAAATTGGTAAAAAGATTGATTTTGTTCGGGCCTGGAGCTATGCTTATTTATCTACTCCAATCCCTCTAACTTTTCTTATTTCAGGATCGCGAACTAGATTCAAATCCTGATTCATTAGTTGTATATATACTTTCGCTAGCTGTTCATCAACTTTATCGTCGAAAAGGTATTGCATCAATTTTGCTGGATCATCTGATAAAAACTGTTGTAAATGTTCCACCCTATCCTAAGCTTGTCTTTCTACATGTTCTTGCAACAAATTATGGCGCAATTAATTTTTATAAACGTTCTGGCTTTCAACATTTTGCTACTCTTGCGTAAGTTTTTTTATACAGTATTTTTGTAGGGATAGAAGGGGAGAAAAGATATGCCGTCGGCCTTGCTAAAAGCTTTGCTACAACTGAGTAGATTTAAGCACATGATTAGAGCCCGATATGTATCCTATATTTGATCTATTGGGTGTCGTATATGTGCTATATTAAAAGCGTTTTTACTAGTTTAACCTTCATTCTTTTTGACTATCTTAGGTCAAAGCTTTGTATAATTGTTGAGCTATCAAAAAGTTCTTTTTTGATTTAACGCGACATTTAAGATGAAGGTACACATATGTTGTTACTGTACTTAGTTTTTGTACAGTATCAAACCTTTGGAAATGTGTAGTTCAACAAGTAAGCACATGATTAGAGCCCGATATTGTATCCTTTATTTGATCTATTGGGTGTCGTATATGTGCAAAATCAAAAAGCATTTAATAGTTGTAAACAAATATTTTATTTAACTATCTTCAGGTTAAAGTTTTTGTATATTTGTTGAACTATCAAGAAGTTATTTCTTGAGCAGAATGCTACATTTAAGTCTTAAGGAAAATAGCATTGGGGATAAATTAAGATTGTTTTTCCAACTCTAATTTTCTTCCTTTTTTCAGCAATTACTACTTCATTGATGGCTCTTATCAATCTGGATGCACTTTTGTTCTCTATGCAAATCGTTTCAATACTTATTCAATAAAAGAATTTTTCAACTTTATTATGGCCTTTCTATGTCGACCATTTTGTAGTGCATTTAGGCAAAAATTGTTTTAACTCTGTGCTCTTTCGTGCTTTCAAATAATTGTCTTCCGCGGCTTTGTATTACTATTATTTTTTTCTTTACTGATAATTTTTCGTACAAAAAAATAATTAATTTTTAGATAACAACTGATAAAGGTTTAAATAGGAAATATAAATTTTGTAAAAATAATTTCAATAAATTTGATTTTGTAATAATGTTGGTGTTGGAAAATATGATGTTGAATTTGTTGACGATTGGTTTTGTGGCCGATATTTTATTTTTATTTGTTCATTAATATTCTAAAAATTTTCGTTATTAGTTGTTTTGAATTACTGTAGTTTTCTTAATTTAACTTTATTCCTATGTAACCCTAATTGTTCTGCAGTTTAATACCCTATTAATTATTTGTTATACTGTAATCCATTCTATTTATTTAACATGTCCCTCTTGATATACTGTAGCTTACCTTTAAATCATCCAAAATCTTTTTCTTCAAATTTAAAATTGCTCCAATTATATTCTTGCATTCTGTTAGAGCTTCTTGAGGTACTGCGCCATCATAAATTCGAAGCAAATCTTCTAAATAATGCTTTTTTGCAAAAAAATAATACAGTTCAATAGCATGCAACTCCACCAAACTATCGCCATTTTGAAATATTTGCATTCCAAGTTCATAATTGCCTACAATCGTATTAATAAAATTCATCATCCATGCTTCTGTTTCAGTCATTGGAATACTTTCAAGGGTTACATCTGCAGGGAGCTGAAATGGAGATATTAATAGCAGATAGTAACCTTGGATATATTAAATATGTACAGTAAAAAGTATCCTTACATGTTGTGCTAAGCTGCTAACATTAGTTGGAAATTTTGAAAATAGTTTTATATGTGCAACTGAATGTGCCACAAGAATCTGCGAATCTCTAAATATTACAGGAATCTTTATTTCATCAATCATCTCCCATTTCCATTGACACATTGCTGCATAAAATGGTGGATAATCATTTGAAATTTCTTTTGGAAAATTTCTAATCATATTCCAAATTGGTGTAAGCGGCTTACGAATAAGATTTGCTTGCTGCTGTGCTAGAAGTAGCTGCTGTTGTTGATTTATCGGTGATTGTGATTGTAGCTGTTGTTTTGGACTTGCTATTGGTTCTGGAATAGCCCCACATTGTCGTCGACGTCGCTTTATAACTGGTCGACGAAATGGTGGTCGTCGACGTGCATGAAATTCGGATTCTTTTCCAGTTTCAAGTGTGCTTAGCTTTGGTAGTTGTGGGCCATTTGTAGATGAAAGCGATACTGCGGTATTCTCGTCATCAATTTGTATTACTTCTGGTGATTTTCGTTCTTCAGAAAGTTTTTTATCTTTTGGATCAACAAGACTTGGAAAGCTAAAGATTTTGTTATCTTCACCGTCATCATTTTCATCTTGTTCCGGAGTTGATAGGTTAGGTTGTTCTTCGTCTTCTAAAAAAGCTCTTTTTTGTTATCAATGATGAGGTTTTATTGTTTTGGGATGACAATTGCAAACGTAAGCAAACAAATTATACTTTTTTTTATCAAATGATGACCTTTATTTTTGGGATTGATAAGACGCTGAATTAGAAGTTGCAGTGAAAAAAGAAAATGTGGCAGTTTTATCAACTGCTACTACAGTATCTCGTCATAAAAAAGGTTTTACTTACCAGTATGGCTGTTAGCTTCATCTTTAATTTTGGCTTCATCAGTTTTGTTATTCGCTTCTGGTTCTTCAGTAACATCTTCACTAGCTACTTCTGAAGGTGGACTAACATCTATAGGTGGTTCATGAACTTCAGAAAATGTTATAGGTTTTTCTTGGGAGGGTGATTTTATATTTTCCTCGGTAATTGATATATCTTCAGAAGCTGGTATTATTGTTGCTTCTTCTACCGTATCCTCTACCGGACTAACAGGTTTTGGCGATTTATCCTCTACTGATGCTGTTGCTGCTTCTTCAAGCTTTGGATGTTCTTCTAAAATATAAATTAGTTTTTCTTCTTTAGATTCTTTTGTTACCGTCATTCCGACTTCTTTTTGGTGAAGGGCTTCTTGATCCACTTGATAAGCGATCTTCCTGACCTCTTGTTCTTACATCTAACGTCATTTTTTTAAAATAATAATAACAAATTCCACTCCCTTTTAAAAATCGTAGCTTTTTAACTTTCAAAAAGAGAAAAAGAAAAAAAAAACACCAATTTTGTTCCAAAAATGGTATAATAGAAAGATAGTATGCATTAAAGTGAATCGCATGTTCTGCTGATAACATTTTCTATAAAAATTTAATACTCTAACATCAACGCTTTTATCAGCAAGCAATGGAGCTCTAATAAGCAATTTTAGTGATAATGGTTTCTGCTAATGTCTATCAACTAAAATTTTTAAGGGAACATTTTTTAGAGAAAAAAGCATGCAGCGAGGAAATAATGCAATAAGAAATGAGGCTTTGTAGTTTGCGAATTTTGAAAGAGAACATTTTGAAATAGAAGCAACAGAAAAAAAGAAGCATTTTTTGTGAAACTTTTAAAATCTACTGTACTTTGATTAAACTTTTATATATTCTTCACTATTGTGAGTAATTATTTGAAGTAGGTGTTTTTTAAGTATCATCTTTGACATCGACGAACACTTATTTTTTTATTATTACTTAAAACTTTTATCACCAATACAGTCATTTCTTAACAAAAAAGTATCATCATTTTCCGGTGATGATTAAGAAATGTTTATTATCAGTTATCTTTTTTGATTACTGTAATTTTTGCGCGATATTTGTTGAACATCTAAAAAAGGGTTTTAAAATATTTACGTTTCTCAAATTTTTAGATCAAAAATGTCTGGTCCAATTGTAGATGTAACAGAATGTTCAACAGAACTTGCAAAATTTTCAATTTCAAATACTGATCTCTCTGTTGCAAATTCACTTCGACGAATTTTTATTGCAGAAGTTCCAACTGTTGGTGAGTTATTTTATCCATAGAGAAGACGATATCTAGTATCCGTTAAGCATCTTTTATATTAAGGGCTTAACGGGTACTGTATTATAAACCGATGCATAACATATTTTTAAATTAATTATTTTTTTAGCAATTGATTGGGTTTCAATTGAAATCAATTCTACTGTATTGCATGATGAATTTATTGCTCATCGAGTTGGGCTAATCCCGCTAAAATCATCTGGAATTGTTGATGCAATGCAATATTCTCGAGATTGTGAATGCAGTGAATTTTGTCCAAATTGTTCTGTAGAATTTACACTTCATGTTGAACAAAATGATGAAGGAACTTTAAAAGTTACTTCCGATGATCTTATCTCATCAAATCCACAAGTTACTCCTGCAAATGGTGAAGATTCTCCACCAATTACAATTGTAAAAATTCGTAAGGGACAAGCTCTGAAGCTAAAGGCATATGCTCGAAAGGTGAGAGATTTATGGTGGAATTTTGTACATTACCATAATCAGTGCTTTTAGGGATTTGGTAAAGAACATGCAAAATGGAATCCTACAGCAGGTGTTGCATTTGAATATGATCCAGATAATGCTTTACGGCATACAATATATGCAAAACCAGAAGATTGGCCGAAATCTGAATATTCCCAACTATCCAAGGGACAACAAGCTGATTATGATCCATTTAGTAAACCAAATAAATTTTATTTTGGTGTTGAATCTGCTGGTCCACTTGCTGCAAAAGAAATTGTTTTAAGTGGAATTACAGTCTTAAAAGATAAACTCAATAATATTGCTTCACAATTACAAGTTGAGCTTTTGCGTGAAGGTCGTTAAATTCTTTCGGGAGGGTTTTGTATTGGTCTCATTTCTTTGGTTATTACTGTTATGAATTTTTCTTTGTTTTTTTGTGTAACTTTTATATAAATTTTGTTTAAACAATTTTGACTTTTTCTGGTAAAGGTTATGGTAATATAAACCGTTTTGGATACTTTAATTTGACAATTTTGAATGTATTTAATTTTTTTGTTTAGAAAATTAATAATGGCATCATTACCAAAGAAGCAAAAGATTATTGGAAGTTTAGCAGATAAATCAGTTGTTGAACAGATTCGAAGAGATCGTGATCATGCTGCTGCAGCTGCCCATCATAAAACAGTTGATATGATAGATATCAAAAAAGTTGATAATCCAGCTGAAAAAGCAATATTAGCAGAATTTGATCGACGACGAAAAGCTCGAACTTTGACGCTTCCAACTGATGATGTACAAGTAAAGCTAATGCTTCGAAAATTGAATGAACCAATTTGTAAGTTTATTGAAGGAAACAATTTGATGCGAACAAACAATGTTTCAGGTCTTTTTGGTGAAGATATCCTAGATCGACGAGAACGTCTAAGAAGAATTTTATCAGAGCTGGGTGAAGATGAACAAACAAGAATTTTACATTCACTAGATCGAAAAGAACCTGCAAAATCTGATTTACCAAATAATAAAACATGGTATCATGAAGGTCCACCTGAACTCCGAGATGGTCGAGTATTTATTGCTGATTATAGTCTTCCACGAGCACAGCGAAGGCTACAAGTAGCATTAGAACGTTCAAAAAAACCAACAAGTGAAAAAGCTTTGCGAAGACAAGAACTACATAAATGGATTCATTCAATTCAGTTACATGGTTCACAGACAGCAGGACTTCGAGCAATATCATTTTGTGAATTTTCACCAGATTCCAAGCATATTATTACAGCATCATGGTGTGGACAAACAACAATTTGGTCTATTCCAGACTTAAAGAAAGAAATGCAGCTAATTGGACATACAGATCAAGTTGGATGTGCAAGATTTCATCCATTAGCATATAAAGATAGTGAATCTACTCTTACAGCAGCTTCATGTGATCATGCTGGAAGAGCATTGCTTTGGTCAGCAGATAAAGAAGAGCCTCTAACGGAATTGGAATCACATGGTACTCGAGTTTCTAGACTGGCATTTCATCCCTCTGGTAGATTTTTGGCTACATGTTGGTAAGTTTTTGGATTTGGTTAAAGTGGAAGGGGATAGTGTTTAGGTACAATATATAATTCCAGCAATTAATCAAAATTCTTTTTTAGTCATGATGCATCTTGGCGACTCCATGATCTCACAATTAATAAAGAAATTCTTTTTCAAGAAGGTCATTCAAAAGCAGTATTCGACATTGAATTCCAAGGTGATGGCTCTCTTGCTTTAACAGGTGGATATGATTGTTATGGACGAGCATGGGATATAAGAACTGGCAAATGTATAATGTTTTTGGAGGGACATCAACAAGCAATACATACAGTTGGATGGCATCCAAATGGTTTTCATATGGCTACTGGATCAGCAGATAATTCATGCAAAATATGGGATATTCGAATGCGTCGTTGTATTTATACAATTCCAGCACATAAATCTCTTGTATCAAGGTTGAAGATTGATAGCGAAGGTGAATATATGGTTACATCATCATTTGATAATTTTCTTAAAATTTGGACAACAAATGGTTGGCAACCTTTAAAGAATCTTGAAGGACATTCTATGGGAGTGATGTGTGCAGATGTAAGTCCAGACAGCAAATGGATTGCATCATCATCAAAAGATCGATCCCTCAAAATTTGGACTTCATCAGATATTGTTGAATCTCTTTGATGCTGTAATGGATTACGGTAACTTTACAACTCTTTTTATGATCTTTGTTGATATTGTTTTTTTTTGCAACTTCTTTAAATTAATAAAATGTTTTTATTTGTTCTTTTTTATTTAAGTCAATTAATACAGAGAAAAAAAGTTTTGAGATTTAAAGATTTAGTCGTCCAGTTTTTATCATAGATAGGTTTTCTTTTTATTCACGTTTAGAAGCCCATAGCATATCATCTGAGCGTGGCTTCATTCCAGTTATTCGATTAATAATAAATTCTAAACATCTCCAAAATCCAATTCTATCAAACAAAGGATTCAACCATCCAGTTGTAATACAATAATTGCATGCATGTGGTGCAATATGATGTAGTTTATGATGATGTCGAGGCAAAATAATATGTGTCTTTTGAAGTGCAACAATAATTGGTGATAGATTGAAATATGTATGTGACCATTTGTGAATCTGAAAATGAAAAGAAATGAGATTAGGGTGAGATTAAAAGAGGAGAAAATACTAGGACTAAGATTTCAGCGGATATCAAGTATATTTTGCGATCATGGATATTTAAAAATTGAAATCCGAAAGTTGAAACTGGATGGAAATCACATCTTGTCGAAGGGAGGTGCAACAACTAAGAAAAAAGCGAGCTCGTTTTTTTTGCAAAATGCAATTTGGGGTATTGAATGCGTTTAAGAAAAATTGCTTAAAATCGCGTATTTCTATAAAATTCTTATAAATATAAAATTTTCAAATATTTTGAATTTGATTATCATGCCACTCGAAAAATATGGCAAAACTTTCTTTGTTAAGAACAAAAAAATGCTGTTATTTTGAAAAATTCTAAATTTTCTCTTTACAAAAATACAAAATTTCTACCGTAACCAAAGTTCAAAATCTTAAGAAACTGCAGTATCATGAAAAGAGTTGGATTAATGGGAGATTAAATGAGATGAGAATACTAGGATAGCGATGTCAGCGGATATCAAATAAAAATTTTTAAATTATACTGTAGTTTTAAAAATTTCGAAAAACTGCAGTATCCTCAAACTCATAATTTTTTGTTTTTATTACAATCAAAAAGTTTGATTGTAAATTTGTCGTTTATGAACAAAAAATTTTGATTTGTTTTAAAAATGTCGAAAAAACTTTGTAACCCCAACTCAAAACTTTGAAATATTGAAGTAACCCAAATTTTAATTTATTTTTTCGTTTTTAAGCGATGAATTTGAATGTGTCAAAGAACATGTTTTTTAAAATTATTAATTCTTAACATCTACAGTAATACGCAACAAATCTACCTCAAATATTCGTTAGAATTCTGCCACCCTTAAACTACTGTATTTAAAATCAATCAATGAACTTACTTGATTCGTTAAAGCAGAATAAACACCAAGAAATAGCCAAAAGAAATGCGTTGGTAAAAGTTCATCCAATTCTTCAGAATCAAGTGTAGCATATTGATAACAAATATGTGAAAGTTTTGGAATAGTAAGCATAAAATTATCTGCATTTACTTCAATAAAATCATGTCGAGTAATAGCTGTTGGATCGACATGATGTAGACGAAATGAACGAATGAAAGTTCTTCCAATGAAAGTATCCACAGTACCCCATGTATCAGCAGCCCAATGCACAAATCCAGAAGCAAAATCAGCAGCAATAATTCCAAATATTATTGCAGGAATAATTGGTAAAATTTTAGCAAATTTAAATTGTGATATTAGTAGCGTGGTAACAGATATTATAAGAATTGAAGCAGTTCCAATACAAATTATTTCTTGAAGTCGTTTACCTGAAATATTTTTTGGATATATAAATTATGCGGTTCAAGTGGGAATTTTGGCAAGGGAAGAGAGGCAACAATTTAATTAAGCAAATAAATGTAGCTAGCTCATGTGGTCAAGTGGTTAGCGCGCCGGAAGTTCAACTTGGTGATCCCAAATTCGAGTTTTGGCAGGGCTACCACTCAAAAACATTTGGGTGCTCAATGAATCCGAGGTTAAAACAAATTCCATGGGAGTTGTGCAGATGTTTGCTCTGATTTTGTGCTTTCCGTAAATCGAAATTACGATATTTCTCCAACATCAAAAATTTTTAGTACAACTAAAATTATATTTTTTTTTTGACAGCTACTTGTCACAAGTCAAATTTAAAAAAAACTGATCTTTGACAAACGCATCTTTTTTTACTCCCCCAAAATCAAAGTACACAAAAAATTTGTGTTAAATTTCGAGCTCAAAATGCTTCCAAAAACTAAAAATTGGTTAAATTTGGATTATAAATTAATCCAAAAAAACTAAAGAAATACATGTTGATTTAAAGTCCCTTAAGATGTAGCTACAGTAAGATCTGTGCAACTTTTCAACTTTAAGACTCCCCAAATACTATCTATGTACAGTAACAAGTAATTTACCGAAAAATCCTGCCAAAAAACCTAACAATAAAAGCAACATACCATTACTATACATTGATTCAAGATGTTTTGCACCAGCATGTGATGGACCCCATCGTGGTTTTGCATCTCCCATTAACGTATTGACATTACCATTTGGATCATCTTCTGGCATCGTTGAAACTTCTGCATCATGTACAGCTTTAATTATCTCTTCATATTCTTCTGTCTTTTCAAGTGAGGCACGAATTTCTGATGTTAAAATTGTCATATTTCTGCAAAACAAAAATGGAATATAAAAATTGTCATAAGAAATATTAAAATTATTGAAAAAACGATGAAGTCTAAAAAGCGTACATCACGATTAAATTGTAGCACAACAAAAAAGAAGAAGAAGCAAGGAAGGAAAAGCACAAAAAACTCTTTTTTTGAGGAAGAAGTTTATCAAATGCACTTTGAAACACAGAAGAGTAATAAGGAAAAAAAATTAATGACGACAATGGCAAGAAAAAAAAGAGAGAGAAGCAAAAAAGATTGAGATGGTGGTCAAGCAAGAGTGTTGCTACAGAAGCATGTATGTATTGTGACAAAATCAGAGAACTATCAAAAAAAGTTTTTTTAGAATGGGAAAAATTTGAATACAATCCAATAAATTGGAAGCGCAAGATCAGAACAAACGTTTACAAAAGATACCGTAATCAGTAGTAAAAATTAATTTACATAATCGTCTTTATTATTGTTAGGTAAAAAACAACAAGAGAAATTACTTGTTCTTGATACAAAAATAGAGGGTAATTTAAAAAATAAACAATAATAAAAATTGTAAAATGCTTTAAAAAATGAGTATCAAACGACAAAATGTTCATTCCGTTTTTTCCATTTTTGGAAATAAACGATATTCAGAAGACCAAATTACATGAAAGTTTTTAAAATTGTACACATGGACCTGGGGAACAGATCTGTATCATTTTTAAACCCCATCTGGAACCCAAAAAACACCACAAACCTTATTTTTTTACGGTTTTCTACGATTTTTCACAGATTTCCACGAATTTTTTTAAAAAGATAAGGATGAACATTTTGTCACCCATGGTAGCACCAATTAGAGCTATAAAAAATTGATAAAAATGGCATTTCCCTGATTCTCAAAACACATTATAAGAAAATGATCTATGCAAACTACAGATAATCTGCTATTGTAATAATTTAAATTATAACAAAAAAATATCTGATAAAATTTAAAACACGTGCAATTCTTAAAAATTCAAGGGTTGTCGAAAGTTTCAAGTCCAAAGTGTCATTCACTCATTTACATGGATAAAGCGGAAAGAGAAGAAAAGAAAAAAAGCAGGCGGGCGCCAAAATGAAAACTACTCAAAAAAAACTTTTATCAGCTATCAAAAAAATGGTTCGACCGCTTTATTCAATAGCTGCCACCTTCCTTTCTTCCTTTCATTTTCAATCAACAGCAATGGCCGAGGCCACAACACTGATAAAACATGGAAGAGAAAAAAGAGCTTCCTTTTTGCATTTTCTTCCCTCGGACCACAAAGAAACTCATTTTTGGGAAAAGGAAATAGAGGTAAAAAAATTCAAAGAAAAATAAAACTCATGTTAAAAAGTGAGTTTATGGCAGCGGTTTTTGTGTATAATAACAGTAATAATCAATAAAGAAGCAAGAGTGATAATGAGAATTGAGCAGTGTTTGTTTGTTTTTATTGATCTATTTCTAGCTAGCTATGATGAAAATAAGCTAATGAGTAAAGACTATTTGAGTTTTAAATAAACTTTAAAAACAGAGAGCAGCAATTTGTTTTTAGATGTAAGAGCTGATTTCAAGAGAGGGCTTTCGATGACAATAAGCAATATTTATCCAAAAGATCAATGTAGCAATAAGCGATAAAAAAACGCTATGTGAGTTTTTAAATGTAATATTTCCATCAACTAATGAACCCCCGCAGGAAACAACTGTTAGCCAACCAGAAATATCATTTTTTTAAAAAAAATGAAAGCTCGAAATAAAGCCCCACAGGAAGCAGAGATCTGATTTATACTTTGACCACTCAAATATAAAAAAAACGTATGACATTTTTTTTCTTCATTGAAAGAGCACGTGCATTCAACAAGGAAAAAAGGGGATTTGTTTGTTTTACATAAATGCATGCTCTTGATGATAGTAAATAACAAAAAAAACAGGAGAGTTATTTTTGAAATATAAAAAAAGTAGGTCAAAGTGCACTTTTTCTAACAAAAAATGAAGCATGAAAATTTTAAAAAGTTGGAATTTTGACAAAAATTACTGTATTGCTATTGAGAACTTTACTGTAGATTAGTGTTTATTTATTTAACCCCAAAATTACAAAATGAATCACATTGAATTTAGTCAACATTAATTCTTTTTACGCAAAACATGTTCAAAAAACAAATAGTACAAGTACAGAAAAAGGCAACAATAAAAAGGAAAGAGGCAACAATAAAAAGGAAAGAGGCAACAAATTAAAGAGTGTTAAAAACCAAAAAGTTTCTATAAAAAATGCAAAAATGATAGAAAAGTACCTAATAAATCAATTATAACATTTTTTAATTGCTTTTTATTTACACCTTCTTTGATTAACAAAAATTGTTCTTTGAAATTTAAAAAAAAGGGTTTAAAAAAGCGTCAACAAAAAAAAGTGAGAAAAAAAGGTTGTAGAAATCAAAGACAAATTTGGATCAAAAAAGTATCAAATTTTAAACTGCTGCTGTTAAAAGAGAGATTAAAAGCGGTCAAACGGGAAAATTATGTAAGTATATTCTCCTATCTTCTTTAACGTTTCAATGAAGTTAAATGTTTTTGATGAATAAAAAAATGCAAGAAAGCAGGACCAGGAACAAGTGTACTCATGTTAGTTTATGAGGTCAACAAGAAAAAAGTAAAAAAAAGAAGTGAGATAAAGAAAATCCAGGATTAAAGCAAAAGAGATAAAAAAGAATTAGCTATAAAATGACTCACATTTGTCAATGGTAAACACAATGAATAAAAGAAAAGAAAAAGCAGACATAAAAAAAAAAAAGTCAATCAAAAAAAGGGCAAAGTTGACATCTCTTTTTTCATGTTAAAAGGGATCATGGCTGCTTTCTTATCATCCGTTTTTTTGCTGCTTTATTCTTTTGTGCTTTTCAACAGTTTGATGGACACTTTTAATGTTAATGCTTGTATTAAATTTTTTTTAAGGGTTATCACTTTTTTTAAAAGTAATTGACACAATAGCAAAGGTAAAAGAGATCGGAAGTACACGTAAAATGCTGAAATTAAAGTAGTTTGAGCAAATTCAAAGAACAACAAAATATAATGTAGTTTTTTGATAAAATTTAAAAGGACAATTTTTGGATGTGGCTTTAAAAAAAGAGTGAAACCAAAAGTAGGGGATGCAATCTAGAGAAACAAAGAAAAAATCTTTTAGTTGCAAAAAAATTTTAAACGATTTCCACGGTAAGTCCGAAAAAACTTTTATCACGAAAATACCAAAGATTACCCTTGACAGGAAATTAAAATTTTTGTGTCTATGTAATTTCAAGTCAAAACAAATCTTAGCACGAATAAACAAACCATTAATGGTGATGAGATTGGAGCTAAAAAATTTTATCAGCTGTACAGCTGATGAATTGTTTTAGAGTGATTCTGTTTCTATTTTTAATTAATTAAAAGCTTTAAAATGAGTTTAAAAGCTGAAATAAATTTTTGTTTAAAATTTTTAAAAACATTGGATAAGAAAAAATCATCAGTTTATTCTCCAGTTTCTTTATTAAACGTATTAGCAATGATATATGTCGGTTCAGATGGAAAAACTGCTGAAGATTTATCAAAGATTATTGGAGAAGGTCTAATTTTACAGCTTTAGAATAGATTAAAGAAAACAAAAATAAAATGTTTTTAGGTAAAAGTAAAGCAGCAATAATAGAATATTTTTCAAATTTTATTCGACGGCATAAATTAGAAAATGTTGATGTTGAAGGGGATACATGTATTCCACTACCAGAAAAGCGATTTAAAAAAGATGAATCAGTATCAAAAGCTAAAAGCAATAAAGTGATTACAAGTGGATCTAAAGGTGATGGGGATAATGTAGATAAAGAAGTTGAGGATGATGAAGAAGAAACATCTGAAGAAGAAGAGGATATTACACCATCATCGAAAGTAATAATAGCAAATCGAATATTTGTAAACGAAAAAATTGAATTAAAGAAAGATTTTGAAGAATTGTTAAAGGAGAAATTTAATGAAAAAGTTAAAAAAATTGATTTTAATGATACTACAGTAGTGGAAAAGGTGAGTAAAATATGTACATATAAAACAGATCGAGACATCGATTCGATCAACTGATGTGAACACAACTCTATGTTTCTAATTTTCAGATCATCAACGAATTTGTTGAAGAAATAACTCATGGAATGATAAAAGAAATTATTCATTCTGATGATATATCACCTTCAACATCTGTAATGCTCATAAATGCAATTTATTTTATTGGTAAATGGGAAAATACTTTTACTTATACATTTAAAGAAAAATTTTATTTTACTTCAACAAAATTTCGTGAAATCAAATTTATGAAAATTGGACCTTTACTTCGATTTTATTACAATGAAGGTGAAGAATGGAAAGCTATTGGAATACCGTATCGAGAAAGACGCTGTTGGATGTTTATTATTTTACCAAAAAAGAAGAATAATTTAGAAAATTTAATTCAAAAAATGGATGCTGGTTTATTTTTAGAAGCAACAAAAGGGTAATAGCTTTTTTTGTAAATTGTTGAAGATAGAAATTAGCCGCAAATTTTAAATATAGACTCCTTCTTTTTTAGAACAGATTCTGGGTATATCCAACTAACAATGCCAATGTTTGAAATCTCTGAAAGTTATGACTTGCAAGAAAATTTAACCCAACTTGGATTGAATCATTTATTTAATGATTCTGATCTCTCGCAAATGCTTAATGGTTCACATAAAATTGATAAAGCTATTCACAAGGCAATGATAAAAGTACATAAATATTAAACATTCTCTCACATACAAACTATATTACTCAAATTATAGGTTGATGAATATGGTACTGTTGCAAGTGCCGTATCATTATCAACAATTGTACCAATGTGTGCACCAAGGAATGTAAAAACAATTATTGTTGATCATCCATTTTTATATTGCATTGTTTCAATGGGAGATCAAGCTTTAACAGAAATTTTATTTGCTGGAAAATGTTGTTGATTTTTTTGTTTTTTGATGTTATAAAAATGTTTTCCTTGATTTAAAATAAAAAGAAGCTTTAAAAAATGGCATGCCTTTGATCGTTTGCCGCTTCCGACACACATTGACAAAACATCAAAGAAATTTGTAAATGTCGGGTAGGAAGGGGGCACAGTTCTCAAATGCCCTCCTTCTTTGTACTGGCTTGCATACACCACAAGATTCATTTCAGTTATTATTATTTATTTCAGTAAAACAAAATTCAAAAACAAATTATAAAGAATTCAAATTTTATCACACAAAATGTCTTCTGATTTATATCAGGCATAAATCAAGATGTACAAAATCTTTTAAAATTTAGCTTTTTTTATGTTTTGTTCATCAAGATATTTATTTGCCAAGGGCAAATGACGATAAATATTTGTTGCAGGATAATCAGCTGAAAGAAAACCAATCATCCCAGCAAAAAATATAGCAGTGGCAGGAACTTCTTTATAAAATGTTGTAAAACGAAATCTAGTCGTAAGCCGAAAGGCAGCCATTACAAAACATGCCAAAAAAGCACAAACTATAAAAAATAGTTAGAATTTTTCGATAAAAATTATGATAAATAATGTTGCTTACATTTTCCAGATTGAATATTAAATTCTCCATGCTTTTTTTTATATTCATCACGAGTACGTAATGCCATCCTTCCAGCCGTAAAATTGCACATCGTAAAGGTTGCGATGATCTTACCAACCAAGGGTTTTACTGAAGTTCTTTGGAGTTGTTTAGGGAGCTTCTAGATCTGACGTCAGCACTTTTTTCAAAATTTTGACTCCCCACATCCCCTAAATCAGCATACCATCATTTTGAGCTTCGAACCCTTCCCCTTCTCCGTCAGCAAAAATTTTTTATTACAACAATTAAAGAGAAAGCTTTTCAAAATTAAAAACATTATTAAATGGATCAGAAGATATATCAATAATTGGTAAACCAGATGATTCATTACTATTATTATCTTAATAAATTCTTTCGCGCGACAACAGTCGTTGAACAGATTTTAAAGATTTTTTTTCAATAAAAACTCTGCAGCCATGCTCTAAGCGCTCTTCAATGGCAAAAAATGGTAAACAAATGCTCATTTGTTGGTAAAAACCAATTTGAAAAAAGATAAGACAGAAATATTTTTCTTTCTTTCAAAACCCTTTTCAACAAAATTCGCCATTTTTGGGTAAAACCACCCCTCCACTAAAAATGCTGACGTTAGATCTGGAAGCTCCATTAATAAATTTTCTGACCATGGATGCCTTTGTGTTCATTCTGAAAGATGATATTAAAAAAAGGGCAATATTTCATAATAATTAATAAGAAAATTAACAAAATTTATACACGTAAAAAGATTGTACATACAGATTTTTAGGAAAACAATTTTAGTGAAAAAAGTATTTTTTAGAAAAAAAAGACTAAAATGGATGGCATAACAATTTATTCGATGAACACAATAAGGCCTGCATTTTTTATGGAGGGCACTTGTCTGTTTGGGATTGATTTTCTGAACAAAGGTTAATTTTGTATTATCCAAATGAATACACAACAATATTTTTCATAGACAAGAGTAACACCGTTTTGAACGTATGACAAAAAATATGGACAAACAATTTTGTTTTGAAGAGATCCTCTGAGGTTTTACTTCAATTTTTTTCATATACTTTCTATCCAAAATGATCAGAAATGAATGTACAACTAGCATTTTAAAATTTTTATGCGAGAATACCACAATGACAAACATTTGTTTTTGGGCAATGATTTTGTGAAAAAAAAGTCAATCATTCTTTTCCACCTGCGCTAACGAAAAATCCTTCTTGCTAAAAAAGTCACTTTCTTGCATGTTTGAAAGAAGTATGAAAAAAACTGCATTCTTCTGAAATTTTTATTATTAACTTCAGTCGAAAATAATTAAAAAAACAAGTTGTAAAAATGTTATCGCACTGTTATATTACAATGAAAAATTCCTATCAAACAAATAAAACAGTTTTCAAATTAAAGCTTTTATATGTTGTTGCTTCATTCTTTACCATAATAATGAACTACTTGACGATAAATATTAGTTTTTGGATAATCAGCCGTAAGAGAACCCATAATACTACCAACAGCTGTAGAAGTTAAAAAGATATGATGTCGTTGAAAGATGAATTGAAAAGCAGCCGAGACAATAATTGCAGCAAAAGCAGCAACTTAAAAAGAATTAATCTGAATTATATGATGCTTTTGATTATTGCTTACTTTTTCCATATGGTACTTTTCGCTTTCCACTTCTTTCAATTTCATTACGAAATGAGAAATATCCAATAAAAATATTTGCAATTATGGCATTTCCGATAATCGGAGCAAAAATTTTAGCAGGAGTGGTTGCTTTTAAAGCCGTTTTAAAACGTCTAAAAAATTGACTGATTTTGGTTGCTTTGGGGTGCATTCTAAAAAAGGCAAATTTTTTTCGAAACACATAAATTGGATTGGAAAGAGCCAAGTCAAAAAATAATTTAATACAGAAAAGTTTTTTCTGGTAAAAATAAAACCTTTTTTTAAGAGAAATACGTTTGCTAACTGATCACAACAACCCATGCTCCCTTTTTTATGGTTTGTACTTGTTGTTAATTATTGATTTTGTGAGAGAAAGGTCAGTCGTTATTATCCACATAAATCTACAAAAATTTGACAAAAATTAATTCTTTTTTGTGTCAATTACGTCAGGCTGAAAGTACACGAAATGATGCAATATGTCCTTTTTTTATCTCATTTATTTAAATCAAAAGTAGCTTCAAAAACAAGTTATAAAAAAGTGGGCTTGGGTAATTTGCTGCACTGCAATAGATGCTGCATGCAGGGTAAATTGCTGCAAATGCAGGGTATTTTGCTGCATGCAAGGTAAAATGCTGCATGCAGGGTAATTTGCTGCACTGCACACCCATTTTAACGGGTTTAAAATTCATTGATACCTCTGGTACAAAAAATTATTTTTTCACCCTTAATTAAGGGTTTTAGAATCCTCAGATTCTGAAGTCCTAAATACTTCAAGAATCCAAAGATTCTGGTTTTCCAAAATTTATTTTTTTGTTTTTGACAAAAAAAATTGTCGAAGAGCAAAAATGAAGTTTTTAAAAAATTTTTTAAAAAAGTTTCTGCTGCTGCTTTTTCCTTCTTTTGGCATAATGCCGCATGATAAATTCCAACGGATGACAGACAACGAAAGAAACGCACTTTCTCAACGCAAAAATTCGACAAAAAACAAATGAAAAAGAAACGAATTTTCGCACAGAGAAAGTGCACGTCTTTCGTTGTCTGTCTTCATTTTGAAATTTGTTTTGCTACATTATGCCAAAAGAAGAGAAAAGAAGCGAGAGAACGTTTTTCTCAAGTTTTTTTAAACTAATTTTTTGTAGTTTGGCTTTTTTTGTCAAAAACAAAAAAATAAATTTTGGAAAAGCAGAATCTTTAGATTCTTGAAGTATTAAAGACTTCAGAATCTGAGGATTCTGAAACCCTTAATTAAGGGTGAAAAAATAATTTTTTGTACCAGAGGTATCAATGAATTTTAAACCCGTTAAAATGGGTGTGCAGTGCAGCAAATTACCCTGCATTGCAGCAAATTACCTTACATGCAGCAAAATACCTTGCATGCAGCAAATTACCCTGCATGCAGTTTTCATTGCAGTGCAGCAAATTACCCAAGCCCTAAAAAAGTCAGATTTTTATATAACAGTAACAAATGGCTTTCACATAGAAAAAATGGGTAAATTTAGAACGCATTTTTGTATGCTGCACCTTCAGCTTTTTTTGAGTAATGTAAAATTTGATGAACAACATCAGTTGGAGGATAATCACCTGCAAGAGCACCAATAATACCACCAGCAAAGAGTGCAGTTGCAGGATTCGGTGCAAGATGTGCAAGAATACCCATATAACCCATAACAAAAGCACACACTGAAAAAATATGAATTATGTATGATAAAATTGTGTGTTTTTGATACTTACATTTTCCGGGTTGTATATCATTTTTTCCATCCTTATAAACTTTATCATAAAATGATAAAGTTCCAACTGCCATATTGGTTACCATGGCGCCACCAACGAATTGACGGACCATAGATGTTTTTGGAGTTGTTTTGAAACGTTGAATGAAGGTGCCGATCATGGATGCTTTTGAATACATTCTGAAAAATAAGAAAAAATTATAGCAAATGAAATGTATTATGTGAAAACATAAACAATAGCAAATTTAAAAAACATAGACATAAATTTACGCATAAAAAAGAATTTTTAAGGTGAAAAATAATGAAAAAAAGCCTAGTTTAGTGACAATGTTGGCTGAAAACAAATGGCAAAATCTTTATCCAATGAACACAACAATGCCTGCGATTTTTATGTTGGGTGCATGTTTTTTTGGGTATTGATGTTATGACATGGGTCAATCTTTCTTGTTCAAATGCATTCACAAAATTGTTTTCCAAGTCATATGTTTTACACTTTGGACAAAAATATGGACAAACTATTTTTTTTCAAGAGATCCTCGGAAGACTGCTTCAAACTTTTCATATATGTACTCTCTACACTGTATGTTCAGAACAATTGAAGTAAAATATTTTGCATTGTAGATTTGAAAAACTTTTATACTAAATTTAACCAAAAATAGCATCAAAATTCAAACTGTAATAAACAAAACACACTTTGATACAACAAAAAACAAAAGTTGTCACATAAATAATAAGGAAATATTCAAATGTTCTCAAATTTTAGGCTTCTGTTGTCTTTCTGGTTTACTTTTTACACAATAGTGAACCAAGTAACGAGAATTATTAGTTTTTGGATAATCAGCGGCAAGAGCACCAACAGCTACACCAGTAATTAAACCAATTTTAGCAATATTACCCGGTTGATGGTTGAGTCCCATGGCAATAGCCATATAACAGCCAGCAAGAACAGCACCTTAAAAAATTTATTTCATTAAATTTATGTTTTTTGTTTTATTACTTACATTTTCCATATTGTAAATCAACTTTATTAATTTCAAGTCCATCGAATGCCGTTGGAATTCCAATGAATAAATTGGATAACATGGCCCCTCCAATGAATGGGCAAATCACTGCAGCAGTTGTTACTTTGGAAGTTCTTGTAAAGCGTCTAGAAAGTTGGCCCATTTTGATTGCTTTGGAAATCATTCTAAAACATGAGAAAGTTGTTCGTTAAGATAGGTATGATATACTTGACAAAACAAAAACATTGGCAAATTAAAGACAATTTAAATAAACCAGAAAAGTAAGCGCAAAAAATATTTAAATAGGTATGATTTTTTGGATAAAATGAAAGAATTACTTTTTCAAGTTACAAGTAAAGACGAATGATAAAATTTTTTATAACCAGATAACCACACTGTACGCCTTTTTTATTTATACTTTTTATTAGATATTGATGAAAGAAAGGCCAATCCATATTATCCATACTGGTCAACAAAAAAATCTTTAAAACCACAAGGGCCACTGCAATTTATTGATAAAATTTTGTTATTCAAAACAAAATCTCCTCAAGCTTCTAAGGTCTACTTACTTAAAGACAAAAATATTATTGTTTAAACATAAAACAAAAATTTTTTACATTATCCTATTCCTTGAATACATTTTTTATACAAAAATTCATACTTAATTAATTTACCTTTAATTTATCACATTTAACCATCGATATTATTCTTTGAACTTTTGGAATTCATGAAATCTGGAGGCAAAGCTACGTTGATGATGTAACAGAAGTAAATTTTTTGGCAGGAGTGTCGGAATTTCGACTAGAGTTCTGGGTGTTTCTGTAGAGAATACAAACACATGCTATACATTTGGCAAAAACATATTATAAATTAATTAAAATCTGTTCAAATGTAAAAACCTTGATACACATCTCTCTGTAACAACAAAAATTCTAATCACACATGCTCGCGCACACCCGACACTTTTTAAAAATTTGGCACTCACCTAAAACGCACAGGGGGGACCCTTTGCGTTTTTTTGAAATTTTTTTTTCGTTTTTCGAATATTTCACAAAAAAAACCCTTTGGGTAAAAATTTTTTTCGTATATTTTTTTATAAAGATAACTTCTCTTTTGCGAATGATTTATCAATAAGAAATGTGCAAAATTGAATAATCCTCCAACTAAAGCGAGAATGTTTGTTTCTCCGTGGCATTTTATTATTCATTCACAAAAAAGAGGTATAAATCAATGCAGATTCGAAGTCTTTCCAACATGCTTCCATTTTAATTCATATCAATCAATTTGATATAACCATGTCTGTCTTTAACCCCATTTTTAATCACAGCTATTATTATTAATTATAACAGATATTATTATTAGTTTATTTTTTCTCCGTTCACCGATAAATTGTCATAAATAAATGGGATTATTTAGCTTTTTTAAGCTATCAGGTCGTTCCATAAGTTTCTGCGTTTGGTTTTTCCTCTGGCAAATTCGACTGGAGAGTCCAAAAAATCTGAAATTTCGCCTGGTGGTAGCCATGGGTCTTGGTCAAAGGGTCTCATATCGGTTTTTGAGGTATCTGGGATTTTCATGGAATTCTGAGGGATTTTCGTGTAGAAACCAGGAATTTTGAGGTTTATCGTGGAACGAGCTCTATAAAATCAGAATTTGAAGCTTATATGAGCCGATATGGCCTGAGGGGGTAGCCAAGACACTAATCTAATACAATTTACATGTTTTGGAATTTTCTCGAACCTTCTAGAAGCTTCCCGAATTTTTAAATCACAGTTACAGTAATTAAGTGAAACTTTGAGTATTTTAAGGCTATTTTTTTAAAAAAATTATTTAGAACGGTGCCAGAAATGCTTAAAAACTATAAATTAATGATTTTTCAGTCGACTGGTATCATCTGGGGTCATTAAAAGTTATTTAAAATGATTTTAAACCATCATGAACGGGGTACTGTAGACCATCTGCTTCTGAAGCTCCTAAATGACGTAAAACTCATTTTTTCGCAAAATCCTTTCAAAGGGAGTGTCTACACTCCCCCAGGCATCGTTTCCGATCAAAATCTCAAAAAAAATTTTTTTCGACTTTTTTGGCATTTTCACGTGGTCCCCCCTGTCAAAAACCCAAAAAAAGTCGAAAAAAATTTTTTTTGAGATTTTGATCGGAAACGATGCCTGGGGGTGTGTAGACACTCCATTTGAAAGGATTTTGCGAAAAAATGAGTTTTACGTCACTTAGGAGCATCAGAAGCAGGAGGTCTAAAGTACCCCTTTCACAGTGGTTTAATATTATTTAAAATAACTTTTAATGACCCCAAATCATACCAATCGACTGAAAATCATTAATTTATAGTTTTCAAGCATTTCTGGCACCGTTCCAAGTTTTTTTTAAAAAAAATAGCCTTAAAATACTCAAAGTTCCACTTTATTACTGTAACTGTGATTTAAAAATTCGGGAAGCTTCTAGAAGATACGAGAAAATTCCAAAACCTGTAAATTCCACTAGGGCAATGCCTTGGCTACCCCCCACAGGCCATATCAGCTCATATAAGCTTCATATTCTCATTTTATAGAGCTCGTTCCACGAAAATCCTCAAAAATCCTGGTTTCGCCACGAAAATCCCTCAGAATTCCATGAAAATCCCAGATACCTCAAAAACCGATATGAGACCCTTTGACCAAGACTCATGGCTACCTCCAGGCAAAATTTCAGATTTTTTGGACTCTCCAGTCGAATTTGCCAGAGGAAAAACCAAACGCAGAAACTTATGGAACGACCTGATAGAACTGATAAAAAAGGGGTTCAATATCTTCAAAGCTTGCATCTTTAAAAAAGGATGATGAAAAATTTTTCTTTGATACATGCATCTTGAAAATTAATTCTTTCAGTGTTTTTCTTAAAGAGAGTATTTTCCAAAAAATATGCTCAAGAATTTGCATCTTTAAAAAAATTTCTTAAATCGTTACACCGCCGTTGTCCAAATTTACACTAGAAACGAGTTTTGTGAACAAAAAATGTTACTCCATTGATGCTGGAATTCGTGATTCATAAAATGAAATTTTACAAAAAATACAACATTAAGAAGATTTTGGATTTATCACGGATTTGTGCAGAAAGCTGCCTAAAAAGTGATAGCCGGCCGCAGGCCGAAAAATTTTAGCTGCACAATAAATGTATGACCGCATTTCTCGGCCCTGTTGCTGATATTGTTTTTTATCTTTGTTCTTGCAAAATTCAGTAAAATACAACGATGTGCAGTTTTAACAATTTGCATTTGTTGGAGAAAAAATGCCTATTTCTGTCGCTGTTTTTAAATTCTATTTTGTAAATGTTAGAACTATCCCAGAATAATCTTTTGAGCAGTAAAAAAATTAGAAATTTAGAAGTTGTCACGAAGAATCGTGATTATATGCAAATTTATATAGAATGAACTTTACCTTCTTTGTCTATAAAACATTTCTTTGTCTCTCTCTCTCTCTCATACAATACTTTTTCTGTTGCGGTTGATCAAGGATCTCCGCCACAGAAGTTTCTATCAAAATTATGAGTTGTGAGAAATGATAAAACTAAAAATCTACGAGAACCGACCATGTTTTTCAATACTAGAATTTAAAAAATGTCCAAAAAAACCCTGTTTTTAGAGCATTTTTAAGGAATAAAAAAAGTGTGTGGTAATCACTTCTTACAATAATATTCAATGTTACTAACAAAAATAACGTTTGTTTGCTCTTTAACACTATAGCAATAGCATGAGCACTAACGTATAATTTTTTTAAATTTGTTTTTAGCAAAATCTTTAATAATTTGCTTATTTTTTTCACTAACCTCAGAAACTTTGGCACTCACCTCGACCAAAACCCGAGCACTCACCACTCACCTCCACCCGACAGTCGGGTGATGTCGGGCTGTTCGCGCATGTGTGATTCTAATACTGCTTCTCACTTTTTTTAACATAATTAATTCTTTTTTATTTGTTGCCTTATCGTTTCTTCCTGTCAAAACTTTAACAGAAGTTACGCATGTTGTCAATGTTTTAATTACTCCTGAGATCTTAAACACGGTATTTTGCAAAAAAAATGACGTCAAAATTAATCAACATTGTGCCAAAACTTTTCTGTTGCAAATTTTTGCATTATAATGTTCAACAAGGCTATCCAACAATGAAGAATTTGAATCCGATATTCATTTATTTTTTATTTATATTTAATATAAATGTTGTCTGAAATCAATGTAAAACATAGAGGGGAACCAAGAAAAAAAAGTTATTGTTTTTCAAGAAATGTTTGACTTTTTGGATTTCACGCGATCTTTCTCATCAACGTTCACCAAATAATAGGTAATACGAGTTTGAGGATATTGTGCTACAAGAATACCAGTAGCAGAACCAGCAAGCACACCAATTGGTATCGTAGCCATTTTAGTTGCTCGATAAAAGGTTAAAGTGGATGATAGAAGTCCTCCATAACAACATCCTTAAAAATGCATTAGAATTACATAAAGATAAAAAATTTATTTTAAACAAAAAAAACTACTAACCTATCAAAAAGGTAAACAATTGACGTTGTTTTACAAAACCCTTTGAATGGCCATTGATTTCAGCATATTTATCTTCTTCTGTTCCGTTGCCCAAAATTCCAACTAACATATTGCACATTATACCATGCGCAAAAAACGCTCTTAGCCCTGATTTAATTTTAAATAATCTCGAAATCATTCTGAAACGTAAACATTTAAAGTAATATTGATACAGTATAACAAAAGAGAAACAGAAGCATTGGCAAATTTAACACGCACAATTTGATTCTAAGGAGGTCAACATAAAAGAATGTTTATAGCTAACATAACAATTCATTGGAAAAAAAACATTTTTTAGATTCGGCAGAAAACGATGAATGGCATATTTTTTTACTGACCACTATTTTTTATGCCTGCTTTTTTATGACAAACACAGTTGTATGTAGTTATTGATTATCTGAAGAATGGAGCACCCATTCTTATCCAAATGTGTTCACGAAAACAGTTTTCAAAGTTGTCTTGCACATAAGAAAACTTATGGACAAACTCTTTTTTGGAAGAGACATACTCTGAGGGTATTCTTCAAACTTTGCTAATATTATCATCAACAAATGTACTGCTGCATTTTACACTGTGATGAAAAATTCTTGTTTTTAGGATTCATTTTGCAAAGAAAGATCAAGTTTTCTTATCTAAATGCATTTATCAAAAAGTCTTCCAGGAGAAAAGATTCATATTCTTGCATGTTTATAGATGGTATGAAATTAACTATTTTTTTCAACACAAGAGTTTAAAGAAATTTTTGTTATCATTCAATTTCAACCAAAAAAAGGCTACAAAAAATAAATTGTAAAAAAGTTCAAACTTCATATGACAGATAAAAATACCACATAGATAAAAAATGAAACAAAAAAGTTTTTAGTATTTTAAAAGGCTTTCTTTTCTACACATGTTTTTGTGTAGAAATTAAACAAGTAATAAACACTATTAGTTGTATGGTAATCAGCTGCAAAGGCTCCAACTAAAGACCCAGAATGAAAAGCAGCTATAATATTTCGAAATAAAATAGCATTGCGCCGTGAATGTGTGCGACTAACATGTCGATTAAGAGCAAATCCACTAAAACACAAAGCAATAGCAGTCACTTAAAAAAATTGAATTTAAGTTATATAATAAAATTAGGTTTTTTTTGTCACTTACATTTTATTGGATTTATGCAACGACTACCTTCAAATTGTAAAGCTATAGTACCGGCACCCCAATTAAAAAAATGTTTCTTTAACGAAATTATGGTGCATCAAAACAACAAGCTTTTTTTTAAAAGTACACCATCATCACCGACAACATTGATCTTCCATTTTGGACAGCTTTTAAAATTCGATATTTAACCAATTTTTCGTTTTTTCGATGGCACCGTTGATGTTGAAGCTACCTCTCCAGCATTTTTCAATGTAAAGCATCTGTAGTTACTATTAGGTTTTACAAGATTAATATGTGGATGTGAACGGCCATCGGGAGGATCTTCTTCAACAAAATGAGTTGCCAATTTATTACCAAATAATTTAAACTTTTTAAGGCTTTGGTTTTTAATTGAACAAATACTTATGTCAACGTCTTTTTTCATTTTGTCTAAAAAATAATGAGCATAAAAAACTGGTACTTTTAAAAATAAAAACTTTTTTTTTGTAAAAAATACCACTTGAGATTCGAACCTTGCATCTTCTGCACGATAGCCTGAGGTGTTAACTGATGGGCTAGAGCGATAAGAAACAACAGCTTCACAAATAGAAAATGAAATTTTGGAAGCAAAGACTAGATCAAAAGAAAAAAGATAATTTGATTAAATTCTTATTTGTCTTTATTTGAAGCCTTTCTTTTTTGCAGACATGGCTCAGTGGTTAACGCAATCGGTTACCATGGAGCTTGATGAAAGGCTCGAATTCTTGGAAGTGATTTTTGTAAGACCATCATCAAAAAACTCAAGTAAAACCCACTTTTATAAATTTCTCCATTTTATCAAGATCAAATTCAATATTTTTCAAATCAAGACTAATATCACAAAAATTGTTTCCATTTTTATATTTCATCAAATCATCAAGCCATGTTTCTTTATTTATTTTAACACTCGTATGATCCCAAATATATAATCCAACAATATTTGGAGCATTTTTAACAATCTCAGTAAAAGTAATATCCGATTTAAGTTTTTGTAACACAATCTCCCGTGTATATGTTGAAAGAAGTTGTAAAATTTGATCAGAAGAGATTTTTTCGCCATGTAATTCTATAATCCTTGCAGTACAAATTGCTTGTTTCAAAGATAATAGTTTTAAAAATTTTTTCGAATATGTTTGATACGAATCTGTTGCATGTGTGACAACAAAGATTCCATCAGGATTTGAAAATTTTTCAGGTGATTCTTTCCAGTCAGAATCACTGAAGGGTTTCTCAATAAGTTTTATATGTTTTGGAGAATAAAAATTTTGAGCTCTTTGAGATGACAAGGCCAGTAAAAGTTGTTCATCAAATTGGAGAGTTGAAGCAAAACGTTGCCATAAATTTTGATCAATTCTCGGAAGGAATAATTGCTTTGCCAATAATCCTAAAAAAACAACAGAGTAAAAAGTAGTAAAGTAAAAGCTAAAAACAATAGTTTGGGATCTGGTTTCGAGCAAAATAATGAAAAATTCCTACCTTTAATTCGATCCGGACAGAATGCTGTATGATGCTCAGTTGAATACCAGCCATCACAGCAGCTTTTATTGCATTCTGATATCCCATCAGATAAATGTTTTGCAAAAGACTTAATAAAACAAAACCGACAAAATTTCTTTTCATCAGCAATTTTTTTTCTTGTTCTATCAGTAGTATATTTTGGACAATTTTTTGATTGATACCCACGTTCACGGCAAAAATAACAATGTCTTGCACACGCTTTACACATGTTACAAACTTTTAATGGGGCCAAAGAAGAAATACCAAATTTCAAAAGCAAAAACAAGTTTAATGAAAAATCAATTTTTGTTGTATGAAAAAATGGAAAACACACTGAAAAAAAGTGAGGTCAATTTTCGTGCGTCTAACACTGAAAAATGGCAACACACATCAATCGAAAAATGGCAAAAAAACAAACAACAAAAAAACAAGTTTATTGGAGTGCCCTTGTTTAGTCATTAGTGTATCCCTCCTTTTTTGTCTGCCATTAAAAAAATGCATGTAAGAGATGAAGCCAACGCATTTCTAACCATACTTGTGCTTCAGTGCAGTAGAGATTAGAACATGAAATGCTTAGCTTGTTAATTAAACCATTTTCTGTTGGCCGTCAAAAAGGGAAGTCATTAAACATTCATATTTAATAATTTCCGCTAAAAATGTCAGCCATTAATTTTGATAATGAACCACATTAAGCACGTGCAAAATATGAATAATGATACAGTAAGAAATTAATTGCTCTCATTAACTTCATTTATGTTTAATTTTCTTGGTTGATTGAATATAAGAGGTTCTTTCGTATTTTCGAACTTAGCTTGGCATTTCAAAAAAAATAAATTTTTGAGTTGAGGGCTAATTCTTTGTAAGTATACCAAATCGGGGTCAGGGAATCCGAATCTGAAGTCCGTTTTGAAATCTGGGTCACGGATTTCGAAATACCGCATGGCGTGCCGGTGCACACGCCATTTTCGTTAAAGTGACCCTACAGGTACAAATTTGGTATCATTCGACGCGTCTTGAAGAGCTCTATCCGAATATATATATATATCTTGTTGAAAAAATTATTTTTAAACTGTCAAAATTGCGTTTAAAGTGAGACGGTCTCGGTTTTTTACCTTTTTGACCTCAAAGTTGTTTTTTGCAGGGCGTAATTTTATTTTCATCAAATTCCTCATAAAATTCTGCATCGAATGCATATCTCATTTGTTTTTTTCGGTTTTCATTTCGATGCATATTCTGGTAAAACTGTATCTCCAGCATCATTTTGGAGGCATAACTCCCGTCATATGCAAGATATCGGCATATTTTGAACTGTATTATGTAATACTATAGTGTTGGAGTATTCTAGGTCATTTTGAGCATTTTTGGATATCACTTGGCAATATGGCGTTCATATGAAATCTCATAAATTAGCAACATGGGTGCTTTTGGCAAATTGGCTGAAAATGATGTTTTTTGTTAAAGAATGATTATGAAATGGCTTGAATAACTTAAAAAACATGCAAAATTACTATGTTAAAGCATTTAAGGTCATATATTGAAGATTTTTATGTCCTGCTGACATGCTCATTTTTAGCAAATTTCGGGGTATTTTCAGTATACCACCAAATGATAAAAAATTGAAGATATAGATGTTTTGAGACATTTAGGGTAAAATTCAGCATCTCTATGATGTCTAGCAACAATTTCAAGTCATTTGAAGCATCACCTGTAGTACAAACATAATAAACACACTGTGCACTAAATTATACACAGACAACCTAAAGTGATATTCTAATGGTTTAAAATTGCTTTAAATCATCAAAAATAGGTTGCATTGTACCCTAAAAGTCTTAAAATATTTATATCTTCAATTTTACAGCATTTGGTAATATACTGAAAATACCGAAAAATTTGCTTAAAATGAGCATATCCCCAGGATCCTAGGATCCTCCATATATGACCATAAATGCATTAATATATTAATTTTGTATGTATTTTATATTATTAGAGTCATTTTACAGTCATTCTTTAACAAAAAACATCATTTTCAGCCATTTTGCCAAAAGCACTTATGTTGCTATTTTTTGAGATTTCATATAGCTCCTATATAGCTTCCTGAAATTCAATACTGCCCGAAATCACCCAGAATACTCCAATAGCATAGTATTTTATAATACAGTTCAAAATAGGCCGATATCTTGCATATAAAGGGAGTTATGCCTCCAACATGATGCTGGAGATAGAGTTTTACCAGAATTTGCAACAAAATGAAAACCGAAAAAAACAAATGAGATATGCATTCGATGCAGAATTTTATGAGGAATTTGATGAAAATAAAATTACGCCCTGCAAAAAACAACTCTGAGGTCAAAAAGGTCAAAAACCGAGACCGTCTTACTTTAAACGCGATTTTGACCACTTAAAAATATTTGTTTCTTCAAGATATATATATATTCTGATAGAGCTCTTCACGACGCGTCGAATGATACCAAATTTGTACCAGCAGCGTCACCTTAGCGAAAATAGCGTGTGCGCTGGCACGCCATGCCGTATTTCGAAATCCGTGACCAAGATTTCAAAACGGACTTCAGATTCGGATTCCCCGACCCCGATTTGGTATATATACAAAGAATTAGCCTTTAACTCAAAAATTTATTTTTTTTGAAATGCCAGATTTTTTCAAAAAAGGTCGAAAATACGAAAGAACCTCTTATATAAAAGTAGTTTCAGATTTTTTTACTCGACTTTTATCAACTTTGTTAATTACTTTTTTTCCATTTGCTATTAAAATTTTTAAAAAAATGACATTTAATGCGTTTAGTATTTTTGTTTTAATTTTTGAATTTATCTTTTATGGATTTCATTTATCCATTTTGATTCTATTGTTTGGTGAAAGAAAGAAATTTGATGGACCATTTTATAACATGTTTAGAATCAATTTTGTGTCAGATTTAGTTTATATTTTTATGGTAAGCTTATGGCACAGTTCTTCAAAATTATAACTTAGTATTAACGCACAGCCCTCAACATTAGGGTCTGCAATGTGTGCAAAAATAGCATTAATTTTTACCTTTTTAGCAACTACAATATCGTCTACCAAATTTTGGACTTTGGGCTGATTTCTACAAAACACATGGATATCTTGCAACGATAATTTTCAATACTGCTGGAAGCATTGTGTATTTACAATTTTTAATTCATGCTTTAATTGCTTTCAATCGTTTTACGCTATTTTGTTTGCCGCTAAAACATAAAGGCGTATGTTTTTGACAAAATTTAAATTTCGTTAAAAATTTCGATTTCATTTATAACAAGATTCTATCGGTTTTACGATTTTTTAAAAAAAAAAGCATTTTTCAAATTCATTTTTTTTAACAGATCTGGTCTAAACAATGGTATACTGTAGCAATAATTCTTACCCCCATAATAATGAACGGCTACTTTCTCTTTGAAGAAGGAGAATTCCTTTACAACAAAACTGATGAAGTAATCGTCAAGTATAAAAATAATGGAGCAATGACGACAACCTTTATTGTTTCATTGCCATACATGATTACGATAACATTCATTGAAGCAATATGTAATTTGTGTGCTGTAATAAATTATCACAAAATGAATAATATGAATGCTATAACAAAAAATGACACGAATTTGTTGTGTAAGTTTTAAGTTTTATATGGCATCAGATATTTTTGATATGGAAGAAAAGTTTGTGTTGTTTTATGAGCTTCCAAAATTTAAAAGGAAAGGTTTTTCGCCTAAAATTTTAGTGCAATTTTACTTGTCAAAGGTGCAAACTTTTTTAGTTTTTTGTCACATTATGAATCATAGAGACATTAAAATGGAATAAAATTGATTCTATTATAAATCAAATCCAATAATTTTTTGCAGATATTTCATGCATTATATTTGCTATTCAAGCAATTCGATGTTTATACAATGTTGCAAGACCATTGTTATCCCAAAATATTACAATAACATATATTTTACAATTTATTATTCCATTTATTGCTGATATCTATGCATGGACTGGAAGTTTTTCATTGATAATATTAAGGTAAATACTTTTTGAAGAATCCAACTCACAGTCAACATAAATCTTTCGATAGAGAAGATAATAAAGAGGGATAAATTTTTTGTCTTTTCTTTCGACTGATTTTTTCTTCTTTGTAAAAAGGAGAGAATTGTGTTGATTAACTTGACTTCTTTTATGTGTTAACGTTTTACAGTTCATCAACAAGAAAAGCATATATTATTTTTTATGCTCATTGGTTCAAATTCAATCACGAAAAAAACATTGTTCAAGCATATTAAATTTGTGAATAGTAGACTTTTTGACTCTTTTTTTCTTTTGTAAGCACTTTTGTGGCTCTTTTCCGTTAAGCTGATTACTATCTTTCATTTTTAGAGGTACTTTTCAAAAAATGATAATAACAATAAACTTATATTTTAAAATACTAATGGTCCCAAACAGTGTTGTACTTTTTCATTTTTGTCGACTCCGATTCCGGAGTCAAGGAGTCAAGAGTCGGAGTAGACTCCATCAAAAGTAAATTTTTATTTATCGGGTTTATAAAATCTTCGTTAAACGGTAAAGAACAACAAAACAATTAAAACAATGAAGTCACAGTTGGGGTAGGCTGTGTAACACCAAAAATATTTTTTGGGATTCTTATAAGAGCTTTATAAATTTCAGGACTTTTAAATAAAAATATGCATGCATTGAATGTTGCAGTTACTGACATTCCACATGACACAACAATCGGTCCAACAGTTTCAACAAAAAGTGGTGTACCAATAAAATAAAAAATTCCAGAAATAAATGTTACAAATAGATTTGCCATAAGAATATAGGAGACATTAAAAAATATTTGTCGTTGAAGTTTTGTCATTGTAGATGTTGTGGTTGACTTTTTCTCTTGTTTTAGGAAGAGGATTACATTTATTATGAAGATCACTAAATTTAGGTAAAACGATCAAATATGCAAACTTACAATAATACTCACCAATAGTTCCAATCAAAATTACACTCCCAGCAAAATACGCATATTTTATACCAGCTGGTCCACGAACAGTTCCAGCAGTGCAATCTTTCACGATTTCATTCAAATTTACGCTATACATGTTACAAAATATATAAACCATAGCCAAAATTACACTTATTATAGTAACATAGAAAGGAAAATTTTTAAATGTTGAACCAAAATAATGTATTGGAAATAATAAAGCTAGCAGGCGATCCAAAGCTAAAGCAATAAGACCATAATGTTCAAGTGAAGATGAAAACCCGAGTGTATTATCAACTTAATGACATTCTAGCTTTGGTCGAAAATATGAATCTGTTCCAACGGTTCGAAATATTGCAGAAAGCAACGAGCCAATTCCTAAAAAGGAGGATGAAATTAAAAGTGGCACATTGTTGGATTCTATGGAAAATGCCTTATAATGAAATTATTTTTTTAGCTCATTTGTCATCATTTTTTTTAAATCATAAAAACCCAGTAGTTGCATTTATATTGTAGCCCTTGGCAAAAAAGTGATCAGACAGTAACCAATATTATTTTTCCTCTAATTATTCTATTTTTAGCCGAGCAAAAGCGCAAAATAAGCGGTATTAACTCATGCGTCATTGCTGCTTATTTATGGTAAAAAAAGAGTTCCTTGTTAGTTGCATTAAAATCAAATACTACAACTACAACCTCATTTTGAAATCAAATTTCAATTAATTTTTTGACTTTTTAATTAAAAGAATTTTAAAATAGAATTTCCCTTTCGGTAATTTAAATTACTGGCAGCAACATAAAAATTACAAGACAGTTTTTATTAAAAAAAGTGAGGGAGGAATTAATTATAATAATAATAATTTATACATGCCATGGCACACAAATGAAACATAATTTTTGCGGAAGTAAAAAAATACTTTAATATTTCCAAATGAATGAATAAGAAAAAATGATATGAAAGTAATTATTGCATTAAAGTTCATTATTATGAAATCAGCTTTTTTTCAATTTTTAAATTTTAATAGTTAAACGGTCATTAAAAATTTATAGCAACAACAAATCCACAGTCGCTTTAAACAAATCGTCATTTAAATGGGAGAAAGTGGCATAAGCGACGTCCTTAGATTCCGAGAATTATTTTCAACAAAAACTTTTTTGCTCCTTATGATATCAGAAAAGTTATTTAAAAAAAATTTTTTTTTTTTTATAAAAAAAAAAATTTTTTTATAATTAATCTTCTTCTTTTTAAAGCAAAAAACTTTGTATTTAAAAATTTCCGGTTTATGAACTAATTTTCATTAATGTAATATAAAAATGTTAATCACTGAACGACAGGAGTACTTTTTTTCCCTTTTATTACACATAAGTTTGTACTTTTTCACAATATCACCCATCTTACCGTAGAGGTATTCAGGTGACGCCGGAGTCGAGGCCCCATATTTTGACTGCATACTCGTCATAGTAAGGGATAGTTAGGGACAAAATATCAGCGGCCCATATAGCCTCCTTGGGATTTAATAGCTATGTGAATATAGCTATTAAAAACATTGTCTATTTTTACTATAAAATATCCCATATTCTGCATAATGAATACTTTTGAAATATTTTAAATGTATTGTTAATGGGTTATTTAAGTTATCCTTGCTAAAATCCTTTACAGAACCAACAAAAAAGAATACCTTAACAAATCCATCAAACTAAAAACTTATCGGAATCCAATTTAATATTAACACCATCATCATTGATCAAAGAAAAGGTGACGACCAGATCAAATCTAAAAAATAATTAATAAAGTAGAAGTAAAAAATATAAACAGCGAAACTAAAACACGCCTAAATTACTTAAAATAAATCCACGAATAGAAGGCTGCTTAGAAGATACCGTACTTTATTTCTGGGAAATGATTTGGCAAAAGAGTGCTTAGAAAATTGTAATGCTTTGTCAAAAGCGAAAAAATAATATGGAAAAATGCTTTGGATGTTTCTTTTATTTTTTATTTGTTTATTTAAAGGATAACAGCATTTTTTGAATTAAATGTTTTTTTAAGATCCACTTTCAAGTGACGTGTATCGGGATCTAATTCCACACATTCATTTATTTATGATTATTTTCTAAGTCTGATCTTATCAATTGCGCGTCTGTTTTTCACCAATGGTGTTGATGATGTTTACATGTGCTTCAGGAGAGTTTTTCTTTTGATGGACTTGTTCCGTTTATCTATTTTATTGGTTTTTAATTTTGAACAGATTTTAGGGAATCTGGCTTAATTATATTCTTCAATAGCATCTCTCTTTTCCTTGTTTTTCTATTTATTTATACTTATTTCTTTGATGTACATGGTCGACGTGCTTTTGTAATATATGTTTTTTGAATGCTGATTTGTTTTCATTTTTGTGGAAACAAATTGTTGAAGGAGCATGAGATCTGGAGATTGCTGATAACTTTGCTGTGATGCTGTTATATTTTTTTTGTCAGTGATGGTGGTAAATCATAAGACGAAATATTTATCTTGTCGTTTAGTCGAACTTGGGTTACCTAGTAAGCTGTCAGAAAATTTGTTGTTTTTTATTGGATTGTATAGAATGTTACAACTTGTTAATACATATTATTGTGCTGATATAAGCTTTTTTAACAATCCTAGGAGCTCTTTGAATACCGTATTCCTGCTGTCTTCTGTTAATTTAAAAGAGAAATGTGATTACTGTTATTAGTGTACTGTAACACAAAGATGGAATCAAAGCTGGAAGATGTTAATAAAAGTATTTCTATTTTGTTAACTTTTTTTTCATTAAAAGTTTATTACAAATGCTAACAATAACTTTTAAATAGGAAATCGTCCTTGTGCATTATAATCTTTCCTCCTAGGATCCTAATCATCCTCTTCTTTATCATAGGGTGTTCCAGCTTCTTTGTCGTCGTCGTCGTCATAAGTATCACCATCTGCAAAATTTAAATATTTTTAGCGTCAACCAAAAGAAAAAAATATTTCCCAAGATTTTATATTCAACAAATTTAAAATTTAAACCTCTCTTTGTTTTTTAATTAGCTAACCTAAAGTCTTTAAAAAATCGATGAAATTCTTTTAAAAACTACCCTTCACCTCCTGTCTTTTCAACGCCAGCATAGTCATCATCATCTCCATCATCCTCATCTTCGGGTGGCTCAGGCTCGTATTCTAATTCCTCTACAATAATTTACCATTTATAATCTTACTTAATTTTTATTAAGTCAAACCATATTCTCTTCTATCTCTTTCATGCTCTTCTGGACTTTCATAATCTTCATCGACGTATGGAATATTTCGTCGTCGATATTCTTTTTTTTCTTTTTGCTTTCTTCTATATTTGCGAAGTTTTTCCAAAAGTTTATTCTTCAGTATTTTTTGTACTGCAGTTAGCATTCTATGTTTTCTTTGTCGTTGACATCGTCCACTACGTTGTCCTCTTCTTCTACAGCGACAACGACGTGGCCGACGTCTATCAGGTCGACGTCCACCTCCACGACCTCCTCTTCGTCGACGACATACTCTTCCACGACCATTGTTTCTGCCTCCTCCTCTACCTGGTCGGAGTGCTTTCTTTTCCAAAAGTGATGTATTGTTTTCTTCGTCAACACTAAAACATGTTTCTTTATATTTCCATAAGAAGAAATGCAAAAGGGTTAGCTAAAATTTTATTATTGAAAGTTATGTATTTTTTATTTTACTCAAAATATTAAACTTTCAAAATGCTTTAAAACTAAGCATATTAAAAAAGGTGGATTATAAATACCTGGATGTGTCATCAGTCAATTCCCTAGAATCATCAAATAATTCTGTTGAAGGAAATGTCGTTGTTTCATTATTGTCACTAGCTTCAACCTCTTTAGTACTTAATTGAAGACCAGAAAGTGTTCCATTTTGAATCTTAAAAATATTATTTGGGCTTTAAATTCAATTATTTTAGAGAAATTTTACGTCTTCTGAAGCAACCAACTTTGAAAAAAGGAAACATAAAAGAATTGACCATTTCATCCTTTATTATTGCGACGAATAATAGAAATATTGGAAGCTCATGAATGTTTAAATATTAGCTGACAAAAACCTTTTTAAATGAAAACATCAATTAAATAATCCATTTATTAATACATTTTTTGCAAGAAAATTTTTGCAGCATTATTGTTACATTTTTGCAGAGTTTAGCAAAATTTACAGTTGCGAAGGAGTTAAAGAAGGCAGTCTACTTAGTTTCGTAACTACACTATTACATGATATCGATTTTAGTGTATATGACATTTTTGCTGTAAAAACGCTCAAAATAAATCAAAACGTTACAGTATGCTATCAAAGTATTCTTTCTATTAGAATGACACTTTTGGAAAAACAGTAAAAAACAACAACAAAAATTTTCCAAATTTCACAGTTGCTCAATGCTTAAATGAAGCAGTGTATGGCATCTTCAATTCACCGGAAAGTGTCTTTCAAGGATACAAAAAATAAAGTCAAAAAAACAAGCTTGACAAAAAATAAAATTATGTGAGAAAAATAAAAGTTCTTCGAATTTAAAACGCTCTTTTTCTCAAAATCGAGTACCCTTGTTCAACTCGATTTTTTTAAAATGATCGTGTTGACTTGAAACCTTCAGGATATTGTCATATGGACCCAAAAACATGAAAAAAATTGGTTTTAAGTTGCTACCGTATCCCAGACCCGAGATACCGTAACCCAGTTACCGTATACTAGAAAAATACAAAAATGTCGGATACCCCTAATTTTTATTCTTGGAATGGATTAAGGGACTCAAAATGAGTCTAAATTTAAAATTACAGAATTTTTGGACCCATACAACCAAAACGGGATCACCTTAAAATTTTAAAAATTTTTCATGGACAGTAAAACTTTTTTTTTCGTTCCATCAAGTTAGGTTATAATATACTTAAGAGATGCCCCAGAGTCTGTAGTTTATTTTGGTATATGATTTGTTTGATGTACCCGTGCATAACATTCTTATTTCTTCGAAAAACTGCTAAGAACAACATATCCAGCATCATCTTGGAGGTATAACTCACGTAATATGCCAGATATTGACATAATTTGTTTTTTAGGATGAAATACTATGCTGTTAGAGCATGCTCGGTAATTTTGGGCATTTTTGGATATCACCGGGCCATATGGGGTCCATATGAAATCTCAAAAATCAGCTATATGAATACGATAGGAAAATCGTCTAAAAATGTTGATTTTTCTTAAAGATCTAAGGTGAATATGCTTTAATAATGTAGAGCACATCCAATAATATCAAAATAATGCATTTAACATTAAATATATGTCATTATTGATTATTGGGGATCATTTGAGTTTTAGCTTTTTTTAGATTATTTTCAATGTATTACCAAATGATCAAAAATGGAAGATACCGACATTTTTCGACATTTGGGATAAAATATTGCATGTTTAGGATGACTAGGGTCAATTTCAAGCCATGGATATTGCTATTATCAATTTGCCAGCCACCTAAGTAAGGATGTGTAAATAATTTTTACTTATCTAAAAATGTCCGCTTGCTATACGTTTTATCACACAATCTTGATATCAAAATGTCGCATTTTTGATGCTTGTGATTTGTAAAAAATGATATGAGAAAAAAGAATGACGTTCACACTAAGAAATACGAGAATCTAAATCGTACTTTTTTCTTAAATTTTTTTTCATTGGAAAAATGCACGCAGCATGCATTTTTGCTGCAGCTTGGAAAGCATGCTTTGTTTTTGACGCTGTAGATGAAGACACTATAGTAGTTATATATAAGCAAAAACTTTAAAAAATGTAATTAAATATTTTTTATTGTTTTTATTTTGTTCTATAATAAAACAATTAATCAAAAGCAAAAAATAATAATATCAGAAGCAATGAAAAGCGCGATATCTGAAATTTCTGTTGACCATAAGTATATATTCAACAACTGTTGTAACCACATTGATAATAACAGTACCCAGAGCTTGAAATTGACCCTATTCATCCTAAACATGCCTTATTTTATCCCAGATGTCAAAAAATGTTGATATCTTTCGTTTTCCATCATTTTATAATACGTTGAAAATAACACGAAAATTGCAAAAAATTAATTAAGCTTTGCAAAAATCAATAATGGCCGATACGTGGTTTTAAATGCTTTATTTTGGTATTTTTGGATGTGCTCTACATTATTAAAGCATATTTATATTACATTAATAAGAAAAATCGATATTTTTAGGCACTTTTCCTTTCATATTCATATAGCTGATTTTTGAGATTTCATATGGACCCCATAGGGCGCGGTGATATCCAAAAATGCCCAAAATTACCGAGCATGCTCTAACAGCATAGTATTTCATCCTAAAAAACAAATTATGTCAATATCTGGCATATTACGTGAGTTATACCTCCAAGATGATGCTGGATATGTTGTTCTTAGCAGTTTTTCGAAGAAATAAGAATGTTATGCACGGGCTCATCAAACAAATCATATACCAAAATAAACTACAGACTCTGGGGCATCTTTTAGATATATTATAACCTAACTTGATGGAACTAAAAAAAAAGTTTTACTGTACATGAAAATTTTTTCAAATTTCAAGTTGATCCCATTTTGGTTGTATGGGTTCAAAAATTCTGAAATTTTAATTTTAGACTCATTTTGAGTCCCTTAATCGATTCCAAGAATAACAATTTGGGGTATCCGACATTTTTGTATTTTTCTAGTATACGGTAACTGGGTTACGGTATCTCGGGTCTGGGATACGGTAGCAACTTAAAACCAATTTTTTTTATGTTTTTGGGTCCATATGACAATATCCTGAAGGTTTCAAGTCAATACGATCATTTTAAAAAAATCGAGTTGAACAAAGCCTTGAATTTTGCTCGATTTTGAGAAAAAATGCGTTTTAAATTTAAAAATAATATTTAGCTGTTACCGTAACGATGCCGTTTTTCAAGTAAAAAACTGCATCAAAAAAGTTGTTTTTAAAACTCTTCCATTTTACATTAGCCTGTCAACAAGTAGCAGTCGAGTATATTGAACAAATATATTACCGCCATAAAATGCTTTCTTTAAAATTATAAAGTAGATATTTTTTTATTATAAGAATTTCCCACAAACAAAAAAAAACATATAAAAAACTTTTTCACAAAGGACCAATTTTTTCGGCAGCTAAAATCCCAATTCGAGCACCAAAAAGGCCAGCAATAGTTCCACCAGTAATTCCAACAATAATATCAGCATTTTTGCAAGTAGGAAGAATTTGTTCTGCTCCTCTTCCCATATACACTCCGCCATACATTCCAATATAACCGCCTTAAAAATATTATGGATCTTAAAGTTTTATTCGAAAATGTTACCTATTGTTGCAGCCGGAATTCCACTAATACAACCTCCAATTATTTCTGCTACTAATGCTGCAACAATACCTCCATAAAATCCGACTCTTCCACGAATTCGAACTCGATCAGGATCCATATCAAAAATCTAAAAACTTAAAGAAAAAAACAAAATTCATCAGCTGTTATCAAGAGCACAGTATTGTCATTAATAGACGATATTCGATAAAAACACAAAATATCTCATTAAACTAATAAGAAACCCGAGGTTTGAAAAGATTTATATCATTTACAAGAAAATATGACTGAAAAGGTTTTTCTGATTAATTTGTTCAAATCCATTGATAGAAATAAACAAAATCGATTCCGGAAGTAGCTGCATATCTCTTTTCTAGCCAAATAATTATCGACTGGTCCATGACCTTTTTTGCTGTAATATAAGTATTTATAGTGAAAGCTAATCATCATAGACAGACAAAAAATTTCAATTATAGAAAATAATATAATTTTGCTGATTTGCATTATTCCATTGCTTAGAAAAAGATATATTACATTTCGGTTAATACGAGATGACACATTTTAACTTGTTTAATAAGTGTTACTGTTCACATAAATCAATAAATGACACCTTAATAACAATGAAGCAAAAAACTAATAATGGCATAACAAAAAATCAGAAGGGATCAATCAATCAATAGCGTTGATGAACTTATGAACATGAGAAAAAAAACCGATTCACAATGATAATTGTTATGAAAAATAAAATATAAAACAATATTTTACTAAAAACAAAATTCATCGCATACAAACAAAAACAACGTTTCATTCAATAACTTCAATCTTACAATTAACAGTTGAAGAAAAACCATTTTCTTTCTTGTCAACAACCATTTCAGCAAGCAAATAATTACGTTTTTCATTGACATCAGAGAATTGTTGAATTCCAATATCACCATCATAAAAATAAGTTAAATACCATTCTACTCCATTTCTTTTCTTTAATGTATTAGGAACTGAAGGGACTTTTGATGTTGTTCTCCAATAAATATTACTGTCACACATGTTTTGAGAATAACGATTGTTTAAATTTTTCATAATTTCAATTTCATCTTCGTTTGTTTTGTATGAAAGAGTGCCAGAGATAGAATGGTTATGCATATTTGTAATTTTAACTAAAATTTATTAAACAATGCAATGTTAAAAAATATGAATAAGAAAAAATACATACCTTTAACTTCTGGAGTAAAATTCTGAATAAATTCAACAGCTACATTACCGGTAAAAACAAAAGCTCTGTCAACTAAAAGTGTTTAAAGATTACAATGAAATGTTTTCTTTTTCGATTTTGAGTTATGAAATATTTCATGTTTTACTCCAGCTTTACTCGGGCGTCACTTGGAAGCTTTTACTGTTAGTAACTCTAAAAAACATACCAACAAAGTTAGCCAAAAAACCTTTTCTCATTTTCTTTAAATCAAAATACGGTAAAAAATCTGCCATTTCTGCTTTGATTAATTCATTCAAATTTGATGATTTCATTGTTTGTTGTTTTTTGATTGCTTGAAATTCTGACCATTGATATATCTAAAATTTTACGACCTAGCTTTTTGATTGTTTTTCGTTAAAAACTTACAGCTTCAAAACCATTTTCTTGTTTCATTTCCAATGCAAGAAATTCAAAAATATTTGCTTGATTTCCATTCAAAAATTCATCAGTTGTTATCAAATGCTCAGTATTTTCATGAATAAACTTTTGCAAAGCTGCTTTTGTTAGAGCCAAAGAATATCTATTTGTTGTTTCAATAAATTTAAAGAATTCTCCATAATATTGACCCAGCTTTGCCAAATATTTATCACACAATTCCTTGAGATATGGGACTTGATAAAATTCAGCAAGATCAATAATTGTAAAAATATTTTCACGATGTAAAATACATTTTCCGGAATAAATAGAATTAATAAAATTTTTGAAATCATCATATTTGTAATCTTTGATTTTGATTGTTTCATTTGCTGATGACCATCGATCTGATAGCATTGCCTTAAATGTTGGTGATGCATCGGATAATGCCGTTTTGTCAGCATATAGCTTCTAAAATTTGAACATTTAAGAGATTCGATTTTTTTTGCAATAGATACTTACTTTTCCTTCTACTTCAAAAACAATATCAAAATCTAGAGAATCATCATCAGATTCAGAAGAATCATTATATTCTAGATGAACTTCAAAATCACTATAATACATCGTTTCTTTATTTGTGGCAAGGAATAAACAATTTTTCTTTCTAACTAGGAAGCACAATAAATAATTAGCAAAATTGTGGACCCTTACTTTTGCAAAAAATTGAAATCAATAAATAAACTTAACCTCCTTGTCCTTGAAGAATGCCTATCAAGAAAGCAAGAAAAAAATCGTGATAAACTTTGATTAAGAATTTACTGCATTGCTTTTTTGGACTTGAAATATATTCAGAAAACACTTTGTTGAATTAATAAAATTTTAAAAAAGCAGTACCTAACAAGATAATTAATTCAAGTTTAACAAGCAATTTGGCCATAGCCCTTATGTCCAGCTTAATATTGATTTAGATAATAAGAACATAGACTTTTCTGCACAGTAAAAATTAGTACTCCAGCTTCTAAGATAGCAGCCATTTCAAAATTTCATTTTATTTATAAAAGCTATAAAATCATTTTTTGATTTTTTTTGTCTTGGATTTACTTTTTTCCCAAGTTTTTAGGGATTTTGATACAAAAGATCTTTCTCACATTGCTTGTTCATGGCACTCTTTGTAACCTTCTGGCACAGGTTGGAGAGCTAGAAACGTTATTTGGATTTAAAAAAATCACCTTGGATAACTGAAAAAGATATAAACTTTAAATTAGTTGAAATAATAACATTTTATTAAAAAACAAAATTCAATGCAAACAAATCACAAACTAAAAATTTATTCGTCAATTTCAATTTTACATCCAGTTGTTGAAACAAAACCATTTTCTTCGTTGTCAGCGACCATTTCAGCAAGCAAGTAATCACCATCATCATTAATCCAAGAGAAATGTTTTGCCCCGATATCTCCATCTGCAAAATAGATTAAATACCATTCAACTCCATCTCTTTTAACTAGATTTGGAATTGTTGGAACTTTGCACCTTGTAGTACCAATAAATGTAACCGCTGTATGTATTTTTGGAAGGTTCATGTAATAATTTTTTTATATTCTCAATTTCGGGTTCATTTGTTTGATATGGAAGAAAACCGGAGATAGATTGTCCATGAGAATTTGTAATTTTAACTAAAAAAATTTAAATAATACAGTAATATCAGAGACAGTGTATACAGACCTGTGGCATGAGGATTGAAATTCTGTAAGAATTCTATATCTTCATTTGTAGTGAATATAAAAGCATTGTCAACTGGAAAAAATAATGACTGCTATTAGAAATACACTTTTTTTCGAGTTCATATGAGAAGCAAAAAAGTAAAAAAAAAGCAGAAAATGCTTATTATATTTTCAATGATGACCAGAAAAAAAACTCTTAAACATACCAATATGTTCAAGCAAAAAACGTTTTTTCATTTTCTTTAAATCAACAAATGGTAAAAATTCCATTATTTCAACTTTGATTAATTCATTTAAATCCGGATTACAATCAGTTGAAATTGATATTTGGTGCTTCTGAAATGCTTGATATGCGGCCCAGCGATAACCCTAGAAGTGAATTATGTTTGTTATATTTTTTGGATAAATAACTTGCAGCTAAAAATACACATTCAGCCGTTTCAATAAATTCAAAAAACGGAATAATATTCGATCTGCTTGAATTCAAAAAATCGTCTAAATTAATTATATCATTAAAATTTTTATTGACAGTTTTTTTCAACATTTTCTTTGTTTTGGATAAAGAATATTTGTTTGAAGTTTCAATTAAATGAATAATAGTTTCATAGCAATCCCCAAAATTATAATTTTGGGATAAATTTTCATCACAAAGTTGTTTGAGATGAGGAATTTGATAGAACTCAGACATATCTAACATTGTTAAAATATTTTTTTCATTGAAATTGCAACAACCAGAATAAATAAATTTTAAAAATTCATTAAAATCTTCATATTTGTAGCCGCTAATTTGAATCGGCTCATTCTTGTTTCGATGCCATTGATTCGAGAGCATTGATTTGAATGTTGGAGATACAAGTGATAGCCGTAATTTGTCAGTATAAAGTTTCTATAAACTGCTGTAATTAATTAATAAAACTAAAAATGACTCACTTTTCCTTCAATTTCAAAAACTACATCAAACAATTCTGGATCCTGTGATTCAAAGACTTCCTTGTATTGATGATTAACTTGTTCAAGATAATCATAACAATTCATTTTGCCACTATTTTAAACGTAAAATAACTAAAAAATTGTGGTTAGTTTTGAAAAATCAAAATAAAAAAGAGAATCTTTTTTTAAATTGTGATGCCCCTGCCAGAAAAAAAGAAGACCGTTCAGGACAACAGTGAATAAAAAATTGCGTTTTGTACCAACGTAAAGAATGAATAAATAAATCAATGTGAGTCATTACCAGATAAGAAAATGCGCTCGCTTTATCTATGAAATTCGTTAAGCAAACCTCTACAGAGCTGTAATATAAATCTTGTCTTTTTATCGGAGGGTAATAGTTTGGAGTGACTGAGAAAATGCCTTGAAAGCGACAAATGTTGTTCAAGATGACATTTTTTATAAATACAGTGCATCATCGTCTTTACTTAACAGACATAAAACATTTTGTAACTGATTGCTCATATTTTTCTGCAGTTTCCATGCACCCAATATTTTCTATCTTATAATTGTGCCATCAATGCATATCTTGAAAATACTCGCCCACAAAATTTATGTTTTTCGGAACGCTGTTATTTTTTGTTATTTCTAATGGTATTTTTATTACTGCTTCATTTGATGATCCAAATGAGCTTGTAAAAGCATTTTTGTCTGTAATTTTCCTGAACCCAATATCTTCTATCTTCTAATTGTGACATCAATGCATATCTTTGAAAATGCTGATCTACAAAATTTATGTTTTCGGCAACCCTTAATTCATTGTTTGTTGCAAAAAAACAAATTTAAAAGTGTCACAAAATATTATTTTTTTTGTACAGTAAAACATTTTCATGGAAAAAGCCCTTTACAAAGCAATGAAAATAGTGTACAAAATTCATTCAATAATATCAATTTTACACTCAGTTGTTGGAACAAAGCTTTTTGTACAGTTATCATCAAACGTTTCAGCAATCAAATAATCACTGGAATCAATGTCAGCAGAACTTTTAACACCAATATTTCCATCTGAAAAATAAATCAAATACCAATCAACTGCAACTTTCTTTTTTAAATTTGGGGCTGACGGAATTACTGATTTCATCCACCACCAATATACACAATCGTCACGACAATTGTCTGAACGGCAATTGCATAATTCTTTGATAATTTCAATTTCGGGTTGATTTGTTTCGTATGAAAGTGTGCAAGAAAGAGATTGGCCTTGAGAGTTTGTAATTTTAACTGAAAAAAATTTCAGTGTTGGTTTAAATTTCTAAGATTGTTAGTATAAGAAAAACGAGTTATTATAAATACGGCTTCCCTTTTTCTTGCATACCTTTGACAACAGCATCAAAAGTTTTCCAAAATTCAGTTGCATCATCACTGTCAAAAATATAAGCTCTATCAACTAAAGAAGATTTAAAAAACTTATATCTGTGTTCCCGAAATCTTACCAACATATTTTGCAACAAAACTTTTTTTCATTTTCTTTAAATCAAAATACGGTAAAAACTCTTTTATTTCTGCTTTGATCACATCATTTGCATCCAAATATTCTTTACTTGATTTTTGCTTTTTTGTTGCTTGATGTTCTGCCCATTCATATACCTGAAATTTCTAGAAATATTGCATTTTCTTCTATTTTTGCATTATTTTATTTATTCTTTTTGCTTATATGAGCTCACCTTTTAAAAAAAACTTAAATTTATATTTGCAGGCTCTAGCACCTACTGATCCAGGTCAAAAGTTTAACTTACAACTTGAAAAACATCTTCTTGCTCTTCCAACAAAGAAACAAAGTCACGAATATTTGATTTACTGATTCCCAAAAATTCATCAGCTTCAATTATATCCTCAAAATTTTCTTCAATGAATCCTTTCAATGCATCAATGGTTTGAAGCAAGGAATATTTCTTTGAAATTTCAATAAATTCAAGAATGTTTCCATAATTGTGATTCATTTTTGACATATTTTCATCACACAATTGTTTGAGATATGGGATTTGATAAAATTCAGCGAGATCAACCATTGCAAAAATATTATTTCTATTGAAAGTACAATAACCAGAATAGATAAAAGCGATGAAGTTTTTAAAATCATCGAATTTGTAACCGTTAATTTGGATTGGTTCATTCTTGTTGCGATGCCATTGATTTGAAAGCATGGACTTGAATGTTGGTGATGCAACTGATAGTCATATATTTTCGGCATATAGCTTCTAAAAATTACACCATTCAAAGGATTGCTTAACAGGTGGTATAAACAAGCTTACTTTTCCTTCAATTTCAAAAACGACATCAAAAAATTCAGGATCTTGTGATAGAAAAGCATCATTAATTCCATAATGGATTTGAGTAAGAAATTGACTACCATTCATTTTTTTCTTCGCTGTCTATGATTATTATTAACTAAAATGTATTTTTATGGAAAGCAAGCAAATGCAGACTTGTTATTTCTTATTAGTCTTACATACCCTCTCAAAGAATACCTCTCAGGAAAAAAAAAGAAGAATTATCAATTAACTAAAAAATAACGGAGTAACAAATAATTATAAACGTATGAAGAATGAGAAAGTTTAGAATGAGAGAGGATGTACCAGATATATTTGATGGCAAACGGAGCTCCCAGTTAATGCAATAATTTGTCCATGCATCAAACCATTGTTCATTTTAAGTGAATAGTCATTTTTTTACAAATGCACTATTTATAAAGAAAAATGTTTGCGGACTTTTGTAACAGCTGCTGTTGAGAATTCTTTCAAACATATTTTTATTTTCTTGAATAGACAACAAATGCAATACATAAATAAATCAAATAAACATCACATAACAGAGCACCAACTTTTTTCATTTTTTTGATTCAAATAACAGGAATAATATGCTGCTCCAATTGCAACTACGTCATCTGGTTTTTCGTCGGCGCAATGCTCTGAAGTTTGAAACATTTCTTTTAATAAATTTTTGATCATCGGCATTCGGCAGCCTCCACCAACTTGCAAAACTTTATCAATTTGATTTGATTCAAAATTAATTTTTTCCAAAGCATCGTTAATATTTTCTTTTATTTGAAGGATCAAATCTGCGGATATTGCTTCGAATTCATCCCGTGTTATTGGAATATTTGCATTAACAGATGGATCTATGTCATCAACATCAAGGCTAAAAAAGTTTCCCATCTCAAACTGCGTGTTACACTTCACTTTTTGTTAATAATAATCCCTCCCTAACCCTACATGATGTCTTATCTACATAGATGAACCCCTTTAGATGTAAATTTGTTAAAAAGTCTCTTACTTTTCTTCGTGAATCACAGAAAGACTTTCTCTAATGCTTTGACATTTTAGCAAAAGTTTGTGCCTTCTTCCATCATTCATGTCTATATTATAAGTTCCAGTTAATATATTCTCAAAATGGTTAACTAATAAATTGTCAAAATCCCTTCCACCGAGATTAGGATCACCATTTCGGCTAATAATATTTAGCTGATTTCTTTCAATTTTAAATATACAAACATCTAAAGTACCACCCCCAAGATCAAATAAAAGTAGAGTAGAATTGTTGGGTATCGGTCGATCAATAAAATATGCAAATGCAGCAGCAACTGGCTCAGGAAGAAGGTGAATAGTTTCCCACCCAGCAAACATAGCTGCGATATAGGTTGCTTGTTTTTGTCTTTCATTAAATGCTGCTGGTACAGTGATTACAGCTTCTGATAAGCGCTTTCCTTGAAATTCTTCTGTTTTTAATTTTATATGCTTTAATAAAACTGCTGAAATTTCTTCCGGATATTTCAAAATATAATTGTCCGCATTTTTTATATTTACCACGGGCACTTCTATAGTTAAGGGTTCACCGTCTGTTGACAGCTCCAAAAATTTTAAGTTCTCAAATTCAAATGGCCAAGCTTTATCAATTTTAATTTCGTCCATTTTTTTTCCAATTATTCGTTTTGCATCAAAAACAGTTGATTTTGCAAAACTTCTTAATCGATTTAATGCAATTTCACCGCATATTGGAACTTCTTCATCGAAGGAAACAAATGAGGGTAGAAGTCGACCGCCAATATTTTCTAAAGCAACCGTTTCAATTCCTTTTCTTCGATTTACTACAGCACAACATCTTGTGGTTCCTAAGTCAATCCCAACAGCATTGATGTTATCATTATTGGTTTGAATATTGATAGGAAAATTATAGATATCCAAATTTTCATTGTTATCATTGTCATCATCGCCATCATATACCGCGGTAATAGGATTTCGTTCAATAAGTTCTTTATACCTATTGTCAACGTCGTTGGATATATCTGTGCATTTGACGGAATATATGTCCTCGCTTTCTATTTCAAGTATTATTAATATTTTGTTAAACATTGGAAGTGCATATTCTTCGTCTTGCGCATCTACAGTTACAACCTTAAAAATTATACTGGTAATTAAATCATTTTTAAAACGAGTAAACTGCTTTTTCGATCATGATGTGAAGAAAAGTTAATTTTTAGGGCTTATATATCATAAGCGATTTCGCCGAAAAACGCTGAATTTGGTTCTTTTTGATGACGCATTCCCAAAAGATAAATTTTTTGATTCGGCAAATGAGTTCTAATAGGGACCTACCATAACTCACTTGCTAAATTTTTGAAAAACGATTTTAAATATTACTTTTATAATGTTATCAGCTTTGAAAAGATGTTTTGCAATTGTTTTCCTCAAAGGTAAAATTTCGCCATATTCAACTCTCATTATTTCGTCATCATTCAGCTTCACAATTAACGATGTACCGTAAAAACATTTAACATCATAGCAATTAATATCGTCTTCAGTCCCCATCATACGAGCTTTATACAGTGCTCCAATGCTAGTATCATTTTTATATTCAATATAAGTTGCTGCTGGAAAGATTTGTTTAATTATAGGAGCATCGTATTTGCTTAAATGGAATACAACTTTTGGGTCTTCTTTTACTGCTTTTTTAATATCCGTCACATTGCCATATATACTTGCGATTGCACTTCCGACTATGAATGTTGCATTTGCTAATAATGATCCGCCATATGCTGTTGATATGTTAGGACCAATGCTTATTTGCTTTATCTTTTTAAAAAGTCTGTTTTGGTTTTGCCATATGACCAGATGGTCGAAATTTGTACATGCTAATATAAAATCATTGTTTGCAAACTTATAATTATTGGAGTGCAAAAGAGCCGAATAAAATTCTGCAGCCCTCCAATCAATCATCTGACAATTTTTAAATCCATGTAATAAACACCAATCAAGAATTTTTTTGGTATAAGTGAATCCAAAATCATTTCCAACAATACGTGCACAACCCAATTCTCCATTTGTTTTTATCGCATTTATTATATCAACAACTTTATCAAGGTCTTTTTCATTGGAAACTGCAAAAAATATTTGCATTAAAATTAATTTAATTTGAAACACACTTTACCTTCTGAAATCCTATAATTTTTATATGTCTTGTTTAAAGTATCATACGTTGAAACTTTACACGAGAATAAATCTATTCCCACATGAACAACCATTTTTCAGCAGGACAGAAAAAAAGTGATTATTGATTAGAATTTGTCAACAAAAAAATCGAGAGTCATTTTTGTTATCTTTTCTGAAAAGCATTATTTTGTGTGTCCATGACTATATTAGTGTTCAAATGAGACTTTTTTTCCTTCACAAATTTTTCATTTTATCTTTACAATGAAGTCCTGTACTTCAGGAAGAGCTTGTCGTTTAAAACGCGCCTTCAAAGTAAATACTTAAAGCTGATTTCGCAGAGGAGGAAAATAAAGCAAGCATAAATAACTTTAAAATAATTCCTCTGTCTCATTTTTATTCAGTTTATTTTTTGTTACTTTCTATTTTTGAAACATGTGCTACTATGGTAATTGTTATTATCGTCTGCTACTTAATTAAGAAAAACCAAAAATAATCTGCAAAGACTTAAACATTTCTTTAAAACAAAAATAATCATTTCAGCTTTAAAACTCTTTTTTAAATTATTTTTGTTTGCTTTTTTTAATTCACATTATTAAAATAATTTATCCCAAAAACTTAATGCCGATTTTTTTAAAAAATTGATGAAAACATTACTCAAAAAACAACAAGTCATTTTTTTAAAAACTTTTGTATGTTTAATTCTTTTCTTTTTTTTCAAATAAATGTTAAAAGATTTTAAATTTGTTTAAATCATGAGACAACAGTTCAATGAAGCAAAAAAAACTTTGTTTCACAAACATGAAAAAAATTGTATATTAATCAAGCCAATCAAAAAGATCATGCATAATTTGATACTTTTCTCCAAATGTTCCACGATGTTTGATAATACGATTTTCAGCTCCAGATTCAATTAAAGTATCAACTAATACATCCAATTCATTTTTATAAGCCTCAGAAATATCATCTTTAAAATAAAGTCGAAATTTTGTGTTATGTTGATTCTTAAAATGAATCACATCACCAAATAAAAAAAATTAAACAGACTTTGATAAATTTTGCCAAATCCTTAAGATCAAAAATTTCAGGAATATCCCATACAGCGACTTCTTTGAGATTCCAAAGATATTTCAGCTTCGAAAGATTCATTATTTTTTGGCCAACATTAACAGAAGCATTCTTAGAAAATCGGCTACAAATTAGGTTTTTATTTTTTTATGCGAACTGGGAAACGAATAACTTACAGCATAAATACTTCTACATTTGGAAGAACTTCGAGAATTTTATCTATCATGCCATTTTTAGTGTCAGCATAGTAGATATCAATATATGTTGCTGTAGCAGCAAAAGCTTTAGCATCTTCATACAAGAAATCTCCACCAAAATGCATAAAATCATATACTTCACTTCGAAAAACTTTATTTCGATGTATTGAAGTAAAAGTTTTATCGATAGAAAGTTTAAGAGTCACCCAAAATTTGCAATTAGCCTTTTTAATATCAAAAAATTTTATGCATTTTGGTCTAAAATCACAATAATAGTGTTCAGCGCAAATTTTTTCGGCATCCATATATGGCACAATAATAATAGGATTTTTTTTCATAAAAGTATTTACAACTTTGAATTAGCTTTGAATAACATTTTGTTGGATTCATAACAATATGATAAATAATTGTTGACGGAAGTGCGAAATCTTGATTAAACATTGGACCACCATGCCATGGCATTCTTGCGTGAAGAGATGATACAGCCATTACAAATGTAGACAATGAATAAAATTTATGGATGATTAAAAAAAATTATTAGTTGAAGCAAAAAAATTGTAAATAATGAATTCTCACGAACTTTATAAAAATTTATCTTCACATTAATTCTGATAGAGAACAAAACAAAAAGTGCTAATTGATTCATTATTTTAGGTAAGAAAGATTTTTACAACAAAAATTATTTTAATCTCAATTCATTTGTGGCTACTTTTTGTGTGCCCGCGTTACTGGCACTATGCACTATTGCTTAATATATCACAAAAAATGAATCCCTTTTGGTAACAACATTTGTGCACCTGACTTTCGTAGATAAACGTTTTTTAAACGAATCTTTAAAGGGAAGGGGGGATAAGAGGTTGAATTTTTTAACATGACACCATGTCTTTTAAAGTTTGTTTATTTCGCTTATGTTAGCAGATGTTTCTGCTTTTAAGAAAAAGAAAAACAATTTCACCTGTTTTTTTTCACTCCCAATATTTTTACATTCTCAGTTTTTATTACTTTTACAATATCTCAAATGAAAATGTCTATTGAAAAAGTAATAAATTTCCAATATGTCAGATATATGCAAATTTTTCTTTTTTTCTTGGCTTGCATCACTTTCATAACTTTATCACTTTTACTTTACATATATTATATTTGTACCAAAAGTCAGCTAAAAATAATACGAATTCTGCTATTCTTAAATATTTTTTGCATGTTTGGATTAGGACAGATTTTTATGGTATGGCAACCAATGCGACTTTTTTCATTCAATATTATTTTCCCTGCTGGATTATTTTCACTCATGTCATCACAGGTATCTTCAATATTTGCATTTTTATTTGCAACTTTATTTGCGTCATTTTTTGATACATTTTTGCATTTATTTGTTCAACGGCATTTTGAAATTATATCTGTTGTAGAGATTAAAGCAAATCGACTTCGAAGAATAATTAATTCTTTATTAATTTTAACGCTGGTATTTTTTGTTGTTTTTATTGGAATTTTCATTACTGCTTCTTTTGATGACCCAAATGAGCTTGTAAAAGCATTTAATAGCAGTGAAATTCCAGATATTTCAGTACTTTTAAAACTTCAACCTTCAATGTTCATTTTTGATAACCTAGGTCATTGGAGCACTACTTTTGCTGTTATAGGGTTAATAGTATTTCTGGTATTTAGAGGTTTATTAATCCTCTATATTATAAATGAAAATTATAAATACACAAAAAATGCACAATTTACAAGATTTGAAGAAACAAGAAAACGTTTTCAACTAATTTTACAAACAACTTTTGTCCAAATTTCAACATTTATTATTTTTGCAGCTCCTTGCATTTTAATGATATTTTTTATGATATGGCCATCAGAATGGATTTTTTCCAAATATGTAATTGAGCATTTTGATTTACCATTTTTTTATATGATTTCTGTTTTGGCCACCGCTTCCTATCCTCTCTGCTTTAGTATTATTGCGCTGGGCTACATTAAAACTTACAGAATTGCAGTTTTAAATATTTTTAAAGAAATCAAGGAAAGTCTTGAAAAAAGTGTTATATTGTTCAGGTGAAACCAAATTGCTAACTAACATTATTAATAAATACTTTTTTCTGTTGAATATAAATATAAAAAAATGTGAATCTTTCTGCCCTAACAATTGCAAACAGTGTTGTTCCAACTCCGACTCCACCTCGACTCTGACTTTGAAGCGGAGTCAATTTTTTCAAAAGATCAAAGAAAAAATGCCGCTTTTAAAGAAGGCTTGTCAAAAATACCAAATTTCTTCATTATTTTTTATAGTTTTTTTAACTTTCTTGTGCAGGAAAAAAGACGTGAATAATATTTTTTTTAATAATTCCGGTAGTTTTTTTACAAATGAAAATTTCAGCAGTAAATTTTATATTTCTTCATTGCTCACGTAAAATAAAACTGCTAATATTAATTGTGTGAATTCAAAACTTTTAATTTTTAAATGGTTGTTGAGGGTGGAATTGTGACTGTCTTTGTTTTACGTTGTATAAATTTTACAAAAAATATAAATGACAATCTAAAACAAAGAAAACAGGCTTTAATTTTTTTTCGTAAAAAGAAAGAACTCACTGATTCAAAGTATGACAAGAAATCCACGCAAGCGTTGTTGTTAAAAATAATGTGAATCTATTTGTAGCAAAACGAGAAAATATATAAAATGATGATATCATTAACAAATATACCAATGTTGTCAAGTATGCCTAAAGGGAACATATATAGATAGATATTTTCAAAATACAAGTATGTCAAATTATGCTTCCACCGATTAGGCAACGTTCTGACGTTGGACAAGCTTGTATTTTTTTTGAAAATTATTTGATTGAAACTCACATGTAAAGCAAGTTTATAATCATACCCAGAACTTCCATTTGTTATTTTTGTTCGTATTCGATAAAATGTAAACGCAATAATATCACAGCATATTGCAATTGACATTGTTGTGCAACATGTAAGGAAATCATCATAAAATATTATTGTTGATTCACATTCAAAACTTCTTGTTGCAAGATAATATGCTGCACCAGAAAATGATGCATTACATTCATACCAAAACAGTGGGCTTGCATGTAGGAATCCCATTACAAATGCCATTGCAATAAAAATTTTTACAATGAAATCCGAAAACCATATTCGATATTTTATTGAAAAAACAATTGCACAGAAGCGATTTATTGATTTCAGCAAATGCAAATATAGCCCAACATAGTAACAGAAAATACAAATATGTCCGATTATGGCACTGCCTTCTGGACTAAAAAACTTGTTTATTTTTGTCATTGATTATGATTTTTGATATATATGTCACAGCCGATCTTGTGGACCCGCTGATCTTGTGGACGGCTAGCCGATCTTGTGGATTTTTATAACTACTAGTTGAAAATATATAAATTCAACTAAAAGTGATAAAAAAACAAAAATAAGGAATATCTTGATAGTTTAACAGTCCGTTATCAGTGATGGAAAAGTCGCTATTAATGAATGTTAAATTTTTGAGCCTCTGTAATTAGCTGATAATAACTGGAATATTTCTAATTGTTGATTTTTTATAATCAACTACAGTTAATTTATCATTTTATCACTTTTAGTTGATTTTATATATTTTCAACTAGTAGTTATAAAAATCCACAAGATCGGCTAGCCGTCCACGAGATCTGCTAGCCGACCACAAGATCAGCGGGTCCACAAGATCGGTTGTAACATATATACGTGTTTTTAAGTGGTTACGGAGTTTGGGCCCCATTTTTTCCATCTACACTCGCTTTCAAAGCAACACCATAACAAAATACTGGGCTTGCTTCAAACTTTGAAAGCTCTACAATCAAAATGTATTATTACCTAATGGCAGAATATGCTCCTGAAAATACAACAATTCCCAATACACTAGCTTCTACAAAACTATGAGAAGCACAAATATATCCAAATGCAGTATGTAAAATTGGTTTATTAATAATAAAAATTATGGACGTAATACTGCAGGTAAAGCCAAATATTCCTATCTAAAATATCAATATTAAAATTAAAATCAGTTTAATTTTATTATAATAACAGCCCATAGAAAAAATTAAAAAATTAAAACGCCGAAGAAAATTATTAAAGAGAAAAAAACAGAATAAAAATTATTCTTTTTCTTTTGTTGCTTTAAAATAGATTGAAAATGTCATATTTCTCAGTGCTGTAACATGTTGCGAAAGAGGTTCACTCTTTAAATGTCAGAAAGCGCTGAAAAAATTGCAGAAAAAAAATGTTTTGTTGGTCTGTTTTTCCTAAAGAAGGAAGCGGAAAAGGGCTTTTTCTCTGTATCATTTTAAATATTGATCTCAGTTTTGACAATGTGATAGTTTGAATATTTTGGTTTTGCAAAAGAATTTCAACAAATTTGTTTCATATTTTTCAAAGGATGTCTAGAGTAAATAATATAAAAGATGCTGGAGCTATACAAGATGAATTCATTAATAAATAATGATAATGCATGAAACCTACTTATTAAACATAAAAAATAAATATGATTTATGCATTTTACATACATATTTTTCAATTATGAGTCTATGGTTTTTTTTTAACAAATTTAACCAATAAGAGAATCTTTCTAATGAAACAACAAAAAAAATCGAAAATCATGACATAAATCACAAAATTTTCAATCAATAATATCAATTTTACATTGAGGTGTTCCAACAAAATCTTTTGCATCACTATCATCCATCATTTCTGCTAATAAAAAATCGCTGTCATCAATATAAGAAACATGTTTGACACCAATATCACCACCAGCAACATAAGTTAAATACCATTCTATTCCATCTTTTTTGGTCAAACTAGGTAATGATGTCATTTGATATCTCACCCACCACCAATAAATATAATTTTCCCGATCATTATCTGACGGACAATTCTTCAGAGCTTTAATAATTTCAATTTCGGGCATATTGTTGTCACATGAAAGAATGCAAGACAGAGATTGTCCATTTAAATTTGTAACTTTAACTGAAAAAAATGTTTAATTTGATTAAAAAAAGGGTCTCTCAAAAAGCAGAAAAGAACACATACCTTTCACTTCCGTTTTAAAATTATTCCAAAATTCTATTGCTTCATCACTTTCAAAAACAAAAGATCTATCAACTATAAAATGGAAATTTATATAATTTATCATAAAGTCAAAAAAATACTTACGAACATACTGCATCAAAAATTTTCTCTTCATTGTATTCAAATCAAAATACGATAAAAATTCTGATATTTCTGCTTTGATTAATTCATTTAAATCTAAATATTTTTCACTTGATTCTTGTTTTTTCTTTGCTTGATGTTGTGACCACTCATAAATCTAAACAAACCTAAGAAATTGAGGAATTACTATTACGAAAACGAACTTACAGCTTGAAATACATCTTCTTGTTCTTCCAACAAAGAAACAAATTCACTATTTAATTTACTAATTGTCAAAAATTCATCAGCTTCAATTATATCCTCAAAATTTTCTTCGACAAATCCTTTCAGTGCCTCAATGGTTCGAGACAATGAGTACTTCTTTGAAATTTCAATAAATTTAAAAATATTTTTAACTCTGAGGCTAATTCTTGACATATTTTCGTCACAAAGCTGCTTGAGATAATCTACTTGATAAAATTCAGCAAGATCAACCATTGCAAAAATATTACTGCGATTAAAAATACAGTAACCCGAGTAAATAAAAGCAATGAAGTTTTTAAAATCATCAAATTTATAGCCGCTGATTTGAATCGGCTCATTCTTGTTGCGATGCCATTGACTTGAAAGCATGGACTTGAATGTTGGTGATGCAACAGATAATCTTATTTTTTCGGCATATAGCTTCTAAAAATTACACCATTCAAAGGATTGCTTAGCAGGTAGTATAAACAAGCTTACTTTTCCTTCAACTTCAAAAACGACATCAAATAATTCCGGATCTTGGGATAAAAAAGCATCATTTATTCCATAATGAATTTGAGTAAGAAATTGACTGCCATTCATTTTTTCTTTAATTTTATTTTTAGCAAGAAGGAGAAAAAGTTTTTTAGTTATTGAAAAAACTGATTCAATTTATAGGAGTCCATGAATGCAAGCAGACTCATTTCTTTTTGACCCATATGATTTTCAAGAATTCCTTTCAGCAAAAGAGGAATGAAACAATAATAATCGCAAAATGAAGGGAAATATGACAAAGTTTAGAGAAACAGGAGAATATACTGGATATATATTTGCAGAAAACAGTTTCTGAAACACTGAAAAAATTAGTTGATTTGTTCTCATTATTTTATGACCTTTTTTGGTTGCACTTTTTATGATCAAATAATGTAGTTTAACAGTTATTTGATAGTTTTTAGGTAGAAAAAGCATATGCCAAAGTATCTGCGGCCAATGGAGCCCTTAAGCCCCTTTTTTGTAAGTGTTTAATAGTGTGGCAAAAATTAATTAATTAAAAAAGCATGTTTATAATAACAAACAGAATGCTGTTCCTCCAAAAGGCTTTCTAGGTTTTAATTGCTTGATATTTTCTTCATGACGCCTTTGATGTAAGTCAAAAATGGCTTTAACATTGACACTTTCAGCTACACTTAGCATTGTTTTTCTCTTCTGTTAATTGAATGCTCTAAAAAATAATTAAAACGCTTCTATGAATGATACAAAAGAACTTCAAATCGTCATTACCTATGAGTACAAACATTTAATTAAAGTCAGAGACTCTTTTAATGAAACTTCATTTTACTTTCAAATATTTTTAATTAAAATTAAAAATTGAAAACAATATTTTTTTGTTATTATTAAAAACACACTTTTATTAATAATAATGGTAACCACATGGTTTATTATTTTAGCGTCTATTGAATCAGTATTATACCTATATCATATTTCAATATTGTTACTTTTGTTTGCAAAAAGAAAAACGACTTTTGCAGGAGCATTCTTTAATATTTTTAGAATCGTGTTGGTGATGGATATGTTCAGTATTTTATCGGCAAGTTTATTGAACCAACATGTCTGCATCCCCCCAATGTGTTTAAAACTCTCTTTTCTCAAAATTTGCATAAAACTATTTCAGATGATTATTCAACAAAAACTGTCATTCATCCCATTTCTCATTGACTTCTATAAAACATCTACCTACTTTCCATCATATGTTTTCACTCTTAGCACTTACATTGCTGCAGTAGAATTTTTTGGACATACTTTAATGGCTTTTAATCGATTTACAATAATTTGTTTCCCTCTGAGACATGATAAATTTTGGAGAAGAAATTGGTACATTGTTGTACTACTAGGATTACCAATATTACATTTATTTTGGAAAATTCATCAACCTGGAAGTTTTACGTATATTTCTGAAGATCAAATAATTATCAGATTTACGAATCCTTTTATTTCTAATTTAAATTTTATTACAATGGTTTCCATCTATTTTTGTACTACAATTGCTTCAGCTTTTTTAAATTTGTTATCTTTTGTTAAATTAAATTTTTATAAACAGCAGACAGTAACAGCAACAGTGGCAACGAGAATTACTGTAAAAGAAAAGAATTTGTTGTGTAAGTTCTTTCACGAATAAGCAAATACTATTTTACGACATTGTGCTGAATGGCTGTTTTTTAGATGTATCGTTTATAATTTTTATTGCACAGCTTCTTCGTTCCTCATATTCGTTATCACAAATTTTGTTGACCAATGATAGTATCATATTTGCATTTTCACAATTAATGTTTCCAATTGTGAATGATATATTTGTGTTATCTGGAAGTGTGACATTGTTGTTTTTGAGGTTGCTTTTAAAATATATCTTTTTTTTCAAAACATTGTATTTTCAGTGCATCAACAAGAAAAGAATATTTTTCATTTTATTCATGCAAAAATCTTTTGTTAAAACAAAATTCTGTAATGATAGAAACCAATCCGTGATTTATATTCAATTTTATTGACGGTTGATCATAATCCTTGGTTTAATAAGGCATATCAATCTTCCGCCTTTAGCAATAACTTTTTTTGTGCAAGAGTTATAAAAACTAAAACAGTGGTATACGAGTCAACTATAGGATGGACAAATGATGATCATACACACTTTACAATTGATTTTCTGATACAACATACTGCCCATATTTACAAGATTGTCGATTCACACAAACACATACATGCACAAAAAGGTCACTAAAGAGGGTTCTAAAGGCATTTACAAAGCAACAGCAGGATCTGCTCCCTTTATGGTCACTTTTGTTGCAACTACAACTCAAAATCATTCCATATCCACAAAGATTTTTCATTTATTCACTGCTATTATTTCCTTTGCTGACCACAAAAAAATGGGAAGAAAAATAAAACCTCGAATTCCACCAAGTTATGAATTTTCTGTTGAAAACATTATTTGGTATCAAATCTTTGCTGGATGTGTTTCAACAGGTGTTGCATATATTGCTTGCACAGTTCTTCAAAGCTTATACCCGTTATTTGTTTTATTTCTTTTCCAGAGTGCCTTAGTGCTTTGGTTAGAACGTAAACGCAATGCAGCAGAAGAAGAAGATATTCCATCACAAAGTTACCATCCAGATTTATTACCACAAGAAGAATATTTGGCTCTAAAGCGGCAATATTATGAAGCGAATGAAGTAAGTTGTTATTTACAAGCATGTTTTGTGTATATGAAATGAGTCACGTACAAGGGAGATGAGCAGATAAATATTTTCGAAACAATAATTTAACCTTATAATTTAGGGATTATCCTATCTTAAAAAGGGCAAAGCTCCGTCGTTCATGTCTGCAGAAGATGAAAATGCATTGTTTAAAAGCTACGAAGATATGATTGCAACAACCGCTCCAATTTTGGATGCACAAGATAAACTTCGCGCTTTATGTTCTTTTAAAATGGCATTTGGTAATATTGAAACTGATGCAGTTTATGGTGGTGGTGAAGAAGAAGGCGACGAAGATGGAAGTGTTGTTGGTGCCGAAGATAACAATGACAATTATGGTCAAAAATTAGAAACATGTCCGTTGAAACTCCTGCATTTTCTGATCAAAGCTCTGCAGCAAAATATAGCAACAATCTCCTCATAATCACAGAACTTGAAGAACAGGTGAAATATCTTAAAAACGTTGAAAAGAAATTCTATGCTGATGACAAATTAAGAACTCAAAATAAAGCAGCATCAAACAATCTCTCCGAAACACTAGAAATGGAAGATATTATTAAAAATCGTGAAATTCTTGAACGTCTTGAAGCTCAATTAGCTGAAATTAAAGCTGAAAATGATACACTGCAATCCCGTCAACCATCAAATATTTCAGATTTGGACAAGTTTTTTGCGCAATGCTCCTCTGCAGAAAAAGACATCCATCTTGAAGAAGTAATAAAAGATATTAAAAAAGATGAAAAAGAACTTGATGCAATTTACGCTGAAGATCAATTAAAAATCCATAGCAATGTAACAAAAATTCCAACCAAAACAGCTGATATGGAAAATGTTATGAAAAAACTTGAACGCCTTGAATCTCAATTTGCTGAAATCAAAGCTGAAAATGAAACCCTTAAAGAATCGATTGAAAAAATTCTTGAATCACAGACTGTTTTTTAAAATCCTGTGTGTCTTTTGATTATGTTACGTGGCTTTTATAAAAGTTTTTGTAATTAGAAAATGACTAAAACGATGCATCTTCTTTTTGTTTTATCTCTGAGAAACAAAAATAATAAAAAAGGAAGCCACAATGAGCAACAACAAAAAAGATAGCAAAAACAAAAAAGAAAAACATTTGTAATTGCAAAAAAAAAGTTTTTTTGCTAATTCTAAAAAAGCTTCTTTTGTTATTGTTGAATGATACATTTCATATGAATCATTCAACAACAATTTTAAATGTAATTCTAAAATATCATCTTTCAAGTTTTTAAAGCCAATATTTTGTTTTAAAAAATTCATGGCTATAAATGGCGTGTAATAAAAGTGATTGGTTTCCTTCAAAACAACAAGCTTTCTATGGATCGGTATTTATTCCTATCTTATTTCCACACGTAATTGTCAGAAATTTTTTAGACATATTTCTTCAGTACTTTGTTATGTCTATTTATCTGTTTTGGTGTTGTTGCAACACTTGCATGGTTGAGTGAAGGCGCAGAAGGTGGATTTGGTCATGGGGGTAGTGAAACTGATTTAAAATATAATGGTGGACATAGGAACAGTGAAGAAGGCGGTGATGAAAGTAGTGAAGAAGAAGGAGGTGGTGAAGGCGGAGGCGAAGGCGGAGGTGAAGGTGGTGGAGAAGAATGGAGTAGGAAAAAGAGAATGGCAGGGTCTAGCAAAATATTTGCTAATTATAAATAATATAAAAAAACGTGTATCTGACTTTATTTTTTTAGTAGATTTTTCACCTTTTATATTTGTTGTTAATAGTTTTGCAATAAATAAGATAAACATTTTACTCGTCTAAAATCTGTCATTTTGATTAATTTATTAATGATTTAATAAGCGCTTCATTGTCTTATGTAATTTCAGTATTTAAAACGTAACTACTTATTTTTTAAAAAGTTATTTATAAAAAAAACCAAAAAATTCAAAAGCAATAGATTTTGTAAAACCAAATCGTATCTTGCTGCACTCAAACACTAAAAACGACTTTCTTTTCTTTCTCATTTTTTTTATTACACCAATATTTCTTGAAGACTGAAAGTCGTCGTCTCACATTCTTTCTGTACAGCTTAAACTTTAGAAAAAAGCAATAGCAAAAATGTGCGAAAAAATCACCTAAAAACGTTTTTTGAACATTGCTGAATGTCATTCACTATATTTAGTTTTTCTTTATATATATGAATATTTTGTAATTAAATATATTCTAATTAAAGTTATGATGTTTTGAAATAATCATTAAAAAATAAAAGAGTGCTTTGGATGGATGTATTATTGGTCATTTGTAATTTCTTAAAAAAGAACTTTTGCGTTGTTTACAAAAAACTTAAATTAAAATAAATAATGTTCATAGCTATGAAGCCGTGATGATATCTTGCATAATGTTTGAAACAAATCTCTGTATGTTTAACGAAATATCCAAATTAACCATCAATAAAAGTATGCTCAAAAAATCCCAAAATATTCAAAATCAAGAAGAAGATTAAGAATATTTTGCTGCAAATATAAAGAAAAAACCATAACTCCTTTCTTTTCAGTCTTTGCATTTTGTTTTTTAATCGTATAAAAATTTCCTAATGATTGACATCTCATTTTGTTTTTAAAACAAAATTATTTCTGTTTTCTTTTTGTGATATTTCATTTTTTGCTGGAGAGTAGCCCGAATGTTTTTGTTTTTTAGCATCTGATGCATTTTTTACATCACTGTGAAAAAACGACAAACAAAAAAAAGTTCAACAAGTTGTCGACGGTGTTGAAATGTAAAACAAGCCACTCCGTGCAAAGAATGAATCAGCTAAAAGTCAAATTTAAAAGTGTTATTCTATTCGAAGAGATGTTTCCTAATTTACTTGGTCTATTTTTCCATCGCAAAAACTGATATGATATTGACATTTATATGCTATTCTTTATGTCAAAGTTGCAATAAAATCAAACCTTTTTTGAAAAAGTAATGTGTTTTTTTATTTTCTGCACAATTAATACTTCTTGTAAGTTTTGTCTTCGAAATTTTTCCAAAGTTTATTAAAAATTTTGACATCTCATTTCATAAAATCTTCAAGTCAATTTTAACTTTCTATTATTTTAAAAAATTACACAAAAGAGAAAAAAAGTTAGATATTGTTTTATATACTTCAATTTGGGTGTTAAGCAGCGGTGTTGTGCTGTTGTTAGCAAATTTATTTAAAAAAAAGCATTTTTGTGTTGTACAAATAGTTTAAATTTAAATCAATAATGTTTTAGTAGGATTGTATGTTACGACATTCTTGTACAATGTTTAATACAAATTGATCTATTATGACAGGCATTTGTAAATTAACAATTAATAAAACAATTTTAAATTTAATCCAAAATATTGAAAAAACATTAAAAAAACTTTGAGCAAAGTTTAGACGCATCTGCTGTATAACAAAATGGAAAAACTTTGTGATTTTTTAAATCAAAATTATTTTTTTTTGCCAGCTTTTTTTCATCTAGGATGAAGCACTCCAAAGTATTTTTTTGCAACATCAGCTGGTACATTTTTTTTAACAATAACGAAAAAAGGAATATGGACAAAATGAACAAACATATTCCTTTTTTCCCCAATACAAGAGGAAAACGCACAGAACTTTGAATGAATCAGTCAAAAAGCCAATTTCAAAGCACATTTTGTCTTTGAAAGAAAAGTCATTTCATAATGTAAAAAAGAAACTTTACAAAAATTGGCATTTACAGCTGCGAAAACAAGCTATTTTTCTTTTTTTGAATGTTTAATGTTCACTGTTTATTTTGTATTTACTTCTTTATCACAAGAAGAAGAGCCGGAGTCGACTCTTGAGCCATCGACTCCGGAGTTGGAGTCGGAGTCAACAAAAATCAAAAGGTACAACACTGATTAGTGATACAAGTGTCCTTTAAAAAAGTATTCTTCATTTTTAACGCCTCTTCTCATTGTGCTTTGATGTGTTTTTTTATACTGCTTATTTCACAAAAAGCGATCTTCATGTGCGATAGATTTTTCTGTTTATGTTGCCGAAAAAACATATTTCAAAATGCGGTGTTTTTTTCTCTATTTTTAAAATATTTAATATATATATTTTCTTGTGCTGTTTTTGTTTTTTTTGCAATCTATCTGACTAAACAATTCATGAAAAGGTATATTTATTTATTATTCGTTGATGATCAATAAAAATAAAGCATGAAGGCAATACCAGATAAAGAACAAAAAAAAATCAAACAAAATTAAATAATTAATTAACCTGCAGAAGACATTTTAGAATTTCCAGCTGTAATACCATCATAAAGGGATGAAAGACAAATGTCTGACATAATAAAAAAAATAAATTTTCATTCATTATTCTAACTATAATTATTTAAGTCTTAAAGAGAACTTTTGGCCCTAATAAAGGTGTGACGTAACAAGAAATTAGATAAATAAAGCTATGAAAAAAAGAAATCGCTCATAATATAAATAATGTTCAATGATTACATTTTGTTTCCTGTGCATCATAAACGTTTTAACTTTTATTATGTACGACAAAAAATGGATTTATGTCTTAACGAAAAACTGCGATCACATTTAAAAAATTTTTTAAAAAATTAAAATAAAAAAAGTTAAAAAATATGTTTTTTCTTTTGTTCATCATCATTGATTTTTGGCAAAAAACATTTCAGACATTTGTGTTTTCTTTTTTTTTTCTTTGAAAAAGCGCTTACATAACTTTCGACGAAACTTGTTTCTTTGTCGTTGAAAAAATCAAGGCATATTCGGCTGCAAGTGAACAACACGACAGCGCTTTTCTTTTTTCTTTAAGTTTAGTTTTTTTATTACATAAATATTTTATGCTCATTCAGAGGGGTCATTTCACTATCTTTTATCCTGTCCAAACATGTGTATGTATATGTATGTATTGAGCAAGATAGAAAAAAAAAGAAATGTGCGAAAAAATCATTGGAAAGATTTGAACATTGTTGAACATTTTTTATTTTTTTAGTTTTATTTTCTTATGATTCTTAAATAGATGATATTGTCCTTGCGACACGTTTGAATATTTTGTTATTAAAATGTTACCCAATAAAGATAACAACTTTTTGTATACATGTAATCATAAAAATTAAAACCTCACTAAAGTGTTGCAATTCTGCCTCAAACGTTATTAATTTCGTATTATTTAAAATAAATTGCACAAAAAAAAATTGGCGATTATCTGCTTCCCCGAATTGTTTGACAGCACTACAGTTATCGATCAAGAAACATTTTGTGTTAAATACAAAACTTTGCTTAAAAAAGACTTCATATTAAAATTAATAATGTCTTTTTTAAGCAAAGTGCGCAAAATAATAATAATTTATATCTTCCAATTGCTAAATAGCAACTTACAGTTATTAGCAACTATATCAAAAAACATTTTGTGTTGGATACAAAAAATTTATATTTAAATTAATAATGTCCTCATAGCTTTTAATGTGAAGGCAATACTATTTTCTAAATAATGCTTTAATAAACTTGTATTTGTTTTTAGATATAAATGCAAATTATCTTTTCATAAAACACAAAATATTCAAAAACACAGAGCATAATTTATAAGTCTATGCCGTAAACTGGATGAATTCAATGGTTTTTTTTAGCAAAATTACTTTAAAAAGTCTTATTTAACGAGCTTTCATCATCGCTATGGAGTAGTCCAAAATGTTTCCTTTTTCAGCAACTGGTACGTTTTTACATCATGAAAGGAACATAAACAAAAAAAATTGTTGTCGACGGTGTTGAAATGACATCCCCAATCAAAAAATAGACATATTTCATGAATGAATCATCAACAGTCAAATTTTAAAGCACATTTTTTATACCAAAAATTTGTTTCTTCATATATTTTGTCTGTTTTTTCATTACAAAAATAGAAATATGTCTACGATATATATTTTGTCGAAGCTGTAAAATGACAGATACACTTCAAAATAGCAATGAATTTTTTAAATATTTTAATGTTCAATTAATGTATATAATTCTGTCGTCCAACATTGATTATGAAAAATCAGACATTATCTATACTGCACAGACATTTTAACCTGAACGAAAGAAACCTAAAAGCACTATTAATAAAAACTTTCTTTCTCAAATTTCATTGTAACTTTTTATATAGTGAGAACAATCACTTTCATTATCAAATAGTTTCTTTACAATATCACAAAATAAAACTGACGGACAACCGAATAAATGAGAAACAACCAAAACACGATACTCAAAGGTTTTATTAATTTTAATTTTAAGAAATAATGAAATATGAATGAATAAAAATTTTTTTTAATAATGATTTCTTTTTTTTTACAGAAACAGAAAAATTTTTTACAACTGTGTTCTTTTCTTTTTTAATTTTTTAATAATTGCTAGTTACCAAATTTTCAACAAAAAAATCTATATAAATATTCAAAAAGAAATAACTTTTTTTCGAAAAATAATCCGTCTTTGCAGCAGTAGTTGCATAATCGTTCGAAGGTCTTTCACAAATCTGTTCTCCATTTTTAACGCCAATTTTCAATCTCTTTCGAAAGATGCTTTGACAATTTTCACAAAAACAGATTCTTATTGATGACTTATTTTTTGTCTAGACAATGTTGCTAAAAGCTTAAAGAAACCATGTTTTTCATCTTTTTCTAATTTTTAATAAATGTTTTTATGTTAAGTTTTATATTTTCACAATTTATCTGACTAAGAAGAACACAAAAAAGTTTCTAACAGCAAAGATCAACTTCTAAACAATCATTCAATATTTAAAAAGTTTTTGATAGAATTTTATTGGATTAACGAAAAAAAAAACAAAGAGTTCTTTATTACCACAATTAAATTAGACTATAATATCGAGCAAAAGTGTACTATGCGATGATTGCAAGAATTTTTGATAATTATTATTATGAAAAACTTCAAAGAAAGTTTAATAGCTAAACTACAGAAGACATTTTAGTATTTCCAACTGTAACACCAGTGATTGGAATAACACTCATAAACTGCTTTTTCATTCTAAAAATTTTAAATATCCATTTTCGATAGCATGAAATGACAAGCAGCTTTACAATAGGATTAATAACAAGCGCCATTCCGACAAGCATTAGAGAAAATGTTCCAGCCCAAGTAATTCGAATTCCCGTGACAATTGTCATTAAATCAAAAAGCATTGGTAGAACCATTGTGAATAGAGGTACATTTCCCTAAAATTGCACTTATTTAAATTGACATTTTTGTGGGAAAAACTTGCTTCAACAGACATGACAATAGAAATTAGTCGTTGATATTTTTTTGCGTCGGTGCTGGACAAATTTTCATCTTTCTGATTATTTATGCAAACGCAATAAATAAGTGTTAAAAGATGAAACAATAAGTTTAAAACGAATAATAACACACTGTGAAGTTGCTGATGACGAGCAGGTGTGAGAATTTTTGTTTTTTCAAAAGAAATGCAACTAAATAAAGTTTATTATAAACAAAAGCATGCCTTTCAAATTGTATTTATTTGCATAAAAATTTTAATGGACTACTTTACACTGCCAATGCTCGTTTAACAAGGGAACGTATCAAACTGCCAACCCCAGATTTTTTTGCTACTATGCGGATTCGATAGTACCTATATAGGTATGAAAAACCCCCAAGGGATTTTTCCCCGTTTGGAGTCTGAGCAGATTCTTGTAAGCCATGATAGCTTGTTTTGTGCTTTTAAGTCCATGTCAATGAACGCTATCAAAACTGTGCAGAATAATGTAAGACATCAAAATATGCGTGATACAGCAATGAAAAACAGAATAATAAAACAGTGTTAAATTTGTGAAAGGAATTTGTTCTATTTTTATAAAAGATTTTTCCCATATATTATTCAAGTAATGTTTCAGACATTCTAGTTTGCTTTTCTTTTTCTGCTCTACAGTTGCGTCTTTTTGGAACAAAATTTTCCATGAAATACGATTTTTTTTCGTTGAAAAATATGGAACAACAAAGAAATCGTTTTCGCCATGGTGTTGATGGAATTCTTTTTTTTTGCAACAGCAATGAAAAACTCTCGATAAGTTACTCCAAAAAAATCAAACTTTTAATTTTAAGAGTGCATTTTGCTCAACATATACAACATAAAGATGATTCAACTATAAAAAGTTTTTTTGACAGTTTCTAACTTTTAGAAACGTAATAAAATTTTCGCTTTTTTTGAATGTTTGATTATTATATATTTACTATTTATTTTGTCATACACTATCTATCAAACAAAAGTAAAACCAAAATGCTAAAAATATTTTAAAAGAAAATGGAAACAAATGTTGGGCACAATAATTTAAAAATAAAGAATTTGTTTTTTAAATTTTATTGTAACTGTTGTGTAGATTTATAAGCAATCGGTTGAATCCCACAACAAAGTATAAATAATGAACATTTATTAAACACAATAAATGAATAAGAGTGAGCAAGTGCTCTGCAGAGAATGTAAAATATACAATTATATAAAAGAGAGAGAAAAACGTTGAGCTTATATAGACATTTTGAAGAGCTCAAAAAGAATGTAGAAAATTACAATAAAAGATAAGACAAAGAAAAGATTAATTAACATAATGCCAAAACAACCAAAGAAAAGGAAAGAAGAAGAGAATCGCGGAATCTCCGCGACAGTAACTTCTAAAAAGCTAGTTAAAATTGATAATTTTTTTATCTAATAATATCAAATATTTTTTGCCAAAAAATAATACAATTTGATTGATGGACAAATAAAACCATACGGGCCAACGCGTCTCTGACCTTTTTCGGCTTTTAAACGTATAAGCAAAATTTAAAAGGAATTTTTTAGCAGAAAAATGTCCCAATATCCCTTCCTTCAAACACCGCCTAGCGGATAAAAATGTGAAAATAAAAAAATTTTTATGTTTTCAAAACGAGTAATATACTAATAATGTGATATGAATGAAATGTTGTTCTTTTAGAATATTTAATAATGGCCCTTTTTTGTGCATTTGAAGCAAATATGCTTTTACAATTGTGTTTTTTCTGTTATTAATTTTTTAATAATTTTTTTAACTAACCATTTTTAAAAAAAAGATTAATAAAATATTCAAAAGCATCTTTTTTCCCAAAAACTTTGGTCTTAATAACTGGAGTTGTACGAAAGTCTTTTAAAAGAGCATTTTTCATTCTTAACATCTGATTGCTTTCTCTTTCGAAAGATGTGTTGCCGTTTTCTTTGTTTACGTTGCTTTAATTTATAGACGCAGTGTTACGAAACAATATTTTGTCTCCACAAAACAACAACCAACAACCGATGAAAAAAATGTTTTTTTTCTGTTTCCGCAAATAACTTCGTCTTTTAAACAAAAAAATTATTGATTTCATCAACATTTTTTTTATACGATTATCTTTTATTTTTAATATTTTAATAAAAACAATTATATTTGATTTGGTTAGAATAGTTTTAGTAAGCTACTTAAATTTAATAAAGACAAATTTAAAAATTGAAAATGTCAAAATCCAATGGAGCGCTAAAAATAGAAATAAACGAAACCATTGCACGGTAAAGTTATATAGAGAAAGTAAAAAGTGATCTGATTTATCATCTTTATTTATTAGTGAGGTGAATCTCTTAAAAGATTCACCTCACTGATAAATGTTTAAAAGCTATAATAAAAAGTTGAACATATTTATTCGTGACGGCTTAGCCTCTATTATTATTTATTAACAGCTTTTTCATTTATCCGTTGATATCAGATATTTACTATTTTGAGGGTTTAAAAAAAGGCAACATCCTCATATTAGTAAATGAAAAACATCGTTGAAATTAATAAAAACAATTCTTAAATAATATGATTTAATGGCGGGTACATTTTTTTACATCAAGGAAGGAAGAAACGAAGCAACAAAATCAACAAGTTGCCAAGGGTGTCGAAATTTTTTTTGTTATTCGACGCACGTACAGCTTCAGTCATAGAGACTAGTCTTTTTGGAGAAGATATTGTTTTAATATTTTAATAATTTTTTATTGTGGCAAATAAACATTTTCGGTTTTACATATCTCATTTATGTGAAAAAAATTACTCCAATATATATCCGGATCATATGAAAAAAAGAAAGAAACCATTATTTAAAAAATTAATATAATAATAGCAGTGCATCAATAGCAAATTAGTTTTTTCATGTCAGACAAAGATTTAAGCATTTTTAAAATATTGTGCATAACTTCTTTTATTTACATGAATATCAGAAAAAAACACTCATTAACTGCTTCTTTTTTACAATCTATTTCATCTGTCAGTTTTTAGAATTCTTCGTGTCCCTCGATTTTACGTTGTTTTTCTGCGGTCCCTGCAAAGCGAAAACAATGTAAATGGACCTCGATTTTACGTTGTTTTTCTGCGGTCCCTGCAAAGCGAAAACAATGTAAATGGACCTCGATTTTACGTCTCCCTTGTTTTTACGTCGTTTTTTCGCGTTCCCTTCAAAGACGTGAAATCGAGGTTCGACTGTAAAACAATTCTAAGCAAAATTTTAAAACATCTGCTGTATAAAAATGATTTAGTGATTTTTTATAGATTTTCTTTAGCAAAGTTATTTCATATTTTTTTCTTTTTGTGAGCTTTCATCATTGCTATGGAGTACTCCTAAAAGTTTTTTTTAGCAGCTTGTAGATTTTTATGTCGGTGAGAAAGGAATGTAAATAAAAATATTTTTCTTAACGCCTTGTCGAAAATGTTGAAATTTTTGTGCCAAAAAGAATAACTCGTAATAAAAAAAGCTCTTTTAAATGAATCAACAAAAAACCAGCACATATTTGAAATACAACTTCAATCATAAAGACCAATTTTTTGGGTACAAACTTAAAATATTTCAAATGCAAAGCTTTAACTAAGAACTCGCAGAAAGTCTCTTGTTGAATTATGTTTCTCCAAAAAAAGAAAGCTCTTGTTTGACAGTAGCATGAAAGGACAACAAATTACGTCGTTTTTTTTTTTATTAATCAAATACACTTAGTGATTTTATTTTATAGTATGCTTGTAAAGAGGACCAATGTGATACAAAAATACAATCATGTAGAAGATCGCTTTCCAGCAACCTCAATTAATCAAAGAAACGTCGTTAGAGTTGTTGAACAGTACTGTCAACAAAAGTCACATGATGTGGTATAGAACCAGCTACTACTCCAAAGCCAAAAGAAGATGATACTAAAAACTCTGTTAATCAAATGCAAATGAGCAGCTCCCACTTGTATTGATGAAATATCTATTTATTGAAATTCTTAAATTGACGTATTACAAAAAATATGGACGACGAGAGAAATAAGTAGTATTACAAGGATAAGCTGCTTGCCATCCACTAACAGCTTATCCTCTCCACCAGAGCATCTCACCATACCTAAAAACAATAATATTAATTCATGGAATATAAAAGGCAATACATAAACATACCTGCTATGCATAAACTTACCTGTTTCATCACCATTATTGGCAAAATTATATTTGCACATCGTTATTATCATCATCAATGATAAGCAATTGCAGTAATAAACAATAACCACGCAATCACGAAGAAAAAATAAAAAAAACATGCATAATATATAAATATATTATATTTATGCAACATTGTTATATCCTCAAAAATTTTTAGTAATAAAAAAAATCATTTGGAAAAAATGTTTTAACACGAAAATAGGGGTGCAAAAACCGCGAAATTCAAATTTGCATTAAAAAAAAAAGTATCAAACCGTCCGCCTCCTTTAAAACTCTGTTTATTTGTGTTTTTGTGTGTCGTTTTTATATGTTTATGTTATGCTGCTTTTATAAAAGTTTTTTTTATTTGAAATTTTTAAGTTTTTTTGATTTCAACGACGCATCTTCTTATTGTTTTATCAGAGACACACAAAAAAAATAACAAAGGAAGCCACCGGAAGCTTCCAGACATGACAGCAACCATGAGCAACATTAAAAACAGAAAAACAATTGTAATTGCTTCTCTTCAATAAAACATTTTTCTTGCTATTTCTAAAAAATATTCTTACTGGCTGGTTGAGTGAAGGAGCAGAAGGTGGATGCTGCGGATTTGGTCATGGGGGTAGTGAAACTGATTTAAAATATAATGGTGGACATAGAAACAGTGAAGAAGGCGGTGATGAAAGTAGTGAAGAAGAAGGTGGTGACGAAGGGGGAGGGGAAGGAGGAGGCGAAGGTGGTGGAGAAGAATGGAGTCAAAAAAAGAGAATGGCAGGGTCTAGCAAAATATTTGTTAAATAATAGAAAAAAAATGTATTTGGCTTTATTTTCTTAGCACTTTTATCACCTTTTATACTTGTTGTTAATAGTTTTGCATTAAATAAGAAAACCTTTTGCTCGTCTAAAATTTGTCATTTTAATTTATTTATCAATGACCATTGAATAGTATCATTCCCTTATGTAATTTGTGTATTTAATGCGTAACTATTTGTTTTATAGAGCGATTTATAAAGATGTGTTATCGAATGACAGTTAACCAAAAACTTTAAAAGCAATTAATAAAAACAATACATATTTTGCTGCACACAAACATGAATTTTTTTTGTTATTACACAAATATTTCCTATTGATTAAAAGGGGTTGTCTCACTTTCTTTCTTTACAGTGCAAAAATATGTATGCATTTCCTAAGCTTACGAAAAAACGTCTAAACAAACTTGCCAAAAAATCATCTTAAAGCTTTTTTTGAACATTATTGAATGTCTTTCACAATCTTTAGCTTTTTTTCTACGATATAAAATACATTTGAATATTTTATATTTAAATAGATTCTAGTTAAAGTTACAATCTTTTGAAACAATGATTAAAAAAATAAAACAGTGCTTTGGATGGACGTATTATTAGTCATTTTAAATTTCTTCAAAAAAGTATTTTTGTGTTGTCTAAAAAAATTTAAATAAAAATCAATAATGTTCATAACTTTGAATATGAAGACATGATTATATCGTGCATAAAACAAATTTCTGTATGAAATATGCAATTTCACCATCAATATATGTTTGTAGAAGAAATCCCAAAATATTCAAAAAGAAAAACAAAAAAGGGGATATTTTGATTTGCAAAAAATAAGAAGGAAAAAGCGACAGCTCCTTTCTTTTCCTTCTTTGTTTTTATTGTTGCATAAATATTTCGTAATAACTAAAAGGGGTTGTCTTACGTTCTTTCTATACAGCTTAAACATATGCAAATGTATTTTATAGCCTTGAAAAAGCAACATAAAAATGTGTAAAACAATCGCCGTAAAGATTTGAACGTTGATAAACATCTTTCATTTTTTTAAGTTGTAATTTTTGCGATTTTAAAAAGCTAATATTGCTTTTAGAAATCATTTGAATATTTCAATTGTGTTTGTATGCAAATAATCAGTTAAATAAATAAAACACTGCAGTGGATGTGAATTTACTCTAATGGTGTCACCTTGTTAAAGATCATTATTAACTTCTTATAAAAACTATCTCTTCGTTGTTTTCAAAAAATTTAAAAAACCAACAAAAAATAAAGAATTCTGGAAAATTCCGTAATTTTTGATGTTTTATCGTCTAATTAAAAAAAATTTAGTTATAGTCGTTTTAAATTTTATATATCTTGTTAAAACAAATATTACTGCAACAAAAACAAAGCTGTCTAATTCTCTAATGTCATTAGCGATAGTTCAAATTTCCATCTTTTTTTATTAGGGCACCACTTACAGTATTTGGTGGAACTCTTGCCTTTAAAATACCGCACACTGAAAATGCATTGATTATTACTTTTTGTTGTCTTTTAAATCATTCTTTTCTTGAATTTTTTGCTACTTTGAAATTTGTTAGCCCGTATCGAAAAAATTTATGATAAAATAGCTTGCAGGTGTTTTATTAAAACTTTTAGACAAATTTTTATTACAAGTAAAAATTTTGCTGTCCATCGACATTAAAATAATTAAACAACATTGATGATTGTGATAATAAATTTTTTAAGCACAGTTTTCATTACAAAGATCAGTTTGGCAAATAGAGACCCAATGATAACAATGCTGCTTGCTAAAAATTTTATGAGTTTTACTTTTATGCATTTTGAATGTTAACTAACCGAAGACGACATATCCCAATCTCATTAAAGCTGTATGTTCCCGCAGAATCATTATATTGCATTGTAGTTTCAGTTAAACACATTCTTTCTTTTAAATGTACATCTTCACATGGAGGGTATAACAAAACAAAATCTATGATGATGTTTAATGACTACTACTACTCTCATTACTTATAAAGCTTACGGTAACCACAAGCTGTACAATTTGAAGCAGTTGTTGTTGGTGGATCATCATCAATATAACAACTGATGAGATCACCAGTTACAACTGGAAAAACTATTATTAGGCAAAACAAAAAAATATAAACTACCAAAAAAGCACAACCAAAAACTCAACAAAAATAAAACAGCCTTCATTTTAAAAACTTTTTTAACATAAAAAATATAATGAAAAAAGTTTTCTGAATCATTTCGTTTTTATACTGTTTTTTTTGGTTTACTTTTAAAAGGCTACACACAATTTTTTCTATTTTAAAAGTTTTTTCTGACATTTTAATGTATCTGAATCATCGATATTTAGTATTGTTTTTTTTCAACTTTTTTGTTTTAAAAAAGCACAATCATTTTTTTAGAAAGATAGGAAATAAAGCAAAATATATCATAAGGTTTGTTTTTTTTATTAAGTGTTTCTGTTGCAAATCTTTTAATAAACACAAAGAAACTTCAAAGTTCTGCAAAAACACTTAATAAAACGTTTGCGAGATTTCCATGATTGCTTACAGTTGTAGTAGACGAATGAGTAGTTGTTTTAATTGTTTTTGTTCCAATTGTTTTTTGAATGTTTAATGTTTACTGTTTATTTTGCAGTCCGTAGTTTATCATAAGAAGAATATGAATACACAGAGACAAAAAAGTATTTATTCGGACAAATGGAATTAATACTGTTATCAGCAATAATGAAGAATGATCATTATATTATCCCATGATATCTCTCGACATACAATTTAGCTATTTAGATAAAACAAAGACAGCAGCTTGTCTTTTGATGATGTTATTAAAAGAAGGAATATAATTAGATCGCAAAACACTTGTTTTTTAATAATGACTGTTTGTTTTCCGTACCATCATTTGGTATAAATATTGTTTTACAACAGCGTTCTTTGCTCGATTAATGTTTATAAACTATTAAACAACTAAAAAAACGACAATAGTTAATTAAAATATTTAAAAAGCAATATTTTTTTTTCATTCTGTTTTTACAGCAATAGTGATACAAATGTCCTTTAAAAAAGTATTCTTCATTTTTAACGCCTATTTCCATTCTTTTTCGATAGATGTGTTGTAATCTATTTTGTTTATATAATTTTCATTTTTACAAAAAGCGATTTGCGATAGAATTTTTTGTCTATATTGCCGAAAAAACGTATTTCAAAATGCGATGATTTTTTTCTCCCCTTTTTTATAAATATTTAATATATATTTGGTGGTGCTGATTTTGTCATTTTTGCAATTTATCCGACAAAACAGTTCATGAAAAGGTTTCAGTCTTATTCACTGATGAGCAATAAAAATAGAAAAACATTTTTGACATGATTTGATTAGGTCCAATGAAAAGTCATAGAACAAAGGTTGAAAGACAAATGTGTGACGTACAGGGTGGTCATTTTAAAATTTACACTTATTAGCTGCCAAATGAGTTCTAGAAGGATCCCAGAGCTCATATAGCATGGGTATATCACACACAAGGGGGAGCATCTTTCGCACATTAAATTTTGGCATCTTGGAACACAACGCCAAATGGCGCCAAGTTCAAACTTGACCTCGTACCAGCTTAAAATCTGCATAGGGTATGAAAAACCAGACTCTCCTACACCCAATGGCAGCAGTAGTTGCATTGCTCGAAAGTCTTTCACAAATTTGTTCTTCATTTTTAACGCCAATTTTCAATCTCTTTCGAAAGATGCTTTGACAAATTTTCTACTGCTTTTTCACAAAAACAGATTTTTATTGATGACTTATTTTTTGTCTAGACAATGCTTACGAAAACCATGTTTTTCATCTTTTGCTAATTTTTAATGAATGTTTTTATGCTAAGTTTAATTTATCTGACTAAGAAGAACACAAAAAAGTTTCTAACAGCAAAGATCAACTTCTAAACAATCATTCAATATTTAAAAAGTTTTTGATAGAATTTTATTGGATTAACGAAAAAAAAAACAAAGAGTTCTTTATTATCACAATTAAATTATACTATAATATCGAGCAAAAGTGTACTATGCGATGATTGCAAGAATTTTTGATAATTATTATTATGAAAAACTTCAAAGAAAGTTTAATAGCTAAACTACAGAAGACATTTTAGTATTTCCAACTGTAACACCAGTGATTGGAATAACACTCATAAACTGCTTTTTCATTCTAAAAATTTTAAATATCCATTTTCGATAGCATGAAATGACAAGCAGCTTTACAATAGGATTAATAACAGGCGCCATTCCAACAAGCATTAGAGAAAATGTTCCAGCCCATGGAATTCGAATCCCCGTAACTATTGTCATTAAATCAAAAAGCATAGGTAGAACCATTGTAAATAGCGGAACAGTGCCCTTAAAATGGGAATATCATTATTCAAACAGTGCCCTTAAAATGGGAATATCATTATTCAAAGAATGTAAGCTTACTTCTACGGTCATAACAATAGAAATTTGTCGCTGATACTTCTTTGCATCGGTGCTAAACAAGTTTTCATCTTTTTTAATTTTAAGGAAGATGCAAATTCCACAGATAAGGATAGAAATGTAGGCAAGTATAATGTAGATTATTTTGTATGTGTGCATGTGCCCCCATGTAATTAGATGGTCTTCTTTTGGGCCATCATTTCTCTAAAAATAGAGTGAAACATGACGCTTTTGGATGCTCACATCAATAACATAGCTCAATTACTTTGTTTTGATATCAATTTGTTCAAAACAAATTACAGACACATGTTATGGCTATCCATAAAAACATACCATTGAAAATGCAGCAAATGGTGGCAATTCTCCATTAATAACCCAATCCGTGTCATTTAAAAATGGTGCAAAATCTTGATCTTTTCGAACTCGAACAATTAAATGATACCATTCATAGATTGGATGTGCAGAGACCATGCTAATCCCAACCATAAATAGACAGAAAAACTTTTTTCCAATAAGCTTTATACGCCTAAAATTGATTGTCAATTAAAATTGTGATTGTCATGAAAATAATGGGTAAAAACGCAATTATGAATGCATTAGTTGACAGTGAAATTTGTATCAAAATGCGGAAATTACAGTTACTCGCTTAACACTTGATGCTGTCACTTACCACCATACAAGAAAATATCGATAAACAAATTGAATCCAAACATTTATGAATGAAAAATACAAGATTAAAACTGTAAAAGGCCATGTCCAAACCGCCCATGGGAATGGAAGATATCCAGCTACACCACGCGTGAATACTATATAAACACCAGCAATAAATGTTGGATCCTAAAATAATTTTAGAGCTTTATTGGAACGTTCTGTTCTGATATCAGCAATTTAGGAGAATGGAGGATGTCAAAAGGTTCAGCTTTTTTTTGACGTGAAGACATATTGTTCTAATCTGATGTCGGCAATGTCAAAGAGTTTATAACTTTTTAAGCCATCTTTGTGATATCTGAAGCCTTACCGGATTTGTTAAAAAATACCATATCCCAGAAATGAGATCAGTGGTACAACCAAGATACAGCACTTTTTTATAATCTGCCAAATTCTGTGCAGAATTATTTCTAATCAAATATAACAAAGTTGCATTTAAAATAATGCCAATCGGGCTGGCACACATATTTAACAACCATTTTATATCACTTAACAAACTTGGCATTATTAAAAACCCAAAAATCTTAAAGAAGTTGTGATGACTTTATTAGTTTGACAAAAAAGGAGTTACTTACTAAATAAACTGCCTTTTAAGGAAGTAAAACGTTTATTGCGAAGGCGTTTCATTATTGTCTAAAATGGTTTTTATTTTGCACGGATAACCTTAAAAGAACAAAAGAAAACAGCTTTCTTTGTGAAACATATCTTTCCAAAAATAACAAATTATTTACAATAAATAAAAAGCTTTTTTTTTCTTTTTCCATGTTGTTATTTACTGCAAAAGCAAAAAAAAGTGTTAAAAAATGAAACAATAGGTTTTTGAATTTTTAAAAAACGTTTAATACGCCAATGACACAATGTTAAGTCATTGACGACGAACAGGTGTGAGAATTTTTGTTTTTTCAAAAGAAATAAAAATAAACAAAAGCCTTCCCCGGTTTAAAATTGTTTTTTTTTTGCAAAAAAGTTTTAATGGATCACGGTACACTGCCATTGCTTGTTATTATTTGTGTAACGTTTTTTGTGCTTCTAAGTTCATGCCTGGCCATCAAAACTGTGCAGGTCAATATAAGACATCAAAATATGTGTGATATAACAATGAATAAAAGCATAATGTGAGAGAAGATCATTATTTAAATAATGATCTTCTCTCACATGCGCTTCTTGCATCTTTATATTTAATGACATTTTTAAATCCAATGTCATCATTGATATTATGCATGAGAAAACTTGCATTTTAACAAAAAGATGAAATTACAAAAAATGATATTGAAAATTCAAACAATAAAAAACATCTTCTTTTTCATCATCGCTGTTTTTTTTTTCAAATAATGTTTCAGACATTCAAGTTTTCTTTTCTTTTTCTGCTTTAAAATTGCATCTTTTTGCAGAACAATTTTCAATGAATTACGTTTCTTTTTCGTTGAAAAAAATAATGAACAACAAAGAAATTGCTTTCGCAATCGCGTTGATGGATTGCATTTTTGCACGAAAAATATGAATAAATTAAAAAAATCAAAATCGTAATTTTGACAGTGCATTGTAAAATGAACAAAGATGCTTTATTTATATTGTTTTTATTGATATTTAATTGCAATTTTACAAATTAATAACTAATCTTTTTTTTTTGTCATAAAGACCAATTTTTTAGAAGAGAACTTTGTTTTAATGTTTTAATACGTTTTTATTGTTCAAAATGTTTGTTTTTTGGTTTATACAGATTATTATTATTGAAGCTCATCAGGAAAAAGTACATACACCAGTCTGATAGCTTGAAAAAACAATCATTATTTATGAAATAGAAAATAATTACGTTGCAAAGGAAACTTTGGTTCAATATTTTTATACGTTTTTTTGTTTCAAATGTTTGTTTTTGATTAAAACATACAATAAATACAGAAATTCTTTCTGTTTACATATTTTGGATAATTACATTAAATACTCTTTTAGTAACTATAAAATTATAAACAGCACAGCTTTACATTACAACAATAATTACTTTAAAGTGCAATCTTATTACAGAAATAAAAAACAAAGCAATAAAATAAATTACATTAAGTGACAATTTTTTGGGGGTTAAATTTAGTACAGGTTTTTTAAAATTGTATAATAATAATAATAATAATAATTTTTATACATTCTTTCCCATTGCTGGTACTCAAATGAAAACAAGAAAAAAATACATACATACAAAGAAAAACAATAAAATAAAAAATTACAAAAAAAAAGCTTAACAAAGAAACTAATAAAAACTATGTGGTATAAAAATTATCTATTTCTTTATTCATCAGGTATTGTTTGAATTCATTCTTCTTTTTGTAGTCAGAGATTTTGATTTTTAGGTTATTCATGAAGCTTGAGGTTCTGGTTGCAAAATGGTAAGAGCGAAATCTTTTTTGAACTTTGTGTGAGGATTTATACACTTTTTGGAATCTGGTGTCACGAGATGGTTCATGTAGCATCGATGAGTCATTTGATAATGTTGTATGAAGAAATTCATAACCAGTTTGAAGATCGATTATATTTCTTCTTTCATGGAGAGATTTCATGTTGTATATTTTAAGTCGAGCTGGATAATGTGGAATATTTTTGATATTGGTAATTCTGTTTTGTCTGCGATACAGCATTCTGGTGAAAATCTTCTGAGGCCTTTCCAAGTAATTTGCAATTTTTTTGACTTGAACATTAAATAATTGGCTACCGTATTCCAAAATCGGTCGAACATAAACATTAAATAAAAAAATAAGGACATCTTGATTTGAAATAAGCACACGTTTCATAATAGCAAATAATGATGACATTGCTGATCCAACAATTTTTTTGATATGAGCGTTTGGTTGAAGATTGTTTTCTAACAAAATGCCAAGATCACGAACATGTGGTACGGTAGGAATTTGCACATTATTGATAAAATATTTCGCTTCTTCATTTTTTGGACCATATTGAATATGAAAAGTTTTTGAAGTTGACGTAGTCATTGAATTTTCAGTAGACCAATCAAATACAGCATTAATAGCATTTTGAATGATTGATATATCAAACAAATTTCTGTAATAAGCAAAGTAAATTTTAAGATCATCGGCAAATAATAAATGAAGGATTCCAGGTAACGTTGATAATTTCTCACTAAGTTCGGCAATAAATATAATAAATAGAATGGGTCCAAGAACAGATCCTTGTGGGACACCACTTGTGGCTTCAAATTCTTCAGAAAATTCATTCCCCACTTTAACTTTGAATTTGCGGAATGATAGAAGAGTAATAATTAAATTTAATAAATTTCCAGAAATACCAGCTTTTTTGAGAGCACGAATAAGGCGATCAATTGGAATTTTGTCGAAGGCTTTTTCGAAATCGAAATATATAACATCGACAGTCATTTTCTTTGATACAGATGAGATAATAAATTCTTGGAATGGAATTAGTTGTTGAATAGTTGATTTTTTAGCACGGAATCCATATTGCTGCTTTGGAAAATAATTTTTATAATCAAGAAATGAGACCAGAAATGGTTTAATACATCGCTCCAAAGTTTTGTATGCATCTGGAGTTCCGGAAATTGGACGAAAATGTTCTACACTAGTTGGCTTTGAAATTTTAGGTAGTGGTGTAACATAAGACATCAAGAATAAATCAGGAACATCATTCTTCTCAATAATAAAATCAAATAAAATTTTTAACGGCTTACATAATGATTCAGAGCACTTCTTTAAAACATATCCAGGAATATTGTCAACTCCATTAACATTTTTATTCTTGCATTTTTTGAGCATTTTTGATATTTCAAATTCAGAAAAATAAACATACTGTAATATTTCATTTGAAGTTGTTTGATCACGAACATTTGGCGGTGAATATGGATTGTACACAGATGATAAATATTTGCCAAGAGCATTAGCTTGATCTTTTTTGGTAATTGCATCTTTTTAAAATGAACAAAGATGCTTTATTTATATTGTTTTTATTGATATTTAATTGCAATTTTACAAATTAATAACTAATCTTTTTTTTTTGTCATAAAGACCAATTTTTTAGAAGAGAACTTTGTTTTAATGTTTTAATACGTTTTTATTGTTCAAAATGTTTGTTTTTTGGTTTATACAGATTATTATTATTGAAGCTCATCAGGAAAAAGTACATACACCAGTCTGATAGCTTGAAAAAACAATCATTATTTATGAAATAGAAAATAATTACGTTGCAAAGGAAACTTTGGTTCAATATTTTTATACGTTTTTTTGTTTCAAATGTTTGTTTTTGATTAAAACATACAATAAATACAGAAATTCTTTCTGTTTACATATTTTGGATAATTACATTAAATACTCTTTTAGTAACTATAAAATTATAAACAGCACAGCTTTACATTACAACAATAATTACTTTAAAGTGCAATCTTATTACAGAAATAAAAAACAAAGCAATAAAATAAATTACATTAAGTGACAATTTTTTGGGGGTTAAATTTAGTACAGGTTTTTTAAAATTGTATAAAAATATCTACTGACTTTCGACAACAAAAAAATAATCCCGTGTTATATTCAACAACATTTTGTCAAAAAACAATGTCAACAAAACCTCCTCAATTAAAAACCACAACATTTCACTATAAATTTATGGAGTACGGAAGTGCCGGAACTATTCCCTGCACATTTTATGAATATGGAACTCCAATGTTTTCTTATTTCAGTTGTTTCATCTATAAAATTCCATTTATTTTAAATGCGATTGGATTTCAATTTATTACTGCAGCAGTTCTTGCACCGATTCTGCTAATTTCCATTTTCAGCAAAAATATTAAAGAATCCTATCGATGGTTTATTCTAAATCAAGCAATTTGGGATTTTTTTATCCTTTTTAATGTCAATTGTGAAACTATTCAATTCAGTTCGAATGAAATGATTCCCTTCAAATGTTTTTATACTTTTGTACAAAGATGGAATTCTACAGATTTTCAAAAATATTCATGGTTATTTTTTCATAATATTGCACATTTTGGACTTTATTCTCCGCTATTTTTATTAGCATTTTCAAGGTAAGAGTAAAAAGATGTTTAAAAAATTCGTGAAAAATCACAAAAAACCGTTGAAAATCATGAAGTTGTAGAAAATTTAGCACGATTTTCCACAACTTTCCACGCCTTTTTACAGTGTTCCACGATTTTCTACGAGTATTTTTTAAATTTTTTTCTATTTTTTTCGGTGTTTGTGGTGTTGAAGATGGGGTCAAAGGGTATATTGTATAACTTACAGCCGATCTCATGCATTTGCTAATCTTGTAGATTGCTAGCTGATTTTGTGCTTTTTTATAAGTAACAATTATCAAAATCGATTTCTAAAAGACCAAATTATATGAAACATTTAGAAAATATACATATGGACATAGGGAACAAATCTAAAGTATATCACAATACCCTTTGATACTATCTGGATCCCAAACCCTGAAAAACGACAAAAAGAAACAGATAAAGTTTTAAAAAATTTGTGAAAGTTCTCCACGATATTTCACGATTTTTCACCACTTTTCACGATTTTCTACGAATCTTTTTTAAATTTTTCTTCCAAAAAATTATCACCTTTGTTTGAAAAAATAGGCGTCATAAAACATACACAAGATCGGCAAGCCGGTCACATGATCAGCGGGTGCACAAAATCGGCTCTAACATATACAGTATACCCTTTGACCTCATCAATAACCCTTTCAACACCACAAACCCCGAAAAAATGACAAAAAATGGAAAAAATTGGAAAAGTTTTGTAGAAAGTAGTGGAAAACCGTAAAAAGCCGTGGAACGTCGTAAAAAATCGTGCTAAATTTTTCACGACTTTCTACAGTTTCCTACAATTTTCAACGATTTTTCACAATTTTTCACAATTTTCCACTACTTTCTATAAAACTTTTCCAATTTTTTTTGTCACTTTTCGGAGCACACCAAATACATTCAGAAAGATTGAAACTATCCTGTACCATCAAATTCCTTATTTGTTTTCAGATTTTTATGTCTATATTTCAATCATTTTTATAAACGATTTGATCATCCCTTAAAGTTAATCCCCATTATTATTATCTTCCAAACAACATTTTTAATATTTGTAAGCTTATGCGACGCTGTAGAGGAAATCGATACAGCAATATTTACGGCGGAACAAAATCACTGTTATGAATATGGATGGGGTACAAATGAAACTTCAAACTGCTTGACATCTCTTCTATGGTATGATAAACGATGGTGGTTGCCTATGGCAAAATTGATGAAATATGCTTCAGCTTCACTCCTTCTCCTATTTGCTGACATTTTTGCAGTACTTATAATTTTCAAGTTATTAAGAAATTTCAAGTTCCAGTCTGCAGTTAATAAAGCTCGACTCATGACTTCCATAAAAATTGCTATCGTTATAGCTTTCCAATGTTTTTGCTTAACAATTTTGTTAGCATTTTCTGTTATGCAAATTTTACGAGAAACTTTTTATTTTCCGCTTCCCGCATTTCAATCACCAGAATGGTATAGAATGTTAATAAATGATTGGATGATTCAATGGTTATGTATTGGAAAAATTTTTTGTGATTCTATTCTTGAAATGATTATTTTAAATGATTATCGATCGAGTCTTTTCGGAGCTATATCGATGTTTTTAAAGCCCATAAAGCGCCTTATTCGTTGGTTATTATGTTGTGTTATTGCATCTAATGCAGTAGAAGATATACGAAATCCACATTCTCAAAGTGTTTCCGTTACTAACAGAAAGTGATAATAAATAGATTTTAAATATTAAAATATGTTTGATCTACTGAATAATAAAAAAAAATTAATAAAGCGGTGCAAAAATTGTGAAGAAAATTTGCAATCTTATATAATGGACTGATGGTGTATCGTGGATGACGCTCATTATAATATGTTTAATAAAGTGTCATTATTTTTATTGTGTATGATATAACAAAATTTTGAATGAAATTTCACACAAAATCCTATAGAATATTCAAATAAAATTGTTCATCATCGCTCTTTTTTTAAATAATGGCGTTTTCCTTAATCCTTTAAAACGCCATCTTTTTGCAACACAATTTTCGTAGAAATAGGATACTTTGTCGTTGAAAAAAGGCGACAACAAGCAGATCATTTTTTTCACTTGGCTATGATGAAGATAAGTTTTTGCACTAATTAAAAATAAAATCAAAGAACAATTCTGCCTTTACCTTTTCAAAAAGGCAATAAAACACGACCTGGTGATTTTATGGGTGCACTTGATCCAACATAAGTCACTTAAAAAACGTTCCGATAATGACAAAAATTTCGATAGGTTTTTACTTATACAATATTATTAGCTACAATTCTTCATTTATAGCGTTTAATAATTTATTTGCTGATCGCACAATTATTGTTTATATACTGATTTTTTAATAAAACATTTGCTACAAAATTAATAGTGAAAATTAAAGGTTTTCGAAAAATTCAAATAATAAAAAACATTTTTTAGTTTTTTTGTCATTGTCCGTTTATTCAAATAATGTTTAAGATACTTGTGCTATCCTGTTTCCAAATAGCGTCTTTTTGCAACACAATTTTCATAGAAATTTGAATTTTTTCCATTGACAAAAAGACGATAAAGAAATTGGTTGTTTCTCAATATATATAAAAAAAAGCAAACCAAATAAATATATGATGGGATATCTTTATGAAACAATCACAAAAAATAAGAGCCTGTTTTTGCTTTTTTGAAAAAGCAATTAAAAAAGTGATTTTATCGGTGCATCCAACATAAGCCGCTTAAAAAATATTCCGATAATGAAAAAAGTTTCGATAGGTTTTTACTATCATAATATAATAGTATCATATGAATAAATTAAAATTCTTCATTTATATTGTTCGGAAATTTTGTTGTGCATAGTATAATTATTTGTATATATACTCATTTTTTTAATAAAGCGACAAAATCAATCGTGAAAATTAATGGTTTTCAAAAAATTCAAAAAACAAAAAAAATAGACATGCCATTTTGTTGTTTGTTTTTCTGTAGAAAATAGTCCAACCCAGTCTAGCGAAACCATTTTTGCGGGATTTTCGTCCCGGAATGGATCCCGGATTTTTTGGCCGGGATCCGGGATCGAAAATCCGGGATTTTTGTCACAAAAAATTGACATTTTTCCTCATTTTTGAGTCAAAAAATTAAAATTTTCTACCCAATTATTTACTGACTTCAGAAATATTTTAAAATTTACTTTTCTAAACTGAAACGTTCGTTTTTTTTGACTATTTGTGTCGTTATTCCTTCTCGAATCGCATAAAAATTAATGTTCTTCTATGTATTTCATGATTTTACATTATTTGAAAAATCCCGGAATCCCGGATCCCGGATCGGACAAAAAAGCCAGCCCCGGACAGCCCTGGAAAAAGCTAACAACGCCGACATAAAATTTATTTTTTATTGCTGTTTTCTCGAATGAAAAATGGTTTCGCACGACTGCGTTGGACCACTTAATCGTTAACACTTTTTTTGATGTGATTATCTTTTTTAATATTTTAGGAAAAGCATTTGCATTTGATTTGGTTTAAAGAGCTTAAAAATCCTTTTTTAATTGTTAATAATGAAAAATTTTAAAATTGAACGCATTACAGCTAATAAAATCGTTCATAATGGAAAAAATAGAAAAGAACATAAGCTGCAACAACGTAAAAAACGCTGTTATATTTGTTAATGAAAGATAATTTAAAACCATGACAATGATAAACTATTTTTTGCTCCGTTTTTAGAGGCTCTTATTATTATTTTATTTTTTTTCTACTGGATGAAGCAATGGTTCATTTTTAATTGCCAGCATTTTTTAATTTTTTACATTCATAATTTCTGATTCTTTAAGATAAAAAATGAAAATAAAAAAGTTGACACAAAAAATGTGTATTAAAAGTTCAAAAAAGAGAAAACAGCATCTCTTGATTTAAGCAACTGTGAAAAAATATGTATCGCAAATAAAAGTCAATTTCACAAAGAAAGAACAACAAAAACGAAGAATAATATTGCGTCCAAAAAGCAACATTAACGCTGATGGCCGTTAAAAGTAAAGAAACAGTTTTTGAAAGACGCACGTACAACTTCAATCATAAAGACTAGTTTTTTTTGGAAAAAACGTTGTTCGAATGTTTAAATATTTTTTTATTGTTCCTAACGAACATTTTTGGTTTACATATCTCACTATTATCAAAACCTGATTAAGAAAAATTGCTCCAATCTATTTCCATGCCGTATAAAACATTAATTTATGAAATTAATAATAATAGCATTGCATCAGTGTCAAATTACTTTTATGTCAGACAAAAACTTAAAAATTTTAAAATTTTTGTTGTCATTATAATTCTTTTACATGGATAACAGAAAAAAAAACAATCAGTAATTGCGTCTTTTTTACACGAAAATGGCGCAATCTTTCTGGCCACAAATCAATGAATTTCATTCATTGATTTGTGGCTATAAATGTGACATAAATCTCAAATTATTACAATTTTTATTAATAATGCTTAAAACGTCAGCTAAATAATATTATTTTGGACTTATGCTAATCTACAAATATCATATTGTTGTAATGATATCTAAAATCATATTTAAAAGTTCAAAAATTTTTCAAAGATTCAAAAAACGCCATTTTTAACGTTTCTTATTGAAAGCATTGATTTTTATGTGATACTGACTGAAGTTATAAATGCAATGCTCGCTTTTTTCGCATGACACTTAAAATTGAATGAAAAAAATGTTTTTATCTGCTTTTGTCATTGTTGAATAGCTAAATTGTACATTTATAGAAAACAAAAATCGTTTAAAAAGAATATGACAGCAACAAACAGCCTACTCACCTGCAAATTTTTATCGACAGAAAAAACAATACTTAAAAAACAAGAAAAAGAAATGACATTAAAATTAAACAAAGCATACCTCTATAATAACAAATTAAATCAAACACAAAAAGAAATTCCACCAAATGTTAAAATATTTTTCAACAAAATTGGTGTGAGTGAAATGATGTTTGATAATGTACATCCAACAAACTCTTGAACTATTTTATATGCATAGGTTACTCGCAAAAAGTTGTTAGCTATTTAATTATGTTTCAAATAAAGAAGTTGTTGCTTAACAATCAAAGCAATATAATTCCTAGAAAATGAATTTTTTGAAGGACAACAACTAATTGATCAAATACAGCTTTTTTGTTTTATTTTATTGCACTCATGGTAAAAAGGAGTATTAACTTTTTATTGATTGTATCTTGGCACAAAATATATTTTGCAGATCTGGAGGCAAAAAAGTGGTTTTTAGTCGCTGGATTTTTATATCATTGCATTTTTCAAAAACTTATTTCCTTTTCATATTAACACTGTCAGTTGATATTACAGATTGTTTGTATACAAATATTTTTATTCGTGAAATGGATTTAACTAAATTTACTCCAAATGGTAAAAATCCAGTTATCACTCTTTCTAAACGTGCAGCTTTTATGTCATCATTTCGTCGTCATCAAGCATGGTCATTGCCTGATTCAATAATTTATTATATTGCCAAGAATCCATCATCTGTTATATGTTACCAAAAAGTGATTAAATGTTGCAAATATTTCTTTATTCAAAATCCTATTCTTGTTCTTCAACGCATATCTTTAGATCATGACAACAATGAATGGCAACATCAATCCCACAGAATAAAGTATGATTTTACAAAAATTGAATCAAAAGTTTGGATGGCAGCAAATTGTTATATTGATAATAAAATGAATCGAACTGTACCAATTTGTATTTCTTCAATTTTTCCAAGAATTTATCAAATTGATATTAAACATTAAACAATATTCTTTCAATATATTCTTTTTAATGAACTTAAGCTTCTTACTCCAAAATGTGAAAATATTCTTCTGCATAGAAATGTTGTTTATGATGTAAATGGTTCGCTTGTTGCTTTGGAAAAGATCTTTAAAACCCTTCCTAGCATTAAAAATTTTATTTAGTAAGTTTGCTACTGATTTTAATGTTTTTATAAAAACAACGCTTTTTCAGTTTCGTTTCTATTTATGGATCAAAGGTCGTTACAACAAATACCGTCAAAGAATTAATTCAAATTCCACAATTTTCAAGACTTGAATATTTTTGTTTGGGCGATATTCCAGAAGCTTTTGATATTGATACTTTTTATCCTTATATTAAAGTAAGTTATAGAAAAGTGTTTTGGAAGTTTCATATCTATGGTGATGACATTTTCAGAAAAATCAAAAAACAAAGCTAAAACTTTATTTTGATGATATAACTCAACATTATTTTTCTCAACAGCATGCTTCTCGTCTTAAAACAATTGTCAATGAAATTCTTGAAATTATAAACCGCCATACATTTATTTTCCTGGTATTTACCGACAATCGTATAAACTGTTGAAAAAACTTTTTAATCAAGCTTAGTGTTTTGGGATTCTGTCTTTTGCTTTTTGGTTTGAATTACTTTGTTGGAGTTTTTTTATAAAAATTTGATTTTGTGTGTCCTACTTTTTTCTGTGTTGACATGCAGTGCTCAGTTTTATTAGTTTCTTCAATAGTGGAAAAACATTACATAAAATACAAATAACAAGCTACTTTAAAAGCACTTGTTTAGAAAAAATTGAAAAAATTGATGAGAAAGAAGTAAATAAAAATCAAATCTTTTTATGCTACTTCCGCTGTGCGTTGCTTTAACAAAATTTAATAAAAAACGACAAATAGCTTTCAACAGTTTTGTTCACAGACATTAAATTTGTTTTTTTCGGGATGGACACAACTGATTTAGGAAGGGACAAATCTTCGAAATCTTGGCGCGTGAACATGGAAATGATGACAACAAATACCACTCTCTGGCTCTGGTTCAGTTGAATACCTTTCAACAAATTTACTGTACGTGAGATGATCAATGTTGATGTACAACCAACAAGCACTTAAAAGTTTTTTAAATGAAAGCTTGAAGATAAACAACTAAAATTCTTACTGGCATAAAAAGTCTCCAGTTAAAGAGTTACGTCTCCAGAAAGATGATTTTATTGTTGAACAATTAACGCATTTTGTTTCCTAGAAAAAATGTTTTAATTGCGATAGGAAACGTTACTTTTAACTTACGATTTCAACTTCATTAAGATATGCAAAACTTTTAAAGCAATCAAAAAGCTTATCACTGCCTTTTACGCTGCAATTTCTTAATACAATTGTTCTTTCTGGATGAAAAATTCTGTAATCCATTTTTGTTATATCTTGTTTTTTAGCAAGTTCAGATTCAATATTAAACATATAAAGTTTGTTGGAAATTAGCTTGAATAAAGAACGATGATGTTTTTGTCCATAAGAAAACAGAAAATGACCATAAACAAAGATAACAGAGTTCCATTTTTGTTTGCAATCTTCTGGTGAAAGATGCAATGTTTCAGTTTCCGAGCAGTAATAAGATTCTTTGATGCAAGAGCAGATATTTAAATTTTTGCATATTGCAATTTTACCATTGATTAACAATTTCTTACAACATTTATGAAGCTTTTGTAGCACTTTTGATTTGGAGTTTTTTAACAAATAATGGACTAACGGCTGCTGGAACTGAAAGTTTTGGGGGCTAGCATTCTTAAAACAGATATTATTCAGAATCGGTACAAACTGAAGCTGTTTCACTGGATTCATGGTTAATTAGAGACAAAAAAATGAACTGCAACTACAACCAATTTTTTTTGTGACTATAATTGCAGGCATAAATGTGCATGAGAAAGACAAAAAAAGATGGTTTTAAGTGGCAATTACCAGTTAATCAGTTTGGAAAAATTGCCTTTGAGATAATGATAACCTACATCAGCTATCGACATACCTTGCAGGGCTTGTTTAGATTTGAACCAAAACCACAGACAAAAAAAAAGACAGACAACATCTTATCATTTCCCTTAATCGTTATTTTACCTGGGAACAACGGTATTTTGTTGTTCTGAAAATCTCTGATTTGCAAAAACCTGTCCCAGAAAAGCCAGCGACATAATTGTTAGGAGTTTGGAGTAATTGAAGCATGTAAAAAAATGCAGTTTATTATATCGGCATTTGTTAAACAATTTAAAACTAATGACCCCCAAATTGAAAAAAAAAGAACGGTAAATTTTTTTTAAAAATGGCGAATCCTGCTCCAAAGCATTCTGCGCAAAATAAACAGTGGCATCGATTTCTTTTTTGATGATATCCAATGCATGCTTTTTTGATATATTCTTTATTATATTTTTTTATTTCATTATGGTTTTTTTTCAGAAATAAAATATTCAAACAAGAAAAATCAATGATAAAAAAAATTTGCAGTACTCAAATTTTTTCACTTCAAGTTTTTTGGGAGGTATAAAAAATAGATAAGCAATTGCAGGAAGCGGCGTTGCCCTGAATTTCTTGTTCCCTGTCATTGTTCATTTACTTTTTGTCACCCCGATTACTTTCAACAGAAAATTTTAATGAGAGTAATGTAATTAAGTTTCTTATCATAATAACCTTTTTTCGGCAAAAAACGAGGAAAGAATATGCAACAAAAAATGACACTGGTAAAATATCCTATAGTTTTTTTACTTTAAAGAAAAAAAGCTTTCTTAAATAAATTTTAGCAAAAAGGTAGGTTAAGAAGATTTCATTCACTGTTAAAGAAAGGATAAAATGTAAGCAAATTTTCTAAATTTTCAAACGTTTATTTGCATTTCAATAATAGATATCCTCCAACTAAAGCGAGAATGAAACGTTTTCCGTAACATTTTATTATTCATTCTCAAAAAAAGAAAAACGTGAAATTTGCATAAAGATGAAAATTATGTAACATTTATCATTTGGACAACACCGCCGCAGGCGGTGATGTTCTCTAGTAAATCAAATACGTTTGACGCGTTTCTATTCATTTTTCAAAGACTTTTCCACACCTTTATTGAGACCGTAATTAAGCCTGTAGTAAAGCCGACATGAGCTTAAAAAACTTATAAAATACAGATCAAACGAAAAATTTGTACTTACTGACATAATAATTCACCAGTTAAACAACTCCGCCACCACAAATGTGATGAAGAATTCTCAGAAGCTGAGCAGTAATGTTGCTATAAATAATTGTTATTACCGTTACTAACTTACAAGGAATAACTTATCCCTTTTAGAATAAAACACCTAGCATAAACGTTACTTACAAATTTTGCTGTATGAAGACTTGGAAAACGTTTAACATAATCATAAAGTCCACCATAGCTTTGAACAATGCAATTCTTCATTATAAGTGATTTTGTTTTCAGCGATAATAACAACTTAAATTCATTACTTGTAATATCTTGACTTTCAGCATATACTGATTCAACCTCACACAAATGAAGCTTCTGTGAAATAAAAGCCGATAAAGCACGAGAATTTTGATGTTGTTTGGTAAAGTTAAAAGTGCCATAAACGAAAATTCTGTGGCACCATTTTGCTTTAGCTTTTTGTGGTGAAAGATATAATGTTTCAGTTCTTGTTGAATAGCGAGATTTTTTGATGCTGGAGCAGATGGTTAAGTTTTTGCATATTGCAATTTTACCATTGATAAATAATTTCTTACAACATTTATGAAGTTTTTGTAAAACTTTTGATTTAGAGTTTTTCAGCAAATAATGAATCAACGGCTGTTGGAAATGAAAGTTTTGGAGGCTGACATTTTTAAAATATTCATTATCCAAAGATGGTACAAGCGGAAGTTGTTGCAGTGGATTCATGGTAAAGTAGGAACAGAAAATGAGTGACAAATGCCAAAAAAGCTTTTTGTGAACAATGAAAACTTTGAGTATGCATGATCATTAAAAAAAGAATTTCATTTTTGGTGATAAAAGAGAGTAAGTGAATGTGCAAAAATAGCCTACGAGAAAAAGATAACCTCCATCGTTGAGGAACAACGTTGACAGGTTTTGTTTGAATGAACAAAGACTATGGCAAGCATGGAACTCAATCTTTTTTTCTATATGGAAAACAAACAGACAACATGTTAGTGTTATTGCTTTCCCTAATCATTATTTTTTCTGAGAGCAATGATATTTTATGGTTTTTTAATTTTATCTTAAGCAAAAGTCTACCAGAGAAAGAAACAGGCTCAAAAAATGGTGTCGACGATGGGGTAGTTAAAACGTACTTCAAAAACTTCTTTTCAGCTAATACGGATTTGTAAATTAAACATAAATGGTATATAGCTAAAAATAACTGAAAACGAAAAAAAAAAACTGTCAATTCTGGCTGCAAAGCATCCGATGCAATTAATAATGCGTCTAGTTCTTTTTCTGCGATATCAAATTTGAATATCAAGTATTACACCGTTTTTTTACATTATTTTGATTCGGTTAGCTTTTTCACCTTTTTTTCCAAAAATGAAATATTCAAACAATAAAAAAAATATGAATGATAAAAAAATTTGCAGCGCTCAAATTTTCACATTTAAAGGGGTATGCTAAAAAAGAATAGATAAGCGGTTGCAGAAAGCATCGTCCTGTTAATGACTTGCTTTCCGTATCAATTCTTTGTTAACATTCTGTAAATGTTTTATTTTTGATAGTTCTTAAAAATTGTGTACCCGCAGCAGCTACCTATAAAATTCTGTAATTATCATTGTAATCTGCTCCATATGACAAAACATAGAAAAAATCAACTGTTTTTCTTTGCTGATAATAATTGATTAAAGGATTGTAAAGAAGGGGATACATGCAGGGTTTTCCATTTTTCAAGATTAACATTTATTGCTCACTTTTAACTAAACAGTTTTGAATCTCTCATTGCAACTTTTTTACCATTGCTTTTTTTAAAAAAAATATAAAAAATTCAAACATTCTTGAACACAATCAGTGGTAAACAAAAAAAATGAAATGCTGCTATCATTTCTCTTTTGCTTTTTTGAAACATTTTTTAGAAGAAAAACAGCAAAAGAAAAATAACATTATCTTCATGTCAAGCTAAAAAATGCGACAGAGGGCCTCACATAACATATTCGGAATTTCTGGTGAGCATACTATTTTTTTTTTGTTTTACTGACTCCAAAATGGTATCAATATAAAATATGATTGTGTTATAGTCTCCAGTTATATCTGTTAATATAGCATGCATTAAAATCGTTTATTAACTTTTTCTTTAGCTCATTGCTTCTTTTAAAATAATTAAAAATTCAAAAAATGTTAGACGCTGTTAACAAAAAGACAATAAAGGAAAAAAAGTGTTTTGTTTTTCCAGAATTTTTTAACAGTCATCATTGTGACTGTTATTTTTGTGATTCATTGAGAAATAAATTCTATCTTGCTGTCTCTATATTTAATATTTAATGTTGGTTGTTGGTGGTAATAAATATATTTAATTGTTAAACCGAAGACGGACTGGTGCAAATAGTTGAGCTGTTGGAAGCTTGTGGGTTTGGTTTTGTTGTGTTATTGGTTGGGAGAGTAAGGTAAAGGGACACAGTTCTTTATCTTCTAACCATCGACCGGAGTTAACTTATATATATCAGCTACACCGAAGCTCACACATTAACAGCATCAAACATTGTTATTAATTTTTTTGCATAAGAAATGAAAACCTTCAGTAATGAAATCCGCTTTTTTTGAGTTATTTCTTAATATAGTTTTACCCCCATCATATCGGAACTGATTAGTGTATGTTCGCCATCGAGAGAAAACAGAAATTTAGTCTAGTAATACTGCTGACCATGACTGACATCTACGCAGCTACTAAGGGATTTCAAACTTGAAAGCTCATAAACAAACTCTGTGATAATTTAATAATTTCTAAGCATTCAGCACCTTGTTGGATAATTTAACATAATCAAAATAAGATTTTTTTATATGAAATATTTCTTTCCTTTAATCTTAATTTTATACTCATTTTTTTAACAAACGAAATATTCAAAAAAAGACTCATTCTCAAAAGCTAATCATTAAGTGAAAAGAAGTAGTCACTCTTTGCTTTTATTGACGTACAATTGAAAGAGAGGATTGTTGTCTGATAAGAAGGTGCAGAAATAACTATATCTGTCCTAAAGCAGTGATTGACGCATCAACGCTTTGCAGTCAGTAATAAATTTATCACATGAATTATTAAATAAATAAACGCCATGATTGTTTAAATGATATATTTTTATTTTTATCCAACCTTTTCACACTTTTAAAAAAGAAATGTGAAAATTAAAAAAAAACTAAAATTTTTTTAAATGGGAAAATTCAATGTTTAAACAGATGTTTTTGCCTTTAAATTTTAAACAATAGAATTACCAAACTAGAGATATCAGGGGGTGGATAAAAAACAAACAGATACCCTTTAAACTGTTATTCTGTTTATTTGTTTAATGACTTTTATGGTGGTTAAAAAAAGTATAAAAAGCTTTTCCAAATCAGAATTATCATCAGTCATTTATTGGCCGTTTTTATTAACAACTATAATAAAGAAAGATGCGTTCCTTTTCTGTTTTATTTTTCTTTCTTTTAATTGCTGCCATTATAATTGGCCAATCCCAAATTGAAGCATGTTTTGGCGTTGGTCAAAAATGCAGTAAGTTCTTTTATTTCGGTTTAGAAATACTTTATAATGAATAATATTTTGCAGGATTCACTTACGGCGGTTTTATGGGTCTCACAACCGGATGTTGCGATGGATTGACTTGCGGAGGAACATGCTTTAAACTTGGAGGAAAGTAAATCCTTGCCGTACAACGTCATCTATACCATAAAAAAAGCTTTGTACACTAACAACAGAATATAAAATGTAATTTTTGCATAAACTTTTTCATCAAACATCGGTTAAAATACGCACAATCGAAATTTCCAGAAATCAACTTTTTACTAATTCGGTGACAAAATTTGAGTTCCTAACAGTTAATTAAAAAACAAATATCTTTTTTTACAACTATTTACATCGAAACAGTTTAAGAAAACTCGCCAGTATAAAATTTCACAGGTTTTTGACGTAACAAAAATCTTGCTGCAAAAATTCAGCCAAGATAAATCAAATACGTTTGACCAATCTCCATTTCTTCTTCAATTGTGTCAATAAACCTTGATAAGACTATAAAAAATTCAAACATTCACGAACACAATCAATGATAAAGCAAAAAAATGAAATGCTGCTGTCTTTTCTCTTTTGCTTTATTTGAAATATTTTTTTAAGTGATCGGAGTAACAAACACATTTGTTTTTTATCTTCATATTGATTAATAATAATTTTTGACAAACATCCTATTAAAAATTTAATCCAAAAAATAATTAGTTCAAATTTACAACATAAATTTAGCGGTATTTAACACTTTTTTTTAAATACCGCTAATAGCAATGTCTAATTGGAGCTACCTAAAATGCAAAAAAAAATATTTATAGTAATAACACTTTTTGGATGATTTCTCCCGTGATTTTGGTTTTTCATTTTTACCATTTCTTAAAAAACAAAATATTCAAAGAAGAAGAAAAAATCAATAAGAAATAAAAATTTTGCAGCAACAAAATTTTTATCTCTTTTGAGGAAAATAGTGATAAGCACTAAAAGATGGCGTGTGCCAGTTTCTTGCAAATGTTTGACGTAATTTATGGAAATATGGATTTGATGTGTTGATGTGGAATGCAGGCTCTTATTCTCTTTTAAAAAATGTGGATGTTGACAGTTTGAAATTTGATATATACTTACTTTTTGCATAAACCCATTTGTTTAAAATGTAAAGAAATGAATGTTAATTCTTTTTTCCCACTTTTTGTTAAAACTAAATATTCAAAGACACTCAAAAAGAGCAATCAGTGTAAGAAATTTCTTTTTTTGCTTTTCTTGTTGTTCATAAAAAAATGTTACAAAAAAAAAAATAAACATCTGTTTTGTTCACATTTAAAATACTTCTTATTGTGTGTTTTAATATTATTACAAGTACATCTGACTGTGGAAGTGTTTTGTTGCTTTTCTTTTACTTTTAGATTAGACATATTAGGCATTAATTAGAATAGATTTATTTATAATGACCATTCTAGCTTTAGAATAATGACAATTTCGGCTAAAGCTTTTCAGTTAAATAGTGAAAATTTATTTTGGAGATATTTTAACCGGTGTGTTTATTAACAAAATAAAAATGTTCATTAAATATTCAAATATAAAAAAAGTAGCATCGCTTTTTTTGTTCGTTTTATTTTTCAGCAACAACGAAAAAAAGTCATAAATAGAAAAGGTATATTGGTGCTGGTCAGGGATGGGCGGAAGCAAACACGGAAATTTTTACGGAAATCGCCTATAACTTTTAAATGTGTGATTTTAAACTTTTAGCAAATGGTGTTAGCATATTTTGGCACCTAAGCGGTCACTTTTGCCACAATAATATTTTAAATTATCAGACAGTATTTGTTTAAATATCTATTTCCGTAAAAAAAATTTCCGTTTTACTGGCGGAAATTTTTTTACGGAAATGTGTTCTATTTTTTGAAAAAGCTTAGGCTTAAACTTTTTGTTGGTATATCCAATCCTGAAATAGTATTCTTCAAAGTATTATTAACATTTTGTGTGAAAAAAAACTCATGCGCCAAAGTTATGACCAATTTAGGCTTAGGTATACTGTATTTCCGCCCATCCCTGGTGCTGGTGTAGCAACGTAAACGAAAAAACATGTTTAGAATTCTTTCAAAAAGAGAAAAACCAAAAAAAGAACTCCTTTAAAAACATATTTGCCGCCACTTTTTTCTGCCTATTTAAAAGAAACCAATGTGTAAGAGAAAAGAAATGCTTTTGAATATTTAAAAAAGATAGTTGAAGTTGTGAATGTTTGTCTCTAGTTCAAATAAAGTTACAGTATGTATGTTATAAATGTCAGCTAATTGAAAAGTAATGGTCACAAAAACATTCTTAAAAAATTAAAAACTATCACATTCTATCAAAAATGTGTTAAATGAAGTTTACGCTAGACAAAAGCATAAGCATTTTCTGCTGTGCTCATACTCGCAAGAGGAGAGATCTCTGCCGCAAAATGACTCATCAAAGTAGTAATCATTTATCCCAATCATTTCTTTACTTGTCGTTGAAAAGAAACCATTTTTCTATGCACATTTTTTCAGTTCACCGATCTTTTCGAAATTTTTTATTAAGAAAAAAGCAGCACACATCTATAAAAATGTTAAAAAATTTCAAACCGCTCGTAATGTGATTTTATATTTGAATTTTTAAAAAACTTTTTACTAATTAGAAATATATTTTAGTACATTTTTTAGTTATAAACAAACGGTATTTACTAAAAAGCAACTCTAAATAATGCATATTAGAGACACAAATCAAATTCAAGACATTATTAATTGTATAGAAATGCATTGCTTGTATCACTAAGATGAAAATAAAAAACGTTTTTTTTTCCTTATTAAATCCAAATTTACAGCAAGAGATTAGACATTCTCCATACTTTAATTCCCTATATTTTTATCGACAATCATTTATAATTGATAAATTGGTTTTTTGGCTCTTCTTTAAACTGAGTTTTTAAAAAACAGCAGTCTACATTAGTCCTGGTCAACTGAAAAATCTAAGAGGTTCCCTACAGAACTAAAAGTCAATCTTTTTTTTGTTACCAACAACATTATTATGCATTTTAGGGCAAAAATGACAAATAAATAGAATCAAGTATGATTGAAAGAAATGAGAAAAAAAGGTTGTTGAGTAATAACTTTTCTTTCCATTTTTTTCTTTAAAACCAATTTGTTCTCAAAGTTTAAGTTATACTTGCTTATTGACCAGCTTGGTATTTTCTTCATTCTTTTAAAAAATGAAACATTTCCATACTTATCATGATAGCCTTCCAAAACGATATAAAGAAGACTATGTGCAATTTGAGCGACGATGGAATTATTATAAAAAAAGAAATGCAGAAAAAAATGATCGAAAAATTGAAGAATTTCAATGGCTTAAAAGATTTGTTAAAAGATACTTTTTAACTCCTTATTTATTGCATTATTTTAATCAGTTAGTTTTTTTTAACTCCTATAGCAAAATTTTGGGTACATACAAAATATTTTTCGCTTAATAAGGATTCTTTGCTGAAAAACTGCTTTGTAAGCCCAATATTTAGAGCTCTCAATTACCAACTTGGTATTTTACTTGAGTTTAATTAATACTCATGTCGTCTATTTTTAGAAATATCCTGGAACAAAACAACAATAATCAAATAAAAATTGATCATCAACAAATGTATTATTTTGATGACGTTGAATCTCAAAATAATGAAAAAATTGAGCTTGGATGGTCACATGACGAGGAAATGGCTTATGTTCGAAGACAGGACGTATTTGGAACGATACCAGATGAATCTTTAAAAACAATTGAAAAACTTTTAATGTATCCAAATTTCTGGTTACCTACAACTTTTCATATTTACAAAAAATATTCAGGTTTGATAATTGTTAAAAATGTGCAGAAAATAATGATAGTAATTTCTAGTAAAACCGCTAAGCAAAGATTATATCAAAAGGTGTCGAAAAATGGTGCACCTAAGTGGAAAAATTATTAAAACGGGCTTTAGTAATAGCGAATTTGATATTGTTCGATGGAAAAAACTGATGGCCGCATTGGATAATGATGAAATTCGAATTTATACAATGGAATTCTATTTTAGTCAACCTGGTGGTTGCAATCTAATGTTATTTTTGGAAAAAAATGCATGGAAGTACTATCTTTTGTTGCTGAAGAAAAATGATTATCATGAAGTAAGCTTCTTCAAAGCAATACCGAGTTGGGCTTTGATCATGAAAAAAAGCCAACAGGGCAATTTTCTTGTAACACCGTTTATAACAGAAACGTTTGTTTTCAGAAGCTGTTAGATACTTTCTCAAAATATTGCAGATTTTTTATTGAAGATTCAAAAATGAAAGAAAAATATCGAGCAGAAATTGAAAGAATTGGCCGTCAAACTTTTCTGCCAGTTTCAAAATGGTGGATTGATACAATAAAATTTGAAACACATTTTGGAAATTTGCAATCATCATATGCAGTGCTTGAAAGAGCTTTAAAAGCTGTTTTCAAAAAACCATTCAAACTTGTTCAAAGGGATGCAAAAAGCTTTTGTAAAAAATATAAATTTTATACAAAGAAAATTATTGAGGCAGAGAATGCAAAGGCCGCTGATGGAAGCGTTGAAGAAATGGCTATTACTGAAGCACCCAAGCAGTCGGCAGAAGATACGTTGAAATCTAATCCGCTAAAATTTTCCGTCAGTAATCGAAAACCTCAATTTTTTTCCCTTCCTGAACCCATCGTTTATTACATGTTAAAAAATGCTGCTTCAGCCAATCTCCAAAAACTCTTCACTTCCTGCAAACACTTTTTCCATCTTCAGTCCCTTCCTGTATGCTATCGATTAATGATCCAGGACGAGATGCCCACCAAATTTATCGAACAATCAATATTCTTCTCTTTCACAGACGACATTCAAAAACTTCAAAATTTCTACCTTGCTAACAGCTTACAATGTATCGATTGCCAAGACAGAACAATCCTCTCAAAAATTCTTTCACAACTTCATGGATGTGATGCAAAATACATCAATATTCAAGGTCAAGATTTAACTGTAGCTGAATTTATATTTTTGACAAAGAATTGTAAATATTTTGAAAATTCTGGTTGTAAAGTTATTGATAAAAAGGGAGTGAAACATGATATTTTGCCATTTTGGAAAAAGGGTAGCAGTACTATGTTGTCAACATTTATTGATGATTTGTGATTTTAAAACTTGCTGTGTTTTTTTTGTTGAATAAAAAGTATTAAAATTTATGCCTTTTTTGACTGATTTCATAATGCAGATGTACCTACATCATATCGGAACTAATTCGTGTAGGTTCGTCATCGAGAAAAAAAGAAAAATGAGAGTCTAGTACAGGGTGTTTCAAGTATTTCGCCCCTTCGGTTTTTGACGAGAAATCGCTCCTTTTGACTTGCATGAGCTCATATTTTCAGGAATGAGTCACGGCATGGGGGAGCATCTTTTAAGATTAAATTTTTGGCATTTGGGAACACAACGCCAAATGGCGCCAAATTCAAATTTAAATTTGACCTAGCTTAAAATTGACATAGACTATGAAAATTTAGACTCTCCTACACACAGTAGTCGAAAAATCAACTCTCTAGCTTCAAAAATGACCAAATAGCAGCCATTTCAAAATTTTGAGTAAATGAGAAAAAAAGTCAAAAATAATTTTTCTGTGTTTTTATTATTTTTTTTAAAAATGCATTTTTTCAAATGGCTGCCATTTGGTCATTTTTGAAGCTAGAAGGTTGATTTTTCGGCTACTGTGTGTAGGAGAGTCTAAATTTTCATAGTCTATGTCAATTTTAAGCTAGGTCAAATTTAAATTTGAATTTGGCGCCATTTGGCGTTGTGTTCCCAAATGCCAAAATTTTATTCTTAAAAGATGCTCCCCCATGCCGTGACTCATTCCTGAAAATATGAGCTCATGCAAGTCAAAAGGAGCGATTTCTCGTCAAAAACCGAAGGGGCGAAATACTTGAAACACCCTGTATATCATAGTTGAAATTTTCCTTTTCCAGCATTGTTTCAACTTGAAAGCTCAAAAAGAAATTCTGTTATAATTTAGTGATTTCATGACATTCTTTGTCGCATTTAGTAACATGTTGGATAAGTTAACATAATCAAAGTAAGATTTTTTTTAATAAACGTGTTTTATTTCTTTCCAATAACCCCACATTTTTACTCATATTTTTGAAACAAAATATTCAAAAATAACTCATTCTCAAAAACAAATCAAAAAGTGAAAAACATAGTCATTTTTTGCTTTTGTTGATATTATACTGAAAGAGAGGACTATTGTTGCTGCAAAAAAATGTTTCCGATAAGAAGATTTTTCTTTACTACTTCCTTAACCAACCTTTGTTCGCTGTTTAATTGTTGTCGATAAAAAGTAAAATGACGAAAAAAATCTCGGAATACGTGTACATTTTATTACGTTTACTAAAGCAAAAATATAAAAAAATTAATTTATTTTGATAAACGTCAATTTTGTGACCCCAGTTTTGTTATAGAAAATGTAAAGTTGTATTCCATGTTTCCAGTAAATATCTGGTTATTCTTTAAAATTGCGTGTAATATTTTTATTTAAACATGTTATTATTTTCTTTCAAAAATTGTACCTTGTAGTTTAGATGTGTTATTCTTCTTTTCCAAAATTTTAAACCCTTTTTTGTGTTTTGTTGAAAAAGTTTGTTTTATTATTGAAATTTCATAAATTATGCTTTGCTTCTAATTTCTAGAATATTAGTAGAAGCTTCATTTCTTTTCTTTTGATTTATAAAGTGATAAGAAACTTTATCATATGTTTTAATAACATACATTTGTTATAGAAGTTTTCTATTGTTTTAAAAACGACGTCTTCTACTGGAAGTAAAGATAACAAAGAAGTATATTGAACGATTTTTTTGAACAAAGATTGAGAACTTAATTCTGATACAGTTTTAATACCTCAGAGATAAGGCTTTTTTAGTTTCAAAAATAAAAAATTCAAACAGTTTTTTAACGTTAAATGACTAGCAAATATTGAGTTTTTCATGTCATAAGTTAAAAAATGTCAATGAATATTTGAAGTTTATAGTTTCATAGTCTTCTCTTCTTTCATTATTCAACGGGAAAAACAACAGAGGAAAGGGTTAAACGAAAATGAATGCATTTTATAAGAAATTAGACACAAAAACCACAGAAAAAAGAGAGAAATTTCCGCAAATATCAACAATATCACATACAATATAAATATTACATGAAACGTTTAAAGATCTGAAAGTATATACCTTTTTGTGCAATAGCCATGTACATTATCATTAAACGCAACAACAAACGACGAAAAAGCTATTCCAGGCGGGGAGTCTTCGCTGTCTTTTAAAACAAAATGTGTTAAAAACATTTTTTTAAAGTTTTCGCATTTATCGTCTGCAAAAAATACTTCATAAGAAAAATCGATGTAAGCTATGATTTTGACTAGCTGGTGCTGAAAATTTAAATATCTTTGTGAGCATACGGTTACGCAACAAATTTACCTGCAAAAACAAAACCAAATCCATCACATCAAAATCCAAGCTTTTAAGAGTAATATGAATGTCAGTTAATTGGTTCTTAATTTCATTTAAATCTTTTAGCCATGTCTTTGTTTCAACATTTGTTCCAATGAGAAAAAGTTCTTTAATATTTGGCGATTTTTTAAGGATATCTGCAAATTTTACTTTCGATGACAATTCCGTCCAATAACATTTGCAGGTTGTCGTTTTTAAACTTAAAGTGCTTAAAAAGTCTTCTGCTGTTAAAGTAGAATTGTAAATTACAACATCTTCTGCTTTGAAAGTAAGATATTTTAATGGCACTGAATTCTCTGATGAGATTTTATCAAATTCATGGGTAGTTTTGTCCATATATAATTTTGTGATAACCACAGAATTTTCGTTAAAATTTTTTTCTACAGTATTTAATTCGATGCTTAAGTAATCAATTATAAAAAACTCTTTTGAGCTGAGTAAACTGAACGCATTTTTGGATGTAAATGCAAGGCAACATCGTTCATTTACACTTAAACATTTCATGAATCGCGAGAGTAATTCTTTGTCAATATTTGGAAGAAATATTTGATTGACTAAAGATAAATAAGTGAATTTAAATACATCTCCAATAAGTGAAGTTGTTTACCCACCTTTAAATCTTCTTGGACAAAAAACTGTATGATGGTTCTTTGAAAAACATGTACAACATTTTTGACGGTCCTCACAATCCCACCATGATCCATGAAAATCAGAATGATATAAACAATTCGGGCAGAAATTTTTAGAACGTGCAATATTTTGTCGATCTTCATTAGAAACAAAATTATCACAATTTTTAGATGGATGAGTATTGCAGCCACAGAAAAAGCAAGCCATATTAGTTAAAGGAAATAAGATGATTTGAACACAAAAATTATTTTTGAATAAATTTTTTGGGGGTAGTCATTGATTATATTTTGACCCAAACAAAGAGACTTGTTTACCGTATAGAAAAATCTATTGTCATATTTATGAGAAAATGTCTCTGCTCATTGGCGATTTGTTATTAGAGCACTCCCGGAATAATGGGAATTGCCCCGTAAAGTTTATAACAGTGTTGCCCCATTTGTCTGCCACATAGATGTTTCTATATTTGAATCACATGTTTTTATGTTATTTTTTTTCTACAAAACCCAAATATTTTTGTTTCAAATGTATATCTTTTTATAATGTTGAAAAAATTATCCTTTGTTACAACTGTAATCATCTATGTATTGCAAAATTGACTTACATGATGGGCTGTATAAATTTTTATATTTGTCTCTGTCTAAAAAAATGTGTTTGATAGTACTTTCCTTGAAATGTTTCTTTTTGTTTTTTTATTGAACAAAATATTCAAACACTGACAAAAAAAATCAAATCAATGGAAGAAAAAACGTGGCAAATTTTTTCCTTCTTTTTTTTGATCAAAAGTGTAGTTGGTGCAGCAGCAAAAAAATGCTTGCAAAAGTTTTCATTTCAGTTTCAATCTTGCATATATTAAAGGAATAAAAGGAAAGCAAAAGAAAATTTCTATCTTGTGGTAAACGATCAGAAGCGTAAACACAAATACGTTTTGCATTTTGCAACAAATCAAAGGATAATAAAATTTTGTCAATGTTGACGGGTAAATGTTCTTTCGCGCTAGCACGTAATGCTTTTAGCTTTCTTTTTTTTTACCAAAGGATGGGATTTTACAGCTTTTGAGATATTAGCACACACAAAAAAAGCTCACAACTTGTGCTTTTACTTATTTAAAATGTCTGAAACAAAGGCTGGTTTTGTGTATTATAAACAGCTGATTCAAACATCCTTTTTTGGCATTAAGCGGTGTGAGAATGTAATTGATTTAACATGCTTTTTAACTTTTTCTAAAACAAAATATTCAAACCTTCACTGACACAAAAAAATCACTAACAAAGCAAAAAAAGTGAGAGTGTGTTATTTTTTTTTGCTGCTCCTGACCAAAAATTGTGTCCCAAAAAGTGGAAGAAAAAACTCAATGAAAAGACTTTGTACTATGTAGTTTTGTTCTTTGTTTGACAGAAAAAAATCGACGACCAAAAAAATTGAAACAGAAGCAGTTAGTTATTACAAACTATTAGAGCATATTTAAAATCCAACTTTTTTAACTGAAAACCAGAGAATGAATGATTATGCAAAAAATTGTGATAGTTTGTACATTTGTTAAAATAAAAAATGTTGAATTTATATACCTTTTCTCACATTTTAATTTAATGATGTTGCAAGATGACGGGCATAGAATTTTTAGCTTTTATTTGTATAGAAACTCTAGAGCTTTAGATTTTTTTCCTGTTATTCCGTTTTTTTAAAACAAAATATTCAAAAGCACACACAAGCAAACGATCAATAAAAAATTAAAAGAGAAAGAGAAAGCGTGTTTCTTTTTTTTCATTGTTGTTAGCTAAAAACGCAACAAGAAGCAACGCATACAATTTCTTTGCAGTAGAGCTGAAGTGGTTTATATCAACTTATCTAACTTCTTTTATAAAATAAAATAATTTGAATATTAGGGGGGCAGATAACTTTCAAAATCGTTAACTTTTCTCCCAAATTTTCGACAAATTTGTAGCGGTCCTGTTTCATGCCTAGAGCTTATGGTAAAAAAATTTTCCGGGGGCGCTTCGCGCCTCCGCCCTGCAACATGCTCAGAGCATTTTACTAAAGAAAATGGTTTTTTTTATATCTTGTACTATATTTTTGGAACATGTTATTCATTTCCTTCACACTTGTGCAAATGGTGCGATTGGGTGCGATAATCGCACCCAAGGTCGCGGGGTCGCGGCGCAGTTGGAAATGAGGTCGCGGTTGCGAAGCAACCGCGAAGCAATTTTGAGGATTTTTCAAGAAAAAAATTAAACTTTTTTTATAATTTTGTAAAATCAAAAAAGGACGCGACCATTTTCACTGTCAGAAAGCGATTATAACAACGTAAAACATATGTATATCATGATATTATTCAACGATTGTAGGATCGCGACCTCCATTTCTTTAACATTAATAATGTTGAGTTTTTAAAAAAGGTCGCGACCTCCATTATTTTAACAGTAATAACTATGAATGACGGTCGCGATTTCTTTGAAATTTTCCATTGAGTATTAGCACTGTCGAAAATGAGGTCGCGATGTTTGTTTTTTAGCTGTAATAATCATTAATGTTAATTTTCAAGAGGTCGCGACCTCCATTTGTTAAACATTAATATTGTTCAAATTTTAAAAGGTCCAACAGTAATAATAGTTAGCATTCAAGAGGTCGCGTCCTCTTAAAAGTTTACCATTGTAACTGTCGAAAAAACAGGTCGCAAGCTCTTTTTTTTAACAACAGTGTTAATAATAAAATGTTAAAAGGGTTGCGCGACCTTCTGTAAATTTTTAACAAAAATTTAAGGGTTGCGCGAGCTTTTAAAAAATAGTCTTTAGCTAAATTTTTGAAGGTTGCGCAACCTTCAATTCTCAGGGTTGTACAACCGCAAGTAGATTAAAAAGATTAGGCTGTAATTTATAAGATAACCAATTTTTCTTATCGACGATAAACTGCTTAAATCATCCGACATTTTTAAAACCTATTTTATAGCTTTTTAGATTACTTGAATTCGAAACACTGGTCAACTATTTTTTACAAATGTAATTAATGTTCAAATTATTTATTTAATTTTTAACATAGCATCAGGACTGAGAAATGCGACCGGCCAAGTTTTTCACGGCCGCGGCCGGCCGCTTTATTATTTTTGTTAAAGAAATGAGCTCCAAAATCAGTTTTTGAGTCTGGTTAAAATCGACTTTTGCACCGTTTCTTTAATAAAATTGTGTGTTTTTAGCCTTTTTGGGTATACAATTTCGTTTATTTTTATCAAAAATTTCGTCGATCATTGAAAAAACACATATTTAAGTTTTTAAAAATTTTGGCCGCAGGCCGGCCGGGCCGACGAATTTTCGGCCGCATTTCTCAGGCCTGCATAGCATGCTTTCCAAAAAAAATTTTTCGGCGCTGACGCGCCGTTTTATATTTTTATTGAAACATATTACTGTTTATTAATTTGTCATGACATTTCACTACCATTGCTGAAAAGTGCTACAAATTGATATGTTTTTGTTTTAACATACGTTTAAATTCAAAAATTTGCCTGCGGCGCCGTTTAATAAAATTTAAGCAATAAAGTTGTGTTAAAACGATCGAACACGCTTATTTTTATATTCGCAGAGTTTAAAAATCACAAAAAACGGGAAAAAAATTTTTGGAAAAAACGCAAAGGGGGGACCATTTGGTGAAGGGTCGCGCAAATTTTCATATTTTGTCGCACCTGCTTGCCCACGTGTGATTCCAGCCATGGCACAGTTGATTTCATTGACGAGATTTTTTCAAATTCAAGGGTAATGTTTTCAATAATGAACTTGGTGATAACTACAGCATTCTCATGGAAGTTTTTGTCAACGATATTTGATTTGAAGCTTACGTGATTAATTACCAAAAATTCTTTTGTTCTAAGAAATCTGAATGCATATTTGGATGTAAATGCTAATGAATATCGCTCGTTTAGGCTTAAACAATTCAAGAAGCGTGCAAGTAACACTTTGTCAATATTTGGAAGAAACATTTTATCCGCTGAAAAAATCATATTATAGAAATTTGTATAGGGTTTGCTAAAAAATTAGGGAATTCTATATGTATGTGCTTCACTAGCATTTTTTAACTAAATTCTTACCTTTAAATCTTTTAGGGCAGTAAACAGCGTAGTGATTCTTTGATAGACATGTGTAACATTTTTGACAATCCCTACAATCCCACGATGCTCCATGTCCATCATCCTTATAGCACAAACAATTTGGGCAGCAATTTTTAAGACGAGCAATATTTTGTCGAATTTCATTAGAAACAAAATTACTGCAAGCTTGTGAAGGATGAGAATTGCAGCCACAAAAAAAGCAAGCCATAGTTGAGGAAAAAAATGATTTGACTGATTTAATAGAGAAGAAGGTATTGGTAAGAATGCAATAAAATTATATTTGAATGAAGCTTTTAAGGCAACCAGTGATTACGCACTATGACCAGGAATCCACATCTTATGGGAAAATCTTTTGCCATTTTTATAAGAATTTCTTTTTCCTTGTTGGTGTTTTTGTGATGTTTTTTTGGTCCACAAAGTGTACAACAGCACAACACTCGAAATGAATCAGTATTTAATATCTTTTTATAATGCCAAAAGAATCGACTCTATCCATTGTTACAACTGTAATCAGCTACCCAATTGTTGTAGTATAGTACCACATAATGACAAGCACTCATTTTTGTAACTGTTTAAAATAATTAGTTTGATAGTTCTTTCCTTCAAACGTTTTTTGTTTCATTTTTTCAAACAAAATATTCAAACACATGCATTGAAAAAAAAGCAAATCAATGAAAAAAGAAAGAGAAAAACTTTTTTCTACTTGTTGACTATCAAAAATGTAATCAGCAGTTGCTGCTGCAATAAAGAAAAAAACAATTGTAAAAAGTTTTATTTCAACTCTTGATTGTTCTTGTATATTATTCCATTAACTGTATCGTGTGTATCACATTATTTATAATTTAATAATGTAACGAAGGAGATAACTCCTGCAAATAAAACTGTTAACGGTGTTTCAAAATGAATACTCGAGAATTATTTTATTTTTAACATTTGTTCATCAGTTTCGTTGAAACGAAAAATTCAAAACTTCACAGAAGCAAGCATTAAAAAACAGAATAAAGAAAAAAAGTGTTTTTCCATAGCTTTTTTTCTGCTTTTCATTATTCATTGAAAACAATAATTGTTCTATTAATAGCATGTAAACTGTTTTAAAAAAGTCAGCATAGTGAATAAAAAAAAAAAAAAAAATACGTTTCAGTTTTGTTCATGTCAATAAAAGTTTCGTCGTTTGTAATTTCGTTGTTTGAGATAATATTATTCAGAGCTATTTTTTAAGAAGAAAAAATAACGTGCAAAAAACCAAGCTATGTCTATTTTTGCAAAATAACACTCAAGAATTGGTGATTTGACAAATAAGCAATTCCTGTCCTAATAAACAAAACTTTTTATATGTGAGGAAAAGTTTGATGCAACATTCATAATCCTGATTCGTGGAATCAAGTAGTATTGAATACTATGATAAGGCTAGGGTGACAATAAGCTATTAGCCGATTATAAATAATTTGGTTGAAGCAATTAAAAGTGCCTTTTTTATACAATAGCACTAAAAAAATGTGTGTTACTTTAATTAAAAAATTTAATAATGTTATAATGAGAGACTACTCATACACACTTGTGCAAATGGTGCGATTGGGTGCGATAATCGCACCCAAGGTCGCGGGGTCGCGGCGCAGTTGGAAATGAGGTCGCGGTTGCGAAGCAACCGCGAAGCAATTTTGAGGATTTTTCAAGAAAAAAATTAAACTTTTTTTATAATTTTGTAAAATCAAAAAAGGACGCGACCATTTTCACTGTCAGAAAGCGATTATAACAACGTAAAACATATGTATATCATGATATTATTCAACGATTGTAGGATCGCGACCTCCATTTCTTTAACATTAATAATGTTGAGTTTTTAAAAAAGGTCGCGACCTCCATTATTTTAACAGTAATAACTATGAATGACGGTCGCGATTTCTTTGAAATTTTCCATTGAGTATTAGCACTGTCGAAAATGAGGTCGCGATGTTTGTTTTTTAGCTGTAATAATCATTAATGTTAATTTTCAAGAGGTCGCGACCTCCATTTGTTAAACATTAATATTGTTCAAATTTTAAAAGGTCCAACAGTAATAATAGTTAGCATTCAAGAGGTCGCGTCCTCTTAAAAGTTTACCATTGTAACTGTCGAAAAAACAGGTCGCAAGCTCTTTTTTTTAACAACAGTGTTAATAATAAAATGTTAAAAGGGTTGCGCGACCTTCTGTAAATTTTTAACAAAAATTTAAGGGTTGCGCGAGCTTTTAAAAAATAGTCTTTAGCTAAATTTTTGAAGGTTGCGCAACCTTCAATTCTCAGGGTTGTACAACCGCAAGTAGATTAAAAAGATTAGGCTGTAATTTATAAGATAACCAATTTTTCTTATCGACGATAAACTGCTTAAATCATCCGACATTTTTAAAACCTATTTTATAGCTTTTTAGATTACTTGAATTCGAAACACTGGTCAACTATTTTTTACAAATGTAATTAATGTTCAAATTATTTATTTAATTTTTAACATAGCATCAGGACTGAGAAATGCGACCGGCCAAGTTTTTCACGGCCGCGGCCGGCCGCTTTATTATTTTTGTTAAAGAAATGAGCTCCAAAATCAGTTTTTGAGTCTGGTTAAAATCGACTTTTGCACCGTTTCTTTAATAAAATTGTGTGTTTTTAGCCTTTTTGGGTATACAATTTCGTTTATTTTTATCAAAAATTTCGTCGATCATTGAAAAAACACATATTTAAGTTTTTAAAAATTTTGGCCGCAGGCCGGCCGGGCCGACGAATTTTCGGCCGCATTTCTCAGGCCTGCATAGCATGCTTTCCAAAAAAAATTTTTCGGCGCTGACGCGCCGTTTTATATTTTTATTGAAACATATTACTGTTTATTAATTTGTCATGACATTTCACTACCATTGCTGAAAAGTGCTACAAATTGATATGTTTTTGTTTTAACATACGTTTAAATTCAAAAATTTGCCTGCGGCGCCGTTTAATAAAATTTAAGCAATAAAGTTGTGTTAAAACGATCGAACACGCTTATTTTTATATTCGCAGAGTTTAAAAATCACAAAAAACGGGAAAAAAATTTTTGGAAAAAACGCAAAGGGGGGACCATTTGGTGAAGGGTCGCGCAAATTTTCATATTTTGTCGCACCTGCTTGCCCACGTGTGTACTCATAGAATTAAAATTATTGACGTTGTTGTTTTAAGCACTAAAACTGTTTTTTAATAGTATTTCTTCATTCATTTTTTAAACAAAATATTCAAAACATCACAGAAGAAAACAATAAATAAACGAAAAACAAATAAAGAAAACAAAGTGTTTCATTTATACAGTTGTTTCTGCTGTCTATTATTCAATGTTTTTTAGATGATTCAATAAAAACAATAATTGTTCTATTATTAGCTAGCATGTAGTAGTTTTTTAAAGAAGGTAGCACACTAAATTGTGCAAAAATTGTATTTGAGTATGTTGTAGTTGACTTCTAATCCAAAATTTTGAAGTATTTACATGCAATACGACAAGTAAACGCGAATTTCTTTTTTTATTAATGAAAATATAATTTTACAATGCCATTTTTATAAACGCAATATCCGAGACCATCGAATGTTCTGTCTTTATAAGCCATTTTTTGTAAAAAACGGACTTCACTTAGGATTTCAAAAAAAATTTTTTCCAAGTTTGAAAGCTAATTCCTTGCCTATATACCAAATCGAGGTCGTAGATCACGAATCTGAAGTCGGTTTTGGTCTCCGGTGCAGCTGCACCGAGATACGGCACCTCTTGCTCCAGAGGGTGCCAAAATAGACTGGTGTTACAGAATGTCACATATGACATATCAACGTGTTCGTCTCAATCCCCTGAGTCATAATATAGAAGAAATAATCGTTAAAAGTTATTTTGACCTCAAGTTTTTGGCTATCAAAGTTGGTGCAATGTCGTTTTTTGGCGTTTTGACCCCAATGCCAAAAAACGGGCATACTTTTTTATTGTTTCATTGGATTCCCCATATGATTCTACATACATCTGGAAAAAAAATTTCAAAAAGCCGGGGGGTCTGATGGTTTTTCAGCCCATTTTCTATAAAAACCTCTATCTCCAGCATCATCTCGGAGGCAAAACTCACGTTGTATGCAAGATATCGGCCTAATTTGAACTGTATTATGAAATACTATGCTATTGGAGTATTCTGGGTGGCTTTGGGAATTTTTGGATATCAGGGGGCAATATGGCGTCCATATGAAATCTCAAACATTAGCAACATAGGTGCTTTTGGCAAAATGGCTCATAATGACATTTTTTGTTAAAGAATGACTGTGAAATGGCTTGAATAATTTAAAATACATGCAAAATTACTATATTAAGGTATTTAACGTCATATATGGACGATTATTGGGTCCTGGGGATATGCTGGTTTTAAGCAATTTTTAGAGTATATTCCTTATATTACCAAATGACGTATAATGGAAGATATTGACATTTTGACACTTTTAGGATGGAATCCAACGTATTTTTGATGATTTCAAGCAATTGTTAACCATTTGAATATCACTTTAGGTTGTCTGAGTATACTTAAGTGCACAGTGTGTTACCTGTGTTTGTACTACAGCTAATACTTCAAAATAACTTGAAATTGTTGCTAGACATCATAAACATGCTGGATTTTATCCCAAATGTCTCAAAATATCCATATCTTCCATTGTACGTCATTTGGTAATATATGGAAAATACCCCAAAATTAGCTTAAAATGAGCATATCCCCAGGACCTAAGAATCCTCCATGTATGACATTAAATGCTTTAATACAGTAATTTTGTATGTATTTTAAATTATTCAAGCCATTTCGTAGTCATTCTACAACAGAAAACGTCATTTTGAGTCATTTTGCCGAAAGTACCCATGTTGCTAATTTTTGAGATTTCATATGGACGCCATATTGCCCCCTGATATCCAAAAATGCCCAAAATTACCCAGGACACTTTAATATCATAGTATTTCATAATACAGTTCAAATTAGGCCGATATCTTGCATACAACGAGAGTTTTGCCTCCGAGATGATGCTGGAGATAGAGGTTTTTATAGAAAATGGGCTGAAAAACCATCAGACCCCCCGGCTTTTTGAAATTTTTTTTCCAGATGTATGTAGAATCATATGGGGAATCCAATGAAACAATAAAAAAGTATGCCCGTTTTTTGGCATTGGGGTCAAAACGCCAAAAAACGACATTGCACCAACTTTGATAGCCAAAAACTTGAGGTCAAAATAACTTTTAACGATTATTTCTTCTATATTATGACTCAGTAGGTTGAGACGAACCCGTTGATGTGTCATATGTGGCATTTTATAAAGCCAGTCATTTTTGGCAGCCTCCGGAGCAAGGGGTGCCATATCTCGGTGCAGCTGCACCGGCGACCAAAACCGACTTCAAAATCGTGATCTACGACCTCGATTTGGTATATAGGCAAGGAATTAGCTTTCAAACTTGAAAAAAATTTTTTTTGAAATCCGAAAAAATAGCAAAAAAGTTCGATTCTTACAAAAAATCGCTTTTATAAATAATCTGACGTATTGAACAAAAAAAAAGTATTTTAAATTAAGCTTTTGAATTAAAGCTTTTCCTTTGTTTTTAAAATTAAATATTCAAAAAAGTTGCCAACCATGAAAAAGATGCAAAAATTGAAAAAATTTACAAATCATTTAAGAAACATTTATAATTCAGTTTAATTTCATTGAATGAGATATTTGGGGAAACATATGGCACTTATATTTCCGCAAAATACCTATATATTTATTAACACTAAAAACTCAAAAATGTGGCTTTGTATTCGTTTCTATCCTTTATATTTAAATTGTATTGCATCTAGTAGCATAGTTGAGTTTAAGCTATAATTTATCAAAAAATTTGTGTTTTCTAAATTTCTTTTTTAATTCAGTTGTTTTAAAACAAAATATTCAAACAAACACTCGCAAAAAAATCATTGAAAAAATAAGAGAAAGAAAAAAAGTTGTTAACTTTTAAGTGCTACATTTTAAAAAAATGTAGCACGAAACAACGCATCAAACTAAACTTTTAAACTTTTGGGGGTCATCCTTTAAAGAGCGCAAAAAACCTTTTTCTAAAGTTTTTGAATGTGCTTACAGTACAATGAAAAAGAAAAACATTTCTTTTTTGTTTGTACTTGTAGGAAAGCCTTGGAAATGACTCAATCATTAGTGCAATCAGTCGTGTAATGTAGTTTTATTATTTGTCATCCGCTGCCGTAAATGAACATGGATAAAATCCTGCCAACCAACTCTTTAAGTTTCGATTGAAGCATTTTTATTTAATAAAATATTCAAATACTTACTCAATATAAAAAACGCGCTTTCGTTTTCAAAGCCGAAAGCAATATCAATAAAATAACTCGTATTTTGTAGTTTGATTGCTTCTTTTTCTATTTTTGACACGACAGATATCAAGTTTTTGTTATTATGCTGCTTATATGTTTTAACACAATCATTACACATATATGTAATGTTACAAGAATTAAGCATAATTTTTTTACTAACTTATACTTTGTCTGTCAGGTTGAAACTATAAAAATCTTTGATCCATATCTTTTTAATAAAATGTGAAGTTGTAATAATGCCTTTATGACTATTATATTGCCGATTAAAAAAAAATTTAGCATCGCTATTAAAGCATTATTTTTTATTCCCAAATTAAATATTCAAAGATTCTTTTAACGTTAAAAATTGAGCAAAAAATAAAAGCAAATATGAAAACTTAATGATGAACTTTGTAGTTTTCGTGTCATATTTTCTTTTCACAGCTTTTAATATCACTCTTTCACGTTTCATTGAAATACCTTGCTCTTTTATTAGCATCACTTACAATGATTTTTTTTGCTAAAATTAAAGGTTTACGATGTTTACAACCAACGTGATTTTATATTTTTGTCACTGCAATATAGTGAACATGAAATATATATCTATTTTGTTTATGCCTATATAAATTGTTTGGAAATCTGTCTATTTTTTTATAAATGTTGTCAGGTTCTTTACTATTATAGTCAATAAAAAAGTGTCATCGGGTGCACACATATAGGCAGATTTAAATAAACGCATTTTAAACGTTTTTTTAACGTTTTAATTACAGTTTTGTTTATGTTTCAACAATAAAATATTCAAAAACAAAATAGCAGCAAAAATAAAGCATTTTTCATCTGGAAAAAATTCAATAAAAATTTTTCACTTTGTAGTTTGGTATATAATTTTTTTCATATATTTTGAGAAATAAAAATAATGTAAAAAAAGCAGTGATATTTGTCTCATATAGTTCATTCATTGCAGAAAAGTCGATAAAAGGATTTGAAGATTGTAGTTGTTTTTGGTATTTGTTTAGCTTGTAGCAGCTTAAAATATCATAGAAGTTTGCGGGAGAGACTGAAAGACATTAATGTGTAGCATGTTGAATGTCTTAAAGAAGTAAGGACACAAAATTGTACAGGAATTAGATTTGACGAATGTTTCCAATAAATCTTTCGAGGGTCTTCTTATCCTAAATTTTATTCAATACTGTAGAAGAAACCATTATTCTTTCATTTTAATTAACGTACATATCTTCTCCATAAACGGTTTTAAAAAATATCCTCATAAGCAAATTTATGTCTTATGCAAAATTTTTGACTTAACATTTTGGTTAAAGCTTTCTTGCTGTTTTAAAAATAAAATATACAAAAAAAACAAATACTTCTCAAGTAAAAAATCTATAAAAAGTAAATGAAAAGACACCAAACTTTGTAGTTTTATTCTTCGAACGATTTTTATTTTTTGACAAGGGAAGAACTGATAACTTGATAAACTAGAAACAGAAATACACTACCATCACAAATGATTAATGCGTTTTTATTGTTTAATTTTTTTCAAAGGAAACAGAAAAATGAGATATTTATGCAAAAACATTTCGTGTCACGTATATTTGTCAAAATCAAAAATATTGTTACTGCAGTAATAATGTATTTGTCAATTTTTTTATTTAAATTGTGTTATAACTTGCAGGACATTCGAATATTTTTAATTGGTTGTGATTAAAATATTTGTGTCCTTAAAATGTGTTTTTCATTTATTTTTTTTGAAAAATAAAATATTCAAACACTTACTTACAAAAAAATAATCGACAAAAAAACAAGAAAGAGAGAGAGCGGTTTTTCTTTTTGTTGTTTACTTAGAAACATTGCTGCCAACTAAACATCTAACACAACTGCGATGTTGGTGAGGAAAAGTTATTCATCGATTTTAAAAAACATCAAAATGGAAAAATATACAAATTAAGATGATAAAAAATACGATGAATTAAAGCATCTTTAACTAATGGATTTTTGATTGCTAATTCTGCAAACAATCATCTGCCTTAGTCTTTTTACTATGTTAGATGGTTTTAATGATGATGACTTCTTTTGTATACGATTCGTAAGTCTTTTTTTGTTTCTCAAATAAAATATTCAAACATCATTTTAACGTGAAAAAAACGAAAAAATGCAGAATTTTTCATGTCCAAAATCGAAAAAAAAACTCTCAATAAATATTCACGTATTTGTGTTCTTTAATCTTTTATTTTTTTATTATCTGACTACAGTAAAAAACTTCAACAAAAGTTGAATAAAACTGCAAGAGATTAACAATTTTACCAAGGTTTCTCTAACTAAAATTACACTCAATAAATAAATTTGGTGAAAGTAACATTTTTGTTCATTTTTTGAAACCACGAAAACATTTTTATTTTTTTTATAAAAAATGAACTTCCAACAGTCGCTTCCATTATAACATTAAAAAAATTTTTATATGAAATGAAAGAACACCTAAAAAGCAAATATGCTTAAGATAGTTTTATTTAAGATTTTTTTCGATTTCAAAAAATTAAATATTCAAAGAACTTTTTAGATATCAAAAATCGCGAAAAATAGATTTTTTTAAGTTTATGTTACACGTAGAAGGATCAAATATTTGTGCTTTGTAGTTTCGATGCATCCATCAATTGCAAATGTTGTCCTTCATTTCGATGGGAAGAAATCTGTAGAATGAAACGCAAAAAAGTTAAAAAGAATGGATTCAAATAAAGAAACAATTTCATGAGAAATGGAAAAGCAACAATTATTTGTTTTTTAAGAGCCTATCAATTACATTATACCAGCGAATACACGCTTAAATGTGTCACTGCATTAGTCTATAACTTAGTTTACTTTTTGGTTTTGTGTAGTTTTAATTCGTTATTGTTTTGTTAAGCATGAAATAATTAAAGGACTAATTATCAAGGAAGTTCTTTAAAGATGTGTTTTAATTTTATTTGTTAAAATTTTTTTATTAACCCGTTAAGGTAAAACCTTTGTACACAAGCTATCTTTGATTATTTTGTGTTTATCATTCATAGATTTTTTGTTGCATAATGGCTAAAAATATTGAACATCTTTTAATTATTCGATTAATTTGAGGTCTATACGGCATTAAAAAATAATGCATGTAATAATCCTGAAAATAATATCGTTTTTTTCAATAAACGATCATCTCGGGTGACATTGTATTTTATATAAATTGTCGTCGTATATAAAAGCAAATTTTGATATATTTAGTTATCGTTTTGTCTCATTCATTTAACTATATTTATGTGTTTTAATTAAGTGCTCCCAGTTATGCATTTTTTATTTTTCAAAAATTAAATATTCAAAGTTCTTTTAGCATAGAAAAAACGAGAAAATATTAAAACAAAGAAAATGAAATGTTATTGAAGAGTGTTTTAACATTAAAATGGTACTGCAACACGTTAAATGGCTGGCGCATTTTATTATGCTTTTTTGGAATTTACGTTAAACAAAATGCATAGAAACCATCACTCTATTAATAAGAGATTTCATGGTGTTTTTTAATTACAGTATCTCCTTGATTTAATAGGAAAAAAATGGATTTGAAAAACAATATCATGTGAAAAGAAAAGGATACTAATTATCCGTATTTTAAGAATCAGTCAATTACAGTATACTTGCGAATAAATGCTTTTTTTAATTACCGCATTAGTTTAGATGTTCACTTTTTGTTTTGGAGTAGTTTTAATCTCTTTTCGTTTGATAAAAGAAAAAAATAATTATAAGATTATTTTTCAGGGAAGTTTTTCAAAGATGTGTTTTAGTTTTTATTTGTCATCAGAAGTTTTTTTTTTCATTTAACCGTAGCTTTTAATTGAACACTGCTAATTATTAAAGCAAAAACCTTTTATTAGCGAAGTAAACCAAATTTATGACTGTAATAAAATACAGCTTTTACGATAGAACCTTAGCATCTTAAAATAACATCCAGAACCAAAAAATTATTAGCTATCAAAGTTCATGAGAAAATTTTTGTGTGTAAGATTTTTTAACCTTTTTTATTTCAAACTAAGAAATGTCGAAATCAAAATATTCTTATTACTGGAATTTAAAAAAATATTTAATTTGTTTACCGTAAACTAATGCGATACTTTTGGACTTATGACGAAAGGCGTTACTCTTATTTCTAATCCCTAATTACAGTTACAATTATTCAGTCTTATGCATTTGCTTCATTAAAGTATTATTAAAAATTTCCGCTTTTTTCTTAATTTGTTTGTAATACTTCTACGCGCCTAATTCTAATTCTAATGAGCTTCATTTCTTTTTGCCATACTTGTATTAAGACAATATTTATACAGTTGTATTTTTCATTTCTGTTAAAAAATAAGTTTAAAAAATGACTGATTTCTTAGCTGTAATATCCCTGCTGGAATATATTTTTATGATTGTTTGCCATCTAATTTCGCTGTTTTACTTTGGCACAATCTTGTACTGGAATAGACTCTATAAAAATCAACTCGATTTTTCCATGCATTTATATATTTTTATCGAAGTTTTATTCAGTATCAGCTGCTTGGCATTCTGCGGATATTTCATGGTCCTATGGCGTCCTGATACAAATGTCTATAATGCATATTTAATTTTTGTCACTGGTGCACCACTCTCTGTCTTGCTAATCACGCAACCACTAATTTCATGCTTTCTCGGAATTGATAGATGCCTATGTTTTGTTTACCCCTTTAAAGATACCACTCCAATGAAAGTTTTTATTATCATCTCTACAGTAATCTCAACAGTAATCTTCTGGACTTTAATTATTATTTATTACATTCTACCATGTTGGCCATCATCACCTGAAACAAATTGTCGATCATTCGGGTGCTTGAATACTACTGGCACTTCACAAATGTATACAATGTTACGGTATATTACTGCTATAGGATCAGTGGTAATTGGGGGATTTTTGTTTAAATTGTTTAAGCAAAAAGAATTGAAGAATCTTTCAAAAAAGGTTTGTGCTGAAATAAATGTTTTTTTATGCTTGAATTAAAAAGAGATATTTTTAGAGCACTAGACTTGTCGTAATTACGTTATTTGCTGCAATTGTTTTTGACTTCTTTCCACATTTAATTAGTTTTTGCTTTTCTACAGTAAGTTTTTGAAAGAATAATACAGAGTGACGAAAGTAATCTAGAAAACGTTTACTTCATCGAAATTGCTTAATCCACATTTTTTCAGTTTGCTAATTTCAACCTCGCACTTGTTATTGGTCCCTACAGCTTAGTTGTATCATCAATAAATAGTATTGTCTGCGGATATTTTTATTACAAAATGCTGAAGAAACCAACAATCGTAGTTAGCAGTATAACACCACTATATTAAATTTGATTATTACTTCAAAACAAATATTTTAGGCAACAATAGTATGCGCGTACAATGGGTGTCATAGCTACACGGCTTTAAAATGTTGTTTTAGTAACCAAACTTATATCAAATTGTTGAAATATTCAGTAACGATCGAAAAATAAATGTTAATATGTTCTCATAATTTGTGTTTTAAGAAATTTTTTCTTCTTGTTAATATGCTTTTGAGTTTAAAATAATCAAAAATGGCAATAAAATGATTCACATTACCCTTTTGGCATAAAAACACAACATTCATTGTTTCTCCTAACAAAAATAATAGATATACCTTGAAAGCGCTCAAAATCAAGAAAGAGCAGTCATCTTTGCTACAAACTACAATTTTTATTTTATGTTTTTTATCTTTATTGCTGCTGCTCGCATTTGATTTTTTTTTTAAAAATCTTTGTTTTGAATATTTTAAATTTTTTGAAAAAATAAACGAGTCGTGAATGATTCAAAATTAAAATCTAATTAAATATAGCAATGAACTATTTTGTACAACAACGAAGTATCGTTTAAAACTTTAATAAAAAAAGAATCCGTGTGGAAAAGACAGTGGATCTTTAATTAAATAACGATAAACTTGATAGTTTCAGTGTTTTTGTGATCTAGCTATTAAGTTGTTTCAGCAATCTTTTAAATTAATATTTTTTCATCAGTCTCTAACAAAACCGCAGAAAAAACTTCTAAATCAAAAGAAAAACATAAAATCAATGAAAAATTAGCAATCAGTGAAACAAACTACATTTTTTGTTTGTTGCTATCTATTTGTTTCTGTTGCATAAACATTGATTTTTTCAGAAACCTTTGTTTTGAATATTTTAGAATTATTCTGAGAAAAAGACATATAAATGACTTTTAAAAGGTAACAAATCGATTGAAAATGAGGATCATAAAGGAAATAATAAAACGGAAAGTATGCTTGGAGACGTGTTCATTATTTAAAAAAACAAATATTAACTTCTTTTTTTAATATCAATTATTGCCACCATATTCTAGCGTTTTTTTAGATCTGCGAATAAAGCTTTTTTTATATCATTTTCCAGCAAAAATGGAAAACAATAACTCAAAGAAACAAAAGGCAAAAAGATAAGAAATTTTAGAAGCAAATTGCATTTGTGTTTGTTGAATTCTTTTTATTTGTTTTAATATTAACAGTTTTCAAGAATCTATGTTTCAAATATTTAAGATAATTTTGAGAATAATTGAATTAAATTTTATAAATAATAGAACAAAATTTGTCAGAAAAAGATGACAAAGAGTAGAAAAATACTGCCCATGTAAACTATGATGCTACATTTTTTATTCTTTGCTTTCCTTTTTGTGTTCTCCAAAAACATGGTAAAAAACGAAAACCATGAAACAGAATAATAATTGTTGGAATCAAACTACATTTTTTATTCATTGCTTTCTTTTCGTTTTTGATGCTGGCAAATTGATTTTTTTTTAAATTTACTTTGAATATTTAAGATATTTCTTTGGACAAAAAGGCAATTCTAAACGTTAAAATAATAAAATAAAATTTACGAGAAATGATAAAAAAAACCTAAACATAAAACTATATTGGCTCAAAACTCAAATCTCAACATAAATAATAAAATCTGAGCTCAAATGGTATCTTTAATTAAAAAGTAATAAATTTAAAAAATTATATCAATTTCTTTGATCGCTTGCTAACATGTTCGAGCATCATTTTAAACCAATGCTTGTTTTTAGCGTTCTTTTAAGCAAATGATAAAAGAAACTGGACGACTCCAGAAATAATTCATCAAAAGCTATGGTTCTTGAAATCATACTACATCTTTTGTTTGTTGCTTTCTATACGTTTCTGTTGCACAAAATTGATTTTTTTATTACTAAGAATGACGATTATCTCACCAAAACTAAAGCTCAAAGACAATACAACGTAAATAATAAAGTGAAAATTCATGGGAAAGGTTTTGGTCATTATTAAAAGAGATACTTAGCACCATTATACTGACAATTTATATATCCTAATGTTTTTTAAATCTAAAAAAAATAAGACACTTTTTTACTATTCAATATCAGAAATAAAAAACAAAATTTGCAGTATTGAAGAGAAACAATTAAAGGCACAAAGATAAGAAATTTTGGAACCAAATTCCATTTCTGTTTGTTACTTTCTTTTCATTTTTTGTTACAGATGATTTTCAAGAATCATTGTACTGAATATTTGAAAAAATTTTAAGAAAACTATAATTTACAATTTTTTAATAGTGAAAAATGTATATCAAAGAAAGTTGACAAAGCATAATAATAATTCAACAACAAGTTTTGACACCGTTACGGAAGATACTGCTTCATTTACTATTCTTTCCTTTCCTTCTTGCGTTCTCTAGTAAAAATGAAAATAAAATAAAAAGCATATAACAGAATAGTGTTGGAATCAACATTTTTTATTCAGTGCTTTCTTCTCGTTTTAATTAGAAAAATTGTCTTTTTTAAAAACCAATATTTTGAATATTTGAGATATATTTGAACAAAATAAACTTCTTGATGTTTAAATGATAGATAAAAATTAGTCAGAAAAGATGAAAAAGCGTTTAAACATAGTAATATTCGCACAAAACGCTAATCTTAACGTATATAAAAAGAATTATGACTGGAGAGAACTCATATCTTAAATTAAAAAATAACAGGTTTTATAAACTGCAGTACATCAAATAAATATTTTGCTGTATTTTTGCGTCTTTTAAAGCCACTAACATTTGTCATAGAGAATAAAAATTCTTTATGACAAATGTTTTCAATATAATCTTGAATATTCAAAAACAGCAATTTTCCACTTCTTTTATTTTGGTAGAAACAAAAATAGATGCAAAAATTTTTTTTAAAAGTGTTTAAAATACAAAAAGTGGACTTTAGTTTTTATACGAAACAAGCAAAAAAATTCACTTTTTTTCAATGCTTTCTTTGAATATTTGAATATTTGAGATTTTGTTAAACATATTCACGTGAAAGGTTTAAGATGACTGTCTGTCAAAGAAACAAATATTGCTGACTATAAAAAGTAAGCATAGTTTTGTAAAGAATACGACAAACTGTACTTTAAATATATTTTAGAGATGTGTTTTGAAACCACAAATACTGACACTATCGACTAACATCAAAGAACTGAGATTGACGGCTTAAATGTATAGCAGCTGATTCAACGGTTGTTCACTAAGAGATAAAATTTTTAAAATTATAACTACTTTTTATTTTTAATAACGCTTCATTGCCAGCAATATATGCTTGAGTTTTATTATTAACGTTCGTCACCTTTGGATGCTTTCTTATCTTTACTTGATCCTCAGCTTTATCGTGTTATTTAAACTATCTAAATTTTTATTACTTTTATTATAAAAATGTCTGAAATATTCAAAGAAAAGGATTTTCAAAAAAAATCAATTTTATTCAGCAGTACCAAAAAGCAAGCAACAAAAAAATGTAGTTTAATGCAAGAATTACTGCTTATATTGCTTTTTTGAGTTATCGAACAAATGTCGCTTTTTTTGCAAACGGGTACCGATGCAACTTTTTATCACATTTTTGTTGGAGATCGTTGAAACAGTAATGATTTTAAATAACGGTAAAATCTGTGTTCTGTTCATGAAATAATGGAATTGTGTGAACACTGTTTTTTAAATAATTAATGATTCAAATGTAGTCTTCCTGTTTAAATTATCAGGTTGTTAGTAGTACTCAAGGGGGTATAAAGTCGTTTTCGTATGGGCGTGGCCAACGACCATCGAAAATGTCTGTCCAGCCTTTTTGTGTGTACGGTAGCGGGGTTACTGTAGCTGGGGTACTGTAGCCTTCTGATTTTTAGGATCAGGATTCTGGATTACTGTATTTTTGCGGGAAAATGCTTTGAAATGAATCTGTTGTAATTAATACCTCTCTCTCTCTCTCTCACCTTCGATGTCCGCTCGCAAACGATTAATCGGTCTCCTCCGAGTCATCGTTAATTATCCTTCCTTCTCTCCCCCTCACCTTCCATCACCTTTCTTTTCTGCGGGACATCAATTATCCTTTTTCTGTGGGATAAAAATGTGGACCAATCTAACACCGTCTTTGCCAATACAACCCCGTGAGTCGGCTCTTGTCGGACTAATTAACTTTGATTTTTTACAACAAAGAGTTTGTCAACGCTTTTTTAGTGACTTTGATGGCTCTTTCATGACGTCAGCGGCGTCTCCTTTTTTGGACTCTTTTTTTAAGTGACCACGATGGGATGCCATCGCAAACTGTCCATTTTTGTCCGAGATTTTGTAAAAAGATAATTGCTGGCAAACCCAGGAAAAGAAAAATTTTTTTTCAAAAATCGAGGAAGGAAAGAAAAAAATGCTGCTGTCAAATACAAGGCAATCGAGCTGGCAAAAAAGCGGAGAGGATTTGCTTGTTGCTGTCAATTATTTTTTTGTGTTATGCAAATTTGTTTATTTTTTTGGGTTTTTTTATTTTTCGAGATTCCTTTTACAATTGATCAAGGGAATATTTTTGTTGTTTTATCGAACACAGTTTTATTTGTGGGGGGTTTTTTTATTTTTCGAGAACTACAATACACTTAAAAAAAATTACATTACAATAAAAAAGGGTGAGATAATAATATTACAATAAAAAGGGTACAAATTAAATGTTACTAATTAAATGTTACAATTAAAAGTTAAAAAAGAGGATATTATAATTTAAAAAAAGATTATACATCTATAAATTTCCATTTGCCAAGTGTACGTGTTGGTTTTTGGGTTTGAAAGGTTGATAGTCTGGGTGCATTTCTTGCTATCCATATTGCTAATTTTTTCTGTGTTTCAGCCTTTTTTGAAACTGTTTTTGCTACTTTTTTTGGTTTTTTAGGTTGTTTTTTGACAGGGGTTGCTCGTTTTCTTTTATTTTGTGGTGGAGGAACTAAAGAAACTGCTTCTTGAGGGAATTTTTTATCCAAAGTTTTAGGAATTTCTTCTTTTACTTCTTTGTATTCATGCTTTCGAGAGATTAATTCCTGCATTTCTTGATTTTTTAAGCTAGCATCGATATCTTTTTTCAGTTCTTTAACTTCATTTCTTCCAAAATTTTTTAATTTTTCTTGCATAATTCTATAGCGATCGAACGGGACTAAAATTAATTTATTATTCATTATTCTAAAAAATTTGTGTATTTATTACTTTAAACTTTATAAAAATTGACCTTAAACTGGGATTGCGGTCGAAACATTTCGAGCAAAATCTAAGAAAAGAATTGAATCAAATTCCGAATAAACGGTTGCTTGGATTCCGTTTGCTGGTACAGGTGACGAAAATTTAATTGAGAGAGATGTTGTTCCCTGTTCTTGAGGATCAACGTATTGCTCGTTATAATAATGGTGGAAATCGAACGCAAAAATACATGAATGAGTGAGATATTTTTGATAAGTTAATCCTGTGTTTTCCGTATTATCAATGAGATCTTTAAATGCACGTGCATATTCCTTTCTCCCCAAGTCATATGGATAAGTTGGAACGATATTATTGTTAACACTCATATGAATTCTGTCCAAATTAAATTTGTTAAATCCGAATGGTGAAGCAACTTTGTTTCCCTTGAAGGCATTTGCATCAACAAGTGCAACAAAAACACGTTTTGGGGTATAATCAGTAAACAAGGTTTGTGTGTAATCGTGTCTTCCAGGGCCAATAAAAAAACTATTAATCAAATTTCTTGTGTAAGGATATTTTACAGTTTCCCCATTCATTAATCTTGTATTGATTGTTGCATCAAGCGTTGGTAGAAGTATATGCTGTTTTACATAAAGTTTGTATCCTGTTATATTCGCAAGATAGGTGTTGCCATCTTGAACAATCAAGTTAAAATCCATATTCTGAGGTGTAACTTCAATTTCAACGTTAATATTATTGAGTAAAAGCTTTTTTTGGTGAAAAATATCAGCGTCAAGTTGAGCAATTGCGTTAAATTGACCACCTGTTTCAAAAAATTTACGCCTTTTTTCAAATCCTGTACCGGAAATTTGACTGTCATCGTCATCTTCAAAGTAACCAGCAAGTTGCAAATCTTCTTCGTTTCTGACAGTATCAATCCCTAATCGACGACGAAAATATGCGTTGTAAGCATAAAGATCGTTTGAATTGTAAACTTGACGTCCACTGAATAAAACTTTCAAGTTTTTGATTGCTGTTGCGCCAAATCCATTGATGAAACTTACTTTGTCGTCCTTTGTTACAGGGAAAAGCTTTGTTACTTCTTTTCCATCAGCATCTTTTGTGACTTGTTTTTTAAAGAGTGCAAAAGTGGATTGTAAGTAACACTGTGCAAGATTAAGATATGATTGACCTGTATTAATTATAAATTTCGCAGGCCAAGTTCCAATTGCGTTAACAGGATTATACTCAATGATATTTGTTTGGGAAAATGCAACATTTACTGGTTTAGAAGAAAAAAGATCCAAAATATTCGGAATTTGTTCATCAAAACTTTCGTTATCATGCGACATGATTTCTTATCAGAGCGAAAGAAAAATCGTACTTACCAGTAGGGTGTCAAGAATGTAAGACTGACGCATTTCACATTTTCACCTCTATTTATACTTTTTCAAAAAATATTTTCTAGAAAAGTCACGTGATTTGTCGGTGAGATCAAATTACACACACGCGAAAAAAATGAACATGTGAAGAGAGCATAGACGAAATGCACACACGCACACGATTTGTCGGCAAAGATCAAAGGAAAATAAGAAAATTTTACAAAAAATAACAAAATTTTGTCGGCAAGATCAAAGGAAATTTAGAAAAATAACAAAATTTTTATAAAAAATAAAGAAATTTGTGTAATTTGACACCAAAAAACAATATTTTGTCAAAAAAATACGTGGAATTTCATAAAAAATCACGTGAAAAACTAAAAAAATATAAAAATTTGTCGGCAAGATCAAAGGAAATTGTGTTTTTTCAAAAAAATTAACAAAATTTTCGCGCGTGTGCTGAAAAAAATGTATAAATAGGGAAATTTTCTGAAAATTTTTATTCATTTACAAAAATCTTTCTACTGAATAGTACGAAAATTCTTTTGCTCTGATAAAAATGGAATATATTTGTAAAAAGTTCACACTCGATCGCGGAAATAAACTTGATTTGCGATTAGATTCACCATTTGAACTACCTGGAAATCAGTGGTATTGTGGCTTAAAAGAGTTTAGCCTCGAGCAAAAATGGTCTTTAGCTAATGAAGATATGGCAATTATTTATCAAAATGGAAAAAAGTCTCTTGTTAAACCAGGATATTATCATTCTGTTGCACAAATTGATAAAGTTTTGGAAGAAATGTTTCCAGAAAAACGTCAAAAACGTGCAGTAATTGGAATAGGAGATGATGATGATGATGATGAAGTGCAAGATCAGGTCATTATTTACGAAGAGGAAGAAGACGACGACGAAATGGAAACAGGCGCAAAAAAGAAAACAGAAGAAAAAATCGATAATTCGAAAACTGATAAGGTTGAATCAACAACTGATAAGGAAACTGCACCGACTGATAAGACCGAAAGCACAACTGATAAGAATTTACCTGCTACTGACAAGGATTTAATATCAACTGATAAGACAAAAACTGAAAAACCAAAAAGTGGTCCTGAAGCGAAAACTAAAGAAGCAAAAAGTGATGCAATAGCTCACACTCAACCACCAGTTATTCCAACAACAGAACCTCCAAAATCAACTGAACCTGAATCAGGGAAATCGCTTCGAGAACAAATAGAAACAAACGCACAATATGTTCAAAAAGATAAAGAAGATTTTGTTCCTCCATGGAATAAAAAGAGAAAAACAGAGCAAGTTCAAACTCACTCTTGGAACCCTCCAACTCCTGCTACACAACCAGCAAAAGCTAACAAAGAACAAATAGAAGCAAACACGGATTATATTCATCACTGGAATAAACCTAATATAGAAGACAAAGAAAAAGTCAGAAATCCACCTGTTAGTGCTGAACATACTGCTGAAGGACATACACCAAAATTACCCCCAGCATCAGCTTTTGTTTGGGATTCTGATTCAGATGACGAGGATGCAGTTGATGATAAGATCGAAGTCGAACACCCTCAATTTCCGTCTTCACCTGAACCTGAAAAAACAGAAGAAGGAAAAACAGAAGAAATTGAACATCCGCAGTTTCCCTCTTCACCAAAATCTGAAACAACAGAAGAAACCAAAGGCGATATTCCCCATCCGCAGTTTCCAAACGACGAAACCGACGACGAAGAGTTAGATATTAACATCCCTGTACCTACTGATGGGGAAAATCAAGTAATTATTATTGACGATGAAAGAGACAAGGATGTAGTTCCAACTGCAGACACAACAACTGTGCCTTCACCAGCTGAACCAACAAGTGCACCCATAATGGAAACAATAACTTTACCAACTCCAATGGAAGAATCAGAGGAAACAATCCCACCAATTTTACCAACAGAGTCACCTATAGTTACACCTGAACCCGTTGAAGAACAAATACCTGATATTTTTGTCGATCCATATGCTGATCCTTTCACTAAAAATGGCTTCGAATCAATTAAATTTACAAGAAAACTCTTACAAAAATATGTAGTTAAGTTTGATCCAAAATATGTCAGTGCAATTCAGTTAAGTGATGGTTTTGCTAAAGCTTTGGGTATTACTCGAAATTATCTTTTAATGAATGATACAACTGCACTTGATAGTCCGTCATTCAAAACTTCTGCAAGTCATATTTGCATATCCGTTAAAAATATTCTGCGTCCGCTTACTGATGAAAAAGACGCAGAGATTGGAACAATTCCTATTAATGACAAAGAAAAAGTCATTCAAAGTTACTTTAGCTTACCAATGTGGTTTAAACTAGAAACGACAAGAATTGACACAATATCGCTCGAATTTACAGACTTTTTTGGAAATCCAATTGCATGTGATAATGCTCACGGTCATTTTGCTCTTGCATTTGTTAATCATAAGCGTTAACTGCAATATTTTCAAACCCAAAAACCAACACGTACACTTGGCAAATGGAAATTTATAAATGTATAATCTTTTTTTAAATTATAATATCCTCTTTTTTAACTTTTAATTGTAACATTTAATTAGTAGCATTTAATTTGTACCCTTTTTATTGTAATATTATTATCTCACCCTTTTTTATTGTAATGTAATTTTTTTTTAATTGTATTGTAATTTACTTTGTAATTTTTTAATAAAACAAAAACCCCCCACAAATAAAACTGTGTTTGATTAAACAACAAAAATATTCCCTTGATCATTGTAGTTCTCGAAAAATAAAAAACCCAAAAAAATAAACAAATTTGCATAACACAGCAAAAAACAAATCTTTCCTTCCTCGATTTTGACGGCAACATTTTTTCTTTCCTTCCTCGATTTTTTGAAAAAAAAAATTTTCTTTTCCTGGGTTTGCCAGCAATTATCTTTTTAGAAAATCTCGGGCAAAAATGGACAGTTTGCGATGGCATCCCATCGTGGTCACTTAAAAAAAAGAGTCCAAAAAAGGAGACGCCGCTGACGTCATGAAAGAGCCATCAAAGTCACTAAAAAAGCGTTGACAAACTCTTTGTTGTAAAAAATCAAAGTTAATTAGTCCGACAAGAGCCGACTCTCGGGGTTGTATTGCCAAAGACACCGTTAGATTGGTCCACATTTTTATCCCACAGAAAAAGGATAATTGCTGTCCTGCAGAAAAGAAAGGTGATGGAAGGTGAGAGAGAGAAGGAAGGATAATTACCGATGACTCGGAGGAGGTGAGACCCGTCGCAGATCGAAGGAAGGATAATTAGCGATGACTCGGAGGAGACCGATTAATCGTTTGCGATCGGACATCGAAGGTGAGAGACATCGAAGAGAGAGAGGTATTAATTACAACAGATTCATTTCAAAACATTTATTTCCCGCAAATACAGTAATCAAACTACAGTAATCCAGAATCCTAAAAAATGAGAATCCTAAAAATGAGAATCCTAGAAGGTTACAGTATCCCAGCTACAGTACTAGCTTTTGCATGTGCTTCGCTATGCTCCGCCCATTTGGCAAAAATGGGGCTACACCCCCTTGAGTACTACTGTTGTTCGATAAGTTCGTGCGCCGATATTACCTGATGGATTTTTAATACTACAAGAGCAATCAAAATGAGGTCTTTTGTAATAGGTAGGCCCATATCTCAGGTATCTAACGATAATATAATATTGAGGTCAACGTGGATACTGTAGGTATACGGTAGAATTTTCTCGAACACATGCGGATTTTCGATAAAAACGAGCTGTAATTAAACGGGAAAAAGCTGGAAATGACTGGATACGATGTTTTAGGACTATCTACATCATATCCAACAACTTTCAGATGGAATTTTGCCTCAGGGCATTATGCAAATTTTTGAGATCGGAAAATTTGCATATTTTCAAAATTTGAAAAGAATGGCAGGAAAGCGTTGGAAATGGTCCAGTAAGTTCCCAGCAATCAAGTTTGGTCGAAATTATGGCTCTTATACATTTTTTTATAGCAATTTAAATCATCGTCTGCTACTCAATGTTATTTTGATTTTTGCGGAAATATTTTTGTTACAGAACAATAAAGCTTATTCTTATTTTTTCTAATGCTTAAACATCTTGAAGTACTCTTTTTAAAAATGTTTAAAATATTCAAAAAATAGTTTTATGTTTTTTACAACTATTATTTGTTGGTCATTTTTCATCATTCTTTGATATAATTTTTTAAGTTAAAAGCATATTTTCCTAAAAATATTTCAAATATTCAAACCATAAATCCTTAAATAAATAATCAATTCGTCAAAGCAGCAGCACTGCAAAGAAAGCAACTGACAAAACATGTAGTTTGGTTCAACAACTATTTTTTGTTTCTATTTTTTTTTCATTTTTTGAGATAACTATTATCCTTTGCCAGTTTTGCTTGAAAGCCGATAAAAAATTATAAGGTTTAAGTCTTGCTTATTTGTTATGTCACTCTCAGCAACTCTGATGCTATGACAATGAACAATAAAAAAGCCGAAATATGTATAACTATAAAACACTGAAACTTTAGCTTAAAACTATCCTCGTTAACTTTTGTGTTGTGAAATAGTTGTTAAATTATTTGAATCTCTGAATGTTTAGTGTACATGTTTCATAATAAAAAACTACTTCTTATTTTATGACTAATTGTTTTGATGCTGTTTCTGTTTAATCAACGTAAAAAGGACTACACATTATTATCAAGGTAGTTTTATCTTTGTTGGTAATTTTAAGCAACTTTGTTTTTACGACATTAACGAAAAAACGGTGCTATAAAATGTTTTTTTCTCACCTTTTTCATCACTAAATTCAAAAAGAAATAATAATGCTCTTGTATGTTATACTAGCATGTACTTTTACTTGGATAGTTAATGCGGATCTGAGTTTATGGGATCATGTTGTTAAAATGGAACAGGTCGTATTATCTGTGGAATATAATGGTCGACATTTGAATGTATGGCGAGATGATAATCATGGATATAGCAGGTAAATCAAAGGAGGCCCTAACTGTTTAACATGTTTTATCGTTATTACACAAATTTAGATTTTACGTTACACCATTGTGTGTTTTGGATGTTGCTTCAATTGAATGTGATAAAGATGAATTCTCAGATCAACATCGCTATGCCTACAGCTTCAATTTAAAGCTATGGGATTCCTTAGCAGCACAAACCGTGCATTTAGCTTTGAAGCTAAAGAACATTGATTCAAAGGCTAGCGACATTCTCCCTCTACCTATGCAAATGGTTCGATTAGGTCTAAGCTCACATATCACTTCTAAAATACAAGTTGATGAACAATGGCGTTCTCATCAAGATTAACCAAATGTTATGATGTTTGAGCTGTATACTAAGCATCGGCATTTTTGTGATAAAATGGTAATATTTAAATAAGAAAAAGAGAAAAAAGGGACTTAAAAATTTCAGGTTAATGAATCAAAGACTAATCTTCCATTCTTTCTTGCAAGAACAAAGCTATTCTTTGAATTTTCAATGGTTGTTCAACAGCAGACCACCCGCGCTTTAAATGTCTCTGGAAAAACAATCGCAAAATCATCGTTTTTCAGTAATTTAGTTAACAATTATCATAATGAAAACGGTAAAGCTTATAACAACAAAAAAACAATAATTGATTGGTTTAGGTTATGTATACTTAACTTCCAAGGATCTCAACAAATTAGCCCGTGACGTAATGAATGTCATCACCGCGGAGGAAGCCGTCTCTGCTTCATACATTTCAAGTGAACAAGAAAATCAAATAATCAAAGAATTAATAGGTGTTATATCAGACCACAAAGTTCATTCACAATCTTTAACAAAAGATGAATGGAATTCAGTATTTTGGAATGACATATTTTCGAGACCTGATGTACAGACTGAATATTTTAATGACACTTTAAAATATGATGAAAAGGAAAATAACTTTAAATTCAATGCAACAAAAGATGCAGAATTTCATCAAAGAATAGAAAATCGTTTTAATAAATCAAGTGAAAAGAAGAAATCTCGCGGTTTTGGATTTATTTTTGATGGCTTTGGTAATAATAGTGTTACAGTACCCAACAATAAAGCCCAAGGAAAGGCAATATTTTTTGTGGAAGGGATTAGAATGTTTGCTTCCTCTTCCTTTTGTTTTAACGAAATCAGTTTCGGCAGGGGGGGGGGGCAAAGTAATGAGGGAAAGAAGATCATCCAAATGATCTAACCAAAAACAGCTTTATTAACCGACCCTTTAAAGCAACTGAAAAACAGAAATAAACAAATAATTGATTGCTTCTTTTACAGGCTTGAATGCATCTGGTGAAAATGAAGGCAAGAATCATGAAAATAAAGAAAATGTTAATGATAAAGAAACGTATGTTCCAATTATGTCTCACTTTATTGTTTGCTGAACAAATAATAACTTTAGAAAAGATCGAAATACTTTAAGCTTTGAAGATTTTCAAAAGATTATTGACAAAAAACATGTAAATGTAAAATGGACAGGAACGAAATTTGAACCAAAACCTTTTAATCTTTATCGCGTAAACACCAAGAGTTTAACTGCTTCATCAGAAGTTTATTACAAACGCATTGTTTTGATGAAACTTCCAGCAACACAAAAGATTGAAATTCGACCTGATGTATCTCCTAATGCTGAATCTGACAAAACAATGAGTCTTTTGCATTATGAAGGTTTAAAAATACTCTTCCTTTTTTATGTAACAAACTTTTTAATTGTAGCGATAATGGAAAAAATTAACCAAACTCAACAACAAATTAATGATGATATCGATAAACGATATGAAGCCCTTGTTAATCTACAGAATACTCAGCAACAAAAGCTTACAGAAAGTCTAAATCCAATAAATCAGCAAATAGTCGATATTCAGAATCAAGCAGGTAGCCTCAGAACTGAACATAATCAACTACAAAATAGTTTCAATGATTTGAATGGATTTTCTCGAAGCAATATTAACAATTTAGTTCCAGCAGTTAACGGCTTACAAGAATTCAAAAATGGATGGGTAAATCGTCTTCAACCTATGATTGATATGACAAATGCTAATAGACAGCGGCTGAATTGCTTGGGTGATCATTCTCGAATTCCGGACAGAGGTGCAATGCGGCAATGCGAATTAACAATACAGTGGACTGGTCATTAATATTAATCTTATCCATTAATATTTAAAGTAACTGTCAATGTCATGTATCTTTTTATTATATGACTTTTAAAAAAATGTTAAAAAGTATGCAAATTATGCTTTTGAAAATAAAATTTCTGCTATTATCTTAACATGACGTGGAAATGTTTAACAAAAGGAAAGAATTTCACCGGGTCGTAAAAAGCTTAAAAAACATAATATTATTTTGCTTTTATGCAAAATAATATTACTTAAAAGTTGTCTCAAAAAATGAAAAAACAGAAACAAAAAAGAGTTGTTCAAACAAACTACATGTTTTGTTAGTTGCTTTCTTTGCAATGTTGCTGCTTCAAATTGATTATTTTTTGAGAATGTGTGATTTAAATATTTGAGACATATCTAGAAAAATATGCTTTTAACTTCAAAATCATATCAAAGAATGATGAAAAAGTGTCCGAAATTTTAATTGTAAATTATAATATAAACAGGTGCAAAACAGAGCATTATTTTAATTAAATAAGTAAAAGATTTTTGCAAAGTCCAGTTTATGTGTCAAAGTTATCCAAAACCAACACATTTTTATCGAAAGTAGAAAAGGAAAGACTCAAAAAGTTAAAAAAAAACACTGCAAAAATAGTGGTATTCATTGAATCAAACTATAATATTTGTTTGTTGCTTCCTTTCCATTTTTGCTAGTTAAAATATTCGATTTCTTTGAAAATAGTTTTTTTTGAATATTTTAAATATTTTTAAAAATAGTGCATCAAGACGTTTAAGCATCAGAAAGAAATATATAATATTACGATAATAAGATTTATTGTTGTGAAATATTTCCACAAGACGCAGACCAAACCGTTTATAATTATTTGGATCTTTAATTATTTAAGCAAAAGTTTTCACAAAATCCATTATTTTATAGATAAATGTAAACCTATTTTAACGTCATTTAGTGTCAATACCTTTTTCAGTGTTATTCAACGAAAATGTGATAAAAACTTATTGACTCAAAAAACAGCAAAGCTTAGCAATCATTGAATCAAACTACGTTTTATGTTTTTTGCTTTCTTTCTTTTTCTTTCTTCTGCTGCATCAAATTTGTTTTTTTAAAACAACTTTTCTTTGAATATTTGATTCATTTGTGAGAAGGAGTTGAAAAAAAAGATTTAAAAACATTTTTAACAATTCAAGAAAACATATCGGATAATAATGGCTCAACGATGTTACTAAACTCGTAAATTAAAAGATAAACGAGGCATAGAATATTCAGCACTATTGAAAAAATAATAAGCTGGTTTGTAAATTTTTAATTTTTTTATTATTCTACAAAACCTGTTACATTTAATTTCTTTTTTTTGATTGAATGAATCAAAACACGGTAACTGTATTTTTTCACACATTCTTGACAAAAGCATGTAAAAAACAATACTTTCTTCCTGCCGAAAGGGTTGCATAGCTCACTATGGTTTATTTCCAGACATTTTATGTCGGGAAGTATTCGTTGCGTGAAAAATTTTTTCAGTTGAAAAAAATGAAAAATTTAATAAAGATGCGCACGCATCGTTTTGTTGAGTAAAAAATTTTTTCACGCAACGAAAATTCCCCGACAAAAATTATCTTTTTTTCAAAGAAGAAATACCATAGTGAGTCAGTGGCTTTTTTTTTTCGGTTCGGTACGGTTTTTCGGTAAACCGAACCGGTGAACCGAAGCTTTTCGGTTTCGGTTCGGTTTACCGAACCGACGAACCGAGGATTTTCGGTATTCGGTTCATTCTGATTTAAAATGTTCGTTTGTTTTTCTTTAAAAAGTTCTTTTTTCGTTGATTTTACTAACAAATTTGTAGCAAAATCATTTTTAAGGACATTTTAGTTAAAGATAAGTGGCTAAAAGGCTTTTTCTGAGCACAGAAACAAAATTTTTCTTTAAAAAAAACTCGGTTTTTTTCGGTTCGGTACGGTTTTTCGGTAAACCGAAATCGGTTCATCGGTTCACCGAACCGATGAACCGACGAATTTCGGTTTCGGTTCGGTAAACCGCCAGCACTAATAGTGAGCTTTTTTAGTTGCAACCGTTGAATCAAACTACATTTTTTATCCCTTGCTTTCTGTTTATTTTTCTAGCATAAAATCAATTTTTTAAGAAATTTTTGTTTTAAATATTCCAGATATTTACTAGAAAAAATAAATGAAGATTTAAAAAGTTAAAGCTCGATTTTTGTAAAAGGTAAGCAATTTGACTTCATTTTGGCACAGGAAAAAAAATATCTCAGAAATAAGGTATAAAGTGCTTTTCCGGGGTAAACATGACCCAAAAACACCATTTTTGAGATCAGTTTGACCGTATCTCTTACAGTATCCGAGTTACCGTATACCCGACCCCAAATTCGAAATTTCGTCAACTTTTATCGAAAATCAACAAATTTGGTATCATTCAAAAGCCCTTGACCAGCTGAATCCAAAAAAAGTAATTTCAAAGTAATTTGACCTACTTTTGAAACACTTTTCCTTCACAGAACGCCAAAAACCTGTTTTGACTACGGTATTACCTGAATAACTTTTTTTCCTGAAGAGACCCAAAGCTGTTCTCAACGGAATCGGATTCCTCGCCCTTTTTTACCCCTAGAACGGAGAATATCAAAATTTTCATGGGGGGCCAGCGGATTTCACAGAAGGCCAAAGAGCGCCAATTTCAAAATTCAAAAATGCAATTTTCGTTGTTTTAGCTCCAAATGACCTCATTTGGCTGGAGGTGATAGAAAAATATGTAGGAAAAATTATGGGAAAGGCTTCGGGTCAAAATTTTCAAATTTGGGGTCATGCCGTCACGAACAAGGACAAATGTCATAAAAATGCGATATATTTAGAATAAATTCTCTAAAAAGGTTTTGGTGAGGCTATATTCACCCCAAATGATATTTTTAACTTTTTTAGGATGTTTCTCAACTACTTTGGTCATTTTAACATTTTTACTGACCGTAATACAGGTTTTGCGTCCACATTTTTAACACTTGCTTTTAGGTGAAAAATCGTGTTTTCATTGTTATAAAAAATCAATAAAAAATCAATAAATTTAACTAGGGACACTTCCGAAGGGTTCATCTGGATGTGCTGTAACTTTTAAGACCATAATATACCCGGTCTATGACCTACTTTTGATATCGAGGCTCATCAAACTTGCATAGTTTTTCTAAAAACACTCATTGGCGACATGACCTCGTAAAATGCTTGTATAGGGGTGTATGGTCATCAAATGCACCCAATATGTCATAAACATGTTGCTTTATGTCCTGAATGTCTTGAAATAGCCAAATTTATAATTTTCGAACAAAAGGATGTGTCGTGAAAACAAAGCAAAATCTTTCTAAAAATCGATCAATGCCGACACTTTTCAAAAGATAAATAACAAGATTTTTAGAACATTCAGGACATAAAGCAACATGTTTATGACATATTGGGTGCATTTGATGACCATACACCCCTATACAAGCATTTTACGAGGTCATGTCGCCAATGAGTGTTTTTAGAAAAACTATGCAAGTTTGATGAGCCTCGATATCAAAAGTAGGTCATAGACCGGGTATATTATGGTCTTAAAAGTTACAGCACATCCAGATGAACCCTTCGGAAGTGTCCCTAGTTAAATTTATTGATTTTTTATTGATTTTTTATAACAATGAAAACACGATTTTTCACCTAAAAGCAAGTGTTAAAAATGTGGACGCAAAACCTGTATTACGGTCAGTAAAAATGTTAAAATGACCAAAGTAGTTGAGAAACATCCTAAAAAAGTTAAAAATATCATTTGGGGTGAATATAGCCTCACCAAAACCTTTTTAGAGAATTTATTCTAAATATATCGCATTTTTATGACATTTGTCCTTGTTCGTGACGGCATGACCCCAAATTTGAAAATTTTGACCCGAAGCCTTTCCCATAATTTTTCCTACATATTTTTCTATCACCTCCAGCCAAATGAGGTCATTTGGAGCTAAAACAACGAAAATTGCATTTTTGAATTTTGAAATTGGCGCTCTTTGGCCTTCTGTGAAATCCGCTGGCCCCCCATGAAAATTTTGATATTCTCCGTTCTAGGGGTAAAAAAGGGCGAGGAATCCGATTCCGTTGAGAACAGCTTTGGGTCTCTTCAGGAAAAAAAGTTATTCAGGTAATACCGTAGTCAAAACAGGTTTTTGGCGTTCTGTGAAGGAAAAGTGTTTCAAAAGTAGGTCAAATTACTTTGAAATTACTTTTTTTGGATTCAGCTGGTCAAGGGCTTTTGAATGATACCAAATTTGTTGATTTTCGATAAAAGTTGACGAAATTTCGAATTTGGGGTCGGGTATACGGTAACTCGGATACTGTAAGAGATACGGTCAAACTGATCTCAAAAATGGTGTTTTTGGGTAATGTTTACCCCGGAAAAGCACTTTATACCTTATTTCTGAGATATTTTTTTTCCTGTGCCAAACATTGCTTGACTTTTTCAGAAATCGAGCTTTAAACAATATAAAACAGTATGTACGTAAATTACTAATGAGGAAAACTTAGAGACACCAAAGCGTTAATAATAAAAAATAAGAATTTGAGATAGCTGTGGAACAGTATTTTTAAGCTTAAGAATAAACAAGAAATTTTACATGCTTCAAATGTTTTATCCTTATTTGTAATAATGTGATATCATGAAATGGAGATTAGAAATAGCATCCACCCCAAAATATTAATAAATCGAATCGCTGTGTCATAAAATGACAGAAATTAGGTATCACAACTCGAATTGAGTTATTGTAATAATTCGAATGTGTTGATATTTTTCATTTGAACTATATTTGTAATTCTGTTGTGACAAATTTTAAAATCTTCAATCATACTTTTCAAATATTCATGGTAGCCGTTAAACAAAATGGATGACATAATAGATATAGCAGAATTTATGTTCATTGTTTTCATTTTTTAATGGATAATGCATATTCTTTAATAAATTCATAAACCTTTGACTTAAAACAGATATTGCTTATTTGAAACATCAATTACTGTCATTAATTTTTTTAAACTCTTAACGACAAGTACTTTTAATATAATCTTAAATATTCAAAACTAAAATTTTTAAAAAAAATGTTCTTTTCTTATATATTTTTTAAAATAAAAACAGAAATTAAAATTCTTTTTTCAAACATGACTCCCTTGTTTAAACTATAAAAATTGAATTTTGTGGTTGTTTGAAAAAAATGAAAGGAAAATTTTTATTCTTTCTTAAACATTTTTTGTTCGTTTTGAATATTTGAGATTTTGTTAAAGAAATCCACATGGAACGTTTTTAAAGAAAGCAATTTATATGATTTTGGTTAGTACGCATATTTTTCGGGAATTTATTCCCAATATTACTTTAAAAATATTTGGTGGAGATGTGTCTTATGCAGTCGTTACTAAAGACACTGGCAATTTTACCTAACCAATAAACTGAAGTGGATGGTATAAATATAAAACAAATAATTAAATTCATAGATATCTACTTTGAAATATATTTATTAGTTGTTGAGGTTATAAAAATTTACGCCTCAACATTTATTGCTTAAAGTTGAACAAATAATCTATATGTGAATTCATCATTACAGGTTATATCGAATTCTTGGATTCAATAAAAAATGTTGATGAAAAATTTTTCGTTAATATGAACTTGTCAGAAATTGTACAAAACTTCTCATTCTGCTGAGCATCAATGGTTAATTAAGCGGTATTTAACAAAAAGCATTTGTGCTCTTTTTATTGACTCTGCATAAAACATTAAACGCAAAATATTGAACAATGAGATTTTCATATTCTTTTGCATCAACTGTCTTTCATTCTGCATTGGAAATCCTGAAAGAATTCCGTTTTTCTTCTCTATCTTCCCCTAGCATGTTTACTTTGGCTTGCAGTGGCCCTTCTTCTTTGATGTTAAGAAAATTGCCGAAAGAAAAAGGACACACAAATTTATCTTTATCCCAATAAAAACAAATTGAATTTTGAGCTTAAAAAATTGCTGTTTTTGAATATTTAAGAGTAGATTTAAAGAATTAGTCATAAACAATTTAAATTCACAATTTTTAATGACGAAGCTTAATGTAATAAATAGAGGAGCTGCAATGTAATTTGATATTTGGATGTTGTAAATTTCATGTTAAAAAAATAAAAAAAACGTTAAAAATTGAAAATTGCCAATTAAAAATATCTTCATTCTATATTTATGTTATACAAATTATAAATCCCGTGATAACAAAAATATTCGGAGTAGGCATTCTCGTTTCGCAAGAGACACCTTCGATGTTTTTTAAACAGGGACGGAAAGGTTATGTTGAATTTTAGGAAAAAGTTAAGTCAACAAAAGTAATGATAGAACGACGAATGGAGTTGTAATAATAACTTAAAACCATGTCATTAATCAGATTACGGTTTTGCGTTTTTGTCATCTTTAATAAATGACAGGAGCTTTTAAAAATAAATCCTTACTCTTAAACTACAAAAAACATACTTTGATGTTTGAAAGACAATATACGCACAAAAAATTTTTACACTATTTTTTCAATCTGTCGTTCTCTTTTTTGGATATTTAAGACTTTGTAAAACAAATGCACGCGGAAGATTCTGAATAACTATTTTGATAACATGAAATGATGTGTTCATTTAGCCCAGATTATCCAAAATTTCTGCAAAAGTCGTTTTTAAAAATGTCAAAAAGATTTACTTCAACTAAATAAAAAATTTCACAGTTTTAATCTGCGAAATGTCTTTGAATGGGGGCATAATAAAAAAATTGTAAATCATTAAACAGATATTTATATGCAGATTAAGTGTTTATAGATATAATTTCATGGCATCAGTTTACAAAAAATTATTGCATATGTGGGAAAGAAATGATTTGAAACAAGATATAATATAATAAATCCAGTTTAATGATCGTTTGTCAACGTATTTCAGCGTTATCCTACGCTAATAACTTTTTACTATACTTTAACAAAATTGGAAAATGAAATAGATAGGATCTCGACTGAAGAAATAACAAAAAAGCACCAGTGGCATTTTTTGTAATCAAACTATAAATTTTGTTTGATGTTTTCTTTTTATTTGTGCTGTTTTAAATCGATATTTTTTAAAAACCCTTGCTTTGAATATTTTTGATATTTTCGAAAAAAAGTGTTCCAAATTAAGCAAGGAAATTTACTGGATAATAATGACTAATTGAATTTAACCAGTGAACTTGACTTAAATAATATAGAAAACTCAATTCTGATTCTGCAGCATTATTTAAATTAATAAGTTAAAAACACCTTATTGTTTATTGTTACTTGTTAAAACGTTATTTAATACAAGAGTTTGTAGTTTTATTATACCACTTCTTAAAGTATTACTACTTCAAAATCATTTTTTTAAATATTTACGGTTACAGTTATACAAACTAGATGACATAATAGATATTGCAAAGTTTATGTTCATCACTTTTTTTATAAATGCATAAAACCGTATGACTTTGACAAGAAAATCACAATTTTAAGCATAGCATATCTTTTACGCTAAGCAACGCTTATTCAAATTCTTAGTGATAATTTTTCTTTAAGGCTTAAATATTCAAAACCAAGAATTATTTTTTTAAAAAAAACATGTTGAAAATTTTTTTATGAAAAAAAACTTTCAATATGTTTTTGTTAAAAAAAAACAGTACAAAAAATGATTTTAAAAATGACTCATCAAAAAAAGAATTTTGTTTCTAAAAGAAATGAAAGAAAATTTTTATTCTATATTTTTCAACATTTTATTTTGTTAATGTTTGAATATTTGAGATATTGTTAAACAAGACCCCGTGAAAGGTTTTGGATTAATATTTCATTACAATAATGTTTTTTTCAACTTTACTTTAAAAAAATGTTTTGATTCAAAAATTATGAAACAGTTGATATACGACCGACGAACTGAATTCAACAGTATAAATATAAAAATGATTATTAAATAGATGTTCACTTAAAAAATAAAAGCTATTATCAACAACTATTGCAAAAAAAAGAAAGAAAATTATTTCCAAATGAAAGCTGTTGACACTTTTGATATATGATCAGGGACTGAATGGAACAATACCAATATTAGACACATAACTAAAAAAAAAGATTTAAAGGTGTATATTTAGATTTACAATTCTGTTTGTGATTTTTTCGTGTTATTTTTTATTGCTTTAAACGTCTTTTTCAAATATTCACGGCAACAGTTTTACAACCTAGTAAATATTGCAGATTTTTAGTTCACCATTTTTCACCAAGATGTTTTTTAAAAACAAATTCACATATTGAAACATAATGTAAACATTAGTTTACACTTGTTTTTATCATTAAACATTACCATTTCAAATTCTAAATGACACATTCTTTTAATTTAATCTTGAATATTCAAAAACAGCAATTTTTTAAGAAAAAAACTTTAAATTGTTTCATGTTTTTTGTCGCAAAAGGATAAATGCGAAAAACGTTGTTCCCTAAACAAAACTATAAAAAATGGATTTTGTTCATTGAAAGAAATGAGAGAACCATTTTTACTCTCTTTTTTTAATGTTTTTTATTTTTCTTTTTGAATCTTTGAGATATTGTTAAACGATGCCACGTGGAAGATTTTAAATGATCATTTTGTGTTAGAAAAAGAAATTTTTCATCATCCTTTTGCTAATTTAGCTTTTTAGCGGAATGTGCAAAAATTTTGCATTAAAAATTTGTTTTGTATTTACATTAAAGATGAAATTATCAGTTTTAATCTAAGACCTGCCTTTGAATGGGACAAAAATTAAAATTTTAATTCATTAAACTAACACTCCAGAGAAGATAAAATGATAATGTCAGGTGTCATAAGAATAACGAAATGTAACGAAAATTGAATTGGTATCGCTCAAGCAATGTTGTGATAAATGATATACATTGCAATGTGCCATATGCCGGAAACAAAACAAAAGTGATTGTTTGCCACCATTGCTCTACTTTTTCTGGGTTGAAAAATCTTTTTTCTTTTAAAGGGGGACAACCACCTTTAACAAATTTTTTTTATTAACATTCCCTGAATTTTTCTCGCACTTATTTAGCACTTATTTTTTTGCAAACGGGAAATGAAAAAGTGACATTTTTTACGCGTGTCGAGACCTCCAATGAAAGTCAACTCAAATAATTTGTTAAAGGTGGTTGTCACCCTTTAACTTTAACAAAGGCAAAAATTATAACTGCAGCTGTTGGAAAGAAAGGACATAATTCAGACAACACTTTAAACGATGAAAAAATTTGGTGAAAAAAAGCTGCTCTATTTTTGAATATTTAAAATTATTTTAAAAGAACTTGTGATCGAAATTTATTAAAGAATTTTGTTAATATGTGTAGGAGACACCAACTGCCTTTAGTAAAATAATATGAAAAAATATAGTCCTGATAACAACAATAAATATACAATTGCAACATATTTGTATTCACTTCATTTTGATGTAAAATAAAATCGACGAAAAGTTAAATTAAAGAAATTTTATTTTTAAAAGAAGGCATTATCATAGTTTTAAAAATGAGGCATTTTTACATACAAAATGATAAAAACAGTTCATTAAATAAAGCATAAATGAAAATTAACGTTCACGAGTTGCTGTAACTTTTTCATGACGAATATTTCCATCAGAATCTTTATAAGTTTTTTCTTGAAGATGTACAGTTTCTTTCATGGGTTCACCGGTTACGGCTTCCTTCAAAGCTGATGCAGCATCTTTGACACCTTCCTTCAATTTTCCAAGTGCAGTTTTTTCTTCATATGGAACTTCTGTTTTTGTAACTTCATGATGGACTTCAGTCTTTTTGGTGTTCATGATTGATATTGATTGGAGTTGATAGAGAGAGTGGATTGATAAGAGTCTGAAAAAAGGTAGAAATTAATTTTTGGTAAAGGAAAAGTTCACGAATAATGGATCAAAACGCGTTTTTAAGGGTTCTTAAACAAGAATTTATGCAAATTTTTGACAACACCACTAAATATTTGCCTGACCCTATTTTTAGCAGTCGTGAAATCACATATATCCCGCCTTAAGCTAAAACAAAAAAACATCACTTGTGTTTTCCTTCTAAAAAATACACGCGCACAAAAACAACAGAAAGCAAAAAGAAGCAATGATGCATTGCTGTTGTTTTTCAGCTTCTTTTATACTGCATCTTTTTTTTTATTTTTGTTTACTACTATTTTTTTTTCAATTCTAGTTTGGACGCACATGTCCGAAAGGAAGTCTTTGTTAAAAAAATGTCCGAAGGAAGTACTTTTTTTTGTTTAAAAAAGAAAAGGATGCTTTTTTCTTGTTTTGAAACATTTTTTGTTTAGCGTAAACAACTTTTCATTGAAATGCTTTTAAACACCAAAGATGAAAGAATGACACGTTGCATATGAAGAAAAAAAAGTACTCTAAAAATGTATGAATGTTCTTTCGTTTTTTTGGGTTTGTGAATCAGCTTTATGATGATTGAGAAATAAACAATAACAACCTGATGTGTCTTAAATTTTCATCACAATGAACCAACGCTTTTTTTTAAAGGCGACAAGAAGTGACCACCCAAAGCAATCCAATTTTTTCTCTACTGCTAGCTCCTCTGCTCACATTTTTAGCTGCCAACGTTGTTATATTTTTTTACGATGAATAAAAGAAGCAAATGTTGAACAGCAATAACGGACAAACTGCTTTCATTTTAAACATAAAATAAAACGGAGAAAATATTTTTTAAAAAAAATCTGCTCTTTTTTGAATATTGAATATAATTTTACAAGAATTGCCATTAATACTTTGATTTCAACTTATTAATGGAAAAATTCTGTGCAGAAAGTGGCACGGAAATACTATAGTTTGAAGCTAAAATATGTGCAAATGTGCTGAATCAACGCATTTGAGAAAAAAAGGATAAGCATGTATGAAAATTTATCAATATATATTATTTTGACATGCGATAAGATCATTTACACTGTTGCATGTTTTAACTTTTGTAGATTTTATGTTGCTGTTTTCTAAATTGTAATATAACGAACTTTGATTTTCATTCAAATTCGGGATCTATTAAAAATGGAGTAATAACAGATTACACAATTAATAAGTGTCAGCAAATTTTTGCAAAACTTTGCAGAAGTTAGTTGGCGCGTATTCATCTGTATAATGCCCTATTCATCAGAGTTGTTCGCTCACTAGTAGAGTAAAATGTAGCAAAAAAATACATTCAAATTGTTTTTTGACTATTATGGTCACATCAATCCCATTTTAAATTTTTTTTAAATTTTTAATGATGCAATGTAAAGCATCACAATGTGACTTTGTATTAGTTTGTATGCACATTCATCTGTTTGTCAAAATGAAATCTTTAACATAAGTTTTTCAAAATACATGTAAAAATATTCAAACAAAAATCAACAGCTTTTTTCATTTTAAGTGGTTTTTTCTTGGACAAAAAAAAGCACAGATCTTTCTTAAAAAAGATTTTGAAAGATTGTCGTATTCTCATTTGACAAAGATTTTTCGATTGAAAATATGTTTTGTAATGTTCCTTTTTTTCACATAAACCAGATGTCTTTCTCAATGCTAGCGAAAAGAAACATAAGAAATTAATTCTTTCTTATTTCAATATTTAACACATATTTTTTAAAAATACTTTTGCTAAATTTGATATATATATATATCGAAAACGACAAATGACAAATAGGAAATTTTATCACCAAAGCAATTTGATTGGGAACAATATAAATAAAGTAATTTTGTTAAAAATTTTAACGATTTTCAAAAAGAATAGAGAATATTTTGTCTTGTATTATTGTTATCTTTGAAAATTATTTTTGTACAAATGTGAATTGCAAACTCATTGAAATAGTTAGTTCATTTTTTTAAATTATCAGAAATTTCAAATTGAATATTTTCATCATAAATAATGTCATTTAAAGATGGAACTGGACTTTCGCTCTTTTAATCTTTAACAATGTCATTTTTTTATAGCATTTGTGTAAAACCAATACATTAAGTAACTTTGCATAAAATGGAATCAAGAATTTAGAAAAAAAAACCCCAGCCACAATTTAGATAAATGTTTTTGTCGTGCATCATTTCATCAAAGGCTTTTTTAAAGTGAAAAAGAGCATTTTTTTGCTGAAGACGCTTGCTTTTTTCGTTTACTACAATTTGAAAAATATATTTCGAAATATTGTTTTTACCCTTTGCTCTCCGTCACCATTAAGATTTTATTAGTCTGTTAAAGAATTATTTCGTAACATAAGCCAAAATAAATTGAATATCAAATTTCAAAAATTTAATAGTGTTTCAGTTAACAATTACGATTTCAAAATTTCCGTCTCAAACCTGAGGAAAATTACATTAAATAAATAATGACACATTCCAAAGTGAAATGAAGGCAGCAAAGTTATAATTGCAATGGCTATTATCGTGTAAATTTCATGAGTTTTTACATCAAAATTAATTAAATAATCAAAAAAAGATAAAACATCAGTAAATTGATATTTTTTGTTATTTTGTGTTTATTGAAAAAAAAACTCGTAAAAGGATTAATTCAGCGACTGACTTCTCTCCATTAAATAATGCAGAGAGCTCAATTTGTTGCAAAAGGTGTGCGAATCAAAAAGATTTTAAAGGAAAGTGTAACTGCTTTGCTAATTTTTTTGTAATTCAAAAAATTATGCCTCTTACAGTGGGTTGGAAAACTTTCAGCGCATTTTCGCCATTTTTCGCCACTTTTTTTATTAAACGATTTCTAGAAGTCCAAAATTCATAAAACCTTTAGGAATTATACATATGGACTTAGGGAAGAGATTCATAGCACTTTTGGACCCCTATGTACCCTATTGCCCTCAGGGCGACCCCGACAAACCCCCAAACCGCCCAATATAAAGTAAACAATTTGAAATCTTTTTTTTATAATTCCAGAAATCAATGTAAAAGTCTATAAAGAAACATATATAGCAAATCAACTATGGGGAATCTGATTGTGACATTTTTAGAATTCTGGCGCCTTCAGAATCCTCAGATTCAGAAGCCCAAAAAATTATTTCTTTGTTTTACAAGATTAAAAAGTGTATTATAGGGTAATCAAATATGGAGAATTCAAAAAAATGTTTTCAGATTAATAAGGCTTCAGAATCCCCAGATTCAGAAGGCCTTAAAGTTTTATTCTTTGTTTTTTATGTGCGAATATACTTTATATATCAAAATTTTGCAAGTAGTACAAAGAAAGCATTTTTAAGATTCTGTCGACATCTGAATCCAAGATTCAGAAGGCCTAAAAAATTCTTTTGTCTGGATATACTTTTAGTTTAGAATTTTATGAAGAATTCGACAAATAATGATAAAATGTGTGTTGCAAAAAGTATCTGGATTACTGTAACATCTTGAAATGTTTCAAACAAACTTTATATTCAACACAAGAAAATAAAACTAACAACAACAAATGTGTTTAAAACATAATATATAAAAACAAAGATACCGTATGGCGAAAATGCGCTGAAAGTTTTCCAACCCAATGTACATTTCCGTTATTTTTTTTATTAATGTGTTGCTTGAATTGATTGTCACATACTTTCTGTCATAAGCAGACATTTAATTGTTCCATAATGATTTTAAAAGGTTTTTTCACCAAAATCAAAAAATATTCAAAAAACTAACAAGAATTATTTTTCAATCGATTGATCTTTTCTGACTATAGCAGTTTAAATTGCTCAAATTTTGTTTCTAGAACAGGTCTCTAAATGTCCGTTTTTATGTAAACACAACTGCGTCCAATAAGTATGCTGTGACAAGCGCGTTCATTGACAGACGACAGCATGTTTTTAACGCTATTAAACAGCAACAAAACAATCGATAACTTTGTAGAGAAAACATTTTATGTATTGAAATTACACAAGGGGCTTTGATGTTGTTTTTTAATAGATATTTTTAAATTTTTATATACTTTTTTTATATCATGCATCTTAATTCCTGTTGGATATGAAAAAAATGATTTACGAAAAATGTTTGTATTTATGCAAGAAGACGTGAAAATGCAACATTATCAATATATTAAAAATATTCCAAATTATTGTTTGTAAACAAGGTTAAATAATTGAAAACAGAATATAGCAAAATAAGTATAAAATTTTTACACCTGTTTTTAAAGTTTTAGAACTTTATAAAAAGGTTTTTTACAACCTATTAATTTACTACTGCTATAATAACAGCTGTAGTATTAGCAATGAAGTTTACAATAATTTGTTTTCTTCCCATTTTTTGTCCTACATGTTATTCATGGCTCTAATATTAAGTTTCTACAGCTGCTTTAATTTCTAAGAAACATTTATTTCTTTAACAAAATACAGTCGAACCTCGATTTTACGTCTTTCAAGGGACCGCGAAAAAAAAGAGTTCGAATGTAATGACTTCTGAAAAACAACTTTACTTTAACAGAATTTTTTTTCTCGAAAAATGAATGTTTCACAGAATTGAATTTGTAGCAACGGAATAATAGATCCACACTAATAACATCCAAGAATGTGAATAATAATTTTAAACTTTATTGCTATTGCAGCTGTTATCTAAATAGCAGGTGTAGTAACGTATTAGTAGGCTGTAAAAAGTTTTTAAAAATTTTTACCCTTATGACATTAAAAAGTCCAGGTCCCAATAATAAACACTTACAAATGAAAAGTCCTAATTCCCTATTACAGAATTCCATAAAAATATAAATACAGCTGTAACAGAAATTTTGTTAGAGAAATAAATGTTTCAGAGAAAATAGAGCTGTAGATATTTAATACTAGACCCACACGTAAATAAGAAAGTGCGAAGAAAAAAAGTAATTATAAACCTTATTCTTACTACAGCTGTTATTTTAATATCAGGTAATTCGAAAAGTTCGTGCAGGTGTTTGATCGACCGTCATATTTTTAATTTTTGATGAAATATTTAAATTTCTTTTGTAAAAGGTGCCCAAGGATGTCAGAAATGATGCCTGAAAAGCATTTTTGGGTATCTTTAAAACTGGCGGATTTTGGGGGGATATACGGGGATTAACCCGGATTTCAGCATATTTTGCATAAAAAGTCAACAAAAAAAATTTCTAAATATGGAAATTTTAGCCTCAAAATGATGAGCAGGATGTCAGAAACCTTATCCAAAATATTGTGCCAATTTTAAAAAAGCCAAATCTGATCACAGTGAAAAGCCATTAATTTGGCTTATGTAAGAAAAATTTGCATAAATCAGATTTGGCTTTTTTAAAATTGGCACAATATTTTGGATAAGGTTTCTGACATCCTGCTCATCATTTTGAGGCTAAAATTTCCATATTTAGAAATTTTTTTTGTTGACTTTTTATGCAAAATATGCTGAAATCCGGGTTAATCCCCGTATATCCCCCCAAAATCCGCCAGTTTTAAAGATACCCAAAAATGCTTTTCAGGCATCATTTCTGACATCCTTGGGCACCTTTTACAAAAGAAATTTAAATATTTCATCAAAAATTAAAAATATGACGGTCGATCAAACACCTGCACGAACTTTTCGAATTACCAAATACATTTATATTGTGCTACTCCATCACATAATATGTGTTTCCCTATCAATATTATGTTTAAAGCTTTTGCTACCAGTGTTTTATAATTATGCAAAAAACTCAAAAGACAACACAAAACAACAGCTTTCTTCTATCATCACTCAATTCTTTATTTACATTATTATCACAAGTTTTTTCTCATTAATTAATCGCTGCTATTCTTTGCTGTTTTGGCGTCCTGCTGAAAATATCTATGATGGTAGAATACTTTTTTGGCTTGCATTTATTCCATATTTATTTACATATATTGGATATGTAGAAGAAATTTGCCTTTGTATTGATCGCTGTCTTATTGTACAGTATCCTGTAAAATATTCCGCTAGATTGCGACGATATTTTAATTACGCCACATTTGTTGCTGTAATAATTTATATGTCAGTTTTTTTATATAAAAATCCAATTTGGGATGCTATTCCGCAGCAATCTTCTACATTTTGTCTTATTTTTGGATGTATTATAAGGAATGTGGACCTCTCAACCCAGGATGGAATTGCATATGGTTCGACTGGAACAAATTCTTTTTGTGGCTTGGTTCTGCTGCTGTTAGTAAAGTTTAAACTCAACAGTTCAGATGCAAAAAAACGCATAAATCGAACAGTTTTAATAATAATCTTCTTTCAAACATTTTTTGATATGGTTCCAAATATTTTGTCTTCTGTGATAGAATCGGTGAGTTTTAGATATAAGCTGTATTTTACAAACTTTTAAAATAAAATTTTGAGATGACAGAATTTCAGAAGTTCAGTTTTTTCAATATCGAGTGTTTTTGCAAAATTTTTAGACTTGGAATGTTGTCTTAATTAATATAATTGGACCATGGCCTACTACTGTCATTATCATAAATATGACAATTGGTGCCTATTTTTATTCAAGAACTTTTCGACAATCTTCTTCCCAACACAAAATAGTATCTATAAGTGCTCAAAATGGTAATCGAAGATAATAATATTTTGAAGATAGATTTACTGTAAATTAGTTATAATGCTAAATATTGTAGCGGAATAGTGGCAACAAATATAAATTTTTATGTCATTAATATAAAAATTCAATTTGATAAAAGCAGTTTCAAAAATATATGGTCAATTAAAAAGGTCTTTAATATTTACTACCGCTTTTTCGTGTACCCAAGCTTTTGTTGCTGTGCTGATAGGAATCCAGTTTTCACTAGGACATTTCAAACGATAGACAGAAGCTTTGTAAATAATTCTTAAAATGTGTATTATAAAGATGGCAACGATTTTGTTTTGCAATGAAACATTTCCTCCATAAAAAAACACTTACTCTCCTTTTTCTGTTTTAAACATTCTAAAATTATTCAAATAATCTTTTGCAATTAGCTTTCCACCTTCGACAACAACATCATGTTCATAAGGTTGCCCCTTTGCAATTATTACATCTTTGATAAACTCTGTGTGAAGTGGAATTCGAGCTCGACAGCATTCAACTTCAAGTGTCGTATCATTTTTGTTTTTTGTTCGAAATCCTGTTACCCATTCATTACTTCCATTGCATGATGAAATCATAGGGTTCATGGAACATTCACTATCGTAAGAATTTAAACACGTATGTAATTCACACATCATCATTAAAGAATTTGTATCCCAATCAATATAGGCACCATGTGGGAAAAGAAATTCACCACAGCTACCTGCTAAAAACTGAAAGGATTTATGTAGTTTAATTATTTTAAAGCATATTTTCTTTATGAAAATATTTCAATTAGCAGAAAGCTCTAACAGGCTCCATAAGAAATTTACTCTACCCCCATCAGAGAGATCTTTTCCAGGACAAAAAACTTACAACTCGAACAGGACGGAAGGTAATAGAAGAATATGGTGGTAGATAGCTTAAATAAAAATTTGCAAACGTATGTTTCTCATATGAAACCATAAGGCGATTAAAGCTTGGATCTATTTGGGCATTTTCAGCGACATTTCTTTCATGAACTAAAAAATAAATTTATTTATCGTAGGTATTCCTATATCTTCATACCTTCATATTCTCCATTATCTTTTTCCATAACACCCTCAGAAAATGAAACGGGATTTCTTTTAAATGTTTTTATTTCTACTTCATTTCCTTTTAATTCATATTTTTTTCTTTTTATATTTTCAAAGTTATAACGTTTTAAAATTTCATCTGGGTTCCACGGTTGCGTCATCTCTTTATAATAATATCCAAAAGGACTTTTTGCAACCATTTCAGTAGCAATTAATCGTTGCCATATAATCCAAAACATTGTCATTTTTTTGTCTGTATTTCCTGAATATAATCGAAATTTTTGAAGCTCGGGAGGCCAAGTGTTATCAGGAAAGCCGGCAAAAAGAAGCTGAGAATGTGTTAAACCCAAAGATGGCTGAACAACAGAATATGAATGATTTCCAGTTAGCCGTTTTTCCATTAAAGCAATGTGAAATTTCATTAATGATGCATCACGTTTTGCATCGATAGCAGTTTTGGTACTGCTTAAGTGGGGTTCTGCCATTGTTTGATATGATGGAAGGCCATTTTCAGAATTCATTTTTAGGCATTCCATTCGAAATACAGCAGCAAAATATGCCGTGCTGAAAATAGTATATATTAATTATCATAATAATGAATTTTGGGGAAGGAGGTGGAAAGGCAGATGCTCCTTTGCCCTTTTCCTTCCAACCTATTGTCATCTGTTTCAACTTTCTGCACATTTGTAAGATATTCAAATGCTTTTAAATTTCCAGCTTCTACAGTAATTTGATGAACATAATCCTTTGTAATAGTTAAATTAACATATCTCACAAATGTTGAAAATGTTAATTCCTTGTATCGACAGCATTCAACTTTTGTTACATCAGAGCTTCCATTTTGTAAGGGCATAAACCCGGCTATCCATTTAAAATAACCATTACAATTTTCTGTTGAAACATTTTTCTCGCATTCAATTTCTTTTAAAGCTTTGCATTGATTTATTTCACATAACAACATTGGAGTTTTTGTTTGTTTGTCAATGTACATTCCATGGGGGAATAAGTTACTTCCACATGTTTGAAGTTTTGTCTAAAAAGCATTACAATCTCATTAAAACTCATTTTCAAAAAAATTTATTTAGGCTGGCACATATGTTTTTTGTCACCGACTAATAACATCACAACCAACATCTTTTTGTTAAAAAAACTTACGATTTTGATTTTTTTTGATCTTGGGGAAAATGTCGGTTCAAACCTTCCATCATTGGTAATTCCAACTTTGTAATTACTACTACTGTTTATTTCATACTCTAAAATTTATGTAAGCATAAAAAACAAATTTTTAAGGTTTTTTTATTACCATTAAGATCTTTAAACTTTGCTGCAGAAACTGTGACAAAACAAAAAAATATACAAAAATGCAACAACATCCGTTGTTGAAAACAATGAAAAATATGCAAATGAGATGCAATCGATCACCTTGTCAATACCTGCCTTTTTATTTATCAAAAAATGTCGCAGATAAGTATCTCTGATGAAGGTCAAAAGAAAAATTGGTGATTTATTACACTCAGAAAAAAACCCATTTTACTTTGAAACAGTTTTTGTGGCTTTTATTTTAAAAACGCCAATTTTTGTTAAACAAAATTTTAAGGATTATTTTAAGTGTAAGAAAACAATGATCATCAAAATTTGTAATAAATTATCAAAGAATAAAAATTGCAGCAGTAAAAATAACTAAAGAGCGATTAAGAAATCATAACCATTCAACTTTTTTTTAAATAACGGTTTGGCAATCAATTGAAGTTGTTTATATTAGTGTTTAAATTTATTACAGAAAAATAAATAAGTATATCTGTTTTGTAATGTTGTATCAAAAAATTCAAAGCATTTAATAAAAAAATATAGTTTAAAACAAATATATATTGAAAAACCACTTCTTTCCTAAATACTGCTGACATTACCAAAAAGACTAAAAAATGTTTTTTCTAAAATGACGAAATAATTGCAAAAAAAGTGCATCAACATCTATTATTTAAAGGACTGCTTTAAATTTGCGACGGAATAAAACAAATAAAAGATCGTCATTAAAACATTTCGATGGCTGTTTTGAAAAATGTTTGGGCAAAGAAAACTGCAAAAAATTGTTTATTTTTTTTGAATATTTAAGAACTTTTGTTACTAGTTTTTTATGTGTATTGCAGGTTGCAGAAAAAATTTAACATTTCCTAAGTTAATGCAACTACATCTCATCGGGCTCTCACATTTCATTAAAAATTATTTTTTAAGACTAAGATCTTTAAACGTTTGTGGAGTTGTAATTTTCAAATTTTTGCATCACATTTTTTTGCCAACAACAAAAATCAGTAAAAAATTAGAAATACAACATTCTTATTTATTTATTATTTATATAATGTTATTGTTGCAATTGACGTTAATCTAAGAAAGTCTACACAAATTCTTTATTAATGTTTTTTATTTAAATTTACAACATTGTAAAACACAGTATTGAACAAAATTTATTTTTTATTTTAATAATGGGTGGTTGTCTTTTGTTCTTTGGGATGTTGCACAATTAAAATGTAATTGTGTGTACTCGAAGTTATACTAATTGTAGTAGCTAAAAGATAACATTGAAAATAAAATGCATGACTGAAAAATTCAAAGAAAGTATGAAAAAAACTGCATTTCGTGAAACACCCATAGATTTGCTTTTTTGTAATTCAACGACACTTTAGAAATTTTTCAGTCGAATGCAAAAAATGAACGACGCTGCTGCCCCCGAATAAACATGTGTTGCTCATAAAAACTATGTTCTGTACAAAGCATGTTAATATAGTTGATAGATACTGTAATTAAAAGAATAAAAAATTATATCAAAAAAGTTGCGGTAATTGTAAAGAATGCTAAAAACAAATTCCAACACAAAATTTTTTTTTAAATTTTTAAACCAAAAAACTTTTGATAAAATAACAAAACACAAACTTAACAAACAAAAGCACATTCAATTTTCAATAATTCGCAAGCTTCATGAAGCTGCTGAACAGCACGTTTCTTTTCATCAACATTAAAATTATCGTAAAGAACAAAACCAAGAACCTTAAATTTTTCACCAATTTCAGCTTTAATAACTGTGAGATGTTCTTTAAGGATTAATGCCATGAGAAAAGCAGGGGATGCAGCTTTACGATTGCCATTATAATTATCAAATTCAAGCAGCACTGGATTTTCAGCATCTTTTGTAACTTTGAATGACCACACTTCATCAACTGTGATTGCATCAGATGGCATTGACATAATATTTAGAAGATCTAAGGAAATGGTTATAAATAAAATGCAATAGTGACAACAACAATGACATACCGTAAACAACGAAAGAAGGTTTATCTGCAAGAGATTGTAAAGCAGCTTCACAAAATTTTGGTTTTTCATCATCAAATGCAATTGCAAGGTCTTTTCCATATTGACCTAAAAGCAATAGTATATATCAAAAAAATTTTGTAGAGAAAAATATATACCATTCCATGCATCCAAAAATTGATATTTGCCATTTTTATTAACACAAATAACTGAACAACTTTCATACAAACCAATAATAGGAAAAGCAGCATTTGAACCACTTTTGTTGAGCTTCTCTGGTAAAGATATAATAGAAGAAGAAATCACCGGTTCATGTTCAATTGTTGGAAAGCTTTCTGTATCAATGGATATTGTAAGTTTATGGAGATGACATTTTTGGTCCAAATGATATTGAGAAAATTGTATTCTATCAAAGCCATTGCTAAACTGAAAAAAGAAATTAAATCATAAGCAAGTTGATTTTGTGAGACTGTTCTGACCACAAGGATGACTAATAACCACATAAAACCATACCCAAAAGCTTATAAAAAAGAACTTACAAAGAGATTTCTACCATATACTTTCCTAACCATAATTTCTTTTTTGCATGGAAGAGGTTGGTCAATATTATTTTCAAAAAGTAAACCATAATTACCATTATCAAGTTTTACACCAAGATGATAATACATTGCACAAATTGGAATAGTATGATATTTGATATAACTTTTATCAAGCAACCATTTGCACATTTCTACCGTAATCTTTGGAACATCATACTTTGTTGGACGATCAACAAAAACAAGCTTCTTTGATTTTAATAAAGTTTTGTAATATTTCTTTTCTTTAACATTCTTATCATCACAAAATCTAAGCATAATTCTTTTAGGATTCCATGATTGAAAAATCTTTGAACGTACGATTTGAGGAGATTCTGTTTCTTGATCAACAAATACCATTCTTTTATCAACAAGTTTATGTCCGCTTACAGTATATTCAAAGACATCAACAGATAGATGTTCAGGACCAACTAAAACCATAAGAACAGTTTCTTGAAGCTTCAAAGGATAATTTAGTTCAATCAATTGTGAAGTAGAAACATAATCAAGATGTGTAATAAAATAATTAGGAATTAGCAGAGAATCCAAAGCAGCTTTAACAGCTTTACAAAAATGTAGATTATCACGAAATTCTGGAGTAGCATGTTGAAAAAGCATTAAAATAACAGCTTTGAATCGGCTTGTAAATAAGCTTGGAATACCATCAATAAATTCTGTTGCATTATTAAAGAAAATGTTGGCAAGCTTTTCTTCAGTTTGACGACCAATAATTGTAATATTCAATTCTTCACCTTCTAATCCAGATGGCGCAACCATAGCAAAACATTCTTCTTTAATATTTTTAGCTTTAAAATCCATAATTGTAGACATGATGATAGTATTCTATTTAAGGATCTAAAAATTGATATAATTAAATAAGTTAAAAAAAAAGAGCACTTCCACATAAAGATAGCAAATCACAAAAAACATATAAACAAAGCAAACTAGCGATGAGGCAAAAGAAAGGTAAAATAATTAGAAGTCTTTCACAAAGGTAAAAAAGGTAAAAAGATAATATATAGATTACATCACATATGCCGCACAAAATAATCTATGCACATATTATTGTAGTTTCTTTTGTAACAAATACAAGTAGCATCATTATAAAGAAAAAGTAGAAGAAAATACACATACGAAAAAAGATATATAAAAAAGCGTTTAAGAATTGTAAATTTAAATCACACGTGGGCAGCAAGGTGCGCGAAATTTTCAAAATTTTGCACGCGACTTTTGGAGCACAGGTACCTTACAATTTTTTTTCAGAAATTTTTTTTCGGTTTTTAGTTGTTTTTCAAGCTTTTGACGTGTTTTTTATTCTTTATTTGCAATTTAATCACATTTTAAACTACGATTTAAATTAATAAAGATTTTTATTTGCCTAAACTAAAAATATGAAATGAATTAATTTTCATAAAAACAAATCTTGAATTTTAAACAGAGCCAGTTAGCCACTTGAACTGGCTTTACATGTGTAATTATCAGCCAATTTTGGCAGAATGATTTTTCAGCATAATTAGCAACTATACATTTATGGAACTGATTGTCACATGTTACTCTTTCGTAATACCGAAGCATTAATTGTTTATTTGCCTTTGCGCAACAATCATCATGTGGGATGCAGCAAGTTTCACTTACTGCAATAAAGAGATGGGGCAGCAAATATGGCTGGAATACATAACGGACTTGGCGCAGAGTTTCAAAAATGGATTGATAAAAATCCTGTTTCAATTCAACGAAGACCACCAATATTCCGGTCGCATTGTTTAGCTCATCGGCTACAACTTTCATTGCAAAATGTAATGAAAGATTTACCATCACTTGCAAATCTTCATTTTCGATTTGAATCCATGGTAAATGGTCTGTATGCTTTTTACAAATCTCATGCATGCAAGCGAACCGCTTCTCTTAATAATTATGCAGAATTGTATAAATATAAATTATTAAGATTGAAAGCAATAATAAAGCTCAGGTGGATAAACAGCCAATATCCGGCTAGAACTTCGTTCAAAGTTTCCAGAGGATCCCGAACTGATGAAGGCTCTGAGTGCTTTAAATCCTGATCAAGTGCCTTCTGGCTCTCGACTAATTGATTTGTATGTGGAAAAATTAAGGCCTCTTGTTGCAAGATTTGGTGGCCCCGATCAACATATTATAAATGAATGCAGAGAAGTTTTGAAATATGCAAATTTAAATGATCAAAAAAATTATTTATCAAAAATGCATACTTCTATGGAAGAATTCTGGGAATATGTTATTTCTTATTCAAATAAAAATGGACATGTTGAAGTTGGTGAGCTAAAAGCGTTCATTAGCAAAATTATGGCTGTAGCTCCTACATCAGTTATTGCTGAGCGTGGATTTTCCAGGTACATTAATAAAGCTACTTAAAAATGCCAAATTATATGAACAAACCTTTTAGTTTTTTTTATACCAAATCGTCAAGACGAAGCGATCTTAGTGAAACTTCACTTCAGGATATGATGGAGTAAGTTTAAAACACATTAAAAAATACGGAAATAAAATTTAGAATATTGATCAATGGCCCCCCTGCTGAAACATTTGATCCATTTCCTGCTGTAAACAAATGGCTTGCTGAAGGACGTCACCAATCTGATCACCTTCCCCAAATTGATACAAATACCGACCTCCTTCCTGAACCTGAAGAACCCAAAGAAATTTTTTTGGAAGAACATGGTAAAAATACGTATAGTTAATTTTGTACATGGCCTATTTTTTAGAACACCAAGATGTCGATCTTGGTGAAGCTGAAGAAGAAGAAGAAGCCGGCATTGCAGATGAACTGACAATTTTCATTGACGATGTGTCAGAAGAAGATCCAATATTTCCAGACAATTTTATTTAAAAACATTTTTCTGTTATATGATAATATAATTTGTTTTTTCTTTTTTATCAATCATAAATAATCTTACCGCAAAATTCATCGATTCAACATTACATGCTTAGACAAAATAATAAAATAAAATTACAAAATTCTTTTCCCTTTTCCCCTTTCTTCTTCTTTTTCTTTTTTCCCTCTTTTCTTTCTTTTTTCCTTCCTTTTTTTCTTTTCTTCTTTTTTTCTTTTCCTCCTCCTTTTTTTTCTTTTTTTTCTCTTTTTCTCTTTTTTTTTGCACGCGACCTCGTTTTTTCCTTGCACGCCGCACGCGACCAGGTGCGCGAATCGCACCCTTGCGCACCCCATGCCCACGTGTGATTTAAATGCCGTAATATCCTCTAAAAGTCGATCCCAAGTACTATTTGTATCAGTTGAAATAAAAACTTTACATAATGATTAAATAATTTATTCTTATAATTTAACACAATAAAATCACACAAATATATAACAAAAAAAAGAAATCAGTTTTAATTTTTGGGTTTTGTTGAAAAAAAAACAAACAAAGATGATGGCTCTTTGGTAACAGAATGCCAAAATGTTGCAATTTTCAAAAAAAACAAAGAGAAATATTAACTACAGCATTGTATTGGGTGCTTTTAAATGAGAAAAAGCTTTATTTTTCATATCATTTTTTTCGCAGCTGATATTGAAAAATTTGTTTTAATATTTATTGCTATACCGCTCATTCATGAGCGACGATGAAAAAAGATGACGTCCCATAATATATTTATTTTTGATTCATATATCCCATAATATATTTATTTTTGATTCATATATCGACCACTTATAGATACTATTTTGTGTTGGGAAGAAGATTGTCGAAAAGTTCTTGAATAAAAGAAGGCACAAATTGTCATATTTATGATAATAACTGTTCCTGGATATGGTCCGATTATATTAATTAAGACAACATTCCAAGTCTAAAAAATTTTGAAAGTTAAAAAAGAAATATTCAAAAATAATTATGGACAAACACTTTACTATGGTACTTACCGTTAAAACTGCTGATGACAAAATATATGGAACCAAATCAAAAAATGTTTGGAAAAAGATTATTGTTAAAATTGTTCGATTTATTCGTTTATTTGCATTTGATTTATTTAACTTTAACTTAATCAACAGCAGCAAAATCAAGCCGCATAAAGAATTTATTCCCATAACTCCATAGGTTATTCCATTCAAACTTGATAAATCAACATTTCTAATAACACATCCAAATATTAAACAAAATGTTGAAGATTGCTGTGGAATGGCATTCAAAATAAGATTTTTATATAAGAAAACTGACATATAAATTATTACTGCAACAAATGTGGCATAATTAAAGTATCGTCGTAATTTTGGTGTGTATTTTACTGGATACAGTACAATAAAGCAGCGATCAATGCAGAGACATATTTCTTCCACACATGCAATATATGAACAAAGATATGGAATAAATCCAAGCCAAAAAAGTATTCTTTCATCATAGATATTTTCAGTAGGACGCCAAAAGAGCAAAGAATAGCAGCGATTAATTAATGAGAAAAAACTTGTCAGAATAATGTAAATAAAGAATTGAGTGATGATAGAAGAAAGCTGTTGTTTGGTGTTGTCTTTTGAGTTTTTTGCATAATTATAAAACACTGGTAGCAAAAGCTTTAAACATAATATTGATAGGGTAACACAGATAATGTGATGGAGGAGAACTATGTAGTTGTATATATCCATATTTTTTTTCTATTACAAATTTTTTCAAAAGAAATCAATGACAACAAAAATACAGTGAATGTTAAAGAATTCTCACTACAGAAGTTTGCAAATCTGATAAAAGCTAACAAGTATAGGATTGTTATTAATAGGTCTGATATTAACAATTCATAGTTCACAATTCTATGAAGCATTTATTTTATCTTACAAAATTTTTAACAGCTGTAGTTTTCTTTTTTATTAAGAAAATTTTGACTACACATTTATAAGCGTTTTTATTTGAAAGTGTACAAAAGCAATGAGGATAAAAAGATTTTAAATGAATGAGTGACGAAATAAAAATTACAGCTGCAACAGAGTTTCTTTCAAATTAAAGTGTTAAAATAAATTTGCAAAGATCAATTTTTCTAATTTATTTAATTTTGATTCCATTGTATTTTCAATTATCCAAATATTTTTAACTGATGCTTGGCATTATTTTGAGGCTTATTTTTTATTTGTCCTGCAAAATTTCTGTGTCATATCTTTTTCAGCAACTACAGAGGTACAATAGTTCTTTAACAAAGCAAAGCTAAAAATTATTTTCTCAAACTTACACTAAATAACAATAAAACAATAATAAAAAAGAATCCTTATATTTTGGTTTAATAACATATTTTTATAGTCATCCTTTGAGTTAGCTAAACAGTGTTTGAAAAAAATATTTGTGATCATTGTTAAAAAAATCTTTTTCTGCAGAATGTTACCAAATATGGTTATACATTTTTAAACATCATTAGAAAGCCGCTAAATGATGTTCAAGATAAATTAATGAATCTTTTTGAATATGTCTAGGCTTTATTTCCAAGCAATCATCATTTTCCATTGAATATTTTTGTTTTAAGCACTTAAAATGTAAGCATGGGTATAATTAAATATTCAAATAATTTTATGCAGTGCTAGAAAATGAAAGCATTTTTTGTTGCCCTATTTTAATTTCCACATCATTGATGTGGAAATTAAAATAACGTTTTTGTCGTCTTTTTTGCTGACAGTTTATTAGCAACAAAAAAAGTGTTCACTAATAGAAACAGAAACAGTGGCAGTGTCCTTAAAAAATATTTTTTTTAAAACTTTTTGTAATTTTTCATACTTTACAAACAGTCATCGCAATATATTTTTCAGTGTTTTTAAACAATTAAATCCGGAGATAACTTATTTTGCATTATCAGTCATTAGTCAAATGTTTTATTTTTAATTGAAATAGAGAATCTTGCCAAATAAAGAAATTTGTACTAACAAATAAATATTACCATATATTTTTAATTACTGTTGAGAAAGTAAGTTCATTAAGAGTGATTTGTTTTTAAAGCATTAGTATCAAGTTTACAAAAGTCTTAAAGGAGGCGGACGGTTTGATACTTTTTTTGAACCTCCCGCATTTTGCATTCCCTGACGCGGGAAATTTAAAAACATCATTTTGCCGAAGAAAAAGGCTATTTTCGTTTTAAGACCGAGAAAAATTCAGGGAATGCAAAATGCGGGAGGTTCAAAAAAAGTATCAAACCGTCCGCCTCTTTTAATAAATGATAAAAAAACGTTTTACTTAAATATTCAAAGAAAAAGAAATATTTTAAACTGGATCTCTTTTTTACTTTTTATAGTTGTTTTATTGATGTGTAAAGGCTGATCCACACAAATGTCGTTGAAAAAAACATTTTTTTCACTGAAATGACTTTTGCGATGGCAGGAACAGCCAAAACAGTGATGCATAAAAATACACCCAAAAGGAAAAATAACAACACTAGAACATTTCTCTGGTTTTTGATGTTTCGAAACACTGTTTTTTGATTTATTATGCTCTTTTTGAAAAAAATCATTGATGTTGATTCCCTTCAAAAAATATTTATGACGATATTTTTGTCAAAAAAAAATTTACGGATGCCTTTTTTAAATGTTTTATTGCTGGTCTTGCACCAATTTTAGACATTTTACTTAGATTAATTTGTAACTGGAAAACATAAAAATTAAGCAGCAATAAAAAAAACCCATGATAACAATCAATACAACATTATTTAAAATTCATTGGTTGTTTTATTGTGGATAAACAGGTGTTTATCCGGTAAATTGATTCTGGTTTAAAATACGAGAGGTATTTGTTGGGCTGATTTATTTAACTTCTTACAACTTTAAATCCAATACATTTAAGAGATGAAATACAATAGCGACTTTATAAGAGCTTGAGAAGAAGGAAGGAATAAAGAGGTAGTGGGATGAACGAGCCCATTTTACCCCCCAAAAGAAAAACCCTTAGAGATTTTTTTGATTATTGAGTTTTTTACTTATTCGTTTTGCAATAAAATAAAGACTCAAAAAATGCGCGCGTAAACTATTAAGCATACAAACAAGTAAAGAAATGTATCTTTATGTAAAACAGTACAATATAGTGTAAAACAGTAAAAAATACAATAAAATGTACAAAGTAAATTAAAAAGGAGGAGGAGCAAAATAATTGTAATTCATATATGTTGGAAGTGATGTATTCAAATTTTGCTGATATAGTTGTTGTCGAATTTGTGGTCGTTGAATTGGTTGATGTTGAGGTTGAATAAATCGTGGATGACGAGGTGGAGCATATTGTTGATAAAATTGATATTGATAATTTTGATGAAGTTCATGTCAAATTGGTTGATGAAGCACCTGTTGTTGTCCAAAAAATGGATGAATAAATGCTTGTTGATTAGCTTTGAGGTTGAGGATTTGGCTGTTGTTGTGGTTGAATTATTAGTTGTGGAGCTGGAGGAGGAGGTTGTGGAATATCAGCTCTGAAAAAATTTATATAAATTTACAAAACTACAAAATACAAAACTTACGGTTGTGGTGGATTATCATGTGCTGCTTCTTCTTCAAAAGTATCCAATGCATCATTAATAAATTTTGATGAAGATGTTGATTGCTTTCTGCAATATGTAGCAATCCATTCATTATTTCTAACATCTGGATTATCAGCTTCAATCAGTTCTCTTAAATAGTTTCTTCTTCTTATAATACGTTTTCTTGCAACAAAGATGTCTAATGATAACAAAAATAAAAGATGTTCTACCTTTTTTTACTAAAATGACTGACATTTGTGGTTAATACTGATAGATTCAATGGGATTCTGAATTAATATTTTAGAACCGAAATTGAAATTTTTAATTGATTTGTTAAATGGAAAACATGTCTCATTAAAATTGTTGCATGTAATGTTTTCTCAAATGTTTCAAAATGTGAGAACCATGAACCTTTTAAATATTGTTTGAGCACATTTTTGACATAATATATTATAGGAAATTTTTTAAAAAATGTAGTTTATATTATAAAAACTCAACATAAACTACATTTTTCTGCAATGCTGCTTTCCCTGCTTTTGCCGTCGTAAAAGGTATTTTAATGAAACTAATACTTTGTCAGCGACATTTGTGCCGACAGATTTTAACGCGTCCATAAAGGAAGAAAAAAGAAAAATCAAATTTAAAAATTTTGCTTTTTTATCTTTGAACTGCTTATTTAAGGTCTTGTAGCACTTGAATTTGTGTCGTAAGACAATTTTTATTTGTCCAACGATCACGTTTTTCACAGCACTGCTTATTTAAGGTCTTGTTGCACCTGAATTTGCTTCGTAAGACAGTTTTTCTTTGTCCAACGATCACGTTTTTCACAGAACTGCTTATTTAAGGTCTTGTAGCACTTGAATTTGTGTCGTAAGACAATTTTTATTTGTCCAACGATCACGTTTTTCACAGCACTGCTTATTTAAGGTCTTGTTGCACCTGAATTTGCTTCGTAAGACAGTTTTTCTTTGTCCAACGATCACTTTTTTCACAGAACTGCTTATTTAAGGTCTTGTTGCACCTGAATTTGCTTCGTAAGACAAGTTTTCTTTGTCCAACGATCACGTTTTTCACAGAACTGCTTATTTAAGGTCTTGTAGCACTTGAATTTGTGTCGTAAGACAGTTTTTCTTTGTCCAACGATCACTTTTTTCACAGAACTGCTTATTTAAGGTCTTGTTGCACCTGAATTTGCTTCGTAAGACAAGTTTTCTTTGTCCAACGATCACGTTTTTCACAGAACTGCTTATTTAAGGTCTTGTAGCACTTGAATTTGTGTCGTAAGACAGTTTTTCTTTGTCCAACGATCACTTTTTTCACAGAACTGCTTAATGTAGATCTTGTTGCACCTGAATTTGCTTCGTAAGACAATTTTTATTTGTCCAACGATCACGTTTTTCACAGAACTGCTTATTTAAGGTCTTGTAGCACTTGAATTTGTGTCGTAAGACAGTTTTTCTTTGTCCAACGATCACTTTTTTCACAGAACTGCTTAATGAAGATCTTGCTGCACCTGAATTTGTTTCGTAAGACAATTTTTCTTTGTCCAACGATCACGTTTTTCACAGAACGGCTTAATGAAGATCTTGTTGCACCTGAACTTGTTTCGTAAGACAATTTTTATTTGTCCAAGGATCACTTTTTTCACAGAACTGCTTATTTAAGATCTTGTTACACATGAATTTGTTTCGTAAGACAATTTTTCTTTGTCCAACGATCACTTTTTTCGCAGAACTGCTTATTTAAGATCTTGTTACACATGAATTTGTTTCGTAAGACAATTTTTCTTTGTCCAACGATCACTTTTTTCGCAGAACTGCTTATTTAAGGTCTTGTAGCACTTGAATTTGTGTCGTAAGACAATTTTTATTTGTCCAACGATCACTTTTTTCACAGAACTGCTTATTTAAGGTCTTGTAGCACTTGAATTTGTGTCGTAAGACAATTTTTATTTGTCCAACGATCACTTTTTTCGCAGAACTGCTTATTTAAGATCTTGTTACACATGAATTTGTTTCGTAAGACAATTTTTCTTTGTCCAACGATCACTTTTTTCGCAGAACTGCTTATTTAAGGTCTTGTAGCACTTGAATTTGTGTCGTAAGACAATTTTTATTTGTCAAACGATCACTTTTTTCACAGAACCGCTTAATGAAGATCTTGTTGCACCTGAATTTGTTTCGTAAGACAATTTTTCTTTGTCCAACGATCACTTTTTTCACAGAACTGCTTATTTAAGATCTTGTTACACATGAATTTGTTTCGTAAGACAATTTTTCTTTGTCCAACGATCACTTTTTTCGCAGAACTGCTTATTTAAGATCTTGTTACACATGAATTTGTTTCGTAAGACAATTTTTCTTTGTCCAACGATCACTTTTTTCGCAGAACTGCTTATTTAAGGTCTTGTAGCACTTGAATTTGTGTCGTAAGACAATTTTTCTTTGTCCAACGATCACGTTTTTCACAGAACTGCTTATTTAAGATCTTGTAGCACTTGAATTTGTGTCGTAAGACAATTTTTCTTTGTCCAACGATCACTTTTTTCGCAGAACTGCTTATTTAAGATCTTGTAGCACTTGAATTTGTGTCGTAAGACAATTTTTCTTTGTCCAACGATCACTTTTTTCACAGAACTGCTTATTTAAGGTCTTGTAGCACTTGAATTTGTGTCGTAAGACAATTTTTCTTTGTCCAACGATCACTTATTTCACAGAACTGCTTATTTAAGGTCTTGTAGCACTTGAATTTGTGTCGTAAGACAATTTTTATTTGTCCAACGATCACTTTTTTCGCAGAACTGCTTATTTAAGATCTTGTTACACATGAATTTGTTTCGTAAGACAATTTTTCTTTGTCCAACGATCACTTTTTTCGCAGAACTGCTTATTTAAGGTCTTGTAGCACTTGAATTTGTTTCGTAAGACAATTTTTATTTGTCCAACGATCACTTTTTTCACAGAACTGCTTATTTAAGATCTTGTTACACATGAAATTGTTTCGTAAGACAATTTTTCTTTGTCCAACGATCACTTTTTTCGCAGAACTGCTTATTTAAGATCTTGTTACACATGAATTTGTTTCGTAAGACAATTTTTCTTTGTCCAACGATCACTTTTTTCACAGAACCGCTAAATGAAGATCTTGTAGCACTTGAATTTGTGTCGTAAGACAATTTTTATTTGTCCAACGATCACTTTTTTCGCAGAACTGCTTATTTAAGGTCTTGTAGCACTTGAATTTGTGTCGTAAGACAATTTTTATTTGTCCAACGATCACTTTTTTCGCAGAACTGCTTATTTAAGATCTTGTTACACATGAATTTGTTTCGTAAGACAATTTTTCTTTGTCCAACGATCACTTTTTTCGCAGAACTGCTTATTTAAGGTCTTGTAGCACTTGAATTTGTGTCGTAAGACAATTTTTATTTGTCCAACGATCGCTATTTTCATAGAACTGCTTATTTAAGGTCTTGTAGCACTTGAATTTGTGTCGTAAGACAATTTTTATTTGTCCAACGATCACTTTTTTCACAGAACCGCTTAATGAAGATCTTGTAGCACTTGAATTTGTTTCGTAAGACAATTTTTATTTGTCCAACGATCACGTTTTTCACAGAACCGCTTATTGAAGATCTTGCTGCACCTGAATTTGTTTCGTAAGACAATTTTTATTTGTCCAACGATCACGTTTTTCACAGAACCGCTTAATGAAGATCTTGCTGCACCTGAATTTGTGTCGTAAGACAGTTTTTCTTTGTCCAACGATCACTTTTTTCACAGAACCGCTTAATGAAGATCTTGCTGCACCTGAATTTCTGTCGTAAGACAGTTTTTCTTTGTCCAACGATCACTTTTTTCACAGAACCGCTTAATGAAGATCTTGGTGAACCTGAATTTGCTTCGTAAGACAATTTTTATTTGTCCAACGATCACTTTTTTCACAGAACCGCTTAATGAAGATCTTGCTGCACCTGAATTTGTTTCGTAAGACAATTTTTATTTGTCCAACGATCACGTTTTTCACAGAACCGCTTAATGAAGATCTTGCTGCACCTGAATTTGTGTCGTAAGACAATTTTTATTTGTCCAACGATCACTTTTTTCACAGAACTGCTTATTTAAGATCTTGTTGCACCTGAACTTGTTTCGTAAGACAATTTTTATTTTTCCAAGGATCACTTTTTTCATAGAACTGCATATTTAAGGTCTTGTATCACTTGAATTTGTGTCGTAAGACAATTTTTATTTGTCCAACGATCACTTTTTTCACAGAACTGCTTATTTAAGGTCTTGTTGCACCTGAATTTGCTTCGTAAGACAGTTTTTCTTTGTCCAACGATCTCTTTTTTCACAGAACTGCTTATTTAAGATCTTGTTGCACTTGAATTTGTTTCGTAAGACAATTTTTCTTTGTTCAACGATCACTTTTTTCACAGAACTGCTTATTTAATGTCTTGTAGCACTTGAATTTGTGTCGTAAGACAATTTTTATTTGTCCAACGATCACTTTTTTCGCAGAACTGCTTATTTAAGGTCTTGTAGCACTTGAATTTTGTGTCGTAAGACAATTTTTCTTTGTCCAACGATCACTTTTTTCGCAGAACTGCTTATTTAAGGTCTTGTTGCACCTGAATTTGCTTCGTAAGACAGTTTTTCTTTGTCCAACGATCAGTTTCTTCACAGAACTGCTTATTTAAGGACTTGTGGCACCTGAATTTGCTTCGTAAGACAGTTTTTCTTTTCTCCAACGATCACTTTTTTCACAGAACCGCTTAATGAAGATCTTGCTGCACCTGAATTTGTTTCGTAAGACAATTTTTCTTTGTCCAACGATCACTTTTTTCACAGAACTGCTTATTTTAGCTCTTGTAGCACTTAAATTTGTGTTGTAAGACATTTTTTATTTGTCCAACGATCACTTTTTTCACAGAACTGCTTATTTAAGATCTTGTTACACATGAATTTGTTTCGTAAGACAATTTTTCTTTGTCCAACGATCACTTTTTTCGCAGAACTGCTTATTTAAGGTCTTGTAGCACTTGAATTTGTGTCGTAGGACAATTTTTATTTGTCCAACGATCACTTTTTTCACAGAACTGCTTATTTAAGATCTTGTTACACATGAATTTGTTTCGTAAGACAATTTTTCTTTGTCCAACGATCACTTTTTTCGCAGAACTGCTTATTTAAGGTCTTGTAGCACTTGAATTTGTGTCGTAACACAATTTTTATTTGTCCAACGATCACTTTTTTCACAGAACTGCTTATTTAAGATCTTGTTACACATGAATTTGTTTCGTAAGACAATTTTTCTTTGTCCAACGATCACTTTTTTCGCAGAACTGCTTATTTAAGGTCTTGTAGCACTTGAATTTGTGTCGTAAGACAATTTTTATTTGTCCAACGATCACTTTTTTCACAGAACTGCTTATTTAAGATCTTGTTACACATGAATTTGTTTCGTAAGACAATTTTTATTTGTCCAACGATCACTATTTTCATAGAACTGCTTATTTAAGGTCTTGTAGCACTTGAATTTGTGTCGTAAGACAGTTTTTCTTTGTCCAACGATCACTTTTTTCACAGAACTGCTGAATGAAGATCTTGTTGCACCTGAATTTGCTTCGTAAGACAATTTTTATTTGTCCAACGATCACTTTTTTCACAGAACCGCTTAATGAAGATCTTGCTGCACCTGAATTTGTTTCGTAAGACAATTGTTTTTTGTCCAACGATCACGTTTTTCACAGAACGGCTTAATGAAGATCTTGTTGCACCTGAACTTGTTTCGTAAGACAATTTTTCTTTGTCCAACGATCACTTTTTTCACAGAACTGCTTATTTAAGATCTTGTTACACATGAATTTGTTTCGTAAGACAATTTTTATTTGTCCAACGATCACTTTTTTCACAGAACGGCTTATTTAAGATCTTGTAGCACTTGAATTTGTGTCGTAAGACAATTTTTATTTGTCCAACGATCACTTTTTTCACAGAACCGCTTAATGAAGATCTTGCTGCACCTGAATTTGTTTCGTAAGACAATTTTTCTTTGTCCAACGATCACTTTTTTCACAGAACTGCTTATTTAAGATCTTGTTGAACCTGAATTTGCTTCGTAAGACAATTTTTATTTGTCCAACGATCACTTTTTTCACAGAACCGCTTAATGAAGATCTTGCTGCACCTGAATTTGTTTCGTAAGACAATTTTTATTTGTCCAACGATCACGTTTTTCACAGAACCGCTTAATGAAGATCTTGTTGCACCTGAATTTGCTTCGTAAGACAGTTTTTCTTTGTCCAACGATCACTTTCTTCACAGAACTGCTTATTTAAGGTCTTGTTGCACCTGAATTTGCTTCGTAAGACAGTTTTTCTTTGTCCAACGATCACTTTTTTCACAGAACCGCTTAATGAAGATCTTGCTGCACCTGAATTTGTTTCGTACTACAATTTTTCTTTGTCCAACGATCACTTTTTTCACAGAACTGCTTATTTAAGGTCTTGTAGCACTTGAATTTGTGTCGTAAGACAATTTTTATTTGTCCAACAATCACGTTTTTCACAGAACGGCTTATTTAAGGTCTTGTATCACTTGAATTTGTGTCGTAAGACAGTTTTTATTTGTCCAACGATCACTTTTTTCACAGAACGGCTTATTTAAGGTCTTGTAGCACTTGAATTTGTTTCGTAAGACAATTTTTCTTTGTCCAACGATCACTTTTTTCACAGAACTGCTTATTTAAGATCTTGTTACACATGAATTTGTTTCGTAAGACAATTTTTATTTGTCCAACGATCACTTTTTTCACAGAACGGCTTATTTAAGGTCTTGTTGCACCTGAATTTGCTTCGTAAGACAATTTTTATTTGTCCAACGATCCCTTTTTTCACAGAACCGCTTAATGAAGCTCTTGTAGCACTTGAATTTGTGTCGTAAGACAATTTTTATTTGTCCAACGATCACTTTTTTCATAGAACTGCTTATTTAAGATCTTGTTGCACCTGAACTTGTTTCGTAAGACAATTTTTATTTGTCCAACGATCACTTTTTTCATAGAACTGCTTATTTAAGGTCTTGTAGCACTTGAATTTGTGTCGTAAGACAATTTTTATTTGTCCAACGATCACTTTTTTCACAGAACCGCTTAATGAAGATCTTGTAGCACTTGAATTTGTGTCGTAAGACAATTTTTATTTGTCCAACGATCACTTTTTTCACAGAACCGCTTAATGAAGATCTTGCTGCACCTGAATTTGTTTCGTAAGACAATTTTTCTTTGTCCAACGATCACTTTTTTCACAGAACTGCTTATTTAAGATCTTGCTGCACCTGAATTTGCTTCGTAAGACAATTTTTATTTGTCCAACGATCACTTTTTTCACAGAACCGCTTAATGAAGATCTTGCTGCACCTGAATTTGTTTCGTAAGACAATTTTTATTTGTCCAACGATCACGTTTTTCACAGAACCGCTTAATGAAGATCTTGCTGCACCTGAATTTGTGTCGTAAGACAGTTTTTCTTTGTCCAACGATCACTTTTTTCACAGAACTGCTGAATGAAGATCTTGTTGCACCTGAATTTGCTTCGTAAGACAATTTTTATTTGTCCAACGATCACTTTTTTCACAGAACCGCTTAATGAAGATCTTGCTGCACCTGAATTTGTTTCGTAAGACAATTGTTTTTTGTCCAACGATCACGTTTTTCACAGAACGGCTTAATGAAGATCTTGTTGCACCTGAACTTGTTTCGTAAGACAATTTTTCTTTGTCCAACGATCACTTTTTTCACAGAACTGCTTATTTAAGATCTTGTTACACATGAATTTGTTTCGTAAGACAATTTTTATTTGTCCAACGATCACTTTTTTCACAGAACGGCTTATTTAAGATCTTGTAGCACTTGAATTTGTGTCGTAAGACAATTTTTATTTGTCCAACGATCACTTTTTTCACAGAACCGCTTAATGAAGATCTTGCTGCACCTGAATTTGTTTCGTAAGACAATTTTTCTTTGTCCAACGATCACTTTTTTCACAGAACTGCTTATTTAAGATCTTGTTGAACCTGAATTTGCTTCGTAAGACAATTTTTATTTGTCCAACGATCACTTTTTTCACAGAACCGCTTAATGAAGATCTTGCTGCACCTGAATTTGTTTCGTAAGACAATTTTTATTTGTCCAACGATCACGTTTTTCACAGAACCGCTTAATGAAGATCTTGTTGCACCTGAATTTGCTTCGTAAGACAGTTTTTCTTTGTCCAACGATCACTTTCTTCACAGAACTGCTTATTTAAGGTCTTGTTGCACCTGAATTTGCTTCGTAAGACAGTTTTTCTTTGTCCAACGATCACTTTTTTCACAGAACCGCTTAATGAAGATCTTGCTGCACCTGAATTTGTTTCGTAAGACAATTTTTCTTTGTCCAACGATCACTTTTTTCACAGAACTGCTTATTTAAGGTCTTGTAGCACTTGAATTTGTGTCGTAAGACAATTTTTATTTGTCCAACAATCACGTTTTTCACAGAACGGCTTATTTAAGGTCTTGTATCACTCGAATTTGTGTCGTAAGACAGTTTTTATTTGTCCAACGATCACTTTTTTCACAGAACGGCTTATTTAAGGTCTTGTAGCACTTGAATTTGTTTCGTAAGACAATTTTTCTTTGTCCAACGATCACTTTTTTCACAGAACTGCTTATTTAAGATCTTGTTACACATGAATTTGTTTCGTAAGACAATTTTTATTTGTCCAACGATCACTTTTTTCACAGAACGGCTTATTTAAGGTCTTGTTGCACCTGAATTTGCTTCGTAAGACAATTTTTATTTGTCCAACGATCCCTTTTTTCACAGAACCGCTTAATGAAGCTCTTGTAGCACTTGAATTTGTGTCGTAAGACAATTTTTATTTGTCCAACGATCACTTTTTTCATAGAACTGCTTATTTAAGATCTTGTTGCACCTGAACTTGTTTCGTAAGACAATTTTTATTTGTCCAACGATCACTTTTTTCATAGAACTGCTTATTTAAGGTCTTGTAGCACTTGAATTTGTGTCGTAAGACAATTTATATTTGTCCAACGATCACTTTTTTCACAGAACCGCTTAATGAAGATCTTGTTGCACCTGAATTTGTTTCGTAAGACAATTTTTCTTTGTCCAACGATCACTTTTTTCACAGAACTGCTTATTTATGATCTTGTTACACATGAATTTGTGTCGTAAGACAATTTTTATTTGTCCAACGATCACTTTTTTCACAGAACCGCTTATTTAAGGTCTAGTAGCACTTGAATTTGTGTCGTAAGACAATTTTTATTTGTCCAACGATCACTTTTTTCACAGAACCGCTTAATGAAGATCTTGTTGCACCTGAATTTGTTTCGTAAGACAATTTTTATTTGTCCGAAGATCACTTTTTTCACAGAACCGCTTAATGTAGATCTTGTAGCACTTGAATTTGTGTCGTAAGACAATTTTTATTTGTCCAACGATCACTTTTTTCACAGAACTGCTTATTTAAGATCTTGTTACACATGAATTTGTTTCGTAAGACAATTTTTATTTGTCCAACGATCACTATTTTCATAGAACTGCTTATTTAAGGTCTTGTAGCACTTGAATTTGTGTCGTAAGACAGTTTTTCTTTGTCCAACGATCACTTTTTTCACAGAACTGCTGAATGAAGATCTTGTTGCACCTGAATTTGCTTCGTAAGACAATTTTTATTTGTCCAACGATCACTTTTTTCACAGAACCGCTTAATGAAGATCTTGCTGCACCTGAATTTGTTTCGTAAGACAATTGTTTTTTGTCCAACGATCACGTTTTTCACAGAACGGCTTAATGAAGATCTTGTTGCACCTGAACTTGTTTCGTAAGACAATTTTTCTTTGTCCAACGATCACTTTTTTCACAGAACTGCTTATTTAAGATCTTGTTACACATGAATTTGTTTCGTAAGACAATTTTTATTTGTCCAACGATCACTTTTTTCACAGAACGGCTTATTTAAGATCTTGTAGCACTTGAATTTGTGTCGTAAGACAATTTTTATTTGTCCAACGATCACTTTTTTCACAGAACCGCTTAATGAAGATCTTGCTGCACCTGAATTTGTTTCGTAAGACAATTTTTCTTTGTCCAACGATCACTTTTTTCACAGAACTGCTTATTTAAGATCTTGTTGAACCTGAATTTGCTTCGTAAGACAATTTTTATTTGTCCAACGATCACTTTTTTCACAGAACCGCTTAATGAAGATCTTGCTGCACCTGAATTTGTTTCGTAAGACAATTTTTATTTGTCCAACGATCACGTTTTTCACAGAACCGCTTAATGAAGATCTTGTTGCACCTGAATTTGCTTCGTAAGACAGTTTTTCTTTGTCCAACGATCACTTTCTTCACAGAACTGCTTATTTAAGGTCTTGTTGCACCTGAATTTGCTTCGTAAGACAGTTTTTCTTTGTCCAACGATCACTTTTTTCACAGAACCGCTTAATGAAGATCTTGCTGCACCTGAATTTGTTTCGTACTACAATTTTTCTTTGTCCAACGATCACTTTTTTCACAGAACTGCTTATTTAAGGTCTTGTAGCACTTGAATTTGTGTCGTAAGACAATTTTTATTTGTCCAACAATCACGTTTTTCACAGAACGGCTTATTTAAGGTCTTGTATCACTTGAATTTGTGTCGTAAGACAGTTTTTATTTGTCCAACGATCACTTTTTTCACAGAACGGCTTATTTAAGGTCTTGTAGCACTTGAATTTGTTTCGTAAGACAATTTTTCTTTGTCCAACGATCACTTTTTTCACAGAACTGCTTATTTAAGATCTTGTTACACATGAATTTGTTTCGTAAGACAATTTTTATTTGTCCAACGATCACTTTTTTCACAGAACGGCTTATTTAAGGTCTTGTTGCACCTGAATTTGCTTCGTAAGACAATTTTTATTTGTCCAACGATCCCTTTTTTCACAGAACCGCTTAATGAAGCTCTTGTAGCACTTGAATTTGTGTCGTAAGACAATTTTTATTTGTCCAACGATCACTTTTTTCATAGAACTGCTTATTTAAGATCTTGTTGCACCTGAACTTGTTTCGTAAGACAATTTTTATTTGTCCAACGATCACTTTTTTCATAGAACTGCTTATTTAAGGTCTTGTAGCACTTGAATTTGTGTCGTAAGACAATTTTTATTTGTCCAACGATCACTTTTTTCACAGAACCGCTTAATGAAGATCTTGTAGCACTTGAATTTGTGTCGTAAGACAATTTTTATTTGTCCAACGATCACTTTTTTCACAGAACCGCTTAATGAAGATCTTGCTGCACCTGAATTTGTTTCGTAAGACAATTTTTCTTTGTCCAACGATCACTTTTTTCACAGAACTGCTTATTTAAGATCTTGCTGCACCTGAATTTGCTTCGTAAGACAATTTTTATTTGTCCAACGATCACTTTTTTCACAGAACCGCTTAATGAAGATCTTGCTGCACCTGAATTTGTTTCGTAAGACAATTTTTATTTGTCCAACGATCACGTTTTTCACAGAACCGCTTAATGAAGATCTTGCTGCACCTGAATTTGTGTCGTAAGACAGTTTTTCTTTGTCCAACGATCACTTTTTTCACAGAACTGCTGAATGAAGATCTTGTTGCACCTGAATTTGCTTCGTAAGACAATTTTTATTTGTCCAACGATCACTTTTTTCACAGAACCGCTTAATGAAGATCTTGCTGCACCTGAATTTGTTTCGTAAGACAATTGTTTTTTGTCCAACGATCACGTTTTTCACAGAACGGCTTAATGAAGATCTTGTTGCACCTGAACTTGTTTCGTAAGACAATTTTTCTTTGTCCAACGATCACTTTTTTCACAGAACTGCTTATTTAAGATCTTGTTACACATGAATTTGTTTCGTAAGACAATTTTTATTTGTCCAACGATCACTTTTTTCACAGAACGGCTTATTTAAGATCTTGTAGCACTTGAATTTGTGTCGTAAGACAATTTTTATTTGTCCAACGATCACTTTTTTCACAGAACCGCTTAATGAAGATCTTGCTGCACCTGAATTTGTTTCGTAAGACAATTTTTCTTTGTCCAACGATCACTTTTTTCACAGAACTGCTTATTTAAGATCTTGTTGAACCTGAATTTGCTTCGTAAGACAATTTTTATTTGTCCAACGATCACTTTTTTCACAGAACCGCTTAATGAAGATCTTGCTGCACCTGAATTTGTTTCGTAAGACAATTTTTATTTGTCCAACGATCACGTTTTTCACAGAACCGCTTAATGAAGATCTTGTTGCACCTGAATTTGCTTCGTAAGACAGTTTTTCTTTGTCCAACGATCACTTTCTTCACAGAACTGCTTATTTAAGGTCTTGTTGCACCTGAATTTGCTTCGTAAGACAGTTTTTCTTTGTCCAACGATCACTTTTTTCACAGAACCGCTTAATGAAGATCTTGCTGCACCTGAATTTGTTTCGTAAGACAATTGTTTTTTGTCCAACGATCACGTTTTTCACAGAACGGCTTAATGAAGATCTTGTTGCACCTGAACTTGTTTCGTAAGACAATTTTTCTTTGTCCAACGATCACTTTTTTCACAGAACTGCTTATTTAAGATCTTGTTACACATGAATTTGTTTCGTAAGACAATTTTTATTTGTCCAACGATCACTTTTTTCACAGAACGGCTTATTTAAGATCTTGTAGCACTTGAATTTGTGTCGTAAGACAATTTTTATTTGTCCAACGATCACTTTTTTCACAGAACCGCTTAATGAAGATCTTGCTGCACCTGAATTTGTGTCGTAAGACAGTTTTTCTTTGTCCAACGATCACTTTTTTCACAGAACTGCTGAATGAAGATCTTGTTGCACCTGAATTTGCTTCGTAAGACAATTTTTATTTGTCCAACGATCACTTTTTTCACAGAACCGCTTAATGAAGATCTTGCTGCACCTGAATTTGTTTCGTAAGACAATTGTTTTTTGTCCAACGATCACGTTTTTCACAGAACGGCTTAATGAAGATCTTGTTGCACCTGAACTTGTTTCGTAAGACAATTTTTCTTTGTCCAACGATCACTTTTTTCACAGAACTGCTTATTTAAGATCTTGTTACACATGAATTTGTTTCGTAAGACAATTTTTATTTGTCCAACGATCACTTTTTTCACAGAACGGCTTATTTAAGATCTTGTAGCACTTGAATTTGTGTCGTAAGACAATTTTTATTTGTCCAACGATCACTTTTTTCACAGAACCGCTTAATGAAGATCTTGCTGCACCTGAATTTGTTTCGTAAGACAATTTTTCTTTGTCCAACGATCACTTTTTTCACAGAACTGCTTATTTAAGATCTTGTTGAACCTGAATTTGCTTCGTAAGACAATTTTTATTTGTCCAACGATCACTTTTTTCACAGAACCGCTTAATGAAGATCTTGCTGCACCTGAATTTGTTTCGTAAGACAATTTTTATTTGTCCAACGATCACGTTTTTCACAGAACCGCTTAATGAAGATCTTGCTGCACCTGAATTTGTTTCGTAAGACAATTTTTCTTTGTCCAACGATCACTTTTTTCACAGAACTGCTTATTTAAGGTCTTGTAGCACTTGAATTTGTGTCGTAAGACAATTTTTATTTGTCCAACAATCACGTTTTTCACAGAACGGCTTATTTAAGGTCTTGTATCACTCGAATTTGTGTCGTAAGACAGTTTTTATTTGTCCAACGATCACTTTTTTCACAGAACGGCTTATTTAAGGTCTTGTAGCACTTGAATTTGTTTCGTAAGACAATTTTTCTTTGTCCAACGATCACTTTTTTCACAGAACTGCTTATTTAAGATCTTGTTACACATGAATTTGTTTCGTAAGACAATTTTTATTTGTCCAACGATCACTTTTTTCACAGAACGGCTTATTTAAGGTCTTGTTGCACCTGAATTTGCTTCGTAAGACAATTTTTATTTGTCCAACGATCCCTTTTTTCACAGAACCGCTTAATGAAGCTCTTGTAGCACTTGAATTTGTGTCGTAAGACAATTTTTATTTGTCCAACGATCACTTTTTTCATAGAACTGCTTATTTAAGATCTTGTTGCACCTGAACTTGTTTCGTAAGACAATTTTTATTTGTCCAACGATCACTTTTTTCATAGAACTGCTTATTTAAGGTCTTGTAGCACTTGAATTTGTGTCGTAAGACAATTTATATTTGTCCAACGATCACTTTTTTCACAGAACCGCTTAATGAAGATCTTGTTGCACCTGAATTTGTTTCGTAAGACAATTTTTCTTTGTCCAACGATCACTTTTTTCACAGAACTGCTTATTTATGATCTTGTTACACATGAATTTGTGTCGTAAGACAATTTTTATTTGTCCAACGATCACTTTTTTCACAGAACCGCTTATTTAAGGTCTAGTAGCACTTGAATTTGTGTCGTAAGACAATTTTTATTTGTCCAACGATCACTTTTTTCACAGAACCGCTTAATGAAGATCTTGTTGCACCTGAATTTGTTTCGTAAGACAATTTTTCTTTGTCCAACGATCACTTTTTTCACAGAACTGCTTATTTAAGATCTTGTTACACATGAATTTGTGTCGTAAGACAATTTTTATTTGTCCAACGATCACTTTTTTCGCAGAACTGCTTATTTAAGGTCTTGTAGCACTTGAATTTGTGTCGTAATACAATTTTTATTTGTCCAACGATCACTTTTTTCGCAGAACTGCTTATTTAAGATCTTGTTACACTTGAATTTGTGTCGTAAGACAATTTTTCTTTGTCCAACGATCACTTTTTTTATAGAACTGCTTATTTTAGGTCTTGTATCACTTGAATTTGTGTCGTAAGACAATTTTTATTTGTCCAACGATCACTTTTTTCACAGAACCGCTTAATGAAGATCTTGTTGCACCTGAATTTGTTTCGTAAGACAATTTTTATTTGTCCGAAGATCACTTTTTTCACAGAACCGCTTAATGTAGATCTTGTTGCACCTGAATTTGTTTCGTAAGACAATTTTTATTTGTCCAACGATCACTTTTTTCACAGAACCGCTTAATGAAGATCTTGTTGCACCTGAATTTGTTTCGTAAGACAATTTTTATTTGTCCGAAGATCACTTTTTTCACAGAACCGCTTAATGTAGATCTTGTTGCACCTGAATTTGTGTCGTAAGACAATTTTTATTTGTCCAACGATCACTTTTTTCACAGAACCGCTTAATGAAGATCTTGTTGCACCTGAATTTGTGTCGTAAGACAATTTTTATTTGTCCAACGATCACTTTTTTCGCAGAACTGCTTATTTAAGGTCTTGTAGCACTTGAATTTGTGTCGTAAGACAATTTTTCTTTGTCCAACGATCACTTTTTTCACAGAACTGCTTATTTAAGGTCTTGTTGCACCTGAATTTGCTTCGTAAGACAGTTTTTCTTTGTCCAACGATCACTTTTTTCACAGAACCGCTTAATGAAGATCTTGCTGCACCTGAATTTGTTTCGTAAGACAGTTTTTATTTGTCCAACGATCACTTTTTTCGCAGAACTGCTTTTTTAAGGTCTTGTACCACTTGAATTTGTGTCGTAAGACAGTTTTTATTTGTCCAACGATCACGTTTTTCATAGAACTGCTTATTTAAGGTCTTGTAGCACTTGAATTTGTGTCGTAAGACAATTTTTATTTGTCCAACGATCACTTTTTTCACAGAACGGCTTATTTAAGGTCTTGTTGCACCTGAATTTGCTTCGTAAGACAATTTTTATTTGTCCAACGATCCCTTTTTTCACAGAACCGCTTAATGAAGATCTTGCTGCACCTGCATTTGTGTCGTAAGACAATTTTTATTTGTCCAACGATCACTTTTTTCGCAGAACTGCTGATTTAAGGTCTTGTAGCACTTGAATTTGTTTCGTAAGACAATTTTTCTTTGTTCAACGATCACTTTTTTCACAGAACTGCTTATTTAATGTCTTGTAGCACTTGAATTTGTGTCGTAAGACAATTTTTATTTGTCCAACGATCACTTTTTTCATTGAACTGCTTATTTTAGGTCTTGTAGCACTTGAATTTGTGTCGTAAGACAATTTTTATTTGTTCAACGATCACTTTTTTCACAGAACCGCTTAATGAAGATCTTGTTGCACCTGAATTTGTTTCGTAAGACAATTTTTCTTTGTCCAACGATCACTTTTTTCACAGAACCGCTTAATGAAGATCTTGTTGCACCTGAATTTGTTTCGTAAGACAATTTTTATTTGTCCAACGATCACTTTTTTCACAGAACCGCTTAATGAAGATCTTGTTGCACCTGAATTTGTTTCGTAAGACAATTTTTTTTTGTTCAACGATCACTTTTTTCACAGAACTGCTTATTTAATGTCTTGTAGCACTTGAATTTGTGTCGTAAGACAATTTTTATTTGTCCAACGATCACTTTTTTCACAGAACGGCTTATTTAAGGTCTTGTTGCACCTGAATTTGCTTCGTAAGACAATTTTTATTTGTCCCACGATCCCTTTTTTCCCAGAACCGCTTAATGAAGATCTTGCTGCACCTGCATTTGTGTCGTAAGACAATTTTTATTTGTCCAACGATCACTTTTTTCGCAGAACTGCTGATTTAAGGTCTTGTAGCACTTGAATTTGTTTCGTAAGACAATTTTTCTTTGTTCAACGATCACTTTTTTCACAGAACTGCTTATTTAATGTCTTGTAGCACTTGAATTTGTGTCGTAAGACAATTTTTATTTGTCCAACGATCACTTTTTTTATTGAACTGCTTATTTTAGGTCTTGTAGCACTTGAATTTGTGTCGTAAGACAATTTTTATTTGTCCAACGATCACTTTTTTCACAGAACCGCTTAATGAAGATCTTGTTGCACCTGAATTTGTTTCGTAAGACAATTTTTCTTTGTCCAACGATCACTTTTTTCACAGAACCGCTTAATGAAGATCTTGTTGCACCTGAATTTGTTTCGTAAGACAATTTTTATTTGTCCAACGATCACTTTTTTCACAGAACCGCTTAATGAAGATCTTGTTGCACCTGAATTTGTTTCGTAAGACAATTTTTCTTTGTTCAACGATCACTTTTTTCACAGAACTGCTTATTTAATGTCTTGTAGCACTTGAATTTGTGTCGTAAGACAATTTTTATTTGTCCAACGATCACTTTTTTCGCAGAACTGCTTATTTAAGGTCTTGTAGCACTTGAATTTGTGTCGTAAGACAATTTTTCTTTGTCCAACGATCACTTTTTTCACAGAACTGCTTATTTAATGTCTTGTTGCACCTGAATTTGCTTCGTAAGACAATTTTTATTTGTCCAACGATCCCTTTTTTCACAGAACCGCTTAATGAAGATTTTGCTGCACCTGCATTTGTGTCGTAAGACAATTTTTCTTTGTCCAACGATCATATTTTTCACAGAACTGCTTATTTAGGATCTTGTTGCACTTGAATTTGTTTCGTAAGACAATTTTTCTTTGTCCAACGATCACTTTTTTCACAGAACCGCTTAATGAAGATTTTGCTGCACCTGCATTTGTGTCGTAAGACAATTTTTCTTTGTCCAACGATCATATTTTTCACAGAACTGCTTATTTAGGATCTTGTTGCACTTGAATTTGTTTCGTAAGACAATTTTTCTTTGTCCAATGATCACTTTTTTCATAGAACTGCTTATTTAAGGTCTTGTAGCACTTGAATTTGTGTCGTAAGACAATTTTTATTTGTCCAACGATCACTTTTTTCGCAGAACTGCTTATTTAAGGTCTTGTAGCACTTGAATTTGTGTCGTAAGACAATTTTTATTTGTCCAACGATCACTTTTTTCGCAGAACTGCTTATTTAAGATCTTGTTACACTTGAATTTGTGTCGTAAGACAATTTTTATTTGTCCAACGATCACTTTTTTTATAGAACTGCTTATTTTAGGTCTTGTAGCACTTGAATTTGTGTCGTAAGACAATTTTTATTTGTCCAACGATCACTTTTTTCACATAACCGCTTAATGAAGATCTTGTTGCACCTGAATTTGTTTCGTAAGACAATTTTTCTTTGTTCAACGATCACTTTTTTCACAGAACTGCTTATTTAATGTCTTGTAGCACTTGAATTTGTGTCGTAAGACAATTTTTATTTGTCCAACGATCACTTTTTTCATAGAACTGCTTATTTTAGGTCTTGTAGCACTTGAATTTGTGTCGTAAGACAATTTTTATTTGTCCAACGATCACTTTTTTCACAGAACCGCTTAATGAAGATCTTGTTGCACCTGAATTTGTTTCGTAAGACAATTTTTCTTTGTCCAACGATCACTTTTTTCACAGAACCGCCCTATGAAGATCTTGTTGCACCTGAATTTGTTTCGTAAGACAATTTTTATTTGTCCAACGATCACTTTTTTCACAGAACCGCTTAATGAAGATCTTGTTGCACCTGAATTTGTTTCGTAAGACAATTTTTATTTGTCCAACGATCACTTTTTTCACAGAACCGCTTAATGAAGATCTTGTTGCACCTGAATTTGTGTCGTAAGACAATTTTTATTTGTCCAACGATCACTTTTTTCACAGAACCGCTTAATGAAGATCTTGCTGCACCTGAATTTGTTTCGTAAGACAGTTTTTATTTGTCCAACGATCACTTTTTTCGCAGAACTGCTTTTTTAATGTCTTGTACCACTTGAATTTGTGTCGTAAGACAGTTTTTATTTGTCCAACGATCACGTTTTTCTTAGAACTGCTTATTTAAGGTCTTGTAGCACTTGAATTTGTGTCGTAAGACAATTTTTATTTGTCCAACGATCACTTTTTTCACAGAACGGCTTATTTAAGGTCTTGTTGCACCTGAATTTGTTTCGTAAGACAGTTTTTATTTGTCCAACGATCACTTTTTTCGCAGAACTGCTTATTTAAGGTCTTGTAGCACTTGAATTTGTGTCGTAAGACAATTTTTATTTGTCCAACGATCACTTTTTTCACAGAACGGCTTATTTAAGGTCTTGTTGCACCTGAATTTGCTTCGTAAGACAATTTTTATTTGTCCAACGATCCCTTTTTTCACAGAACCGCTGATTTAAGGTCTTGTATCACTTGAATTTGTGTCGTAAGACAATTTTTATTTGTCCAACGATCACTTTTTTCACAGAACTGCTTATTTAATGTCTTGTAGCACTTGAATTTGTGTCGTAAGACAATTTTTATTTGTCCAACGATCACTTTTTTCATAGAACTGCTTATTTTAGGTCTTGTAGCACTTGAATTTGTGTCGTAAGACAATTTTTATTTGTCCAACGATCACTTTTTTCACAGAACCGCTTAATGAAGATCTTGTTGCACCTGAATTTGTTTCGTAAGACAATTTTTCTTTGTCCAACGATCACTTTTTTCACAGAACCGCCCTATGAAGATCTTGTTGCACCTGAATTTGTTTCGTAAGACAATTTTTATTTGTCCAACGATCACTTTTTTCACAGAACCGCTTAATGAAGATCTTGTTGCACCTGAATTTGTTTCGTAAGACAATTTTTATTTGTCCAACGATCACTTTTTTCACAGAACCGCTTAATGAAGATCTTGTTGCACCTGAATTTGTGTCGTAAGACAATTTTTATTTGTCCAACGATCACTTTTTTCACAGAACCGCTTAATGAAGATCTTGCTGCACCTGAATTTGTTTCGTAAGACAGTTTTTATTTGTCCAACGATCACTTTTTTCGCAGAACTGCTTTTTTAATGTCTTGTACCACTTGAATTTGTGTCGTAAGACAGTTTTTATTTGTCCAACGATCACGTTTTTCTTAGAACTGCTTATTTAAGGTCTTGTAGCACTTGAATTTGTGTCGTAAGACAATTTTTATTTGTCCAACGATCACTTTTTTCACAGAACGGCTTATTTAAGGTCTTGTTGCACCTGAATTTGTTTCGTAAGACAGTTTTTATTTGTCCAACGATCACTTTTTTCGCAGAACTGCTTATTTAAGGTCTTGTAGCACTTGAATTTGTGTCGTAAGACAATTTTTATTTGTCCAACGATCACTTTTTTCACAGAACGGCTTATTTAAGGTCTTGTTGCACCTGAATTTGCTTCGTAAGACAATTTTTATTTGTCCAACGATCCCTTTTTTCACAGAACCGCTGATTTAAGGTCTTGTATCACTTGAATTTGTGTCGTAAGACAATTTTTATTTGTCCAACGATCACTTTTTTCACAGAACGGCTTATTTAAGGTCTTGTTGCACCTGAATTTGCTTCGTAAGACAATTTTTATTTGTCCAACGATCCCTTTTTTCACAGAACCGCTTAATGAAGATCTTGCTGCACCTGCATTTGTGTCGTAAGACAATTTTTATTTGTCCAACGATCACTTTTTTCGCAGAACTGCTGATTTAAGGTCTTGTAGCACTTGAATTTGTTTCGTAAGACAATTTTTCTTTGTTCAACGATCACTTTTTTCACAGAACTGCTTATTTAATGTCTTGTAGCACTTGAATTTGTGTCGTAAGACAATTTTTATTTGTCCAACGATCACTTTTTTCATAGAACTGCTTATTTTAGGTCTTGTAGCACTTGAATTTGTGTCGTAAGACAATTTTTATTTGTCCAACGATCACTTTTTTCACAGAACCGCTTAATGAAGATCTTGTTGCACCTGAATTTTTTTCGTAAGACAATTTTTCTTTGTCCAACGATCACTTTTTACACAGAACCGCTTAATGAAGATCTTGTTGCACCTGAATTTGTTTCGTAAGACAATTTTTATTTGTCCAACGATCACTTTTTTCACAGAACCGCTTAATGAAGATCTTGTTGCACCTGAATTTGTTTCGTAAGACAATTTTTATTTGTCCAACGATCACTTTTTTCGCAGAACTGCTGATTTAAGGTCTTGTAGCACTTGAATTTGTTTCGTAAGACAATTTTTCTTTGTCCAACGATCACTTTTTTCATAGAACTGCTTATTTAAGGTCTTGTAGCACTAGAATTTGTGTCGTAAGACAATTTTTATTTGTCCAACGATCACTTTTTTCACAGAACTGCTTATTTAAGGTCTTGTATCACTTGAATTTGTGTCGTAAGACAATTTTTATTTGTCCAACGATCACTTTTTTCATAGAACTGCTGATTTAAGGTCTTGTAGCACTTGAATTTGTGTCGTAAGACAATTTTTCTTTGTCCAACGATCATATTTTTCACAGAACTGCTTATTTAGGATCTTGTTGCACTTGAATTTGTTTCGTAAGACAATTTTTCTTTGTCCAACGATCACTTTTTTCATAGAACTGCTTATTTAAGGTCTTGTAGCACTAGAATTTGTGTCGTAAGACAATTTTTATTTGTCCAACGATCACTTTTTTCACAGAACCGGTTAATGAAGATCTTGTTGCACCTGAATTTTTTTCGTAAGACAATTTTTCTTTGTCCAACGATCACTTTTTTCGCAGAACTGCTTATTTAAGGTCTTGTATCACTTGAATTTGTGTCGTAAGACAATTTTTATTTGTCCAACGATCACTTTTTTCACAGAACCGCTTAATGAAGATCTTGTTGCACCTGAATTTTTTTCGTAAGACAATTTTTCTTTGTCCAACGATCACTTTTTTCATAGAACTGCTGATTTAAGGTCTTGTAGCACTTGAATTTGTGTCGTAAGACAATTTTTCTTTGTCCAACGATCATATTTTTCACAGAACTGCTTATTTAAGATCTTGTTGCACTTGAATTTGTTTCGTAAGACAATTTTTCTTTGTCCAACGATCACTTTTTTCATAGAACTGCTTATTTAAGGTCTTGTATCACTTGAATTTGTGTCGTAAGACAATTTTTCTTTGTTCTACGATCACTTTTTTCACAGAACTGCTTATTTAAGATCTTGTTGCACTTGAATTTTTTTCGTAAGACAATTTTTCTTTGTCCAACGGTCACTTTTTTCGCAGAACTGCTTATTTAAGGTCTTGTAGCACTTGAATTTGTTTCGTAAGACAATTTTTCTTTGTCCAACGATCATATTTTTCACAGAACTGCTTATTTAAGATCTTGTTGCACTTGAATTTGTTTCGTAAGACAATTTTTCTTTGTTCAACGATCACTTTTTTCACAGAACGGCTTATTTAAGGTCTTGTAGCACTTGAATTTGTTTCGTAAGACAATTTTTCTTTGTCCAACGGTCACTGTTTTCACTGAACCGCTTAATAAAGGTCTTGTTGCACCTGAATTTGTTTCGTAAGACAATTTTTCTTTGTCCAACGATCACTTTTTTCACAGAACTGGGTTTTCTGCTGCCAAATTGCTTCTAGAAGCTCACCAGAGCTGCTAAAATTTTAACGACGATAGCCTTTCGTTGATAACAGTAGCCGAGTGTGTAGGTGTTGATGAGAGATGATGATGTGAAGTTTAAATATTTATTGAAGCAACATAAACCTACATTACAACAGACAAATGAAAGTGGAAGAAGAAGGGAAAATGAACATACAACAAAACTATATATACTCTTTTGGAGGTACAAATAAAGAATGAATAAAAGTAATTATGTTAATTTTTATATATGATGAAAATGATTCGCGGTTCTCCGCGACAAAATTGTTGGAGTATCACAAACAAGGGGTAGCATCTTTTGCACATAAAATTTTGACATTTGGGAATACTGCGCCAAATGGCGCCAAATTCAAATTCGACCTCGAACCAGCTTAAAATTTACATAGGATATGAAAATCCAGACTCTCCTACACACAACAGAATTTCCATAAGCACCATAATAACGTTGATAATAAGAAAAAAATGCATTTTTGTCATCGTGAAACATATTCAAAATTCAAAATCCATAATTTTTGTAACATAGCATTTTTCTCTACTAAAACAGCGATTTGGGTTTTAAACGCTGGCAGTTTCATCAAAGCTTTTTTAAGATTTGCTTGAAAAGGCTTTTTCAACGACAGCCAATTTTTGATTTTGCGAAGAAAAAATATTTGAAACATTTTTTTTGTCTTTGTGTTTGAGCATTACGGAAAATGCAAAAAAAAACACTTTTCGTTTACTCATCTGGTACATTTAAAAAAAGCAAAGATATTTTTCTTTTTTGAATTTTTAAATTTATGTCTTTTGTTTAAAACTATATCATGGTAAATTAGTCAATAAATCAAAAAAGTGAATGAAACACTATTTTACTAGCATATGAAGGCAAACATGACAGTATTAAAATATGCATCTTTGGAGAATTTATTACATCTCGCGTCTCCCTCAGTGGCTCATTTTACGGTACAAGTGTTGGCAAAATGTTAACCCCCGCCATGACGAGAAAATGCACTTATTCAGCCATTATTTTTTGGTTATGGATTGATTATTTTTTTCTCTCTTTTTTTTGAAAAAAAATAAAAACTTTTTTGCCATAAAATGAGCCGCTTTAGTTTAGCTGAGGGAGACGTGATCTCTGTACAAAAAATAAATTTTTGTAACACGACATTTTTATCATTTTATTTTTAAGCAACGGCAATTTTGTTAAAGCTTTTTAAAAAATTGCTCGAAAAGACTTTTTCACCAGCAGCTGATTTTTGATTTTGCGAAGAAAAAATATTTCGAAACATTTTTTTTGTCCTTGTATTTTGAGCATTACGTAAAATGCAAAAAAGAAAACGTTTTTCTATTAATTTGTGTTTGAGCAAAAATCAAAGATGTTTTTCTTTTCTGAATTTTTTAAGTTTATGTGTTTTGTTTAAAATTTTTTCAAGGTAAATTAGTCAAAAAGTTCAAATAAGTGAGTGTAAAGTTATTGTTAAAGCTTATGAAAATTATCTAGACAGTACTGAAAAAGGAAAATTTTATGAGCTTTGTTTATAAAAATTAAAAAAAACATCCTTTACAAATTTAAACAAAAGTTATAAAGTCGACACTCTTACAACACATGAAAAAATGCTGTAAGATTGTCATAAAAAATTAGTTTCTGTTATCAAAGAAATTTAAAAAGTAGCATCCATTCCAGAAGCTTCAGCATCATCAGCTGGAGCAGGTGCTGCAGCAGTTGTAGCAGCATCTCCGGCGGTTGCTGCAGTTGTTGTTGTTGCAGCAGATGAATCCTTTGAATCCAAATTCAAACAAATATATGGCTTTTTATCATAACAATCAGCAGAAATCCATTGACCATTTGAAAGATTGAGAGCACTGCAAGAATTGCCTTTAGCAGCAGCTTCATCTTCAGAAGTAAAATTTTTGAATGTTAATGCTGCCCCATCTGTCCAAGACCATTCATTCTTTTTTGAATTTGTTGCACCAATCCAAGCATCAGAAGTTTTGTTGTCGAGGAAGACAGCAGAGGCGATTTCTAAAAAATATGGGATGTTTAATTGAGATAACTTGCTGACAGACAATATTTTAAAAAATGATAAAAATTGATCTTTACATTTTCTCGGAGCGCATATTCGGATGGTTGCGCGTTTGACTTCCAGTCAAAAGTGAAAGTCATTGTAAGTTTCAAATCCACCCAGAAACGTTAAAGTTCCAGTTTCCATAAAATTTAGAAGAATTAATCATGAAGCTAATTAAAATTCCTTTTTTATTTAAATATGGATTCGTTTTTCCCCTTTGACTAAAAGCCACAACTGCTCTGCTAAAATTTGCCCCCAGAAAAAACTTGTGGTAAACTTTTTTTGTTGCCCACAAAAGCTGCTTTGGAAAAAAACTTACGAGTAACAAAAGCATTATCAAAAGCAGTATGAATAGCAGCAAGATGTCCACCATATTGTAATTTGCATTTATATTCAGATGTAAAGAAAGCAGATTTTGTTGCAATAAATGTAAAACATTTTGAATCAATTTCATGACTATTTTTTGGGCATTTTGCTGTTACAGCTGCTGCGATAAGAAGAAGATAGAAAAGATGCCACACCATATTTTTATTGCTAAAAATGGATATTAGTGTTTCTAGAAAAACAGAAATGGTAATAGAAAAAGGGGATTCAGACAACTGCGATAGATATTTTGCTTTCATTCAAATTTGTTATAATTAGCATGAAAGCAAAACAAAACAAATGGAAAAAAAAATAGGTTTCGGCTTTTTTCACGATAGTAACGCATTGAATTAAAATCAAACTATAACAACACTCGAAAATCTTAAAACTTGAAGGGCAACAAAGAAAGCAGTATACATTTTCTTGTCTCAGACGTGATTATATTTAAGCAAAAAATATTTTCATGGTAAGTAGGAGGAGAGAAAACAAAATAGATTTTGTGTACACTCGAAACAAAACACATGTTGATTAATTAAAGATGCAGCGGCAAAAAACTGCTACCAAAAATCGAGAAAAAAAGCATTTATTTTTTTACGATTCAAATAAAAGAGCAAAAATATTTTTCAAAGACTTTTATTCTTTTTTGTTTCTTTTTCTTTATGTTAGACAAATCTTATTTATCTCTTTGTCTTTAGCTAACCCCTTGCATTAAAGGAATAGTTCATTGCTCAAAGCAATTAATTACTATGAAACAGTTGACACCCTCATTCTATGTGAGGGAAAAGAATGCTTTTTCTTTTACTTTTTTTATTGCAGAAAAATTGCAAAAGCACTTGTTTCAACTTGATGACAAAAAAATCTTTTCAGTTTTGCTTGGTAAAAAAGTAATCGCTTTTTATTACAGGTTTGTACTAAAAACAAAGAAAAAAATTGATCCATGTTTTTCTTGCAACAAAATTTTTTGTATGGAAGTACAAAAGATATTGACATCACTTATCAAATTTTTATTAACTTCCAAAACCAGTTAATTTCCAAAATTTTTTTACATTAATAAGGATTTATATTTAGTAGGATCAATTGTTTCTTATTCGACTTATTTAGTATTATAATTTTATTCGTTACGCACAATTTTTAAAAAATCTGTAAAACAAAAAGCTGTGAAAATCAAACTAAAAATTCAAAAAACGATAAAGAAATAACGAAATGTCTTAAATCATTTTTTCTTCTGTCCTACGAATGTCTGATGTGTGAAAAAAAGCCATCAAAAAAGGGTGTAACATTAATAGCGACAAGGAAAATCAAACGAAAAACGACGTATTTCAGAACGGCTCCAAAGATGTGAATTTGAATTTTTTTATTTCATTTTTTGCTTTTGCATAATTAAACATTTAAGCTTTGATTTTATATTTGTTTACAATCAAATTCATAATAGATACCTGCAGTAATTCCATGCCAAAAGAAGAACCAATAATAAAAAAAAATAATTAATTCTCTTGCAACACTTCTTCAAATAAGACTCTGCAAATCAGTTTCTTTGATAATAATTGAAAAGATAACTGTCTGCAAACATGATTTTACATAACCCAGATTTTTACTCTTCAGTGATACAATAATTTACTCGCTCAATTTTTGCCCGTGAATAATGTCAGCACAAAGAGTGGTTTAATGGTGATATAAAATATTATGCAAGATGTCATGAAGGTACGTTTTTTAAGGTATTAAGACACTAAAGCTTCCGGTAATAAAAAAAACAATTGATCTTTGTTAAGAAGTGAAACAGCTACGAAGGACACATAATCAAAATATAATTTTAAAAAGAAATCCATTAAAAGGAATACTATTTTTTCCCAAATTTTGTTGTGTAATCAATTACGGGATTTTTTATAATTTTTAATGTTGATATTGTTAATTTTCGCTCTTTTATCCTTTTAAACTGCTTTTATAATCCAGTTTATAATGATTAAAACTAAAAACTAATTAACACCATTAAAAATTTTCTAACATCAAATAGCAGCAACTTTTCGCTTATAAAATCTCTACTTATTTGACTGCTTAAAAATTGTGTAAGACTGAAAATCGCGGTAGAACTTCATTTTTTCTGCTGACATTTAGTTTTGTTTCAATAGACAAAACCTTTCGAAATAACCCCTTTTGATTTGGTTTTTCTTCGCTCTTTCAAAGCAGCAACCCGCTGGACTTCATTGTTTTTTATGTCTTTCTTGCTATAATAATGAGAAAAAATTGATATCCTGTTTTTGAATATATTTATTGCATCTGATTTAACTAGAACATAAAAACAGAATTACATGAAAAATAGTTAAATAGTTGTAGTATCATCAACGTCCTAGTTTTTATGGATACATTTTTAAAGATATATGAAAAAAGAAGGCCACATAGGTGGTAAAACTTTTTGAAAACAAATATTGCTTTTTGAATTTGTAATTAATAAATTCTTTTTAAATATTGTAGCTAAACCAGTAACTTTGTTAAAAAACGTGATACGACAAAGAACACCATAACGAGCATCAAAACTATAAAAAAGATATATCAAGAATGATTTCATTAAAAATCATTTAAAATCATTATATATCTTAATTTTTTGGTTTAGATAATGCATTTATTATTTAAACACGATTTTTTTCATAACACTTTCACAACTTTGTATCAGCAACATGGGTGTCCAAAGTCGATAATTCTTTATTTGTTTACCAACATTACATGGCGAGAACACACTAATTGAAAAGCGCACAAAAATGTTGAAATATTTCGTAAAACAAAAAAAATGCTAAACTTTTTAGATTTTTGGAACCCAAACAGAGTAATGTTTTTGTGGTGCATAAGCAGAATCAGCGGGGCAATTAAAAGCTTCACGAAAAGCTGGAAAATTTAGAATAGTGCCAAAAACACGATATTTTAGGGGTGAATGTACATCACCAAGAATTCCTTGATACATCACATCATCGGATATAGGTGGGTTACAATTCATTTGTGCAAATGAGAGGAAGAAAAGTTGATCATGTGTTAGCTGACCAAATATTCGATCTGGTAGTTGTGGATTTGGACCATTAAGAGAAATCCATCGTTTATATGAATTATATGCGGCGTGAATTCCTCCATTATCAGCAATATTTTCCGCTAGTGTTTGACTGCCATTAAGATTTCGAGGAAAATTCATTAATAGCTGTGAAATTACCATATTCTTCAATAACACATTCTGCCATTTCCTCTTCAGTATATTTCAAAGACTGAAGAGCAACTTCAGATTGTCTTCTTAGAGCATCAACAGCTCGATTTTGATCCAAAATACAAAAAAATAGTATAATAAACCTTATGAATAGAATACATACCTTTTGGTGCTGCAGTATATGATGGATTACTTTCACTAAAGGCATCATTTCCATTTGCAAAAGAATATGGTTGGGAAACATGAGAAAGCAAAGTATCAGGAATTACTTGTATACCAGGATCATTGCATGCATTCAAGCTCGCATCACCTGCAAAGATATAAAAGTAAAAAAAACATTATTATTTAAAAATAAAAGACAAACCAGAAGACGAAATTGCAGATGACGCATCATCAACATTCACAGAAACATTGACAGTATAATGTGCTCCACCAGAAATATTAAGAATTTGTTCAGCTACAGTATCCTCTGCAGGATATTTCGAAGACAGAAAAGCGACTTCAGGCTCTGCAGGTGTACTACCAACAGGCAATGAAAATAATGATGATTCATTTTCACCAGAGGCAACAGTTGCATCTGCATTAGAAACAGTAAGGGACTGAAAAACTTGATGAAGCAAAGTATCAGGAGTTACTTGTATACCAGAATCTTTGCATGCATTAAAACAGGCATCACCTGCAAAGATATAAAAGTAAAAAAAAAACATAATAATTTAAAATAAAAGACAAACCAGAAGACGTAGTTGCCGATGTTGCAGCTTCATCATAATCGAAATCACAATCATATGCTCCATCATTTGCAACTTCAGGATTCATTTCATCATCATCATCTCCACTAGAAACATTAAGATGTTTTTCAGCAACAGTACCCTTTTCTTCTTCAGAAGCATAATCAGCTCGATTTTGATCTAAAATACATAAAGTTAGTATTATATTAAAATTTATGATTAGAATACATACCTTTTGGTGCTGCAGCATCTACAAGAGGCAACGATAATGATGGATTTCTTACAAAAGTGACAGCAATTTCATTTGCAACGGAATGTGGTTGGGAAACTTGAGGAAGAAAAGCAGCAGGAGTTACTTGTACACAAGAATCAGATGCATTCAAGCTCGCATCACCTGCAAAAATAAAAAGGTAAAACTACTACACACAATTATTAAAAAAGGACAAACCAGAAGACGAGATTGCAGACGACGCATCATCAACTTTCATAGAATCATTGACAGTATTATGTGCTCCACCAGAAGTATTAAGAATTTGTTCAGCTACAGTATCCTCTGCAGGATAATTCAAAGACAGAAAAGCAACTTGCAGGTGTACCACCAAGAGGCACTAAAGATGATGATGATTCATTATTACCAGAGACAACAGTTGCATCTGCATTAGAAACAATAGGTGAAGCTTCAGATGTATCTAAACAACACAAATAGAAATAATACGAAAAGTTTTTTAAAAAACACAATCAGCTTACTTTCAGCTTCATATTTTTCCAAGAATTCTGTTGCATCAACAGCAGCTCCATCTTCCAAATCAACTAGAAGCAGACATTTGAGAATTTTCATGCATTCTTCTTTGAAAGATTTGATCTTTGGGTAACAAGACTTTAAACCACCATTTTCTCGTGAATGAAAAACAGTAGTCAAAACAAATAAAACTTCAACAGCATAAACAAGTTGAGTCTATGAATGACCATAATATTTTTGCTTCTTTAAGAAGACATCAGGATCAGCTTCGGCTAATTTTTTTAAAGCTTTTGCATAACTTGCGCTATCATACATTTGGACTTCTGCAGCATATTGAAGCAAATTCTGCGATGATAGAATTTTACTAAAATTAAAAGTTATTAATACAAGCATTATAAGTGTTGAAAAAAGTACAGTATACTTACATCGGATCACCATTTAATTGCTTGAAGTATCCACTCCTCCTTCCAACCTTTTCAATTTCCTTTTGTCCAAATTCAAGACTGTAATGAATGTTAACAAAATGATAACCTTCTTGAGCAGATGGATGAGCAGATCTAAAAAAGCATATAAAATTATCTTCATTCATCAAAGAATATCATTAAAAAAATTCTCACTTTTGCCCCTTATTTTGCTTTTTCTTCTTTTTGATTGAAGAAAATGGTGATGAGCTTGAATTTTGTCTTGAAGATTTTCTAGTCTTCATTTTGATCTTATGTTGATAATCTAAAAGATATGACATTAGCAACTTTTATTTATAAGTCACAGCTATTTTATAAAACCATATAGTTACATAATTGACATAAGCATACGATACAGATCCAAAAATAGCCGAAAACTGTGCTAATTGATTAATTCAATCATTTACGTCGATTAGACAGAGAAAGATAACCAGAGGGAGCGATAATCTCGCTCCAACCTTACGCCTATAGCCAAAGATTAAACCTCAAGCTTGGTCTTCGGACTGGCTAAGTTCTGCCAAATCTTTGCTTAAAGTTATATATAGTTACTTCTTACAAAAGGGTTTTGTAGCTTATGACAGTTTTTGGATTCATATGGTATGTTGATGTCAAACATCTAGCTTTTTACTAAATATCTGGTTTTACAAAAATGATGTAACATATGTAAAAAGACGCTATAAAGAATAATGAAAGAGTTAACCCGAACTAACAATAAATAAAAAAGAAGGCTTAAGGAAGGCGGAAGAAAAAAATGTCCAAAAAACCATTTTACAATAATCACACACGTTCAGAATTGATTGAAAATATATATTACTTTGTACGATAATACTACCTTAAATATTCTATCGATGTTAATCCATTGAATCAGCCTCATTACATTGATTAAAAATACAAATGAATAGCAAAAATATTTCCCAAACCGATTTGTGTTGAGACGAAATTTGAAATAAAATGTTTATTTGCGAAGTTTCAACGTTCTTACGTCTTCGTCAGTAAAATTTTACAAAGAAAAAACATTCACGCAAAAACCTAAGTGGAAAAACGAGAATGAAAAAGAGAGAAATATGCTAATTTGGCACGAGAAGAGACAATATTACGGCAAGTTCAAGTTTGCTGTTGAGGGTTGGTTGTTCTTTTCAGATTAGTGCTTCGACGTTTTTTCTTCTTGTGATATCAGGTTCCTAAGCGACACTGAGTAAACATAATTGGCAGTTATATATATTATATTATTTCACGAAATTCGTGACACGAATTAAAACTAAATATACATATAAATAAAAGAAAATGCCATAAGAAAATGGAAAAGAGAATCGATATAGAGACGCTGTATAGATGCTATAAAGCGAAAAAGAAATTGTATCACCCAGCTTGTGTTGCTGGAACACATTGTCAAATCCAATAACAGGAACCAGCAACCAGCAACCAGGGATGTGCGTTCGGTTAGTCAAAAAGATGTCAGTCATTAACATAACGCACATTCTTTTTCTTTTGTTAAGTCATGGAATGACGCACATATGTTAAACTTTAACTATGTTACACCTTGACATACTACGCCAATAATAAACAAAAAGTAACATTCTTAACCTCTCATGTTAAAACGTATTCTATGAATTTTTTCAAAACGACTGGCACAGCTAAAATTTTTTTCTCCAAAAATGATACCTAGGTTTTCGACCATGCTTAACAAGCTCAAATCCAATAATATTAGGCCTTTAACTCAACCTTAACCCTGATTTTTAGGTCCCGAAACGAAAATAACAACTTTTTTTCAAGTGGATGCCTTATATGTATTTTCTTTAAAGTTGTTGATATTCTTTCACCTATATAGGTTTTCGAGGTCGAGGAATCCGAATTTCGCATTTTTGAACGAAAATTTTCGCTGCAAGACCCATTTTTCGCACTATGGCACTTTTTGTGCCGTCGTAACTTTTCGGCAAGTGCCCAGCTGGGCGAGTGAGTATCACCATCGGATTCAGCGCCCTTTTTTACCCCAGGGGGGTGGAAAATGATAAAAATGCCGAGGGGCAAAAATTGGGTTTCGTATTGTTTAAGTAAGACTATGACGAAATACCGTAATTTCCGTTGTTTTCTCATGTTTAAAAGCATTTAAAAATGCCAAAACACTTTTTTATCTTTTTTAAAGTGATACTATAAATATTAGCTACGATTTTTAAACATTTTAAGACAAAAAAAAATTTTTTTATTTTTTGCTCATTTTTGGAGCACAGGGGGGACCAAGACAACTTTTTCACAGTAAGTCAACTTAAACAATACGAAACCCAATTTATGCCCCCCGGCATTTTTATCATTTTCCACCCCCCTGGGGTAAAAAAGGGCACTGAATCCGATGGTGATACTCACTCGCCCAGCTGGGCACTTGCCGAAAAGTTACGACGTCACAAAAAGTGCCGTGGTGTGAAAAATGGGTCTTGCAGCGAAAATTTTCGTTCAAAAATGCGAAATTCGGATTCCTCGACGTCGAAAACCTATATAGGTGAAAGAATATCAACAACTTTAAAGAAAATACAAATATGGCATCCACTTGAAAAAACCTTGATATTTTCGTTTCGAGACCAAAAAATCAGGGTTAAGGTTGAGTTAAAGCCCTAATATTTTGGATTTAGGCTTGTTAAGCATGGTCGAAAACCTAGGTATCATTTCTGGGTCGATACGGGAAGGTCATTTTGCTGTGCCAGAATATAGCTAAACCTTTAAAAAAATTCATAGAATACGTTTTAAACGTTAACCAAAAAGAAATATGTTAATGTTATAACTTGACAAAAAAACGTTCGGCAAAGCTTAACATTTTTATTCGCGTTAAAGTTAGTCATGACTGACCGAACGCACATCCCTGCCAGCAACAAAAATATATATATAGAAACTATATAGGCTCTGTTTAGTGTGGAAAGTTGTTGGCACACGTTAGAATCACGTCATATATTTTAGGGAAATAGTACTTTCTCGGTAAATCCTAGACTCAGATTTAACTTTTGTGTGATGAATTTTATGTATTCTGAATCAGCATGAGTCAGATAGTATAGGGTGGTCATTTTAAGTCGCGCACTTGTTTTATGCTGGCTAATGAGTTCTATGAGGTTCCAAGAATTGTCATAAACGGTGAATGGTCACAACTGACAGGAGCATCTTTTATATATAAAACTTTGGCATATGGGAACACAACGCCAAAGGGCGCCAAATTCGAGTTTGACCTCGAACCAGCTTAAAATTAGCATATATTATGAAAATCTAGACTCTCCTACACGCAATGGACAAAAAATCAGGCTTTTAGCTTTAACACATTTTTTGACAATTTTTTTTGTCTGCTGCTTTTTCACTACGAATTATTTGTTTTGTTTCGTTTTGCCAAAAAAAAGTTTTTTCAAAAATTTTTAAAAATTTGAATGTTGGTTGCCTGAGGATATTTAATTTAAAAACGTGAAAAAATATATTTTATTATATGGAATGAATAAAGAATTAAATCACGAATACAACGGCATATGGTTTATCACTAATTAAAAAGATTTTTAACATCTACGGTTCATTCTCCGATGTTGCACATATAACTTTTGAACTTAAAACTGCATGAACTTTCTGTTTTGAAGTAGTTAATTTTCTTTTAGAATATATCAATAACAACATGTACTTTGATAATTAATGAGCGGAATTTTTTTCAACGCTGAGTTTTAGCAAAATTTTTCGACATTTACATTGGGGTATGGATATTTGATGTAAAATATCATATATATGTTGCAAATTCAAGTTTTTTGAGCTGAAAATGAAAGATTTATGACAATAATATTATATTATAAAAGCACTAACAATTAAATTAACCATTTGTCAATCACAAGCTAGCCGGAAAATAGCACATTGCGTTTCTGTTTTTTGTCAAAAGAGAGGAAGTAAGGATTCTGCATCAGACGATTTTGCTCATTGTCATTTTTAAAATAACCTTGAAGAGATGAAAGCAAACGGTAATACAAATATTTGACAACAGTATCTATCCCAAGCTTTGGTATATAATCATTTAAACCTTTCATTGCTTTTGGCTCTGCCATCATAATATAATAATCACGAACACCTGAAGTGTCAATAGAATCAACTCCAGAGTAGTGTGAAATTTCAGAAACATAAGTAGCCCAATTCAAAAACTTAAATTGAATATCTCCGATAGCCATTGGATTAACAGAATGAGAGTAATTTCTTCGAATATCTTCACTTGCGCTAACATTAATAGCAAGAAAATGTTCAAACTCCATAATTGTCTCCGTATTATATTTCAAAACACCAAGTTTACATTCCATTCCACTTGAGCTTGTATAATCTTTGAATAGTTAGAGAATTTTATTTTTTAACTCATTATACGTATATTCTTCCCATGCACCTGGTTCATAAAACTGGTTATTAGTGGTCAACATACTTTGATCAAGAACAAGTGAATAATTAGAGGGAAACCGTGGATCACGTAGTTTATTTAAATTTACTCCTGGTGTGACTAAAACGTCAACTTCGTATTTCATTGATAGATATGCCAATGCTTTTGCCAAGATTTTTGGATCATTATTTGTATTGGAAGTGTTCATATCACACCAATTAAATTTGTATCCAGTTAGTTACACAAATTCTTTGAGAATACTCTTTACATAGCTTCCACCATTAAAAGGTTGATAAGTCTTGCTTTTTATTGCTTGTTTTTTGCAAGCAGAATAAAATTGTAAAGTTTTGTTAACTGCAGTTAATTTGATCATATCCTTTAAAATTTATTAGTACAATATCTCAATTTGTAAGCCACTACGTTGTGCTGACTTACCCCATCATAACCAGGCTGATGCATGCTATTCAATGTTTTCGCGATAATTTCAAAATTTCGATTTGTAACAGCGCGTGCGAATCTCAACCAGTATAAGCACCACAAGCATATTCATAAAAATTATTGCATGGATCAGCTGATAGATTCATTGAAGCCTGAAAAAAGGGTTGAGCTTGACTGTATTTTGTGTAGCCTGGGTCATCTGGTTTTATTGAATGGGGTTGAGGAATATTGAGAAAATTTGATGACTCAAATGTCTTTGCTGGAAGTTTTGTTTCAACAAGATAAAAATGATAAAATGATGCAAGAACTTACTAATATTAATATCACTAATCCAAACATTGCAATGATCTTTTGGAGCTGAATTGGATCCAACTGGGCAATAAAAGGCACTTCGAAAAGCTGGGAAATTTCTAATAGTTCCTTGTACTTGATATTTAAACGGTGAATGTACGTCACTCAACGCAACTATCCACTCTTCTGATGACAATGGTTTTTCACATGAAGTTTGTGCAAATGACAAGAAGAAAAGTTGATCATGTGTGAATTGGGATGCTAGCTCTCCAGGTAGTAAAGGATCAGGACCTTGAAAATCAATGATGTTCCGATAAGCTCGATATGCAGCATGAATTCCACCATTATCAGCAATATTTTCACCCTGTGTTAGAGTGCCATTCACACAATGTGGTGTATAACTTGCATTTAGTGGGCAAAAACTATTATATTCTTCAATCACGCATTCGGCCATTTCATCGAAATGTCTCTGAGTTTCTGCATCAAGCCAATCAACATGTTCACCAAATGGTCCCCAATGAACACCACTTGAATCAAATGCATGGGTAAGTTCATGTCCTATCTTCAAAAAAAGGTTATGCTAACCTTATTGTATTCCATATAAGCTTACTGTTGTACCCAGACCGCCTAAGTTTACTGATGTAGGCCAGTCAGGGTGAAATAAGGGAGGTTGTAAATTTGTCAATGGAATAGTAATTGAATTATACTGAAAGTCATTGTTTTTAATTTGCAAAAAAATCTCCAAAAATTAACCTCTGGGTAATACCACGCATTTGCGGATGTAAATGCCAGTTTACCTCCTTCACCCCAATCATATCGATTGGTTCCATTTTTTATTAGAAGCTTATCGAAGTTTTGTCTTATTAAAAATCTGTCAAGATAAATTTGCATAATGGGATAATTGGCATTCATAAACTTTGGATTCAATCCAGCAAAGTGAGCAGTAAGAGCAGTGTCATTAGTAATCCATTCAGGGTAAGCATAGTTTCGGATTAGGTTACGTATTTTTGCATATGCACCATTTTTACTATTTGAATCCATCCATGAAAGTCCATCAATCATTGATTGCATTCCAATCAGGATATTATCAATCATATTTTTGACAGCAGAAGAATATCGATCCCGATCAGATTGCTTTGGAAGTACTTTGTCAAGATAAATACGCAAATTTGCATAATAGAGAGATGGTGTTGTTGATACTGCATAATGACAGTGTTCTTCCCATGAAAATTTTTCAGATTTTGGCTTTTTAGAAAATCGTCCAGAAGTCGATTGTTTTCGTTTTGACAGTATCTTTGTTTCCGCAAAGGTGTAGTCATCAGTTAAATTGGATGATGCATATGAAGGAAAATTTTCATGATATTTTTCCAAAATTAGATAATAAAGATAATTATGAAATATATCGGCACTAACATTTCCATAAAAACTTTGATTGATTGCATCATTCATACGTTGGAACATTTCAGGTAATACAATGTTATATTGATAAAAAGGTTGCGAAATTTTTTTGTATACTGAGACATTGGCAAATGTTGTAGCTTGATAAATATAAGTGTTATAATCAAAAGCTGGATATTTTATATCCAAATCATCAAATCTTATCAAATTCATTGGTTCAACATTAGGTTCGTCTGTATAAAAGAGAATATCTTTTACAATATACCGTTCAAAATTTGCAATGTCTTCTGCAGCTTCCTCGATCTTTGATGGATCTATTTGATTATTTGTTACAATGCCATATCTGGCAAAACGATCTCTAATCAGACTTTTGAGCATAGATTTCGAACTTTCCCAATTTTCATCTTCATAGAAATAATTTGGCCATAATAATACCGGATTACCAATATTCAAAATATATGGGAGATTACCAGTTGGATCTTGACTATTAATATGACCACTTGTTGAAAAAAATGGTTCAATACCATGCATGCCTTTGAGGTGTCCAAGTGCGAAAGAGAGCGATTCCCGATCTGGTAATGTTGCAAAATTGATGCCATCATTTTTAGGAAAAACCTTTTTTTTATCGACAAAAAAAGGTTGTAATTGTTGAAATGCGACACTGTGAGCACAAATTGAAAAATAAAAGAAAAACTTTAAAGAAATGTTTATGGCCGAATATGTAAGTAACAATTTAATTTAAAATAGCACAGAAATTTCAATGGCACATACTACACTATTTATTAAGATTCATAAATTTGTTTAACAAATATTTTCGATATAACTGGACACTTAAGATTAATGCTCGCTGGCATTTTATTGTCAATGAAAAATGTAAAAACGTAAAATGAGATGTTCCAAAAAACAAAATAAATCTTGGAATCAATATTCATTTGTGATAGTTTTTAATAATGAGTTGATCTTATTTGTTTTTCAGTCACTTTAATTTTTATCAATTTTATAATACATGCATTGTAAATGTTTTTAAATCAAGGAGACGCATATTTAACATTATTAAAAAATTCAAACCAAAAAAAGAAAAGAACACCAACATTGTTTTGCATAGCACAAATTTAGTGTTGGAAATGAAAGAATAACACATCTTTCATAAACATTTCTTCTTCTCCAATTTTTTTGCGCCATCGTGAAAATAATTTTTGTCGCTCTTTCAATAGACAAAAGCAGCAAGAAAAGCTTTTTCTGCAGCCAGAAATAAAAATGTTATGCTTTTTCAAAGTATTTAAAAGCATATTGTGTGCTGTTTTGCTAGATATAACTCATCTAAAGACTTATGATATGTCAAAAAATAGTTTTCACACATGTAGTTCGAAGAAATATGCTGCAATGAACAATGAAGTAATGCGGTTAATCTTAATAATGACATTTGTGAAAGAAAAAGTGTAAATACTTTACTTTATTATTGCTTTTTATAAATGTAGGTGCACGCCATGAACTCCTAGAAACATTTGTGGGATATTTCATAAGCTTTTGCGATGTTTTATTTTTCTAAATAAAATGCATGACAGAAAAATTTTTAGATCATAGCCATTTTTTACAAAGACTGCACTGCTCTTTAGTTAATTCATTACTTCATCTGACAAATATGTTTCCTTTTTCCTGATATTTCTGTGAGCTTGCGAAGAATAAAATTACAAAAAAAAGTGTTTTTTAACAAACATTTAACAACTTTTTAACGTGCAATATTACAGTAAGCATAATTTGATAAATAATAAGTTGATGTGTCATATGTATGCTTTTAATAGGATTTGTAAATTAATGGTTTTAATGTTAAAGAATGAAAAACATCAAAGACTTATTAAAGATTTACAAAAAAAGCAAATGTTTTAATTTGATTTTTCTTCGTTCTTTATTGCTATTTCATCATAAACTTTTTGCTGTATGATGTCTTTAAAAATGCTTTTTTTGATTGCATCTCTGAATGCGGGATTAATGTATTTAGTAAAGTTTTTTCTCATTGCTTTTTCATCATATTCTTTGAGAAGATGAAAAAAAGGGATGCATTTTTCGATTAATTTGAAAACAGACTGCAGAAGCAATGATCGTTTTTGAATTTTTGAATACAAATATTTTACGATGTTTGTCAAATATGGATGGTTTACTCAAAAATACGAGATCAAAATAAAATTAATTTAAGTACATTCTTTAAAAATATTGAGCCCAGAAGCAAATATGCCCAGTTAAAATAAAGAAATTTGGTTAAAATTCAACATGACGTTGTGAGAAAATCTCTATAGAAATTGCTTTTTATTATTGTAGTTTTCAGCAATTTACTGTTTCAAAAAACTTTTCAAAGGATTGACACATTATGCTTACTGCTTTATTTTTTATTTCCCAAATCTTTTAATTTAATATTTATTAAAAATTCAAATGTAGAATAAAAACACCATTATTAAAGCTATGAGAATATTGACATTTTTTACGACACATTCGATAATGTTACTTACAGGCCATTCAGAAGAACTTCCCCCGTGATGTTGTGTTTCGCATTATAAAGTGTCTATCTTTCGTCGCTCTTTCATCACACGCTTCATTTGCGTTGAAAAAAATATTACAATGTTTTTTCAGTACTGCAGAAAATATAAGGGGATCTAGTGTGCAAGCAGTGAAATTTGTTTCACCGATCTCGTTAAAAAAAGAACTAGGTTATCATTTTCTCAAAAGGCATGCTTTTAACTGTCATCTGTGACTCAAAAAATAAGAATACTAGTTTTTCTCATGCCCATACGCACGTGAGTTGTTATGACCAAACTAAAGTCTTGCAGATAGTTGTTATTCATTTTATTATCATCAGTTTGCCATGAATCCATCACCACATTTTCAACTAGTACCAACTTCAAATAATATCTATTTTAAAAATACTAGCCCCCAAAGTTTTCATTTCCACCAAACCCTAATTCATTATTTGTTAAAAAATTGTGACTGTAAACTTTTACAAAAACTTTATAAATGTTGTAAGAAATTGTTTATCAATGGTAAAATTGCAGTATGCAAAAATTTGACCGTCTGTTCCAGCATTAAAAAATCTTATTACTGCCAAAGAACAAAAACTTTCTTTCTATCACCAAAAGATGATAGCAAAAAATGGTTCAAAAGAATTTTTGTTTTTGGCAATTTTAAATTTATGAAACAGCCTGGCAATTTTCATGCTTTATCAACTTTTATTTCAACTAAACTTTATGCGTCTGAAATTGAATCAGTATATGCTGAAAGTCAAGATCTTACAAATGATGAAATTAAGTTTTTATTGTCAGAAAAAACAGATTCCCTTATATTAAAAAATTGTGTTGTTCAAGATAGGCATGAACTTTCTGACTATATTTTAAGGTTTACAAATCTTAGAAGAGCTGAATATGTAAGTTAAGTATAAAGTGAAAGTTTTTTAACAAAAAGTTTTTCAAGGGGATAAAATGCGACTTCTCCTCAAGAACGAGATCATTTTGTTGGAGACGTAACGATGAAACTGGTGAATTTATTTGTCAGTAAGGATTACATTTGATCTCGGTGAAAATTTACAATGTTAATATTTTAAGGGCATGTTGGACCTACTACCACCTCAATGAACACAATGAATTTATGAAAAAGTATTCGAATTATTCGTGGAGTATTTTTTCTTGTGATACATAAAATTTCTACAATTTTTTAATTTATTTTTGTAATTATTTCTATATTTTTTTACAATTTTTAATGACACCATCTTTTTTCTGACGATTGTCTCATAATGTTCTTTATTTCTGTCCATACTTTAAAAAATAATGTTAAAAGTATATATAAACAAACAGCAAACACTTTGTTAAAATATTTAAAAAAATGTCCAATGTTTCAAAAAAAAATTTGCTATTTTTTCTTTCGCAAAAAAAAAATATGTAAGACTAACATTTTATGCTTTTCACAAAAACTAAATTAAACTTTTCAGTTTTTGCAAAGGAGATTATTTCGCAACATTTGTTTGTCAATGTTGTTCTGTTGCTGTCTGCAGCACCCAGAAAAGCATTGTTTTTAGCGAGAAGTTTTTCAGTCTTTTCTGAATGAAAAAGGGTGATATTGTTTCAATTTTTCATAAAAGTTTTTAATAAACAATCTAAACAAAATAAAATTTTCATTGATTTTTAATTACAATTTGATGATATATGGAAAAAATTTTTCATTAATTAAAAAAAATGTGTTTGCTTTTTTGTTTACAAAAGTATGTGAATTTATAATTAAGTAAAAAATAAAGTACGACTGACAAAGTTAACGGAAAGAAGCAACGTGAAGCTGGTATTTACAAATTTTTTTACTAATGCCAAATTCTTTGTAATCTGATGTAGATATTATGCTTTTTTTCAGGAACTTTCAAACAAATATAAAAAGTTGTTAAAAATATTCAAAAACAGTTTGCCGCAAAGATGATGCTTTTTATTTTGATAATGAATAAAATCTAATTTTTCTACGCTTTTTTAAAAAAACCAAAAAATTTTAGTTTTTAGGGGGAGAACTATTTCGTAACATTGCTTTGTCTTATTATGTCGACAGCAACGCCCAGAAAAATCACTTTCCTTTGGCGATGATTTTGTTCATTTTTTTTCGCAGCATCCGTCATTAAACTATCGTTTATTTTTTTTTCTTTGAATATTTAAGAAACATGTTTAACTGTGTGCTGCTGCATAAAATTTTTTAATTTAAAATAAAACACGTATTTTCGTAATTTATGAAAATAAAACAAAATGAACGATTATGGCAATAATTATTTTAAGAAAAAGACAAAACTTTCATTCCATTTTTGGCCCGGATTGGCCCGGCTTTAATTAAACGATTTCTAGAAGTCCAAAATTCATGAAACCTTCAGGAATTATACATATGGACCTAAGAAAGAGATCTATAGCACTTTTGGACCCCTATGTACCCTCTTGCCCTCAGGGTAACCCCTACAGTACCCCCAACCCCCAAAAAAGAACAAAATAAGTGGAAATCTTTTTTTAAAAATTGTAAGCATCATTGAATAAATCTATAAACGCACATATATAGCAAATCAGCTACGGGGAATTTGATTTTTTTATTTTCAGAAATCTGGTGTCTTCACAATCCCCGGATTCAGATGGCCAAAAGCTGTTTTCTTTGTTTTGTTTGTTTTAAACATGTATTATAGGGTAATCGACCATGGGGAATCCAAAAAAATTATTTTCAGAATCCTCAGGCTTCAGAATTTTGAGATTCAGAAGGCCGAAAGACTATTTTTTTACTTTTTTTGCATGAATATACTTTATATATCAAAATTTTATGAGGAATACGAAAAACGTATTTTTAAGATTCTGCCGGCATCAGATTCCGAGTTTCAGAAGCCTTTTCCACGACATCATAGGGTAGACTTTTTCAACGCATTAGAAAAATAAAAGTGCATATAAAAATATGCGTTTTATAACTCAAGCATGGTGTTTTTTTATAAGTGTAACTTGAAAAAATAACTTTTTGGTTTTAACGTGTAAAAATTATTGCAACTAACAAAATTTATAACATATCTACTAAAAACTTTTCATACGTTTTATAAAAGGTAAATGTGATGAAAAAATATTGTAGTGATTTTAGATAAAACGATTTATTTGTTGCAGTTGATTTTCTCTCCATCACGTGTAACAATGAAGTAATCCCAATTTGAATCTGGATCCGGGGATTGTGAAGACACCAGATTTCTGAAAATAAAAAAATCAAATTCCCCGTAGCTGATTTGCTATATATGTGCGTTTATAGATTTATTCAATGATGCTTACAATTTTTAAAAAAAGATTTCCACTTATTTTGTTCTTTTTTGGGGGTTGGGGGTACTGTAGGGGTTACCCTGAGGGCAAGAGGGTACATAGGGGTCCAAAAGTGCTATAGATCTCTTTCTTAGGTCCATATGTATAATTCCTGAAGGTTTCATGAATTTTGGACTTCTAGAAATCGTTTAATTAAAGCCGGGCCAATCCGGGCCAAAAATGGAATGAAAGTTTTGTCACCCATTGTATTTAAATGTTTGATGCTTTGACATTGCGTTAAAAATTTATAATTTACATAATTCTTTCAGTGCTATTATTTTTTATAAAAAAAAGCAAAAGCAAGAAAAACATTTTTTGAAAATTTTAATTTTTTCTATAGAATTTATCTTTTAAACGCCGATCAAAATTCGTTTATTTATCCAAATTTCGTAAATGTTATACCCACGCCGGATATGGGTAGTACTGGATCCACCAGCTATCATTACCTCCCAAATATATACGCTCCCACTAATAAACAACTTACAAAATACCAAGAACCCTTGATGACACAGGATAACAGGTATATATTTATTAGCAGTGATGATATACAACAATATACATGTCGTGTCCAGATTAGAGAACGTCCTGTTCGCTGAACCGGACGTCCAGATTGGAGAACCGATATTTTGGTTCTCCAATCAGGACGTCCAATCTAGAGAACCACTATGAAGGTTCTCTAATCCTGACGTCGGTTCTCTGATCCGGACGTCCGGTTCTCAGAACCTGACGGTTCTCTAATCCTGACACAACATACATTAAACACACAAATAACATATAAGCAGCATACAACAAGCAACGAGAGAGAAATGAAGCATCAACTGGACTCAAGTGAATGACTAGTGAGGCCTTTTATACAATAGAGAAGGTTGGTGGAAATTAACATAATGTCAATAAAGGAATGCATTCAAAAGCATCTACAATGCTAATTATATGCAAGCTCACAACTTAAACTGTCGCCATGCATTAAGAAAGAACACTCCAGTAAAAAATATTAAAAAAACATGGCAAAAAAAATATAAAAAAATCGAAATTTTAAAACACAGAAATGACATCCGGTTGATTTATAGTGTAAAAAAAGAATTGCTGAGTCTGCCTGTTTTGAATGATGTACAAAAGCAGAGATGAATATCTTTTCAGTCGTGCGTGCGGCAATCAAAAAATTTCCGTAACATAAGACACCAAAGCTTAAAAAAGCATTTTTTTTTCTTCTCCCAAAAATGCTGTCAAAAACGTATTGCTATTTTTCATTTTTCGAATTTTTTGAATAAACTTTTATCCAAAACTTTGTCACACACGCAGAATAAATCTAAGAAATACATACGGTCAAAAAAACATCTTCAAAAATTATTGAAATGCATCAAGCATCCACCATTATTAATAAAAAAGAAACCTTTTGTGATCTTTTATAACAGGTTATTTTAGAACAATATTTTCAAGTAAAGCTACATTAAAATTAAGGTCACAATTGATTTATTCAAAAGATGGAGATGAACTTTCATTTTCTTGTGCTGTGAAAAAAAAGTTTTGCTTGGTGAGGATGAATTACGTCCGTCTTTCAGATGTACCTAAGAATTACTGACCGCCAAAAAATGTTTTGTTGATTAGTATATTACTATTTTATTATTTTCATTAATTCACAATCATTAAGTTTCAGTTTTATTTCACTCTTGTGACTGAACAATAATGGAAAGCAATATTTTTCTTAACCAAATGAATCAACAAATCTATGATGCTTTTGTATTGCAAGATCCGGAATTATATGATACTGTGTTTGAAATTGAAGAAAAAGTAGCTTATAATTTTTTTCATCAACCAATTATCTGGTGTTTTTAGAAACTGTATGCTGAAAAGGTGCGGCTGTCATTAGCATCACCAACATTCAAATCAATGCTTTCTAATCAATGGCATCAAAACAAGAATGAAGCAATAAAAATTGAAACTTACAAATATGATGATTTTAAAGAACTATTAAATTTTATTTATTCTGGTAAATGTAAACTTACAAATGAAAACATTTTTGCTGTGGTTGATATTGCTGAATTTTATCAAGTTCCTTATATGAAAGAATTATGTGATGAGTATTTATCAAAAATGGATTACAATTCTAGCAATATTTACAAGATTATAGAAATTTTAAGCAAATATTCTTTGAGTGATACAAAAACAGCAGTTGGTACTTATGTTACCTGCAACTATAAAAGTTTTGTTGGATCAAATCAATTTTTAAATGCTAGGAATGCAAGTGTCCATGATATTGTTGCTTTAGGATTACAACTTGAAAACATTTTTGAAGCAGTAAGTTTGTTACCTCTCTTTTATTTCGTTGAAATGCAATGAATTGTAGGTTTATAAATGGGCGGAATATCAAGCACAGAAAAAACAAAAAGAATTCACTGAAAAACATAGTGATTATCGTGAATATATTAAAGCTGAAATATCCGAATTTTTACCATACTTTGATTTAACAATGTTGAAAAAGAGCTTTATAGCTAATTTTCTTGGTATACTTTTTCGATTTCTAAGGGTTGGATGCTTCTCATATAAACTTTTTTAGTTGATAAAACTTTTATTTTTTCTGATCAAAAAGCAGTAAAATTCTTGAAAACTTTTAATCCTGAAGTTAAAGGTAGGTGTTTACTGCATTTTTTTCCATGTAATATTTTTATTTTCTAGTTAAAATTACAAATTCATATGGTCAAACTATTTCCGGAACTCTTTCATACAAAATAAATGAAACTGCAATTGGAATTATACAATCACTTCAAAATAGAATTTCAGACAATCCTGAATATGGATATATTTATTGGGATATAAAAAGCCAGAAGCCTTCTATTTCAAGTTGTATTAAGAGAAGTAACAGTATTAAGTGGTACTTAATTTATTTTGATGATGGAGATATTGGCTTAAAACGTGGTAATGACATTTATAACTTTGAATATTTAATCACTGAAATGACGACTGAAAAAAAATCAGATGATTTTGTTTCAACACAAAATAGTTTTATTGAAATTATCGAATAGCTTTTGCTTCGTTATTGTGTTGTTCAATGTTTTTTTGAATAAAATTTTAAATTCCTGCCATTTATTTATGCATTTATCTAGAGATAAAAGTAACAAAAATAATAAATTTTCAATGACATTTTTGCTTTTCAATAATGTCGATGACCCAATATTGATTTATTTATGTTATGTTTCAGGGTTTTATGCAGCACTTTTTCTTTTATATTTCTTTCTTAAAGTGCTTTGAAAGAAAAAAATATAGAGCAAATCATAATGACCAAACGTATGCTTATTTTTTAGGCAGTCCTTTTTTTTAAATTTTTAAAAACTGTTTCCATGCCTGCTATTAGTAATGTTCCGTAATTCATTTTGTATACAATAATATTTGTTATCACACAAACAGCAAAATGCAACCACTGTGGTCATTAATATAAAATTAAAAAGAACTATGTTTTTTCTCATTTAAATTTAATTTTTGATGTTGTTAAGCATTGTTTCCAAATTTATTTTAAATTATGTGTTTTGGTTTAGAAATGAAAGTAAAAAGAAGTAATATTTTTAAAACCAAGACAGTCAAACTAGAATTTAAGCCTTCATTAGAAAACACGGTTTAATAAAGATAATAGTGTGGTTTTTTTATGACAACAAACAGGGCGTACACGTTATTTGTTGCATTCGAGACACTTTAAAGCCATCAGAGATAGACACCATCGTGTTTAATTGAAGTGAAATAAAAGTTATGACTGAATTAGGATTAAAGTATTACTGTAAATATACAATAAAAACAAAATTTAGTCCAAATTAACAAGAATTTCAGAAAAATCAAGCGTTTCAAGATAGTGTCGAAGAGCGTTTGAATTACAATATTCATGAAGATTAATTTTATATTTGTTGAGAATAGGAGTCATTCTAGTGGAAAAATGGAGATCAGATAATTTATCAGTATGAATTTTTGTTTTAGTTGTATAGTGTCCACCATTTCTGGATATTGATGAAAAAAATAATAAATCCAGTCTATCATTGTATCTAACGATTTTTTCGCTGACATAATTCATAAAAAATTGTCCACTAGTGATATTTCAATTTTATGAACGTTTTTTATGTTTTGAATGTTTTCTATAACTTACTTTCAAAAGGTGATTTTTGTTACAATTTTGAGTTCATGTTTTATCGAGAAACAAACTTCTAGTGAAATGGAATATGTTAATAATAAGATGAGCATCTCACAAATTTATACTTTTTTGGTTCATGTGGCATACATTCTTAAAAACATTTCAATGAAACAAACAGAAAAATTCATCTTTCTTCACCATCTGTCGAAAGAGTTCTATAGCGCTGTTTTTTCCGACAGAGTGATTTCGTAAGCACAACATTTTCAACGGAGCAACAGATCATTCCTTATGCACACATTTAATGGAGACAAAAGTATTGTGTTTAAATATTTTTTGAATTTTAAAAAGCATTTTTTGCATAAATGAGAACAATACTATTAAAAAAAATTTCTTTCAATTAATTTATATACAACGCAAAAAAAGAAAATAGCTTACTTCTCGTGCGTGCACACAAAAGAAGTTTGTCATTAACGAAATTCGGAAATAAGCTTTGAACTAGAATTTATTTCTATAAAAGACAATTTTTTTATCTAATAGCATAAGTTATAATAAAAAATGTTTGCTTGACTTTTTTTTGCGCAAATAAAATTTTAGTGAATAAATATAATAATTTTGTAGTAAAAATGCAAAGTTGGTTATAACTCTTAAATTAATAATTACTGGTCATGTTCATAAATAGTGGCTCTTGTTGTAATACTGGACAGATCTTTTCTAGCAACCAGTATTAATTTGTTACCACGTATTAAAACGTTGAATTTATTAAAATATTCAAAATGTAAACATTTTCAAAAAAAATTATTACACTGCAAAAATTGTCAAAATTAAAATGAATGACACATTTTACCCTAAGAATAGCGTAGACGTTGCCTTCTTTTTATTTGACATTTTGCTTTTTTTTGTGTATCAACATTTTTTTTCATTGCTGAAGAAAGTGACGAAAGATGCAAAAGAAAGATATACACAATATTGTTTACCATCTTGCACTTAGCGAAATTATGAACACATTTTTTTTCCCAAGACATTTCTTTCTTTTTCATTGACATTTTGTTTTTCCTGAATTTCAACATTTTCCTATTTATACTGCTTTTTTTCGCCAAGAGCAACATCAAAGAATGAAACAGATTCATTTTTTACTTCCATTTTTTGCGACATATTCTTTTTTATGTTTGTAAATTTTGAATATTTTCTTTAATTGTACTTCTATATGATATTTGTTGTATCTTTTTTGTGTATGAGTTTTACAAAATTAAAATTTTCACCAAATTCTGTACCTATTACTTGTACAATAGTAATAGAAAAAATAGGATCGAAGCTTTTTCATTATTAATGATTGTTTCATTTTTATTAACAATATTTTATTCCTGTTGTTTGAATAGCTGAAAACATTTGTTGAACTTTATTATAACGTTTGACATACAAAACAATTTCTATAAAAATATTCAAATACTGTCAACCAGTGCGCGAAAGAAAATTTAAAAAAGAAAATTTTATAAATAAATTTTGAGCTCAAAGCTAAAAAAAGTGCGCTGAAATGCTGTTGTTCTTGTGTAAAAAAGAGCATGATTATAAGTGTAGCTTTTTTTTCAATATTGAAGAAAAGGAAAGCACATATGTCTGCCCTTTCAAAAACAAAATAAGCAACTTTGACAAAAGAATACATAAAAAAACAGATTTGGAAAAAAATATAGCAAGGAAAAGTAGACATTGTTGGGCATTTTAGAACAAAGCAGTAAAATCATTTAAATCGTGTCATTTTTTAAAATCATAATGCGCTAAAAATTATGGCATTAGAAGTTCACAGACAGTATTTAAAAAATGCGATTTTGTCCTAACACAGAAATTGCAAAAATAATTATTTTTTGTGATATTAAAAAACAGGGAAAAAAAGAAACAAGTTTAGCCAGCTTTTGTCATTGACTGACAGAATATGCATTGCCTGTAAAAAATTTAGCTGGCAATTTTTTTAATATTTTATGGCATTATACTTTTTCTTAATAAAGGTGTTAGATAAATGTTAAAGCAAAATAACATTGGATATGTAAGAAAGCGTGCTCCCCAGCATAACTAAAAAAATTTGCAAATTTTGAAAACATTTTAGTGAATAAGTTGTAAAATATCACTGGAAAGTCAATTATCGTACTTTACTGTTTAACGATTTTCTATTTTTTTAAAATTATTAATGACTTTGCATTCTGAATGTTGTAGAACAGAAATTATAACAAGATATTCTTTACTATCAATGGCAGTAAAATAAAAGAGTTCTCGAAAGGAGTTTTAACATTTAAAAAACGGAAACAAAAGATTAAAAAAAATAGTGGGAAAAGAAATGTCGAACATTAAAAAAACGTTCATAAAAATTGCAATTCTTTTTTGAAATGAACATGAGAAAGAAATGTGTAAAAATATTATTCAGAAAAATTTTAAAAGGGCAAAATGAGGCGTTTTTCTTATTCATCAATGAAAAAACTATCGCTGTTTCATTTTCGTAAAAGAGATGTAACAATAGCGATATAAACTTCTTATTAAATTTAAATGATGAAAAAAACTGTTTTTGAATATTGAATAGCCAGTCTTTGGATTAAACAAAACCACGTGTCCAAAAATGTTTATGCATAATAGGAATAAATTTTACAAAACAAAAAACGCAAAATGTAAGTCTGCAATTTTCTATATCGGTAAAGCCCGTTATAAATAAAATTAAAAAATTTTTCTACACATAGAGCAAAATTTTAAAGTAAAAAATTAATGAATGAAGAAAAAGAAGATTTTCAATATTTAATAAAAAAAGTGATGCTCAACATGCCCCTTTTATAGTCGCTGATTATAATTACTTCATGTCCTGTAAAAAATATGGAAAATGTGAATTATTATAAGCCATTTTTTGTAAAAAACGACCTTCACTTCGGATTTCAAAAAAATTTTTTTTCAAATTTTAAGGCTAATTCCTTGCCTATATACCAAATCGAGGTCGTAGATCACGAATTTGAAGTCGGTTTTGCTCTCTGGTGCAGCTGCACCGAGATACGGCACCCCTTGCTCCGGAGGCTGCCAAAAATGACTGGTGTTATGAAATGCCACCTATAGCATATCAACGGGTTCGTCTCAACCTACTGAGTCATAATATAGAAGAAATTATCGTTTAAAGTTATTTTGACCTCAAGTTATTGGCCATCAAAGTTGGTGCTATGTGGTTTTTTGGTGTTTTAACCCAAATGCCAAAAAACGTGCATGGTTTTTTATTGTTTCATTGGATGCCCCATTCAATACTACATACATCCCAAACAAAAAATTAAAAAAATCCGCAGGGTCTGATGGTTTTTTCGGCCATTTTCTATAAAAAACTCTATCTCCAGCATCATCTCGGAGGCAGAACTCACGTTATATGCAAGATATTGGCCTAATTTGAACTGTATTTTGAAATACTATGCTATTGGAGTATTCTGGGTGATTTTGGGCATTTTTGGATATCAGGGGGCAATATGTCGTCCATATGAAATCTCAAAAATTAGCAACATGGGTGCTTTTGGCAAAATGGCTCAAAATGATGTTTTCTGTTGTAGAATGACTACGAAATGGCTTGAATAATTTAAAATACATGCAAAATTACTATATTTAAGCATTTAATGTCATATATGGAGGATTTTTAGGTCCTGGGGATATGCGCATTTTAAGCAAATTTTAGGGTATTTCCAGTATATTACGAAATGACGTGAAATGGAAGATATCGACATTTTGAGACTTTTAGGATGGAATCCAACGTATTTTTGATGATTTCAAGCTATTTTAAGCAGTTTTAAGTATCAGTTGAAGTACAAGCATAGTTAACACATCGAGCACTTAAGTATACTCAGACAACCTAAGTTGATATTCAAATGGTTAAAAATAGCTTGAAATCATCAAAAATACGTTGGATCCATCCTAAAAGTCTCAAAATGTCGATATCTTCCATTTCACGTCATTTCGTAATATACTGGAAATACCCTAAAATTTGCTTAAAATGCGCATATCCCCAGGACCTAAAAATCCTCCATATATGACATTAAATGCTTAAATATAGTAATTTTGCATGTATTTTAAATTATTCAAGCCATTTCGTAGTCATTCTACAACAGAAAACATCATTTTGAGCCATTTTGCCAAAAGCACCCATGTTGCTAATTTTTGAGATTTCATATGGACGACATATTGCCCCCTGATATCCAAAAATGCCCAAAATCACCCAGAATACTCCAATAGCATAGTATTTCAAAATACAGTTCAAATTAGGCCAATATCTTGCATATAACGTGAGTTCTGCCTCCGAGATGATGCTGGAGATAGAGTTTTTTATAGAAAATGGCCGAAAAAACCATCAGACCCTGCGGATTTTTTTAATTTTTTGTTTGGGATGTATGTAGTATTGAATGGGGCATCCAATGAAACAATAAAAAACCATGCACGTTTTTTGGCATTTGGGTTAAAACACCAAAAAACCACATAGCACCAACTTTGATGGCCAATAACTTGAGGTCAAAATAACTTTAAACGATAATTTCTTCTATATTATGACTCAGTAGGTTGAGACGAACCCGTTGATATGCTATAGGTGGCATTTCATAACACCAGTCATTTTTGGCAGCCTCCGGAGCAAGGGGTGCCGTATCTCGGTGCAGCTGCACCAGAGAGCAAAACCGACTTCAAATTCGTGATCTACGACCTCGATTTGGTATATAGGCAAGGAATTAGCCTTAAAATTTGAAAAAAAATTTTTTTGAAATCCGTGAAAATAGCAAAAAAGGTCGATTCTTACAAAAAATGGCTTTTATATTGTCGGCTACTGTTTATCATATTAAGGCAGAATTTAGCTTACAGAATCAATCATTTACAATGGCAGATGATTTTTCAATAAAAACCACAATTTTGAATTTTAAAAGTTGTTTGACATTTCTGACAAAAAATTTGTTACTCATTTTTATTGTAAAAAGCAAATATAATGTAAATAATTAAACAATCTTGTGCTAAAAATGTATATGTTTTATAATTTATATAAATAATGACGCAATGTTACATAAATAATGCAGTATTACAGCAATGCCAATGAAAATTCTTTTACCAGTCAATGTTATTTTTTTTTCACATTTTCAAAACCTATAACTAGCTAAAATATTTAAAAAACAGTTCAGAAGCAATTGACAACACAGTGAAATATTCAGCAAAATTAAACCGAAATAACAAAGTTTTAAACAAAAGCACGAAAAATCTCATTTTATTCATTACAAATCACTTTTATTTTTGTTTGCGATGTAACATCACTGATGTTTCACTTATTACTATTCATTTTTTTATTGATTGAAGAAGTTTGTGCAGTTATCAAGTTTATTGTTAAAATTAAACCACGTTTGTAAATATTTATTGAGAACCTCAATGAATTATAACATAACTCACAAAATACATGAAAAATAACGGAAGAACAAACAAAAATTCGTTTCAATGTAATTTTTTTGTTTGTCGTTGACATTCTACATTAGAAAAAAAATGCGGCATAATGCTTTCTGTGTCCTTTTTTTCTCAGTGCATGTAGAGGTGAACATATTCAACAGAAACGCTTTCATAGCAGAATCGCATCATTTATATTATTATTCAAAAAAGCTTTTTTTGGCCGTAAAGCAATAAAGAAATTTCTATATACAATTGCATAATTTTGTAATAACACCTACGTTTAATCAGATAATTTTTTGTTCATATGGTTTATTATTTTTTTAGTATGAACTTTTAAAGTTTATACTCAAACTGTTTAAACTGAAAGACATTTCAATAGTCATTAAAAAATTTAAAAAATCTGTCAGAAAAAAGCTGTTTTTTTTTCATCTGAAGAGAATGAACCACGTCTACGTTGAATGCGTCTTTTTAGCCTTTTTTTATGCATTGCTATCAACATTGAAAGACGATGTTGAAATTTTGGGAGGAGCAAATACATATTCCTTTGTGTGTCGATTTTCTTTGCATTCACCCGGTTACTTTAAATTTGTGATAAAAGTAGAAAAACATTACATTTTTCTTTATGTTGTAATTACATTTCAAAGTTTTTTAATTAATAATGATCCAGCTTCCACCGCTTCATTTTTTTATTAGTGTTTTTCATTTAACCAGTGTGAAATTGTTATTTTAATTGGTTTACATTTAACATACAGAGAATTAGTTAAAATATTTAAATGTTGTCATCACCGTTTGTGAACGAAAAATCAAAAAAGTTCTTTTTTTGACTGCGCTAAAAAGTTGTGAAAAAAAGCACAAGAGAGTAAATGCTTTTTTCTTTGACCATTCATTCAATCAACGGCGACGATGTCTGCCGTGGTAAAAATATATTAAGGAAACAATAAATAAAAAACAAATGTGGAAACATGAATAAGGCAAAAATAAAATTTTATGAATTCCTTTGCCATTTTTTTTGTGGCACCAAAATTGTGGAAAAGATTTGTTTTTCACAATCAATCAAAAAATGGATGTTTAAAATAACGTTCATTTTTTGATTGTGATGTTTTTGTTGAGACTTACAACAAACAAAAAATGGTAAAACAAATAAACGCGTTGAAAAATATCTTACTTTCATTGAAAAATCGACGGAAAATTTTACATTTTTAGATTAGCAAAAAAAGCAAAAAAAGCACAACGTAACGCTTTTTTTGCGAAGCTATGAAGAAACTTTATTTAAAATACATTAACAAAACCGTGTTTATTGAATATTTCAATCATTTTTAAATGAAGTGTGCTATAATAAAAATTTTTTCAGCAAATAATGAAACAGAAAATTTAATAAATTAAGCCAAAAAAGTGGAAGAATATCAAGGAAATTTAAAAATCATAAATTAAAAATAATTTAATGTCGTAAATAAAATTACTAAAATTGCTTTTTTTAAATTATCTTCAATACGCACATGAAGGGATATCATTGTCATGCATAAAATCACAACACTTTTATAAAACCAAATTCAACCATTAAAAGAAAGAACTGTATGCATTTTTTGAACAAAAGTTTTTAACCCGTAAACTTTACATTTAGTTAATTAATTGTCTTTGAAAAAGTTGTAAAGAATAGCATTGTTCAAAACATTCTTGAATAAAGAGAACAATAAATCATTTAGAACTTTTTTAATATTGAGATTTATTTGATAAACATTCAGCACTGATTCTTCTTATATTTTTATAAGGCTTTCTATTGTTTGCGATGTTGATTTTTTACATAAAAAACAATTCAAATACTGAAGAAAGAAGCATATCAATTTTTGTAATTTATGCATAACGTTTTTCGCTAGCTTGAACTTTTCAATATTATTTTTTATTTCACACAAATATTTTAATGTGTTGGGACATAAATACATTTTTTTATCAAAAAACAAATGAAAACCCAAATTTGAATAATGACCAAAAAACTGTTTTTGAATATTTAAGAGCCAATCTATGACGTAAATAAAAAACTCGTCTTAAAAAATGTCTACCTATTATATATAATAGAACACAAGAACAAAAAATGGAAATTGTATTATTAATAAACAAGCTTTTTTATGCCTTACAGGATCAATTTTCAATGACAAATAATTTTTCAAACAAAAGTTTTTATGTAAAAAGTTGCATTTTTAGCAAAAAAAAGTCCTTGCATAATGAGCGACAATAAAGTGTAAACAATTAAATAATTTTGTGATAAGAATGTATATTATTTTTAATCATTAAATAAATAATGATTTAAGGCTTCATGAATATCCGGTATTTCAGCAGTGCCATTGAAAACTCTTTTAACATTCAATATTAATTTTTTAAAACATGTGAAAAGCATAAAGCATGCTAAAATATTCAAAAAATATGTACAGTTAGAAAGCTATTGTCAAGTTGTCGCAGTGAAAAATCTATTCTGCAAAATTACAACTAAAAAAATCATTTTTTTTTTCAAAAATAGCATAGTTTTCTTTTTATTTGACATTTTGCTTTTCTTATTGCATCAACATCTTTTTATTGTCGTCGATTTTTTTCGTCAACAGTGTTGTCGGTCTTCGGTCAGCTGTATTTCGGTCATTTGGCTATAACTTTTTTTTTCTCATAGTGACCGAAAATTCTGCCCGAGCCATTTTGTCCGAAATATTATGAGGCATCTATATACAAATTATTAAAGATTTTGGTGTCCGTTGAATAGCAAAAAAACCGCTCACACAATAAGCGCCGACCGACAACACTGTTCGTCAATAACGAAAGTGTCAAAATAAGTAAAATAAAAATTTGAGAAACAACAATATATTGAGCAGATGATTGAAAAAAGAGACACTGTTGGGATTAAAATGAACTGTTCCTTTTTAAAGCAACGTTGCTGTTAGAATTTTAAGTAATTTAAACATTTTTTGTAGAAAAAAATTAATACGATGCTGTAATTAATATTGATTATTGCAACTTTTAGATCTTCTTTTATGTTTGTTGTTTTTCATTTAGTGAATTTAAAAATATAATTTAAAGTAAAATGTCACTTGTAACATTTAAAAGTATTCTGGAAATATTCAAATCAGACATAAGTCAAATGAATTTTCTTGTTACAAAGCATTAAAAAAATGCATTGAAAAGTTGATGATTTTCTGTGGAAAAAAAGAGCACGATTATAAATGGTTTTTTTTAACAACATCTACGTTTTATTTTTAGCCCACTTTTATGCAATGCTTTCAGCATAGAAAGATGATGTTGAAATTTGTGGGAAAACACACCCTGCTCTCTGTATCGATGTCTTTTTCATTATGAACAAAACAAAAATGTTTTTCAAGTGACCAAAAATCAAAATCTATCTGACATTCGATTTTGTTAGTAGGCTGCTAAAAAAGAAGGCAAGAAAAACGAAGCTATTTTTCATTGTTTCTTTTTTTGTATTTTTGAATAATATTTTATGTAAAATTTATCTACACCCAAAAAGGGCTAATAATTTTAGATGAAAGAAGCGCCATTTTTTAAATTATTGAAAGAAATTATGCACGTTTTCCTGACATTTTTAATAATGCACATGACATGGCTTTCACTTCTTACGGTAAAGGTATTTAAGACATTTTATTCAGAGGCTTACAAATTTAAGATATTTGTGTAAAACGGTTTTTTTTAATTTATTAAAAAAAACAAATTTTTTTTCAACAAAATTAATCGAAAGTTAAATTTATACAAGGATAAATAATTAAAAGAAACATTTTGTACCAACAATTTTTAAACCATTTTCTGCATAATCTTGTTGCGTGATAAACATCTAAATTTTTATTCATAAATTAAATCTCTTATTTAAAGAACCAAACCGGTTGAAATGTGGATAATGACGCTACAATAGAGCCACCAATCCAAGTGGAATATTTGCGTTCTTCTGGAGCAACAATTTTTACATCCAAACTCATAGAAGTTAGCTCTTTTGTTAGCCTTTCTTTTATTCCAGGGAACATTGTAGAACCACCTCCGAGAATAATGTTGTTACATAAAGATTGTCTGGTATCAGCTTCCGATTCCATTATTGATTTGTAAAGCAAATAAATGATACCCAAGCAATGATTTATATTTATCAGTGATGGCTGGAAAAAGAGTAATTTATATTTTTTAATAATGTCAAATCTAACAAGTGCAGCCATTTTTAAATAATTCCATGCTATCATTTTTAAAGTTTTATTTTTTGGAAACAACTGCTAACAATTGGCTTTAAAACAAGATTAAAGTTTTAACCAAATATTCAAAAAAGTGGATTATTTTCAAAGTTATCCTTTGAAAAAAAACACACACTGGAAGATTGATTGAATAAAAGAGCTTTCTTTTTTTTCATAGAACGATGAAAGAGATAAAAAAACCACCAACAAAAGATTTTTTTCAAAAAGTGTTTCGAAATTTGTCGCAAAAATAATAATGTAAGACATACGTTTTTTTAAGAACAAAAAGATCATTTTTAAAGTTAAAATTGACTTAGCTATGATCTTTTTATAAGGAAAAGCTTTGCGTCTTGTTTTTATTCCAAATTTTTGAATAATTTGTTTTTTGTTTTTTTACTCCAAGATTTAAAGTCTATAAAAGTATGTTTAATTTTAAAAATTTATTATTCTGGAACAGTTTGAAGAAATCACCATAAATAATATTTTGTTTTATTTTGCTTTCTGGTTCTATGAAACCACAAGGATTCAAAATGTTCATAGATAAAATTTTTTTTAGTGTTGTTACAAAAGATCAATAGGAAAACTTGTATCAACTACAATACGTTCCTCGTTATAAAGCCAGAAGAAAAGAAAGTGAAGAGCGTCAGACAATATCGTGAGCTATTTGTTTGACAGGAATATAAAATTTCTCAATTATGTATGACCGCAAGAAATTGTATTACACAAGGTATCATTTAAAGTCTCTTTTGCTTATCACAGAATGCTTTGTAAACTGATATGATAACAAATGTAAACGTTATTGCAACATTTGGTGTACAATATAAGTCTAACATACCTTTAACAATACTTCTGCACAGTGAAATCGCTCTTTTCCAACTTCTATCACTGCCCCATTACCAATTTCGAAACTACCATTCGGATAATCTGATTTTATCAGCTTTTCATAATCCACTTCCATAAACGAACATTTTTCCTTCAAAACTTGCAAATTCTTTCTGATATGAAATGAATGTCCTCGTTCTTTAAGCAGTTCTCCAAAATAATCCGTTACATCCTGACCCCCAAGATTAACACTTTGTGCTGCATGTGGCATGGCATATCCTTCATGAATCGGAATAATTTGGGTTACACCTTCTCCGCAATCCATTGTGATTCCAGTTGTTCGACCACTTGCATATAAAGTTGCAACCCCAGCTTTGAGGAAAAATAGTCTTGAAACATTAAATTTTTCAAATAAAAGCTCTGCCGTTTTTTCACAGTTGTTTTTTGAGAAGAATGCTTTTTCTGTTAAAAGGAAGGCATGATTATCAGGGTTGATTTTGAGCTTATTGTAAAAGGTTTGATACCAAATATCTTCCATTGCATTCCAGTCATGGACAATTCCGCGTTCAATGGGGGTGATGACATCCGTAACAGAGCCTTGAAAAAAATGTATTAATGGAAACATTAAAAAAATAGTGTGTAGTCTTTTTTTGATTGCCTGTTTTCTTATTTATCAAAAAGACGAGAGTATTGTTCATGCAGACCAGGCTCTTTTAAGAGCCTTAAAAATCAAACTAAAAAGAAACACTTACCACTAAAAGAATGCGATACATGTTTTTCTGCAGCTGTTGGAAATATAAATCTTGGAGAATCTTCACCCGCGAATCCTGCTTTTACGGATGATGTCCCCACATCAACAACAATAGGATCATATAGTATTCTGAAATGAAATGCGCATTATTTTTTCAGTTTTCTAATAAGAGATTGATGCCCATAAAATATATCTTTAGTTTCGATGGTACCAAATATTTGGCAAACTTGATTTTTTTCTTTATCACTGGCAACACCCGTGAAAGAGAAAACAAATGTATACTTTTCTGAAACAATGCCACTCCTAATAAAAACAATAAAACAAACCCATCTTTTGTTGCATTAAAAAATGTTGTTGATTGTTGTTGCTTCGTTTCTTCATTTTTTGATTTGTTCTTGGTTTTTCCGGTAATTTTATTAAACACTTTTTTCATAATACAAAATGATACTCACCACAAAAACAATAAAATCTAAAAACAAAATTTAAAAATGGAAGCGCACAAAATGAGAATAAAAAAACCAAAGAAAATCACAAAATATCAAGAATCGTTTGTTTGTTTCCTCAATAACCCATTGGTAAAAATGATAAGAAACATTTTTTATAAGCGACCTTCTTTCTTTTGTTTGCAAAGTGATTAAACGTGTTGACATTTTATGGGGCAGAGGTATCATAAAAAAATATAAGCATAGCTTTAGACATTTTTTCGTGACCTTTTTACGTCAAAATATTAGTCAACAAAATCTTTGATAAGCGGCTTGTCAATCAAAAAAAAAGCTTAACACAATAAGGGTGGAGCGGGCCCATTTTTTCACGGCCCGGCCCGCCCGAGCCCGGCCTGCAAAACTTCGGCCCGCCCGGCCCGGGGCCGGGCCCGGGCTTTTACAAAAATTTATTTTTTTAAAATTTTTTTTCTACTTTTTGAGGGAGTCTAACAAGAGCCAAAATTTGTGTTTACACATTTTATTTTATTTAATGCACTTTTTTAAAGTCTTTTTTTTTCAAAAAAAGGGATTTTTCAATTTTTTTATTGATCAAAAAAATTACAAAAAGTAACAAAAATGAAAAATTTAAACAATCGAAAAAGCCCGCGGGCCGAGAGTTCAAGCCCGCCCGCGTCCAGGCTTAAACACAACAATAAAAAGGATATCATACAGAAAGTCTGCTGTTGGAAAACATCATTCATAATTAGAAAATTAAAATTTATAGATTTTAACAATGATGATATCCATATTTATTAAAAATAGCTTTTATTTAGAAGTAGCAGTATTTGTTAAACGAAAAACATTCACGGAAAATTTTACAACTTGGTTATTGTTTATCTTTCAATATCTTGTTTTAGTAACTATTTTGTAACATTCATGTTAGAGGCAAGCAGTGATCTTTGTCACTTTTTATAAATGACAGAAAATTTGTCATTTTTTTGGTTCATTCTTGCAGTATATGTGGATCAGCAGTTAATTAATTTGTCAGTTTTGTAACAAAGATGCGAGTTACACATTTAAAAAGATTTCAAATATTCAAAAAAAAGTTGGAAACAGTTAGTAAATATCTTTATTTTAAAACTTTAGTAAAACAATCAGAAATTCGAAGCCTTTTTAAATAATGCAATCATGCTGGATACTCTACCTTAGTCCATTATTTTAATGTTGCTTGTGACTTCAAATTTTTAAAAGGTCTATTTTTATTAAATGCGATTATTACATTTTAAAATCTATCGTAACTCGAAAACATTTGCATCTTTTTTGTTTATTCAGAAAAACTAATAACTTATAAAATGTTACATTTAGTTTATTTTGTGTCTTTTAAAATAAATAATTTTTTTAACATTCTTGAAAATAATCAATAAACCGTTACATTTTTAAATATTGATTTATTAACCATTCAGTCGTGTTCATTATTTTCGACTTTTAGTTACCTGTGATATCAATTTTTTTTTTATTTGTATTAGATTTCAAAGGAAATTCAAATATTCAAATAAAAGCTGATAGTATAAATAGTTTTATTTAAAACTAGTTTTTTTCGATCTCTTACACAGCTAAAATGCATCTGTTTTGCTCTGAAAAATCTTTTAACGTTCTTGCATAGACTTGCCAAATTTTATATGCGATGAAAAAAAGTGCTTTTTCGTTGAAAAAAAAGAACGACGACTGAAAATGTTTGCTTTTGTTCTTGGGGAACAAAATATCAACAGTCAAAGTGCAACCTTTTCAGTGCTCTTTTCTACTCGACTGAAATATTATTTAAAAAATTTGTTTTTTGGTGTTACTTCTATTTTTTTGAATATTTATATAAAATAGCATAATATAAAAGCTTATCCAGAAAATAGAACATGAATTTATTAAAACATAATTCAAAATATGCACAAAAGTAACAACTGCATTAATAAAAAGAAAGGATTTGATTTGCTTTTCAGTTTATGTACAGATACCATTTTATTCAGTTGGAGTGATACTCTTTTCTTTAATGGACACATAAAAACATTTTCGTTTAGTGTAATGCTACTATCGAAATTTTTATTTTTTTCATAATTTTTTTTTAAAGACTTAGTTTGAGTCTCATCTTATCTTTATTAGCATAAAAATTAAATTAGTTTTTATGAATTATTTTATTTTGAGTGTACTTTTAATTAACAAAATACAAACTGGTGTTCAATAATAAATAGCTAAGGTTTTTTTTATAAATGACATGTTGCAATGCCATTTGAGCTTTTGTCATTCCTTTTACAATGTTTTTATTAATAACTAAGATTAGTAAAACTACAATAAAAAATAAATTTAATTAAATATTCAAATAATATTTAAAAAGAAATGTTTTGAAAATTTGTGTTTTTTGGCCAAAATTTTCAACACTAAAAAATGACGAAGAAGATGTTATTTTTTGTTTGCTGCTTTTTGAATAATAAATTATTTTGCTTTTTTTCCTTTGTTGAATAATGAATGTCAAATCAATTAGAAAAGGATCAACAATTCTTCGTGACAGACATTCACGGGCATATGAAGCTCAAAAAGTAAGTTTTTTGCTTTGATCTCGACTTCTTTATTGCGTTAGTTTTGTTATTACTTTCAAACATTTATTTTAATTTTAAATGCAAAAAAAAAGACTGTATGTTTTCTAATGTTCCAAAATCATAGTTTAACTTGTTTTACATCATAAATTATTTTGCAGAAGTATTACAGCAAGGTCTGCAGATACTGAGAATTAGCAAATAAAATATTCAAAAACCAAAAAAAAAACAAATTTATAAATCTTCTTTTAGTTTTTATTAAAACGAAGAACTGCTTTCGCGTGTTTGGATCATATGCTCTTTGTTACAATAGTGTCGGAAACTAATGTGTTGAAATATATGGTTTTTTTTATTAAAGCAAAATGAAAGAAAATCTATTTTGCAACTAAAATTTCCCTGAAGAAATGGGAACCATTTAAAGCACACTTTTTTACGAAGATGTGTAGAACCACCATTGTTTAAAAAAAATTTATAAACAAATATTGTTTGGTCGTTGCTCTATCATTACTATTTTTAGAATATTTGAGTAATTTATTTAATAATGGCTAACATGATGTAAAAGATAATCGAGTGAGTAAGTTTAAAAAAAACGAGAAAAAGAAGAAAGTGTTGAATACAATATTTAAAATAAAAGGCTTTAACAGTGGATTAAAGAAAGGCAAAACTTAATAATACTTGTGCATTGTTTTTTTATTACTATGGAAAAAATAATTTTTGAAATTTACCCTTACGATTGCTAAAAAATATTTAACATTAGAAAACGTACAGTCTTTTTTTGCTTCACAAATCTCATTTTTCTCGCTTTTCAAATTTGTACACATCTTTCTTGTAAAAGTGCTGACGTCGAATTTACCACGGGCTCATTTGTTGTCTGAACGATTACCCTATCTTTAAAAACAGCACTCTTATTTTTTTATTGTTCAAATAAGTACACATAATTTTTATTGAAAAGCACTAACTTATTCAGAGCTATAGAACTTATAAAAGAATTACTCTATAAAAATATTTATTGTAAAAATTAAAACATTATTTTCTAAAAATAGCATAAAAAAGTTGCAAACATGATTTAATTGATATTTACTAAATTAATATGATTTATGGCTGTTGCAGTGTTTGGAATCAACACACACTATCAGGATTACATTTAAGGTTGCATGGATTATTGTCATTACCCATTTGTGAATTAAAACCATTGCAAAAAGCTTTAACTTGTTCACAGTCACAATCAGTTTTAATAACTTGAACAGCACAATCAACATGGGCTTGTGCTTCTCTAAAATATAGGAAACCTAAAGATTAAAGTTTTGAAAGTTAAATAAAAAACATACGCGCAAGTATGATTAGCATTTAAAACACATTTGTTATTGATGTCGTCTACAAAGTGGCTGCATGAATCTGCACCTGTAAAATATTGAAGCTTCAAAAAAATTTTAATCATGTTTATGGATCACATTTCACCTCACTGGCTTGGTATAGAGTTTTATGATACCTTAAAAACTTACTTCGGGGCATAACTTGCTTTGAGCTAGATAAGATTAGTTGCTTTAAAGTTTCATGGTTGAATTCACACAAAACAACAGCAACAGTAAGCAATACGATAGAACCATAAAAGTATCCACGCATCATATTCTCTCTGTATAAATAAGTTAAGCAAAAGTTGAAAGAAAAAACAGTTTTTTAACTTTAAATTATTCGAAAAGGTTGGTATTTATATCAATATTTTTACTGACAAAAAAGGTGCGTCGTTTAAGCTGTTAAAGGTGAAGCATTGTTTGACGTCAAACAAAGACTTTTTTAATCTGCTTTTAAGCACAAAATTTTTTCATTGTACAGGATGATTCATGTATTTTTTATCTTTTGTTTTGATTTTGGCTGGTTCATATTTGCAGGGATAGCCAGGGGTTAAGAGTAGAGTATCTTTAGCCTAAACGATTGGCATATGAAAGCACTTTGTCAATCGGCGCCAAATAAAAATTTGACTTCTTTCTAGCTTAAAAGTAGCAAATTACAATGTAGGACTAATTTTTGTTGTTAAAATTTTGCTCAAATCATTTTTTTGCTTTCATCCATCTTTTCTCTTGCTCAAAGTGGAGGTCAATAATTGACTCTTGCAATGCATTTTATTTCAGATAACATATTTTTATAGCAAAAAAAACAATTACTTTCATAAAAAACATTCTTTTCAAAAAACTATATAAGACAATAAAAGTGTTCCAATACTGTTGAAAATAAACAATGAGCTAGCAGAATTACATGAATTATCCAATTTACAATTTTTATTGCCAGTAGCATCACAAATGTTATTAGCATCACATGTAATTGTGCATGGAAGATTAGCTTGATTAATCAGTTGATCAACCGTATTACAAAATGCATCTATTGCATCACATCCACAATCGCTTTTCACATAATCTACAGCACAATCAACATAATCTTGAGCTTCTCTAAAATATACAAACATGTAAAGCATCTCTTTGACTTGTTTCAGTCATTTTAAAAATTAGATATGAACATACTTGCATGTGGGAGCAACAAAATTTAAATGACACTTATTATTGATATCACTTTCAATGTCAGTGCATGACGCCGCATCTACAAAGTATGCTGGATTTAATTAAATGAAATATATAAAATATACATTTTAAAAAATGTTGAATTTATGTATCACATATTTCCTAGAAGTTTTTCAAAACTTACTTAAAGAAACAATCTTTTTTGAGCTGGATAAAACAAGCTGTTTAAAATTTTCTTGATTAAAAGTTTTTTCTCCAAAAACTGCTGCAGCAAAAAGTAGCAATAAAAAGCAAGGAATAATTTTATGCATTGAAAGAAGGCAACAAAAATGAAATTAACCAAAATTAAAACAAGTTGATAAAGACAGAACAGTATTTTATTTATACTGTTAACCATAACACCAATTAAGAAGGTGTGAATATACTACAACGTGGAACTTTGTTATCAGTCACCTGTCGGCGGCTATTGTGAGAAAAGAGAAGCTGTTTTTATGAGGCTATTAAATTTAGTACATTTTTTATTGATGAATAAAAACACATTTTCTTAAAACAATCGTAACATTTTATCAAAGTTGCTCAATAGATTGTCAAAAAAAAATAAAGTATTGTCTTTTTTGCAATGTTATTGCTTTTATTTTATAAAAGTCATAAGCAAAAAGATTAATTTTAAAAACGATGTAATGTATGAATAAGCAAAATTAATATCGATGTGAGCTGTCTTGCAATAATTTTTATTGTATTATTGCATACAAGTTCATTAACCATATAAGACGACGATAGATAAAAAGTTTTTCAAGTGGTTAAAATTTGCGTATAAAAATCTTGTTTTTGCTATAAAATTTCTATATTCGAATGTAATGGATTTTAGAAAAATCATGCTATCGATTTTCGTGAAAAGCAAAATTTGACAAAACTAACGAGTTTTTTAAAATAACTTTTGATGACTCAAATGATAAGCAGAAAATGATAAAATTTCAACTATTTCTTTTTATTGCTTTTTCCACGAGTTTTTTTTTCAACAAGTTCTTTATCAACACTTTTCTTTGATTGCTTTCTTTTTCTATTCCGTTTTGTTGTATTTGTTGCACATTTATCAGCCATTTCTGTTAATGAAGGTCTATCAATTGTTAACCATACTTTTTCGATTTTTTTAATATATTTTTCCATATGTTCATTTTCTGGATCTAATGGTACAGCAACTGACACCACATTGGACAAAGAAACGGCTTTGCTTCGAATGCGTTTTATTAAATCTTCAAATGGTTCAGGTTGCGGTTGATCTTCAATAAACTTTGGGAGGCTTTTTAGTTCTTCATAATCATCTGGATCAGCCGATGTTTCTAAAGCACCAAGGATTTTATCAAGGTCATCTTGTTCAAGTTTTTTTGGAGGAATAACTGGTGGAAACTTGGAAAGATCTGGTGTTTGCTAAAATTTTATATAAACATTAGTATGACTTATTTTATACAATAAATAGATATCTCTTACTTTGAATAATTCAAAAAGCTGTGGTTCTTTGTTAGTTTTTGCAAGATACATTTCGGATCGTTGGAAACGAGCAATTTTCATACCCACATTATCATTTGGCATTTTAGACAATTCAAAAAAATGATTGTTATAAATTTGTCCATTTTCTTTAACATTTTTCCTAACAATTGTTTCAAAATCGTAAGTCGTTGGAAGCAAATTATTTGTGACAATTCCTTTTAACTTGTTTTGAACAAATCTACCGTATCCTAAAAGAAATTTTCAACTATTTTTACATAAAAATTTTATTAACCTTGTGACGTAATAACTTCTTCTTTTTGTAAGGCTTTTGCCAAAATTCCAAATGTCTGATCGACGTCGTTGTGGGTATGGCCAACTTCTGCTGTGCAAATATAAATCTGAATTTTAAAATATATATACCTAATGTTAGTAAATAAGTTTGCAGTTTTACTAAACATACCTTTGTTAGTTTTGGAACCCATTTTAGTAATAGCCCGAAAGCGCCAAATAATGTGTAGCACTTGTTAGCCGAACAATTATCCAACTGAATTGCAATATGTGATGGAACAGTTGCACAATTACTAATTGTAAAAAATAATTGAGAAATAACTGCATTAGCTCTTGCTCCTGAAATTTGATTAATGTTCCAGAAGCAATGCAGTTGATGATCAGCATCAATGGCTAAAACAAACTGGTTATATAAAAAATAGTTTTTAAGAGCTTACATTTTTTGTGAACAACTGCAATATTCAAGCTGCACATCATTCTAAAAGAATCTACAAGCTGTTTTGTATTAAAATTTAACAAATGTGGAAATTTGGTTTTATGTTTTGACATTCCATCATGAGCTATTGACAGGAGAGAATCCCCCTCTTCAAGGGATATTAATTTGCGAATAAAGTAATCTCTTTTGTCATCTTTAATATTATTTCGATGATTTTTGAGATGTATTCTGGCTTCTTCTCGTTCTTCATGAGTAAGTCGAGGATTTATTTGAGCTAATTTTAAACGAATACATGTCTTGCATTTTGTAAAAGAATTTGCCTAAATATTTAATTATATCTTTAATAATTTCTAATAATTAATGGTACTTACTTTATGAAAATGAAACGTAGAGTCGAGTTTTTTTAGCAATTGATTTGCATTAATTGTACATCCTTTTTTGACAGATGAATGTTTATCCAGCGATGCAGCTTTTATTAAATCACTGAAAAATTTAAAAAGCTATTCTAAAAATATTTTATGGCTTACGTTTTTGTCATCCCAGATGGCATCAAATATCCTGTTCCACTTGGATGTGGTTCAGCTATGGTATCCAATTTGTTTATCAGTTGGGCAATCTTTTTTGACGACTGTGTTCTTTCAAATGATCCTCCAGTATTTCCATGTGGAAGTGCTTGTTTGTATTCATTTTTAATAAGGTAAATAAATCTTTTGAAACGAGTTTTGGGAATAATATATAATCGTCGAAAAAATTCATGGCAAATTGGAATATCACAAACTTTCGGCAAAAATTTTTGATCAACAAAGCAACTTTCAACAAGGTTAAACTGAAACTGATTAACCACATTAAATACAGTATCTTTTTCTGAAGAAGTTGTCGGAATTAATTGACGAGCTTTCATAATAAATTGTCTAAAACGTTGATTTTTTTATAAACTTGAATACGATAACTACTTACACAGAAAATTTAGTATTGCAATAATTGCCACAACAAATTACAGATAAAGTATCAGAAATTGAAACTGGTTTTGAACTGCTTGGTAAATCTTCAAGAAACGATTGATATTGCACAAAAACTTTATGAGCAGAAGCATCTTTTAATAATTCTTCTTTTGTTTTTATTCTTTCCAAAAATAATTGCAATGAAGTTTTAGTTAAAACTTTTAACTGCACTTTCTCTTCATCTGCAGAATCTGAAATAGCTGGTAAATCGTCGATATTTAAATCTATATCATCGGAATCGCTGTTTGTAGAATTGTGATGTTCTTCTATTTGCGGCAGTTCAGACATCTGAAAGTTTAAATTATTATTTTTAAAATACTTTTTACAAAAATAACAAGTTTTTAAAAGAAGGAAAAATTATTTAAAACCTTTTTTACAAAAAATAACAATTTTGTATGGTAAAAAAGAAAATGTTTTTAAGCTAAAATCTGCAGCAAGTTATAAGCAATTTAATAAGAAATTCAATACAATAGGTGTGAAAAATTCGAGGTCTATCATCAAAAATTAATCTTGTATTTGATTCATTTTCCTTAAATTTATTTGCACAAATAAACGGGTTTTTTGTGAAACTCGTCGATCAAATTTTTATAATATATATTCACGATATCAAAGATGTCCGATGATGAATCTTTGATTGATGATTCACTTTTACTTGATGATGATGAAAATTCTGGAAAAGCAATTGCTAAATGGGATTCAGGAAAATGGGTTCGTGTTAAATCAGGTAATGTGGTTAAAAATATGGTTCAAAAAATAATTGCAAAATTTAGGATCGGCATCGACAAAAGTGGTAAAATTTATGTTTGAAGATGTTACTCTTGCAAATGATCAAGAGCTACCAGTATGTTGGTTACAGTGGGATTTAGGAGATTTACATCTTGCATTTCCACAAGGAGAAAATGAAAAAATTAAAGTGCTGGAAATTGATGCTGATGCCAAACAAATAAATGTAATTAAATATATTTGTTTTTGTATTTGTAAAAGTGCTTTTGTAGGTTGTAACAGATATTTCATACAAAGGTTCAATTGATCAATTTTTGCGCCTTGAAAACCTCGATAGCAAAGAAATTATTGAAATAGTTAAAATTTCAAATTTGTTTAAATTTATTAAAAATTATCAGCTACGAAATGATGATGAAGATAATGATGAAGGTTAGTTTACTATTATTAGTATTCATAAAAAAGTGATGAACAAAAAAACTTTTGTAGAAAAACAACAAGAGCATTCCTTAGAAGTTATTGAAGAAGAAACATCTGAAATTGAAGAAATTGTTAAAAATGAAAACGGAAAGCGTACTAAAAGGGGAAAAACGCCAAGACAACCAAAAATTCCAAAATTTACAAAACCAAAAGAACCTTCTGTTTCAGAAATTGAAAATCAAGTTATTATAAATTTAAATGAACGAATTTTGAATGAAAAACTACCAAAATCTACCACCAGATTATTATCAATTGAAGTTTTGGAATCAGATTTAACCTTTAGATCAGTATCAGAAACAAATGTGAATTTCTTTATTGATTTAATGAAAAAAGAAACTTTTAATACCACTGCACATCCATTTATGGTTAACAAAATGAAAGATTCTGGAAAATATTCTATTTTTGATGGCAATTGTCGTTTTGTTGGTATAATGAAACACAATGCTGAAACAGAACAACCAATTTTAACAGTGAATTGCAATGTTTATGATAATTTGGATTTTGATCAAATGGTGTTAATTAAAAATGAAGCTGATATAAAATCTCCACAATCTGAAATTACAGTTTTGCAAAAGGTAAGAATGCTATGTTATATACTTAGAAAGTAAATGTTTTAGGCTAAACTTGCTCAAAAAGTTATTACAAAAAAACATCTTTCTGTTCCAACAAAATCACAAGAAGCTGAATTTCAAAAACTTATGAAAACTTATTGCAGTAGTTACATTACTACCTGCACCGATTTGCTTCGACTTGCCCCAGAAATTTTGAATAAAATTTATGAAATTACTTGCAGTAATATTTCAATAGAACATTTACCTCTAAATTCTACATTTTGGAGTACATTTATTAGTGCTGTAAAAAAAGATTCAACAAAAGCAATGGAATATTTGGCTACCATTAAAAGTTCAAGTGATATTAAAGATATTCAAAAGGTTAGTATAATAGAAAATGGATAATGTGTTTTACAAACTAAACATATTTTTTTACATTTCAGAAATTAAAGGATGTTAAATCCAATTTATTAGATTATTTGAGCAAAAGAGCTGATCATACTTATAAAACAGAACAAGAAGCAATTGATGATTTATCAGGTCTAAAAAATATTACTAAAGAAAATTTCATAAAGGCATTACATGATATCAAGTTTGTTTTTAATTGAAAAAATACTTCTTAATCCATTTTATAGCTTTTTACATAACAAAGATTATGAAGCGAAAAATGCAGATGTTTGGGAAGGTATTAAAAAGAGACTCAAAGTTAGCTTTGATAAAAATTTGGATTACAAGAATGTCAAGTATATGAAAGAAATAAATGAAAATTTGCTATCAAAACAAAACTTTGTTGTTATTGAAAATCCAACGGTTGAAGTTTAAATTTCAAAAGTTGATAAAACCTTATAGTATAACACGCCCTGTTTTAGAAAGCCTTTGTTGAACTCATTGAAAAGTTCCATGAAAATTTTGTAATTTTAGCACTTGCTCTTTGTGGAGAAGATGTTCCAAAGTTATCAAATTGTTCACCAACAGCTGAATTTGATGTTCAAATCACGGGGTGGATAAATATCGGTGAGATAAAACTTTTCGTTTCACATATTCTATTACTTTTACAGATAAAATTACTGATTCCATGCCAAAAAATACAATCGAAGCTGCTCTTTATATTCCAAATGCACCGACAGGAGGAAATGTTCAAGAAAAATCACGTTTTTTGTCTGGATTGTGTATTGAAAAGAAATGTCGTTGGGGATCAAATGTACCTTTCGACGATATTCATGAATTTTTAAAACTCTCGGAAGATACAAATAATGCTTTAATTTGTTGTTCATCACTGAAAAGTAAGTGACTTTCAAAATAAAAAGTTGCATTTTTAAAAAAACAAATTTCAGCAACAAAACATTTTTTACTCCATCTTAAAAAATTTGAAACTGTTATTGTTATGGGAGATGAAAAACATCGAGATCTTGCATCATCATTTACACCAGTTCCCAAAACCACAACTACGAAAAAAAAGAAAAAGACTGTTGACACTGAACCATCATTACAACCGAATGAAGAATGAACAATAAAAAGAAATAGTTGAAATTTTTTTTAAAACTTTTTTGTATTTATTTTTTGTGGAAAAAAAGAGTATAAATGTATTGAATAATTCCATTTTAAACACAATAATTCCATAACAAGCACAAAAAAAGCGCGGGAAAAAAAAGAAAATGCTTCCTTCCTTTCTTTTTTTCTTTTTGTTTGACGCGCGTTTTTTTTCTTTGTTAGCTCAAGTGCAAAATTAGAAACGCTTTTCAACAGCTTCTGTGGTTTAGCGCTGCTGAACACTAGACGTCGACTGTCGCAAGTTCGAATCCATCTTTTTTGAAAAGGGTTTCAACAAAAATTAGCAAAAAAATAACATGAAAAAAATTGCTAAAAATTCAAAAGGCTAAAAATAGCAAATTGAAAAAACAAAAAATTTTGCTAAAAACTATAAAGCAAAAAAATAGCAAAAAAACAAAAATATTTAATTTTGCTAAAATATTTCGCTATCAGTAAAATTATACTGTAGTTTTGAAATTACTGTAAAAATATTAACTAAACTAAATTATCAATCAATTTTATCATTTTCTGCTTATCATTTGAGTCATTAGCAGGTTTCTTGTAAAATCTAAGAAATTCTAGACTTAAACCAGTTTTCAAAAATTTATAGCATAATTTAACAAATTATCTGATTTTTAAAATTCTCTAGCAGGAAAAACGTTTTTTGTCGCGTTTTTTTGCTTCTAGAAAAACTTTTTATCTATCGTCGTCTTATATTAGGATGATAGCATCAAAAAATATCTTTTTTCTTCAAATATTCAAAAAAAAGTTTGGTAGCTTTTACTCTTCAAAAGCATCGTCATTCGACTGGCTCTGTTTTTTTCATTTTTAATTGGCCAAAAAAAAACAAAATGCTTTTGAAAATAAAATACTTTTGTATCATTTTGTTAATAAGCATTGTAAACAGCCCAGCTGTCTTTGAAAGAACAGAGTTATTGCAACAGGTGCTAAAAGATTATAAAACTCTTCAATAACAGGAGATCGTTTTGTTTAGGGAAAAAATCGATGCATACAAATTTTGTTAAAATGTTTGACAAAGTTCAGTAGATAGGGAGTATAAAAAAACGAAAAATGTTAAAAAACTGGCTTTTTTGAATATTTTGTAATTTGTAATATATAGATGTGTAGTAACCTCAAAAAATGCAGATTTCGTTCATTATAAATAAACGAAATCACAAAAGCTGCCTGTTATTATGTTCAGCAATAAAATACTTGTAAGAAAGCATCGTGCAATTTTTTCGATGAAATATACTTCTAATTAAAATTTAATCAATAATGCAGAATCAACTGTTGTTGAAACAGTTGCTGCATTTAATTGACAGCTCTTTTCTTCCCTTTTTAAAATTTTTATTTCGATAATAGTTATTGTCTTTCAACAAATATACATGTTTTAAATTAAATTACTAAAAAATGGAATGGTTAGCTGGTCGTTAAAACAATTCTTTTTTTTATAAACACATCGAACGTTTTTTGTGCAGAAAAAAGGTCGGCACTAATTTGCTTATTTGCTCAAAAAGTAAGCCCTGTATTTTTGTTGTTCTTTTTGACACTAACAAAAAAAGTGTAGTGTTTCTGAAAATCTTTTTTGTGAGTTTCTTTGATTGTTAAAAGAATTCAAACACGAATTTTACATTGTCCGAAAACAAAAAGGATAAAAGAAGAAGATATTGATATAAAGACATTAAAAATAATTAACAATGAAGAATCTTATGATTTTGCAAACAAAACAAAAAGCAGCAATAACATCTTTTATCCTATAAAATCAATGGGCCTTTAATTTATCCGCTTTATTAGGTCGCTACGGTGCTATAAATAAGTGACAGACTTATTGTTTTCAAAGGCATAAAATCTTTCTTTCTTTAATTATTTGAATTTTAAAAAACTTTTGTGTAGAGTTTTTTTATCGCTTTATTCTCTTATTACTATTCATTCTTGATTATTCAAAAATCTTTAAAGGTAAATTTTTTTACTGAAATAACTTGCAAATATGGAACCGTCCACACTTGTAAGTTTATGCTTGTCAAACGTTGTTTTTGTTAAATTTATTATTTTTAGACTATTCCAATTGATAAAGAATTCAAATTCAAAAAGATTGATCTGGAAATACTCAAAGATTCGACAGATGGTTTTTTAGATAGTAAAACTTACCGTGCATGTACAATTTCAAATGTTAATTATTATTTAAGAATTTTTCCAAATGGAAATGAACAAAGATGTCGTGGAAGAGCAGGCATCTTTTTGCGTTTATGGGGATCAAATGCTCTTAGTGTTGTATCTGAAATTACATTAACTGTCGAATCTGAAAATTTTAAACGTCAACTGCTAATTGGAAAAGGCCCGAGTTTTGGTTCAACGGCTTATTTTTTTGGAACAAAGTTTTTTGTTGATGGTGTTATGACTGTTCAAGTTAAAGGAATATTAAAAATAGTTTTGCCAGCAGTAAGATTTTTGTAATATAAAATTGTTCATATTTTTTCACTACATTTTAGAAACTTGTTTATCCAATTGCTGCAGAATGGAAAATTAAAGAATCAGAATTAGAAAGAATGAAAACTGAAAACAAAGAATACTTACATAGCAAATGTTTTACAACTTCATCAAATTCTGAAGTGAGCTATTATCTTACATTTTGGCCAAATGAAAATAAAGAAAATAAAAACAATGCTGGTATTTACTTAAATTTAAATTTGGGAAGTATTTCAAAAATTGAAGCATATATTAGATTTACAATTGATTCTGTCAGTTATTCTAAACATTTCAAATGTGCATATGAAAAAAGTGATGAATGGGGTTTACCTATTTGTTCAACTGAAGAACTCTTTAATCCTGATAATCGATATTTTGCTGATGGAGAAATGATTATTAATGTTACTGGAAATTTATTTATTGAAAAGGAATCAGTTGTACCTACAGTATTATCATGTGAAAAAGGAATTGCAAGCAAAGCATATCAAAAGCATCGTGGAAAAGAATTTACAATTGTTGTTGGTGAAAAGAATATTAAAGTAAGTTTTCAGATCTGTTATATGACTGTCATCAAAGTTGTTTCAGGTCCATAAAAAAGTCCTCATTGAATCATCGTCTGTTTTTGAAGGAATGTTTAGATCTGGCATGATAGAAGTAACTGAAAAGAAAATGGAATTAACTGATTTTGAACCAGATATTGTTGAAGCTGCTCTAAAACTTTTATATTCTGATTCCATTCCCATCAATTTCACTTTTGATCAAATGCTTTCTCTTCTTCAATTTACTGACAAGTACGATATCAAACTTATTATGGTTTGTTTTCTTGCATCATTTTAACGTAATATTCACTATTGTATTTTCAGAATCTCGTTCAAGATTATTTAACTGAAAAACTATCACCATCAAATGTCTGCTACCTCATTAATTTCACTTCCACAACTACAGCATCAGCTACAAAACTACATTCCAAATGTGTTGAATATTTTATCAAATGCTCAAGAGAATCAAAAGCTGTTCATAATTTAGATACACTTGACAAAGATTTTGCTTATCAAATTTTACTGAAGACTTTAACTCAATCTCTTTAAATAGTTTCAAATGTATGACAATTTGTTTGTTTTTCTGATCTTATATTTATTGATTTTATTTCATTAGTGTCTTTCGTTTGAAACTTTATTTAATTTTATTCTTTCGATAATTTACCATTTTGATAATAATAATAATAATTTTTATACATTCTTTCCCATTGCTGGTACTCAAATGAAAACAAGAAAAAAATACATCATACAAAGAAAAAACAATAAATAAAAAATTACAACAAAAAAAGCTTAACAATTTAACTAATAAAAACTATGTAAAGTAAAAATTATCTATTTTTTTATTCATCAGGTATTGCTTGAATTCATTCTTCTTTTTGAAATCAGTGATTTTGATTTTTAGGTTATTCATGAAGCTTGAGGTTCTGGTTGCAAAATGGGAAGAGCGAAATCTTTTTTGAACTTTGTGTGATGATTTATATACTTTTTGAAATCTTGTGTCACGAAGTGGTTCATGCTGCAGCGATGAGTCATTTGATAAAGTTGTGTGAATGAATTCATAACCAGTTTGAAGATCGATAATGTTTCTTCTTTCATGGAGAGATTTCATGTTGTATAGTTTAAGTCGAGCTGGATAAGACGGAAAATCTTTAACGTTGGTAATTCTGTTTTGTCTTCGATACAACATTCTGGTGAAAATTTTTTGAGGACGTTCCAAATAATCAGCAGTTTTTTTGACTTGAATATTAAAAAGTTGACTACCGTATTCCAAAATTGGCCGCACATAAACATTGAATAAAAATATAAGAACATCTTGATTTGAAATCAGAACACGTTTCATAATTGAAAACAGAGAAGACATTGCAGATCGAACAATCTTTTTGATGTGAGCGTCTGGTTTGAGATTATTTTCAAGCATAATACCAAGATCACGAATAACAGGTACGGTAGAAATCGGAACATTATTAATAACATATTTCGCTGCTTCATTTTTTGGACCATATTGAATATGAAATGTTTTTGAAGTTGAAATAGGCATAGAATTTTCAGTAGACCATTCAAATACAGCATCAATAGTATTTTGAATTATTGATATATCAAACAAATTTCTGTAGTAAGCAAAATAAATTTTCAAATCATCAGCAAATAATAGATGGAGAATTCCCGGTAAAGTTGATAATTTTTCACTAAGTTCAGTAATAAAAATAATAAATAAAATTGGTCCAAGAACTGATCCTTGGGGGACACCGCTTGTGGCTTCAAATTCTTCAGATAATTCGCTTCCCAAGATAATTCGCTTCCCAAGATAATTCGCTTCCCATGATCTTATATTTATTGATTTTATTTCATTAGTGTCTTTCGTTTGAAACTTTATTTAATTTTATTCTTTCGATAATTTACCATTTTGATGTTGTTTTTAATGCCAAAAATCGTTCTGATAACGATCATTAATAAACATTGAAATATAAAAATTTTAATATATGTAATTTCTTTTTTGCAACAGCATTTTCCTTCTCTAATTTTTAATAATGTCAAAATCTTCAAGATTTACGATTCTGACATTTTCTTAATTGTCCATTTAATTAATTGTAGCTTTTTTTAATAAGCACCACAAGAAAAAGTAAAAAAAATATTCAAAATCAAAAAATACATAGCATCTTATTTGGATCGAAAAATGTTCCTTTTTTATGTGCAAAACTTTGGATTACATCTTGAAGAAAACAAACGCCTTATAGACAAAAAATGCTTTTGTTTATGCATCGAAAGGCATTCGCGAACCTTATTTTAACGTTTCTTTTCTGCGCTAAAAAGAAAGCGTCATAAATCAAACAGCATTTGTCTTTTGAAAAAATTGCTCGTGGTTAACAAAAATGTTCATATTTCAGTGCTGTATATGTGTGTTCATTCGTTGAACAAATGTGGCAACGTTATTCTAATATGATGAAAAAGAAAGCATTTTATGAGAAAGTGCAACAAATGGACAGACATAAAAAAGTTTTTGCGAAAAGCAAATTTTTTTTCCATTTTCTGCAGCAAAATGTCAAAACATACCATGGATGAATTGCAAATAACTTTTTAAAGGAAAAAATTTGGAAAAAAAGGAAACATTTTATTCCCAATAGACGTTGACAGTTTTTAATTGGCTTTGAATTTTCAATATTCTTATTCCAAATTTTTTCCTTTAAAAAGTTATTTGCAATTCATCCATGGTGTGTGAAGATGGCACCAGAGCGTTATTAAATAAGTAAAATTTGGAATCCGTTACAAAATTTAAAATATAGAAATTGTTTAATTTATGGTTAACTTTAAATTCGACCAAACAATGTGTTTAATTTGTGCAAATAAAAAAACAGTGAAGCCAAAGATTTATTTTTTTTATTTTTCATGAATTCTTACGTCGTTTCCAGATTCGATACTAATGTGCCATTTGACTTATTCATACTTACTTATTACAAAATAAAGGTTTTTTTTCAATAGTAATTTGTTAGTTTACTAAAATATTCAAAAAATTAAAGGGAAACAACGCACTTTTTACATACATTTTTTTTCGCTTTTCTTGGTTAGTGTGTTTTGCAATATTTTGACAAAGGCAAGTCTTAAAGAATAGCGTTGAACATCATTTCATCGGTCGTTCTTTCGACATTTAAAAAAATTGCGCAGCCTTTTTTGACGTTGATATTTTTTATAATGGTGAATAAAAAAGACAGACATATTGCTTGTCATCCGAAAGAAGAAAAAATGAAATAGTGCAAAGCAGTGCCTTTTACAACATTTGCAGCACAAAAAGTTGTCAAAACGAAAAAAGAGAGAAACATTTAAGATGCATAAAAAAATGAGATGTAATTTTTGGAGAAAATATGGGTGATATGCACATATCACTTTGTGAGGGAAAACTTTTTTCGTGTGTTTTAAATTTTTTATTGATTACCGTGCGTGCACTGCAGCAAGCAATACTGTCGTTAATAAATGAAGAATATCACGCAATTTCTTTCATAAAACATCATTGCAACCATTTTCACCATTCTTAAAAGATTTTTTTGTCAGCAATGTGTCAGATAAGCTTGTTGTGCTTGCGTACATATATACAGCATCATTTTACTGAAAACAAAAGCCTATATTTTCACCATAAAAACATAATAAAATATTTTCAAAATGTGATTTTTGCTAAAGATTTCTTTGATCACTTTAAGTAGACATGATATTGAAAAACGAGAAAAACATCTTGCTGTTATTTGAATAGTAATATAACAAAGTTACTGCTGCAGAATTTGCGAAATATTCATTAAAGTCTTAATGCAATCATTGACAGTGTTTTCTTAATTTTTAATGATAAAATCCAAAATTTTTTTTCGGGATTTGTTATGCTTTATTATAAATTTTCAATAGTAAAGGTTATGATAATCATAAGCTTCAAGAACAATAAATTTATTAAAATACTTAAAAAAAATTGCACCAAAAAATAAAAATTCATGTCAACATCTTCTTTCGTAGACAAATGATCTGCTCACGAAAGAAATTAGATATGTTTTTTCTTTTTTTCTGAACTTTTTTGCGGCTTTTTTTGTGTACAATGAGTCTCAAAAGAAAATGTTAAATTTTTGCTGGCTTTAAAATTTTACAATGCTTTCTTTTTTTTTGACCAACTTTTAATTTTAATGTTATATGGATTGGGTAGTAAAAAATTAATGGCTGAATTGGACGTTATTTGTAAAGTGCAACAAAAATTAAGAGTTTCTACAGAATAAAAAAAGAAAAAAATTGCTTAATCTATAATTAACATTCAGTTCGGCATAATTTTTTAGATCAGAGCATAGTGAAAACAGTGGTGCAAACATCTTACCATTATTTTTAATGGTCATTTCATCTATATCTAATTTAACATTAGTGTACCATTTTGTTTTACACTTTGCTGCAAAAAGAAATCGTTATTAATTATTTGTTAATTAAAATATTCAAAAAATCAAAAAGAACAACGTTTTTTTTCCAAATTTTTACTTTCTTTTTCTGCATTACTAGTAATATTTTGAAAAAAGTAAGTCAGTGTTGAAGATGCTGTCATCAGTCGTTCTTTCGACATAAAAAAGATGTTTCACTGCACTTCTTTAATGTTGCTCTTTTTGCGACTGACAAACAATATTAAAAAACATGTTTCTTCGTCGTAAATGTTGGTTTTTTGAATATTTCACAATTTTTAGCGACATTAATTCCTGCATCTTCACGGGCTCATTTCGGGGCCAAAAAATTACTGTAGAGGCGGGCTTTTAAAATTAGGTAAATAACACTAAAATAACACAAAAAAATCATATTTGGGGTTATTTTGAGGTATTTTGTGGTTGTGCTCGACCAAAAACGAAAATAGCCAAAAATGACGTTTTTTGGCACTTTTTGACTCGGCAAATCCGAACTAGGTCAAAAATTACATATGTCATCTGACCAAAATAAACCTTAAGCTATCTGTAAAGTAATTCACATAAAAGAAAATGGATAGAGTCACCACAGAAAAAAAAATGGGATTAGGAAAAGTGTGCATTTTCACCAAAAATCACCCCAAAAAATGAGTTTTTTTGATGCCATTTCTGAGAGGGGAGTGAAATAAAATATGTTGTCTGATTAAATTAAACCTTATACCCCTAGAAACATCGTGAAACACTAAAAACACCCCTATCATTGCACACCTCGATAAATTGGGATTAGGAAAATTTGCACTTTTTACCTATAGATATTGTATTGGTACGGAAATTTCGGGAACTAGGTTATGTAAGCCAAAATCCTTCCGAGGAAATCTTCCTATATTGTTTGCGATTAAAAAAAACCGAACCGGAGGTTTTTCGCTGTCTTCTTTAACTACGTTCTTCTTGTTGCCGGATGTTGGGGTACATGATAGCCATTTTTTAAATCCTCTGCCATTTGGGTTCTAGACATCCAAAACTCAAAATCCTCCGAGCGAATGTAGTACTATACCTGGCGGTTATTTTGAGACCAAAAACCGGTGTGTAGGTCACATATAAAGATGCGATCTCTATGTTTTAAAGCCAAAATATGCTTTTATGCTATATCTCCAACATGCTTTACCTATCATAACTGCTTTGTACGCGCATTAAAGGAGCTGTTCGTGGTTCATATACCATTCCTATGTTATTTTAAGCATTCCTGGAAATTTTGAAGTTTATATGTGGTGGTGTAACTGAATTATTGGTTATTAAAAATGATAAAAACACTAACAGGCATTATTACTTATAAACACATTTTTTTTACTGTGGCTTCAAAATTAACCTTATTTTTGTTTTGTTGAGCTTTAAGAAGTATTTGAAATAATTTTAGATTAAAAGAACTTAATTTTTACCGCTTTTGAAATTTTAATTTTTTCAAATAGCAGGCGATAAAAATTTTGCCTTGGTCCCCCCTGTGAAAATAATATCGAAAAAATCGAAAAATTCAAATTTTTTCGCACATATCCAGAATTGATGGGAAATCATTTCTGAGTCATTGGATACCAAAATTAACATTATTAAACCTCTTTATCCCCAAATCCATCTCTACAGGACGCCTAATGAGCCCGTGTCTTGATATTTTTACAAAAAACAACGTTTGTTATTGTTTAAGTCATTTTTAGTAAAAAATAAAAAATATCCTTGTTAATTATGCTTAATAAGTGAAACTATTTATCTATAAAAATTTGTTGTAAACAGTTTTGCCAAGAGTGAAATAGATAGGTATGCCAGTTCCAGAATTTGAAAATAATGCTTTTATTATAAACTTTTAACACGGAATAAATCAGTTTTAAAAATCAATGGGGTTATATCGGGGATCATAATTTGGATAATCTCTTGGTCGCAAGTACATGTATGCATCTTTGACAGGAAGATTCCCCCAAGTAAGATATGAGCCAGCATACATTGAATTGTCATCACCACAATTAAAATGTAAGCCATTAAGATTTGCAAAACCACATTTATTGCTTCGACTAATATTGTAATACCACCATCCAGTGCTGTAATACATGTCACTACATCCATATACATCATTAATATCAATGTTAACAAAAGATGGACCAAGTTGAGTTTGATCCCATGTTACCCAACCTTCAGTTATTGGTGTATCAGTATTGCTTTGGCAGGTGCTGTTAATGAAAACGGCATATTGCGTGGTATAATCAGAGACACTGAAGAAGTCATAAGTGCAGTCTTTGATTGGAACAGAATCATGAGGACAGCTTTCAACAACAACTCGTAGTGAAGTGGAAGCTTGAGTCATAGCATGAATATTTTTCAACCCTAACCAAGCTTTTTGATCTTCTGGATCTCCAAAGCCATTGATATAATCTGGATAAGTCTTTCCATTGGTGATGTTTCCATGTGACATTAATGTCCAGCCACCATCATAGCTGTCCATATCACAATAGGCAGTTGTCCAATTTAATTGGTCATTTGTTAATCCAAGATTATAGTTAGCTCCGATACTAAGGCTATAAGCGCCACTTTCATTTTTGCCATGGAATAGCTGTATATCAGCACAATGTCTACTCGGAAGATATTCGGAGCATTGCGGGCCAGTAAATGGTGCCAGACATGTGCAATTGTAAGTTCCAGGTAGATTAATGCAAATACCTTGATGAAGATTTGCATTACATACAGTGCCATCTAAGCATTCATTGATATCACGGCAATTCATGCCATTTCCAGCATAGCCTTGATTGCATTGACAAGTTGGATTTCCAGCATCTAAGACACATTGACCATTTGTAGAGCAATCAACTGGCTGAGAAGTAAGTTGACCATCATAGCATTGACTGGCTACCGTACAATTGGGATCAAGCCAATGACTATCAGCTGTAAACGGTATAGTGATGAAACAAAAACAAATGATGCACAAGCTTACGTGGATAATAAGATCCATTAGCAGATGTACAGCCGCATTCTACCAAAGGAAGACAAACAAAGTTAAAACCATCTCGTTGACCATTTGAGTCAAGGTAATATCCCGGATCACATATACACCCTTCTTGATAGCTCTCATGGCAGTTGCTGGAGTTACTGTAATGAGGATCAAAACAAGAATCTTGACATTTTGGGGTTTTCATACTGTATTGTGAATTTGGAGGACACGTGTAAGGACAAAAAGTTGCAGTTCGCCAATCATTGATGTTAGCCGTCGGCAAGCTTTGTTGGCATAATTTAGCAAAGATATCAAGACTACCACATTGTGATCCATTGTTGCACATGTCAAAGGTACAATCATGGTAAAATTTGTCAACAGTATCGTGACCCATAGCGGAGCATGCTGCAAAAGGTCCAAGATTGTCAATAGCTTGTCGAATTAAATCACATTGTTGTTGTGCAAGACTAATATTCTAAAATAATTGATATGTTTTAGAAGGAATGTTATTATTTTATTTAACTTACACAATTGTAAGTAATGTTACCAATAACAGCTCCTTCAATGCAGTTATCAACTGTACTGTTTACAACCCATGTATCTGCAAAGCTGGCAACGGTAGCATTAACATGGCCAAATGGAAAAGTGCAATTTGTTGTTTCATAAATGGTTCCATTAGCAGAATTAATATCATTAAAACAGTTATCATCAATACTCCCGAATAATCCACACATAACATTTGTACCATAGAAGAATGGTGTTAATGGTACTTCAACAGTTAAGGCATATGGATTTTGAGTTGCAGCTTGGCTGAATGTTATAATTGCATTTGTTATGGTATCATTGATTGTAACTGTATCACTTGGTTTGGTAGCAATTATTGTAGGGTATGTTGCATTTGGCCAATAATAGGGAAATGACAGGGCAACATCATCAATATAAAATTTTAAGTAGTTGTCAACTCTAAATGTGTGGCCTTGTGTTTTCAAAGTCATATCCTTGGCATATGTTTTGCTAAAAAAAAGCTTTTTAGTACCACTGAATATTATGTTATAGTTGCTTACTAAGCAGTTGCTCCGGGCAACAAATAACTACTTGAAATTATGCTAAAGTCAATAGCAGGATCGCATGCTTTCATGACATAATATGGACAAGTTCCCATATAATCAAAAATAGTTCCATCAAACGTAGTGTAATGAGGATCAGTTACAAGGCTAGCTTTCTTTTTTCGAAGTGTACATGCTACAGTTGCATCTCCATCATAGCCAGGTAAACATTGACATCCTTTTTGATGATTGATAACATAGCATTCAGCATTTGTTCCACAATTATTATCATTATCACATGAGAGTATAGTTTCGCAATGTTTTCCACTAGTATTTCCAGGGCAATTACATCTTTAATAAATTAATTTTATAAAAACGTTAAACTTTGATTATAGAGCATACGTGTAATTATAGGGTGACGTAACAACGCAGGTGCCATTATTGTAGCAAGGTGTATTACCATCAATGTTGCAAACAGAGCAACTGGATTGTTGAATAATCTTCTTTAGCTGCGCAATTTCATGTTCGTGTCTTTTAGTAATGAATGCTTGACGACGTATCTCTTGAAGATCCAATGAATGACAATATTCATCTGCCAAAATTAGAGTCAAACTAAAAATTGACCTCAAAACCGACAATTTTAGATATTAATACTTACCTGTTAAATAGCAGAAACAAGCGAAAATGAAGTCCTTGCATTTTTCCCTCTACAAAATGCAAAGCAAATACATCTTTTAAAGCTTTCGCTACACTCTTTTTATAAGCACAATTTTAAAAATTGAAACACCTTTCTTTTCTTTATCTTAAATCAAGCTAGATGAATTTTTTTTTCTAAAATTGCTTATCAAATTATGACTGTGCTATAAGACAAAGAAAATCATTCGCTTTAACGTTGCTGTTCTTTGTTCCTTTTTATCACTTTTTGACGAGAATTAAGAGGGCTTATTTCTAAGTTATAAATTTAAATTAACGAAAAAAGACTATCCTTAAAAAAGAGATTCTATTCCACGGGGTTAAGGTTTCTAAATGATAAAAATATCAATATAAGAAGTTTTTCCCAGCTTATAAAAATAGTAGACTGATAACAAATAAAATAAAGGTATAACAAAAATTAATCCTGTTCCAAAGTTCTAATTTAATATTTTTCTTATTAAAAAACGCACCTAAAAAATATAAGAAATAAATTTTTAAAACGTCTCTGTTGAAAGTTTCGTAGATAGCACAAGAAACAAAGGGGTATCGACAAAAAACGATAAAAGATTATAAATAATAAATTTAGAAGAGAATAGAATACTTACATTTAAAGGGTTTGTACCGAATTTCTTAATCTCTCCTGTAATATATAAATCCAGAAAATGTGTAATAGCTTTTTGGTGTGAACGTTTCTGTTAAAGAAACAAATGACAAAAGAGGTTACATAGCTATGAAAAAAAAAATGGGACGTACTTTTTATGACACAAATTTTTTTGCAGCAGATTTTTTGTTATTGTTTTAAATTTTGGGAAATATTTAATTTAATAATTACACATTTTTGCATAACCTTAACGGCCGTTATAACGGTACATAAGCTTTTTTTAAAGCTAACATCACAATATTAACCAATAAAAATTTATACAGGAAACTTTGAATTTGTGTTTGTTTTTTTTAAATAATGACTAAAAGTTGCAGGTTCAGCTACCGTTTTAAAACTATAGTTATCAAAATTCGTATATTAAAAAATGCTTTACATAGATTTTACAAAAAAATAAATAACATTTATATTTGAAAACAGTTTTTAGGGAACTATCATCTTGTTGCAAAAAATTTCAAAAGTGAAAAAAGGCTCTTTAACAACCTACGAAGACATTTTCTTTGCAATCGTGGACAAACAATTTATTTAGGGAAAAAAATATATCGAAACACTATTTTCTTATATATCAAAATAGCCATCTCGTTGATGCATCTTTTTTTTGTTTAAAAAGGCAAAACTATTGCAGATCAAAAAATGTTTTTCAATTTTTAAATATTTAATAATTGTATTTAACAGGAATTTTTAATATATTTGATTTATCGAAGTATGCTAGCTTCTAATCACAATGCTAACAACCTCCGCATCACTTACAGCGCTTATAACACTATTAATGAGTAAGTGGCAAGTCTATTACTTTGATAAAAAAAATTTTGTTTTGAAGATGCATTTCATTCCTTGAGACAAGAAAAAAGTTTTTTCGAGCTTTCATTGAATATGAAACGAAGCTTTATTTTTAATAAATTAATAGTTTGGTTGAAGAATCATTAATAATGTGCTTTTGGGGAATGCACATTTTTCTTCTATCTTTATTTAACTATAAAATCTTCTTTATTTAATTTAAATAAATATATATATTTTTACATGAGGTTCAAATGTTTTGTAAAAATATTCAAAGAGCTAGAAATTTTTGTGACGTGGGGAAAAATATCCTTTTAAAAAACAGTGTAAAAAATGCACCGAAGAAGAGAAAGCACTGATTCATCAAAGAAAAAACTGAACTTTCGCAATATTTGTTTTGAGTTCTAAAAATGCCAAAAAAAAGTGTTTTTATTTTAAAGAATAGTTTTTTGTCCGATTTTATGAAACATCTGCCAGCATGGCTTTTGTTTTCAAGAGTTTTCTTGATTACAGCTGTTTTTTGTCACAAAAAAGCAAATGAAAATTTTATCATTTTGGAAATATGTCAGTAAAACTCTTTTTTTTTTATTGTTTATCAATTAATCTTCTTTTTTTGGAAACTTTACAACTTTCGCATTTTTATGTTTTAAACCAAAAGTAACTATTTTTACAAAGAAAAGAACAATAAAATCAGCAAAACAGTAATTTTATTTACCTTGTTAAATGCAATAATTGTGAATGCACTTTTAAATAGTGCAGGCGTTTCATTTTGCTGTCGTAGATGACTGTCTTATTTCAGCAACAAAAGTGTAACAGTTTTTTTAGTGCCTAATACTTCATCGTTTCATCGGGCAATCATCGTCGTTTTTGCAGTCCTCCAAAAACGATCCAAAGAAATGTTGTTGTTTTTTTTGAATATTTTTCTAATATTTAAAAATTCATATATTCGTCATGTGTATGTTCTCTAAACGAAACTTATCACGAAAATTTAAAAAAACTGATTATTGTTAGATTTTACTTCAACAAGGTATCAGCTGTATGCATTAATAAATTATCATTGTTGAAAAGTTTTATTTCAAGATTATAGAGAATTTTAATATGTAAAAAAACACATAGATGTAATAAATTAATTCTCAAAAGGTCTGCAAGTCATTTAATACTTCTTAATTATCTTTCAAATTCCTCATCAGGTTTTCTTCTTTGCTTCGATTTTTGATGATACCCCAAAAAAAATTTAAACAATTCTTTTGAGCATTTTTCGCTATTCATTTTTTTTGTAAAAAGATCGATGTAATTTTACAGCACAGATTTTTGAATAACATTAACACAAATACATTCAGTGCTGTTATATTCTAAAGAGCAATCTGATTTATTATTCATGAATATTTTTAATATTAATAATGTGCATACAAGCAGACAAAATAAAATGTTGCGAGGATGATTTTCTGTTTTTAAATTTTTTGAAAAATATTTTTAATTGTATTTTTTTATCTCTTCATTATATCAAAGATATGTTAGTTATAAAAGTGTAAGCAAATTGTTAATCACAAATTATGATTAATTCTCACAATACTAATGAATGGATTATTGCTGTAAGACTTACTACACTTTTCTAAATAGTAATATGTTTTACATAAAAATTATTTTTTAATATTTATGTAAAAACAATATTTTTTCTGATAACATAAAATCGTTCTTTTTTAATTTTCAAAAAAGGCACTGCTGCAGAATTTGTAAAATATTCATTCAAGTATTAATGTAATCATAAACAATCAATATTTTCACAATTTTTAATGATGTTTTCAAAAAATTCAATTTTTTATGCTTATGTCAATTACAAATTTTCAATAGTGAAGCTTATAACAGTCATAACTTTCCAGAATTATAATTTTAGTAAAATATTTAAAAAAACTATAGCACCTAAAAATAAAAATTCATATCAACATCTTTTTTCGTAGACAAATGATTTACTTACGAAGTATTTCGAAACACATTTCTTTTGTTTCTGAACTATTTTGTCGCTTTTTTGTTTACGCTCAAAACAAATAAAAAAGGAAAGCAGCAACGATACTTTTGCATTTTGAATATTTGAAGTCAGTGATATATAATTTTTCACAATGCTTCTGTGATTAAATGCAAAGTGACGTTTTAAGTAAATTTGGTATACAAAGATGGTCTTACATATTATATCATTAACAATTTATATTTCTTAATGCTCCATCACTTTTTACTGAACATGTATTTTATTCGTCTAAAAACTTAATGAAATGTAATTTATAGAATGTTTCTTATAATCTTATTATTAACGTGAAATTATTTATATCATCAAGGTTATTATTTTACAACACCTATTATTTCTACACTTTGTAATTATTTATAAAAAACTCAATAAAATACTTTAAAAACGGCAGAAATATTATTTTCTACAAACGACTGATTTCTAGCTCGCAAAAAGGGTTAAAAAGAATATGTGTAAACAAATGTGATGAATTTTTCTCTTCAGTCGTAGACAATTGATTCATTTGTAATAAAAATATTGCGAAATAAAATTTTTTTTGCATTGAAAATGTCATTTTGGTGATGCGTTCACTTTTATTTTAGAAGCCAAAATCGAAAAGAAAAACAAAGAATGTCTTTTTTAAATTTTTGAAAAATAAAAAAAAACATTCAGTATTTTTATTTTTTCAAAATTGGTAGATACAATACGTGCAAAAACAGTGATAGTAATGTTCCCACAACAATGTTTTGCTGAAACTGTTAATAAATGACTATAATTGAGATAAATGTTGAATTTGTAATATTGAAGCAGCAGCCGCATCCATATAACACATAATGGTGTTCAATACAGATATTATATTTTTATTTTCATGGTGTAAATCTTTGAAAAATATATATATAAGAATGCTGACGAAAGATAACAAAAATTTTTCTTAAATAATGGTGCCATTTAAACACCAATGGAAAATTTTATGTTGTCTTCAAATTTTAGTAATGATAAAAGAATTTTCATTATTTTTTTTCCTTATTATTTATAAATCTAAAATATTCAAAAAAAGAAGCTTCAACTATGTGTTTTAACAAAATAGATTTTCGTAGGCATTCTGACAGAAAGAAAAATCTTTCAAAAGAAAGCCCTAAAATATCTTAGCTTTGAGCGGCATTTCGAAATAAAAAAAGCAAGACTAGCAAAATCAAAACAAACATATTGCTGTCTGCTATTTCACAACCAAAACGAATCGTTAAAAAAAAGCATCATCGTTTTAAGCGATGATGCTTTTCTCAACGTTGATGGCAAGTTTTAAACACAAAAGTAAACAAAAACGCGTCTTATAGAAAGATAAATATTTTAAAATATTGTGTTACTGCTAGTTACGACACAGAAATATTTTTCAGAAAAAAGTTAAACATTTTTCAATTCTTTAGTTACTATTTTTGAAGATTTTTTTTTTCGTTTTGATGTAATAAAGGACATAATAATCTACTAAAATGCTTGTGACTTTAATATTTCCACACCAGAAATCATGCATTAATAATAAAACAGATGAATGTGATGAATAAGTTTTCTAATATGAAAAAGTTTAATTAATGTAACACAGAAACGGTCTAAAATGATGAAAAACAAGGTTTATATCTTTTTGTAATTTCTTTACTGTTCAATAGCACTCATGCAAGTTTTTAACCTATATTTGGTGATATTGTTATTTCTAGCTTAAGCATGTTGCCCACGTTATCATCTGTTACTTTTAGCGAAAATGTCCTTCTTCGTTTTGTTACGTTGACAACAGTCAGTTATTTAGTTGTTCCTCTTTGGCATAAAATTAAGTTTTGTTATTCTTTGATGAGCAAATTATGAGTATAAGAAATTAAAAATGTGGTTAATCACATCGAATTTTTTTTTCATTTCCCTTTAAATTCTTCTTAATTTTATTTAAAAAAACATATTTTTTTTATTACAAGGTTAAAAAAATTAGCCAGACAGCGTCTTGATGGTCAAACGTTTTGATAAAATATTCAAAGTGCTAATAATTTTTCATTATGTGTCATATATAATTTTGGTGCTTCCTGTAAGACAAACAGCGGTGAATTTTTTTTAATTGTGAAAGATACATTTTCGGAAAAGCAACATGTGTTTTATACCAGAGCCTTCGAAATATCTCTTTTCTTCTTTTTTTAGTTATAAAAAATGTCAGAAAGATGGTGTTCTTCAAGAGGAGAATTATTTGTCCTATATTGAGAAACGCAGCAAATGCAAGCAATGCTTTTTCTTTGTTTCAAAAATGTTTTTTATTTTAACTTTTTTTGTAACACAAAAAAGGAAATACGTGCTTTTGTTATATTTTTGAATATTTACATTTTTTTACATAGCCAATATTTGTATTGTGACGACCAGGGATGTGCGGAATTCCGTTTCCGTTTCCGTTTTAACGGAATTTCCGTGTTTTTTTTTGGCTTCCGTTTCCGTTTCCGTTTTCCGTTAAAAAGTCGACGGAATTCCGTTAAAAGCTTGTGTCTTTAAAAAGATAAGAATTGACTTTTCCCTTTGAAAAAAGTTGTATTCTGCATAAAACAAGGCTAGAATTGTTAAAGAAGTTTTACAAGAATACGATATTAATGAAGATAAAGTTTTTGATGCTTAATTCTTTTATGGAAAATAAAGAAGCTATCAAACGAGTTATTGATGAAGAAGATTTGGATGAATTTTCAAAAAATGATTGGGAAACAATGAAAAGTGTACGTGACTCTTTAAATGCCTTCTGTGAAGCTACAACGATGATTCAAAAACGTGATGCATCAATTGGTTTGGTACTTCAATACTACACTGCTTTGCAATTAAATATTGAAGATAATATCAAAAATTCATTTGGTAATCCTGAACTCAATGAAGTACTTTTAACAAGTTTAAAAACAAGATTTGATGGATGCTGCTACTGCTGCATCATTATCTGGAGGACAAGGCCATTTTCATTGCAAACAACCTTGTGATAGTCGTCGATGCAAATGTTTCAAAGAAGGAAGATTGTGTAATTCAAGATGCCACAATAGCTTAAGTTGTAAAAATAAATAAAAAATCTATTTTTTCATTGTTTTTTATTGTTACCTATTGTTTTTTATCATTTTATCACTTTTTCATAAATTTTTTGAATGGTCACTTTTTATTTAAAAAAAACTACAAATTCGGCTAGCCGTCCACAGATTCGGCTAGCCGATCTCAAATTCGGCGGATCCACAAATTCGGCTATAACATATATATTGAACAGCTTTTCGGAAGAAATATGTAGCAGAAATTGTTATTCGACTATAAATGAAAGAATTTTCCGTTTCCGTTTTTACGGAATTTCCGTATATTTTTGGGCTTCCGTTTCCGCTTTCCGTTAAAAAATTTTTGTTCCGTTCCGTTAACGAAAACAACTTCCGCACATCCCTGGTGACGACACATTTTATACAAAAGAATTTGATTAAAATTTTAAGACTGCAATGATTTAAATGTTAATTCACATTTTTAAAAAATACTGGGCAAATTAGTTATCTGTTATACACAAAGTATTTATTAATTGAAAATTAAGGACTTTACTATTTGTTAAATGTAAGCGGAAATATTACAGGACAGACATTGATTGTTCTAATTTAAAGCTTGCAAACCTATAAAAATAATTAATGCATTTATAAGCAATAATTTATTCCACACCAAATTTTGGCTTATTGTAAATTTGTCAAAACACTTTTTTTTATATTGTGTAATAGCTTCAGCAACCAACTTTTAAATTTTTGTGTTCTATTTTATGCGATTTAAATTAGCAATAATTTCCCCGTAAAAATAACTATAAAATATTCATAAAAGCAAATCTTTGTTTACATTGTCAGACGCAAAAATTGTGAAAACAGTTTTTTAAAAAAGTGCAGACATTTTCTTCTTCGTCGCAGATAGGCCATCTCAGATGGCTGTCATATTGCAGCAAAAAAGCGTAAATTTTGTTCTTGTTACTTTAATGTTTCATCAGATCAACCAACAACTATTTATAGTTCATTTTTCTTTTTCAGTCAACTAAAAATTAATATAAGGAAGTGTCGTTGCTGGCAACAGCCTGCTGTTGCTTTTTTTGAATCTTTAAGATATTTGTGAAATGATATATTTATGATTTTTAAAACGATCTTTCTTAAATTTCATAACAAATTACTATTAATTTTTTTTCCACAAGAAAACGATCATTCTGTTCAGTGATAAAAAAAGTGATTGAATGATTTCTTTACAAATAAATTATTCAATCAAACGGATTCTAACATGTCGTCAAATACAGGGTGCTTCAAGAAATTCCCCGATCGTATTTTGGCTGGCAAATTTTTTCTGTTAAAGTTAGAGAAAACCGGATGATACTGTTGAATTCAGCATGTCTGCGCATTGTTTTCATCAAAAAAAATCAAACTTTTGAGACAAAAACTTTTTCAGTTTAGCTTGGTCTCCCTTGTGAAAAAAATACTAAACTTCACAATTGTCTTAAACGACGCAAGCGGCTAAGAAAAAATGAAGAAAAAACAATTGTTGCGACGAAATGCACTCTCATTAGAATTATATTTTTATTTGAATGGTGCAAATCTTTGAAAAATATATTTATAAGAATGCTGCTGAAAGATAACAAAATTTTTTATTTATTAATAATGTTTGTATTCCAACGAATGTTGTTGGTCGTAATATAATACATTTATGTTGCAATAATTGATTTTTTCTTTAATATAATGTATAATTTACTAAAACTGCGCATTGATGACCTTAAAATATTCAAAAAAACATAATTTTTTAAAAGCGATAGCTCTGCAAAAACAATTTCAAACGCACAAAGAAAGATGAGCAGGATAAAAGACACGTTCTCTTTAATCGAAGACAAACAATTCGTTTACGAAAAAACATATTTTGAAATTCTCTTCTTTTTTTCTGAAATCACTTTTTGCATATCGAAATAGAAAGTTGCAGGAATGTTTTTTTGTTTTTGAATTTTTCAACGATATTTAAGGCGATATTTTCTAATAGACTTTTTTTATAAAAAATACTAATTGTAACAGTGCAAAAAAGTGTGAAGAACCATCAAATAGTTTTGTTTTAAGCAATATCAATGAGTTAGTTATTGGCGAATGTATTACATCTTTTTATAAAATATTACATTTCTAATTTACATTATATTTTAACAAAACAGATATGAAAAACAACATTTTTCATACAACATTGTTTTTTATCAATAATTATTTTTTGTTATCATGAATTTATTTATTAATTGGTTAACGTAACATCGATATAACAAATAATATTTATCAACTAAAAATTAAATGCGGTTCACAAAAAATTAAAAAAAAACCTTTTTTTAAAAAACTAATGCGTCGAAAAGAAAGTGAATAAAAAATATACCGACAAAATAAATATGTTCAATTTTCTTAAATAATGGAAATGTATGTTGTTTTGGATCAATTATTTTGATATGCGATTTTGTAACCTCTTTTTTTAGTTACATTGTTTTATTTTTACTGTTGTTAATTTCATTTAACACATTTAAAATATATTAAAGTATTAAAACAATGCATTGATTTTAAACTAGCTGTCAAAGGGAGTGTCCAGAAATCACGTGATTCTTTGATGGGGTTGGAGGGATAAGCCAAAAAACCACGGTGCTCTCAAAAGCGGCATGAGATCAAAGCAAAAAGGATCACCATGTGGGAGAGAGGGGTTCAAAAAATACGAAAAAAAGATCACGTGATTTCTGGACACTCTCAATTAGCATTTGAGAGCAATTTGATACAATCTTTCAATGAAATTTTTTTCTATCTCTAAAATTTTCGAAAAACGACCACTTTTTGTTTATTCTTGAAATGACTTGAGAGTGGCTGTCAATGAATAACAGGCTCATCCCTTGAAGATAACATTAACATAAAACAAAAAAGAACGTAGAGAAATCAAAAGATGGGCTTTTTTTATTTTATAAGTTTTCTAGTTCAAAAATTTATTTAATAGCAGATATTTGTAATGATAATATGCAGACTTAAAACATTTACAATTTGTACATAATTGTAAATGTTTTAAATACATCGAGAATGCACCTTGTTTTTTTTTAATCTTGCCACCAATATTTTTCCAAAACTGAAGTAACACACAAAAACATGTTCTTATTTATATGCGTGGGGTTCTTCTTTTAATACATTAAGAGCAGTGATCAACTCTTATCAATGATAATGTGCTTTAATCATTGGCCACTTTTTTTTGCTGTATTATAAGGAAACATTATCCCAGAAAAATATTAATGATAAAAGACAAAACACAGAGACCAGACACAAATTTGATGCATATCGATAGTAGCTTTGTATAGTTTAATTCCAGTATAAATACCAGTATAGAAAAATTATAATAAACAATAAAACATATATTTGTCACTTTCGCAACAACATCAACAATAATGCATAAAATTTTGCTATTAACTTTTAGTTTTTTTCCTTTGACGATTTTTTGTTGTGATAAATTCCCAAATGGCACTGAAACAACACTTAATTGGTTTCAGTCATGTTCATCTCCAATAATTATTTATACAATGGACGTGACAGATCCATACGGGAATACTGAATATCCTCTTCATTTAACAAAGCCAATCTTTGCTCATGCTAATTTAACAAATACCGGAATTATTTTGGATGATTTAAAGCTTGACATAAATCTTTGGACATGGGGTGGCTGGAGTGGTTGCGAGTGGCATCGCCTTGATACAATTGGAATTTTGTAAGGGGTTTGGTTTAACTAGGGCTGTTAATTTCGCGGGAAATCAGAAAAATCGGGAAATTTACCGGGAATTTCTCGTCATTTCCCGAAAACTGAATTTTCGTAATTTTTCAATTCTGATACCCAAAAAAATGAAATTTGGCTGATTTTTTTGATATTCAAGCAGTTTTATGCTTTAAAGTTGATTTAAAGCAATAATAACCGTGTTTTTAAAGGGGGAGTTCCACCGTTAACTATTTTCTTTTATCAACTTTTCATTGTCTTTTCTTCATTATTTTTTGTCAAAAAAAGAGAATGAAAGAGAACAATGAATTTTGCCTGACGCGCATTGTTCTTTTCAAACGTGTTGAGTTGAGACCATCAATACCGGTCGCCAGAAAAATTTGTTTGAGGTGGGGCTCCCTCTTTAAGAAATTTTTTCACAAGTTTTTAAATTTTTGTATGTTAGTACACGATAAAAACCGGGAAAATTCCCGGTTTTTATCGTGTACTGAATTTCCCTTTGACTAGTTTAAACGCTGGTGGACTGTCGTATAAAGGTGTCTAAAAAATTAGTTTTTGAGATAACCTAATTTGGATGTAAAGGCAAACCATCATAACATATATTTTTTAAAAATTCTGAATCATGGAATTCAGAAGCCATTAAATTCTATTTTCCAAAAATTTCAAAAATTCGTTTTGATTGTCTCTCTTTTACTACAATCCGCAGTTTATCAGTGCAGCCCAACATGAGAATGATATCGGCATTCTGCCATAAAATATGTTTTTTGGAATTCATTCTAACAAAGAGACCTTCGTGTCAAAAATGATATGGAGGTCTCTTGACTAACTCGTTACTTTTAAAAGACTGACTTAAACGTCACTTTTTTGCCACCTAAAAGATGCAAGTTTCGCTCCAAAAAATTACGCAAAAATAAACTTTCTGAAATGTTTTTTCAAAAATATTTCTTAGGTTGAGTAATAGTTTTGAATTTTAGAAATAATCTTGATGCATGTACCAATGGAATCATTTGCCCAATTTTGCCTGGAAATCAAAATAATGTTATGTCACTTGATTTTACAAAATTTGATGGTTTTATTGATCTTTTACAAGATGATGTACCATATCAAATTCAGCTAATTTTAACTGCACCTAATAATGATCAATTTTGTATGACTGTACAAGCTCGTTCACGTGTAAAAGAGTAATAAATGACACAACTCTATAGAGAGGCGACTTAATCCTTATTTTTTATTTTTCTTATTTTATTTTTTGAGCATTAATTGATCAAACGACTGATATTTATTTTGTGAATTTGTTTTTTTCTAATAAAAAATTATTCCAATAAGATTAAAGTACATAGTTAAACAAGATATGAGTTATGAACAATAATAAATTGGCACTGTTGAAAAGTTTTATTCCAAATTTTTAAAAATAAATAAATGCACTTATAAGCAATAATTTATTCCAGTCAAACTTTTGCCTTCTTTCTAATCCAAAAACTTGTTTTTATAATGCGTAATAGCTTCAATAACTAATTTTTGTGTTTTACTTTACATGATTTAAATCAGCAGCAATGATTTCTCACAAAGAAAAATTATAAAATAATCAAAAAAAGCAATTTTTCGTTTACTTAGCTAAAAGCAAAAATTGCGAAAACAGTGTTTAACCATTTTTTTAGTTGTGGCAGATGGGGCATCAGAGATGGCTGACATTTTTGAGCAGAAAAGCGTAGCATTTTTTTGTTGCACTAATATTTTCAACAACACCTATCAGTCCGTCTTTTTTTCTTAACCAAACAAATGATTTAGGAAAGTTATGCTGCTAACAGCAAACTGCTTTTTTTGAATCTTTTGAATATTATATTTTTAAAATAATATATTCATGATTTTTTTTCTTGAATTTCATAACAAATTACTATTAATGTTTTCCTCAAGATAACTCTCATCCTGTCAGTAATAAAGAAAATGATTTATTTCAAAATGTTTTAAGAATTCTAACATGACGTCCAATACATTTGTACCAATACTTTTTAAACAGCAATTTGTTTTTTTGTCTATGGATATTTTAAATTAATAATGTTTTTGCCATATTGCCTTTGTGTGCCCCAGTGACCTTTCGATATTTGATGTTGCGCTTTTATTATATCATTAATATTTTTAAGGTTTATTGAAAAATTCATTTTTAGCTTTGAAAAAACTTATCAAAATATTCAAAGAAAAAAGTTAAAATGACAAAAATGCTAGAACTAATGCATTAAACGTTTGAATAGTTAGCTCGTTTCACATTTTTAGTTGTCTTATTTTCTTTGCAACAGCGATTGAGATGGACAAAAAACAAATTTGTCTAAAAAAGTGCAAGCGGCTTAGACCAAGAAAAAATGAATAGAAGAACTATTTGTCGCTTTTTTTCCATAAAATGTATTAACTTTGAAAAATTCTTTTTTCGCTTTTAACTGCATTGTTTCTAAGAAATGCATGACAAATTTATTAATAAATGCAACATTATTGTAAAATATATTTTGTCTGGGATTTAAAACTAAATAAAAATTAAAAACTTCGTTTATCTCATAGACTATAAGTTATAGTAGTAATGGACATCAAAAATAAGTTTTGATGAAAGTAAAACAAAGATTGCGGGTCTTAATCGTTTGGTAAAAGATAAATTCATAATAAAATATAATGAACAACACAAATATAACAGCTGATTTAAATCTTTATTTTAATTATAAATGTTCTTCTGAAAATCTTGCTGGTCGTAATATAGTATATCTATTTTGCAACAATTGATATTTCCTTTAGTATACAATATGGGTGACTAAAAAGTGCATTTATGTCCTTAAAAATCATTAAAATATTCTAAAAAACATAATTTTCTACAAGTGATAGTTGCTTCTATGCAAAAAATAATTTCAAAAGAGCAAAAAAATGAATAGGAAATTGCGACGATAGCCGTAGATAAACACAAATTGTTTACGAAGAAAAATATTGCGAAAAACATTTCTTCTTTCTTTTTTTCTTTTGTCTCACTGAAATCACTTTTGCATTTTCTTTCATTTTAGCAGACAAAAGTGGAACAAAAAGCTGTAGAGATCTTATTTTTTGTTTTTGAATTTTTCAACGATATTTAAGCCGTTGTTTCCTTATTATTTTTTTTATTAAAGCATGATAGTTATAAAAGTGCGAAAAAAGTGGTAATAGCTACCCATCATATCTCCATTTCATGCATTATTAATGAATGAATTGTTGGTGATAAAATTTACTAAACCTTCCTATTTATATAATTATTTGCATTTTGGATACTTTCTGACCATTTCATATGCTTTACCAGTTACTAAATTGTGGTTTTCTTTTTATTATATCTCTTTAAAGTCATCCACGTCGAAATTTTCATAGCAAAAATAGACATCGTCTGCTACTTACCAGTTATATTCATTTAGCTATTAAATTCCAGGGAGTGGAATTTCGCAGCCAGCTGATATTTTGCCCCTAGCTATCCCTTACTATGATTAGTATTTAGGAAAAATATGGGGCCTCAACTCCAGATCGAATTGGAACCCTCTGCGGTAAGCCTCTTATAAATTTTCAATAAGGCGTCGTCCAGACGTGACGTCACGTATTTTATGGGTGGAGGGGGTAGGCAAAATGTGACGCTTTACCTTAAAAGCGGCAAAGATCAATGGCGATATGGGTGGATGGGTTTCAGAATTTTGAGTTTTTGCGCGACGTCACGTCTGGACGATCCCTAATGGATAATAATCATAGGTTTCGAATAAATTTATTAAAATTTTTAAAAAAATAGGATCAAAAATAAGAATTCATGTCACATCTTCTTTCGTAGACAAAAGCTTTACGAATAAAAGTATTTCGAAACACATTTGATTTTCTTTTTTGCTCTGATTTTTTTGTCGCTTTTTTTTGCACTCAATGTGTCTTATAAGAAAGTGGTTGTTTTTTACTGGCTTTGAATTTTTTAAATGTTTTCTTTTTTTGATCAACTTTTAAATTTAATGTTAAAAGCATTAGGTAGTTAAAAATAAAATGCCGCATGTTGCACCTGGACGCTGTTAATTAAATGCAATAAAAATTAAAAGTTTTTATAAATAAAAAAATAAAAAAATTGCTTAATTTATGATTACTATTCCGTTCGGCAAAATTTTTTAAATTAGAGCATAGTGAAAACAGTGATGCAAACATCTTACCATTATTATTAATGGGCAGTTGATCAAATAATAATTTTGCATTAGTGTACCATTTTGTTCTACACTATGTTGCAAAAAGAAATCGTTAAATTATTTGTTAATTAAAATATTCAAATAATCAAAAATAACGACGCTTTTTTCCCAAATTTTTATTTTCATCATCTGTATTATTAGCAATGTTTTGACAAAAATAAGTCTTGAAGATGGTTTCATCAGTCATTTTTTCGACACAGAAAAATATGTTTCAATGCACGTTTTTGATGTTGTTCTTTTTGCAAAATGAATGAAAACATATCGTTTGTCCGTCAAGGAAATATAATATGAAATATGGCAAAGCATTGCAGTTCATACGTCAAAAAGAGTTTTTTTAAATGAAAAAGAGAGAGAAGCATTTGCAATTGAAAGAAAGAAAAAACAGATGGAAGTTTTGGGCTAAATCAGTGGCTTAACTATAAAAGACCTTTTTAGGTTTTTTTGAATGTTTCATTAATTGTTCTTTCGTTAGAGCAAGTGAGATAAAATGAAAAAATTCAAGATATCTTTTTGATTAAAATGTGCAGTTGGCTATATGGATCATTTTTTAAACAAACATATGTTAACTGGAGTTTTGACACCAAGAATGGTCTGTCATTTAAATATAAAAACATTTAACAAATTATAGCAGTAATAAAATATTATATGTCCGACAATAAAAGAAGGAAAAAAAATTTAACACTAAAATAACTATGTAAATTATTTATGAAATTTTAATAATTATAGTTTAATAATAAACTGATTATGCTTGTGTACAAATAGCATCAACTAACGTTGTTGTCACAAAAATCATAATAAAATATGTATAATTTTGTTATATATTTTGATAGAGGAAACATCCCAATATTAACCAAAAATCTTAAACAGGAAACTTGGAATGTATGTTTGTTTTATTTAGATAATGGTTAAAATGAAACTTACCGTTTCAAAACAATAGTTATCAAAATGTTTAGATTAAAATCCTTAATATAAAAACTTCAACAATAAAAAGAAAAATAAAATATAAAAAATAGCTCCCATGAAATTAATCATGTAGGTATTCATCTTACAGCACATTGCAAGGCGAAAAAGAATGAGTGCATAAAAACTTAGTTTTCCTTCAGTTGTAAGCAAACAGTTTATTTATGAAGATATTTCGAAACACATTATTTTTTGTATCTCTTTTACATCAAAATAGCCATCTTGTTGATGAATCTTTTTTTGTTGAAGAAGGCAAAACTATTGCAAATAAAAAACAATGAATATGTTTTTCAATTTTTCAATTTTTGATAAATGTATTTAACCAAAAATTTATATTTATTCAATTTATCATGGTATCATACCCTTAAATGCGCATACACAGTGCTAACAACGTCAGTATCACTTACAGCGTTTATAACATTATTAAAGAGTAAGTAGCAAGTCTATTTCCTCCAACTAAAAGGAGAAGGTAACGCTTTCCATTTTCCGTTTTCCTTTTCAAAATTTTGGAGGATGCTGAAAAATGTGCAATCTTTATGATTTGTAAATCTTTTGTAGACCCCCCCCCCCCCCCCCGAAGGGGGGGGGGGGTCACCGCTAGTATTTTGATAAAAGAAAAGTTTGTTTTGAAAACGCAGTTCATTCCTGCTGACAAGAAAAAAGTTTTTTCGAGTTTTCAATAAATATAAAATAAAGCTTTATTATTAATAAATTCATAGTTTGGCTGAAGAATTATGAGTAATAAAAATTAATAATGTGCATTTAAGATTGTGCAAACATTTTTTATGTTTTATTTTCGTATGAAGTCTTCTTTCTTTAATATAAATAAATATATAATTTTAACTTTGTTTCTGAATTGTGAAAGATGCCTCAACAGAGAGAAAGCATAGATTCAACAAAGAAAAAATAGAGTTTTTGATTTTTGTACTAAAAATGTCTGAAAAAAGGTGTTTATATTTAAGAGGAGCATTTTTTGTCGCACTTACGAAATTTCTGCCAGCAATGCTTTTTTGTCAAAGTGTTTTTTGATTATGTACAGCTATTCTTTGTTACAAAAAAATAGGGTGCTAATCAGAAAAATTCAAAGCTATAATATCGTTAATTTTTTGAACACTTAAAACTTTTATGTAGCATATATGTGTGTTAAAAACGACATTTAAAACAAAGCATGGTAAAAATTTCAACAATGTTTGTACTGTTCTTTCGATAGCATTCTTCATTATTTAAAATAAAGAAGCAAGGTATTTAGTTGTAATACTCTAACAATATTAAAATTTATAAAATATTGTTATGATATTATACATATTCGACGACAAAAAAAAGAATTTTTCTAATATAATACATCCAAATCAACAACAAAATATAAATAACTGTTCATATTTATGTCAAAAAAAATTTCATCAATTTGGAAATATGTCAGAAAAAAACCGTTTTTATTTTTAATATTGAATATTATGCAATGACAAATTATTTCTTTTGGAAATTTCACAACTTTTCATATTTTTATGTTTTAAGCCAACAGTAACTATTTTTAACAAAAAGAAGAAAAATCAAATAATCAAAACAGAAATTTTTTTGCTTTAATAAGCGCGAAAATCGTAAAGACATTTTTAAACAGAGCCGACGTTTCTTTTTGCTGTCGGTCGCAAATGGCTGTCACATTCGGGCAACAAAAGTAAAAAACTTTTTGTTCCCTAATATTTCAAAGTTTCATCTGGAAATCACCGTCGATTTTGTAGTTCTCCAAAAATGATCCACTGTTGTTTTTTGAATATATTTAAAAAATCGTATTTTCGTCATGTTATTGTTTTCCAAACGAAACTTATCACCAAAATTTCGAAAACTGATTATTGCTAGCTTTTACTTCAACAAGGTATCAACTACATCCCATAATAAATTGGCCTTGTCGAAAAGTTTTATTTCAAGATTTTAAAGAATTTTACCATGTCAATGAACACATAGATGTGATAAATTAATTCTTAAAAGGTTAGCAATTTATTTAATACTTCTTTATTATCTTCTGCATTCCATGTCAGCTTTTCATCGTTGCTTCTATTTTTAAAAATGCGCAGAAAAAAAATAGAAATATTTCAATTCACCATTTTTCGCTCTTCATTTGTAATAAAATCGATGTGATTTTAAAGCATAGAATTCTTCGAACAACATTTAGTGCTGTTATATTCAAAAGAGCAATCTAATTTTTTATTCATGAATATTTTAAAAATTAATAATGTGCATACAAGTGTAACTATAATTGAGAGAAATGTTGAATTTGTAATATTGAAGCAGCAGCCGCATCCATATAACACATAATGGTGTTCAATACAGATATTATATTTTTATTTTCATGGTGTAAATCTTTGAAAAATATATGTATAAGAATGCTGACGAAAGATAACAAAAATTTTTCTTAAAAAATGGTGCCATTTAAACACCGATGGAAAATTTTATGTTGTCTTTAAATTTTAGTAATGATAAAAGAATTTTCATTATTTTTTTTCCTTATTATTTATAAATCTAAAATATTCAAAAAAAGAAGCTTCAACTATGTGTTTTAACGAAATACATTTTCGTAGGCATTCTGACAGAAAGAAAAATCTTTCAAAAGAAAGCCCTAAAATATCTTACAAGGTCCGTTCTGACATGACACCCGGGGATTTCTTAGGTAATGGCGGGAATGGATAGCTTATAGCAAGGGATGAAAAACCCCCAAGGGTTTTTTTCCCGTTCGCCATTTCAGGATTTTAGTAGCATTTTGCTATTACACACTAAGTAGCAGGCGATGAACGTCTAAGTATACGAATTACGTTTGTGGCGGTTTTCGATGGCTGTAAATGCATGGAATATAATTAATTATTTATGAAATATTATGTTTTGCCATATTTAACCATCCAAAATAAATACAAACGTAATTCGTATACCTAGACGTTCATCGCCTGCTACTTAGTGTGTAATAGCAAAATGCTACTAAAATCCTGAAATGGCGAACGGGAAAAAAACCATTGGGGGTTTTTCATCCCTTGCTATAAGCTATCCATTCCCGCCATTACCTAAGAAATCCCCGGGTGTCATGTCAGAACGGTCCTTTGTTAGCTTTGAGCGGCATTTCGAAATAAAAAAAGCAAGACTAGCAAAATCAAAACAAACATATTGCTGTCTGCAACAAAAACGATACGCTAAAAAAAGCATCATCGTTTTAAACGATGATGGCAAGTTTTAAACACAAAAGTAAACAAAAACGCGTTTTGTGGAAAGATAAATATTTTAAAATAGTGTGTTAATGCTAGTTACGACACATAAATATTTTTCAGAAAAAAATTAAACATTTTTCTGTAACATTTTTCAATTTTTTAATTATTATTTTTGAAGATTGTTTTTTTTCGTTTTGATGTAAGAAAAGACATAATAATCTACTAAAATGCTTGTGACTTTAATATTTCACCAGAAATCATGCATTAATAATAAAACATTATGTATCTGTCAGTTATGATTTAAAAAACCTCTATTATTTTATCATGATATTTTTGAATATTTATATTTTTTTTACATAGCAAATATTTGTATTGTGACGACATATTTTATATAAAAGAACTTGATTAAAATTTTAAGACTGTAATGATGTGTATGATAATTCACATTTTTATAAAGTACTGGGCAAATTAGTTATCTGTTATACACAAAGTATTAATTAATTGAAAATTAAGAACTTTACTATTTGTTAAATGTTGGCGAAAATATTTTAGGACAGAAAAAAAACATTGGGTAATATTATCGTTTAGCCCACCCATTTTTCATGAAATTTTTCAAAGTCTAATTTGTTGAAAAAATGCCAAGTTTCAAATGCTTGACATTTTTTTCAACAAAAAGATTGAAAAATTTCAAGCGAGAGAGACAGCCATCCCGAACAACTTGGTTCATCTTTTACTAGTATTAACCAAAATAAAACCACAAAAATTAATTTCAGTGAAAGCACAAGATTGTGTCATGTCTTTTTCGGTTATTGTTATTTCGCAGAGAATAAATTTCTGCCCAGTGGTTATTGTTGTTTCTTTCTAATTAGAAAAGCAAAAAAAGGGAAAAAATAAATAAGTAAATAAAGTTAATAAGTGTTATTAAAAAAAACAACCGCTGTTTTCGACTTTGGTTTAATTTTTCCTTTTTTTGATTAATTGATTCATTGTGATTGCATTTATCAAGAAAACATGAGCGGACTTAAAAATTCAAAGAAACGAGCGAACGCGTGAAACAATTTGAAATAAGAAATCAATGAAAAAGAAAAATTGCTAGAACAATGTTTTGTTGCTTCCTTTTGTCCGTTTTGCTTTTTTTCTTCTATGTAGATGTAGACTGATAAAGTCTAGAAATAAAGAAAACGGCACCTTTTTAAAACGACAGAAGTACCAGGCACAAACAAAAAACTGAAGACACATTCTGTTGTTGGAATTTTGAATTTTTCGGAAAATGCCAAACTTTTAATTTATTGTTTTCTAATGAAAAATTATACATCTTCTTAGAAATTACGTGGTACTACTGAAATTAATTTTGTTATATACGGTATTGAAAAAAAAACCAGATAAGCAAGAACGAATAAACGAAAGCCAAATTTATTTAATTAATAATGCCCAAACTTTTCGTTCAGCAAGGTGGTGAAAAAATTTAGACAGCACTGATGGCAAAATGAAAAACAGAAAGGCTAATAGCAGCTCGGTTTCTTTGAATTATTAAACGTGATGAAAACAACTGTATGCTTACAACGAAATATAAATATTAGTCCATAAGATAATGTCAATCAACATTTACATATTTGTTAAATTAATGATAATTTTCTTTATATTTTGAACTGTTTTTTTGTATCAAAAATGAATAAAGCAGTAATTAATATAGAATAATAATACATGTGTTAGTTCCCAAAAAAATTTTTTATAATCATTAATGGCGTGTCGGTGATCCATGAAGTTTGTATCGAGTCATTCGCATTTCTTGGTGCAAGAAAGGAGGGGTCTTAAATTTGAAGCAAACGTTTTTAGCATCGAACATTTATAATAAAATATTTAAAAAAAGTTTTTATTTCAAACGTCTGCCGTGTTGTGTTATAAATATACGTTTCAAAAAAAAAGAAAAAAAGCCGTAAAAGTTTGCACCAACGTTATTTTCATTTCCCACGCGTGCATATTGCTCATAGAAGCCTAAACATCTAACATATAGTTTTTCGCGAATTTTTCTCTTTCTATTTCTTTCATAATACAAAAACTAGCAACGCCTAAATTTTTTTGCATTATTTTTTTCATTCCAACAAGAAAGATCAGAAGTGTGTCTGTCTTCATTGTTTTAAAAAATCCTGAAAATACGTAAAAAGATTTTCTCAGCTCTCTATCGAACAAAAGAAAATGAAGTTTGCAATAATGATATTTTCTGAATCTTTAAAATATTTTTGTTCTCAATATGTATTTTTATGCAAAAAATAGAGAAACCTTTTATTCAACAAAAATTTCGTATATCTGACAAGCCATCTAATGTTGGTATGCCATTTATAAAATTATTCATTTAACAATCTGTAAATAATTACTAGAAATATTTTGCAATAAGAAAACCACAGATAACTCTTAACTAAAAGATTTTATGCAAAATAAAAAAATTCATTAAAAACTTTTTTATGTCTACCAGCAAATTTCAAATAGATATTAATAAACTGCTTTTTTAACAAAGTGCCAAGATTCTTTGATCACTATAAAAAAGGATGCCTTTGAAATCAAATTTATTTTACACGTTGAAACTGATCACACGATTTTAGCAATTAAATTTTGTTTTGTATGTTATTAGCTTTTAAAAATTTTAAATAATGTCCTATTTTTACTAGATATTCTAGATCATTTAGTTGGTTATCAAGTATTATAATTGTAATATTTCTTTTAATTTTTTTTACAATTTAAACTTTATCAAATATTCAAAACAAAAAAGGAAAAATGTCAAAGTTGAATGGAGCATGCTTTCCAAAAATATCTATTTTTTTGTCTCTTTTTGAGTTTTCTCAACCTACACTGAAAGACAATGTCAATACGAAAAGGAGAAAAGCAACATTTGTATGTCCTTCCAGTGGAGTATTTAGACTGCGTTTGCAGGACAGTTGCCACTTATGTTTATTACAAGACTAGAGAAAAAAAAACTCATTAAAATGCGACGATAAAGTGAAACAAGAAAATCAATTTATAAAGAAAGCTCTTTGGGCATGCGAGCATTTTTGTTCTTCTAACAGCACTAGAAAAATATTTCAGAGCTTATTCCATTCTCAGTTTTTAACAAAACTTTCGAGCTCAATGCAGCATGGAAACAAAAAGACTATTGGTAATATTTAATTTTTTTTAAATTATTACTGCGCATGAATAATTTATTTGCCGTGAATTATGTATTATCTTATGCATTAATGCATTTCACTCTAAGTTTATCACATTTAACATCACTGACAGGCATATCGAATATCAAAATTTTATACTAATATTCAAAAAAAAGTCAACAAATCTTTTAAGATGTCTGTTTTTAGTGCAAACCAACGAGGAAAAAAAGCTTATAAAATGTGCAAAAATTTTCTATCGTCGTTGCAGACCATTCTTTCAGGTATTTTTGTTTTATTATTTATTACCACCAACATCATACTTTCATTTTAACTACATGATAACATCAGTTTTTAAAAAGTTATGAATATTACTTTTTAACTTTTAATAATCATTTACAAAAATTTTAAATGTCATTTCTGTTTAGGCATCACATAAAAATCAAATTTTAATCACCAGCACCAAAAAGAGATGGACAAAAACAAATTTTCAAATGCTATTCTTATTATTCAAAAAAATTTTTTGTTAACGTGACAAAACAAATCGAACAAAAATATAAATAAATTAAGCATCAGTGTCAACGACCGGACAAAAAGTACTCAAAAACATTTCAAAAACTAAATCTCTATCCAAGCTTTGTAAACCATAGACAGGAGTAGTTTCTTTTGAACATTTAACTAAATATTGGATACAACTTTGATGTAGTTTTAAAACGTTAAAATTTGTTGAAAATTTTTCAAGCTGACAAACATTTGCTGGTGAAATATGCTTTATTAATGATTCCTCAACATGATCCTATAAATCTTCAATTTAATAATACATAGAAAGAGGAAAGAGAAACTTGCCATAATAAGTTTAATTTCATATTTTTCACCAAATTGGTAAAGTAATAGCAAATCATGTAGTACAAAGTTTTGCGGTACATTGGAGTCGTACATAATACTGACAGCGGCATCAACAATTTCGTAAGGGAATCCTTTAACAACCATTTTATTTTCGATGGTTTCTTTCATTCCTGAATTAAACATTCCAACAAAAGCTGACGATGCATCCATTAATTTTTGTTTGTGAATCTGTAAGAAAAGCAAACTAATTATTTCTTTGATTCGTTATATTTAAAGCTACAAGAGGAATGTGTAAGCTTTATCTTACGCGACGCGTAAAATTTTTAACTTTGATAAACTAGCATGAATAGAACAACGGCTGTTGCAACAGCATTAATTTTCTTGAAATTAGAAAAAGATTTAAAAATTAATATTAACATCTTTTAAAGAAAATGCACATGACACTTTAAGGAATGTATCAAGACATTTTTGTACTGCTTCAAACTCCACAGAATAAACTATAGACTTAATAAGACTGCTGAAAGAATTAAAAATAAACTTACTGGAATTTCATTATCATCTACAATGATTGTGAAGTCTTCTTTGGATTCATTAGCAAAATCTGATTTATTTCGTTTAATATTTAAATCATGTTGACCAATATCTATGTCTTTTTCTATCATTAAAATTCCATTAAAATTAACAAAAAAATCCATTACTGATATAATTTTGTGTTGAATCAAAAAATTTGTTTGTTGAACATATAGCCAACCCGTATCCATTAGACTTCTCAAAAATATATTCAAGTCCTTCATTATAGTTAGCAGAATCAATGCCAAAATCGTATATCGCTTTGATTTTTAGCTTTTTTTCATTTTCAATATTTAAAAATATGAATGTTTTTGCCGTACTATTATTACTAGTGATTACATTTGATCGGATTGAAAAAAAATATTTTATATCAGAAAATGATGCAATATCGATTCGTTTACTACGTAATTGTTCATTTGATTCTTTTTTGGTTCTTAAATCTTCTTCTTTAATTTTCCATTGCATTGAAATTGGATACAGCATTGTCTAAAATGTAAAACGTATAATCTTAAATAAAGCTTTTTTTCAAAAATTAACATCTACGCACTTACAGTAGCCAATGATAGTTGAGTTTTGAAAACACCTTTAATTCTAATTGTAAGTTCGCCGTTTACAAAAAACTTATTTTTACTTGATTTGAAAAATTCAAATGTTTTGCAGCACGTTTCTCCCCATACTTTATTTTTTTGAAAATCACAGGTCATGTATTCGGAGAAATTTGCTGATTCAACACAAATATTAAAATTAGCATAAACGTTTTGTTCACCAGAACAATTTTGAATATCCAAAAATATCCATGTTTCTCCACGCCGTTCATCGCAACCCCCGTCTGGCCATACATGTACGCGATATCGAAGTCCTGGAATACTGTATGCATAAAAGTATTTTCCGCGGAGAAATGCATTCTCTTTATCTTTAATGGCCAGAAAATCTGACTTTTGAAATTTCCATTCTGAATCAAAGGGGCATACAATTTTCTAAAATTTAACAAAAAATTAACAACTAAACTGGAAAAACAAAAGCTTGCATGACTTAAACACTCCATTTTTGCATTTAAATTATCAATATTAGTAATAGTTAAAGATCCATTGAAGTTAATTGTTAAAAATCCATCCATAATAAATTTTTTTGCAGGATCAAATAGATCATTTGTTGAGCATATGGGGCGTCCGTATTCTCTAGATCTTTCAAAAATAAAACCACCGACACAATTACAATTAGCGGCATTTACGGAAATATCATATAATGCTTTAATTTGTTTGCCATTTTCCATTTCGATATTTAAATAAACTTCGACGTTTGTTTCATTTTCATCATACTGTTCAGTTGGATTAATGGAAAGAAAATATTTTACGTCAGAAAATGATGCAATACTGATTAGTTCACTGCGTAATAATTCATCATCTTTCTTGGTTATCAAGTCGTCTTCCCTGATTTTCCATTCCAGTGAAATGGGGTACGTTGAATTCTAAATTTGATGTTGATTTTAGTAATATAAAAAATCATAGAATTACAGTAGCCAAAGGCTTTTTAAATGTTCCTTTCACTTTTACACTGATTTCATCATTTACAAAATATTTTGAACCAAAATTAAAAAATTCACAAGTTTTGCAGCAGTTTATTCCAAAACCTTTGTATGTTTTGTTTGCATCGTTAACACTTTGAACAAATTCTGCCGATTCAACAAAAATGGTAATATCTGCAGAAAGTTCTTCTGAATCACATGTCTTCAAGTATATCCATGTTTCTCCACGATGTTCTTCGCTATCACCATTTGGATAAATTCTAATAAAAAATTGTATATTCGAAGCATAATAACATTTTCCAGTCAAATATCCATTTTTTGAGTTTTTTAAGTTTTCCAAGTCTGCTTTGACAAATTTGCTTTCGATGTCAAAGTGATGAAGCATTTCCTGCAATTCTAAAAATTTCAAAATTATGAATTCAAAGCTTACGTTTGTTGAAGATTCCATAATAATTAAGTAATCAACTTCTAAATTAGATGAATCACTTATCTATAAAAAATAAATTATATTAAATAAATCCTTAGCACTATGTTAGCCACAAAAATTAACGCTTTTTAGGTAAAAGTATTAAAAAATCAAAAAAATATATTTCTTTACTTTCATTTTAATATGCTACTAGGATCCCTTTTATCTTTACTTTCTCAAAATGACAATGAATTTGATAGCAAAAAAAATGTCATCATTAAATAAAGAAATCTTAATGTGTACATTGATTTTTTTGCTTCTCATGAAACAAAAAGAAAGATGTTTTTGATAACAACCCTCACCCCCTACAACTAGAAAAATCAGTGGTGGTTCCAACTGTTAAAAAAAAGCTTGTTGATAACTTTTTTTTCTTAAAACACATATTTAAAGACGTGATTTTTTTAGTCTCTCTTACATGATAAACATTTCTTTAAGTCGAGTTAAATATTATAATGATTAAAATACATGGCAAATATTATATTTTACATTTTTTTATATATTTTACAGCGAACAACTTAGCACACACCTGAAATTGATTGATCAAAAGAACTTTACTTTCACAAAGCTATTTGAAAAATAAAAACTGAATGATCTAACTTCTTTTTGTCTTATTGTGTTAACCAGCAGTAACAAAAAACTTTCGTTTTTTGTTAGAGGAAATATGGCATTTTTTAATAAAAGATAACATTGACGAGATTGAGTGTCATTTTTTCCTTTCTGTTTCAAGATTCTAACAAGCAGGCATGCTTCATGTGATAGTCTTATTGCCTTCAAATAAAAGGGGTAAATGTCTATAAAGCACAATTTTTGACAAAGTCAAGAAATTTTACTTCATTTTGGCATAGAAAAAAAAATATGTCAGAAATAAGGTATAAAATGCATTTTTAGGATAAACATGACCCAAAAACACAATTTTTGAAGTCAAAATTACCGTATCTCTTACCGTATCCGAGTTACCGTATACCTGACCCATAATTCGAAATTTCGTCAATAAAATCTCGACAAATTTGGTACCATTGGAAAGCCCTTGACGAGCTGAATCCGAAAAAAGTAAAGTTAAACTGATTTGACCTACTTTTATAATAATTATTGGCCACAGAACGCCCAAATTCATGGTTTCCCACCGAAATGTGGCTGTAACATTTTTTTTTCTCATTGTGAGACACGAGATCTTTCCAGAATCGGATTCCCCATGATTTTTTACCCCTAGGCCGAGGAATATCAAAATTTTCCTGGGCGCAGGCGGATTTCACAGCAGGCCAAAGAGCGCCAATTTCAAAATTCAAAAATGCGATTTTCGTTGTTTTAGCTCCCAATGACCTACTTTTTTCTGGAAATGGTAGAAAAATATGTGGGAAAAATTATGGGAAAGGTTTGGGGTCAAAATTTTCAAATTTGGGGTCATGCCGTCAGCTACAAGGTCAAATGTCATAAAAATGCGATATATTTGGAATAAATTCTCTCAAAAGGTTTTGGTGAGGCTATATTCACCCCAAATGATAATTTTGACTTTTTTAGGATGTGTCTCAACTATTTTGGTCATTTTAACATTTTTACATAGGTTTTGCGCCCACATTTGTAACTCGTGTTTTTAAGAAAAAAATCACGTTTTTCAACACTACAAGAAATCTATAAAAAATCAATAATTAATACGAAATGCACTTCCAACGGTTCTACCTGGATATGATGTAACTTCTGAGATCATAATATACCCAGTCTCTGACCTACTTTTGAAATGGGGTCTCAGCAAACTGGTATTGCTTTTGTAAAAACACTCATTGTTGTTATGACCTCGTAAAATGCTTGGACTTAGGCTTATAAAATATCTAATTATCTACAATTTCAATACTTTTTAACCACTTTAAATGCCTTATCAACTAATAAATTACGGTTGTCTTTTTATTACATTGCTTTAAAATTATGAAAGACAAAACTGGATAGCAAACAAAGTTATTTTTTGCTATTTATTAGCTATATTCGTTTAGCTATTAAATCCCAGGGAGGAGGATTGAGCAGCTGATTTTTTGTCCCCAACTATCCCTTACTATGACGAGTATATAGGCATAATATGGGGTCTCAACTCCACCATCAGTTGGAAACGTTTACGGTCAGTATAATTTATTAGAAAGTGGATACAATGAATTTCGCTTCATTAATGAACAGTATTCAACGTATTTTGAAAAAAATCGTCCACATTTTTTCTAGTACAATTTTTTTTGTTATTAAGTGAAACATAGCATTGTGATAAAAAAAAATTTACAGAGAAATTTTTTCAGTACACGCAAATATGCTATATGCTGGCAGGCAAAAAACAAACTAATTTTCAACGTGTAATGGAAGTAATGAATTTTTGTGAAAATAAAAATTTTAATTCAATTCCAAAATAAAAAGAAATAACCAACAAATTTTAAAAAATAAATAGAGGAACTCATAAGCAAATCAAAAACCAAGGGTTTAAACTTCTAGGAGCAATGATTTAATAAATTGTTGCAGCTTTATTTGAGTTTTGCAGAAAGATAAGACATCAAAGCATTTGCAACAGTAACAACTTTTTTATTAGCATGGCTTTGATGCTTCTTAATTTTATCAAATCCACCCCATTCTTTTATCATTTCTTTTTCTTCTTCAGATGATGATCCTCGAATAAAAGCAGAAACAACACCAAGAGCAGCAAGAATGACGTTTGGGTCAGCATGATCAAGATGTTTAAATGCAGCTTTGATAATCTGAAATTGAAAATTTTCTACAATTTCGATAAAAACGCTTGATTAGCCAAATAAAAAATACCAGTAAGAAAAACTTACACCTTTATCAACAAGTATTTGTCTTTCTTCTTCTCCAACATCAATAAAATAATGAATTGCATCCAAGATATCTTTAAGAACATTTGCATCTTGATATGAAATAAATTCTTTTAAAGCAGAGAGAAGGTTGTAAACGACAGAGCCTTCATGAAAAGTTCGATATGCTGCTGGCATATTATTATATTTTAATAAGATGTCTTTAGCCTCACGAACAGCATTAAGTCGCCTATCAACATCATCATTGACTGCACCATAATTTATTCCAACAAGCGTTTCGGCCAACCATGGAATCGAATCATTATCTTGGGTGCCGTACAAAAAATTCATGGCTCAAATATTCTGAAAATATAAACATGTTAAACTCTAAAGTATTTACAGAATCTCGCAAGTCGTGTAACATAGAAAATATGCATATCATAATAAAGCAAAGTAGCATGGAAGTGGAAAGCAGTTATCCAAAAAAAAGTCTTATTAAAGTTGTTGTGGTGCGAATTGTGGTACTGAATCATGGCTTTAAAAAAAGAACCAAAAACGGCTCAAAAATTTGTGCAACAAGAAAGAGCTTTTTATAAGTTGAAAGTCAAAAAATAAAAGCAACAGAAAGGTGTGAATAAAAGTGTTGCAAATGTTTGATCAACGGGGTGGAGCCAAACAATGAAATATAGTACAGCAGTTCGGAAGAGAAAGGTACAAACGAATGAATCTTTTTTTCATTTTTTCAGAAAAAAAGAACAAAGGCGGTGCAATGTGTTCCAGCAACTTTTGCGTGCCAAACAAAACAGGCACCAAAAAGCAATTAATTAAGGTCAGTGAAAAAAAATTAAACACTGACAAAAACAAAAGAAACAAAGCAAATCTTTTTTTTTAAAAAAAAATGTTGCGTTCGTTGTCTCTTTGAATTTTTTCAGTTTTTTGAAATCGTAAATTTTTTTTATTAAAAAACCCTATTTTTTGCGATCTGCTGTCGAAAATATTAATATTTTGTGAAACGCATTATCACAAACAACATGTACACTATGAAAAAAAGAAAACTTGTGTTGTTTGCTACAGTAGCAACAAGTGAAAAAAGTGTTACCTTAAATGTCATTCAACTAACAATAGAAAACAAAAAAAGCTTCTTTAACCATTTATCGATAATTGAAGTTAAATAATGCAGCAAGAATAGTTTATTACAACGGACAATTGTTGAAATAATGAGAAACAACAAGTCTTTTTTCCGTGTTTTTTTGTGACAAAAATTTAGACTTTTTTATCGCATCTCCTGCTCTAACTGCTGTTCATCAATCAAAAAAACATTGTTATAAAACTTTCACAATGACATCTTGTACAACGTGTTGGACTGCACCATAACTTTAAAAATTTACGCTGTTAGACAGTTTGTATCATCGGATGCTTTTTTACCAAGACTTTCGCAGTCTAATGAAAGTCTCAAGATGCTTTGTTGGAATAAATTATAATAAAATTTCTTTTTTTTTAGTTTTTTATTTATTTAAAAAAATGTGTAGAATGCAGAAATGTAGCAACAACAATTCAGAAATTTGCATTTAAATACTACCAATTTTTTAATAAATTTAATACTGAAGATTTTTTTTCGTTTTCGGGCTTTTGTCTTCGCTTTTGTTTTTAAATTTAAAACTTATTTACAGCATTTAAGGCTTTCTTAAATATTCAAATAAAGAATGGAATAGTCAATGAAGAAAAAATCATCAACGGAAATATTAATTTGACCATTTATCGCGAAGAATAGTTTGTCTGTCACATTTTTTTTTCTTCGACCAACATCGATTGAGAAAAACAATAAAAAAAAACCAACACCCCGCTCAGCATTGTTTAGGCTTTTAACATCTTTCTTTCTTCTTTTAAAAAATGAAAGAAAGTTTTTTTGACACAATACATAATTTAAGCACTAACAATTTATTTGTGTGTGTGCACTCGCATATTATTGCTTAATACAAAGACAACATCACTGATAGACAAGAATAAATAACGAAAAAAAACATTTGTTTATTTATTTTCTTTTAGTGTTACATTGCGTATTATATCTATCTATAAATTTATTTCTCAAATATTCAAAAAACCATACAAAAACTGTCGTGTTCCTAAAAAGCGCTGAACAAGGAAACGTCTCTAAAAAATAGCATTTCTATTTCATTTTCAAAAAAATTGCCATTTCTTTTATTTTGTGTTAATGTTTCTTTTTTATTCTATTCGATCAATGATGAAAGAAAGCTCTGAAAAAGAACAGGAAAACATTTTTCAATGAAATTTGTTTTTCTGTCGTTGACATTATTTGTTTATGAAAAATGCTATGTAACACTGTCTTTGTCTTTCATTAGTTTAATTTGAAAGAAATGACGCTATTGCATCTGTTTTTTTTTGAATTTTTTAAAATTGTTGAAATAATTTTTTTTGATACACGGATTTATGAACAGTGAATTTTACCACAAAAAAGCTTTTATTAACTTTGAATCAAATGGAGGACAAAAACAAACAATAAAAATTATATGTATTTCTAAAATCTTTATTTTGACGTTTTAAATTGGTTATTGTATTAATTTGCTTAAAAAAATTCATGACAGTCAAAAACAGTAATACTTTGACCTGTGTATTATCAGTATTTTTAAAGTTCGACAAATAAAAAGTTTGATTAATGAAATTGTCAACAAAAATCATTTGGTCAAAAAATGAGATCGAAATCATTATTCTTTTTTAATAATGGATGATTACAATATGAGGACCATTCCTTTTTGTTTTGAATATATGTTTATGTTCTTTTTCTTTCTGATATTTTCAACTAACCAAGAAAATAAGATATTCAAAAAAAACAATGACAAATTTTATACAGAAGAAGAACAGCAATGCTTCTTTTACAAATGTCTTTGCTTTTTTACAAAAGGGAAAAACTGATTATTGCTGTTTTGAAATTAGTTTTTCGTTGTTTTTACATGTAAAAAAGATAAAAATAAAAATGTTTCATGTAAGAAAAGTAGGATAAAAACTCAGATTAGCAAGAAAAAACAACAAAATTAAGAGTTGTTTTCTTCTATATTGGGTATTTGGTGATAACCATTCCAATTATGTCTTTTCTTTACGTAATTTGTTTTTTCAACGTTTATTATTTTTCTTTGCAATTATTGCTTTATCAAATATTCAAAAACGGTACCGGCGTGTTTACGAAAAACTTTGAGCACTATTTCAGAAAAAGTTTCTCAAGAATGGTGTTTTTTTCTTCAACCTAAAATAACGCGTCGAAAAAAATAAGACAAAATCTTTCATTGAAATCAGTTTCATTTTTCTGCTTTCTTGTCGTTGACATTTTACATTTGCAAAAATTGCTTTGTCACTCATCCCAGTTTAAAAAGACACAATGACACTGCTGCATTCATTTTTTTGAATTTTTAAAAAATGCTTAAAACTACTACACGCAAGATTGCCAAAACATGCACTGTCAAATTACTGCAAAAACAGATTCCAACATTGTATTAAGAGCTCGTTGGAAATAAAAATAAGCTTTTTAAATTCAAATATTCAAAAAACCTCACAAGCTCATGAATAGCTAATGGCTGTTTTTATTATTATTTTTATAAAAATATACCATGTAAAAAATAGGACAAATAACATGCACTGAAAAAAAAATTCGCTAAAAAGTGGCGAAAATCTGCTAGTTACTGGTGAAAATACTGGCGACCCCCCAGACTGTACTAAATTTTATTCGCCAAGCCATACGTTGCTAATAATTCGCAACATTGTTGCCAAAATTTGGTCAATTTTTAGCCAAATTTTCGCAAAAGTTTTTTCGACGAAAATTCTATAAAAGTTTTACAATAATTCCAAAAATTTCGTTTTTGGGCTTCAGGTGTGATACACCCATATCCAAAATTTAACCCTTTTTTGACTCCTCCCCCGGGGGGGGGGGGGGGTCAAAAACGGGTCCGCAAAAATTCTGGGCCAGAATTTTTTCCACCCTATTAAGGTGTCCTTTAATAAAAGGCATGTGGAAAAAGCTTGCCGGTTTTATTCCCCATCAGTCTTTATCTCAACAGTAGAAGGTAAGTGTAAGGCCATGGTCCAAAACGCCGCCAGACAGCGCAAGAGGCGCTCTCTCGTCAGAGAAAAAATAAATGGCAAAAATTAGGGATTGTCCAGAGCTGACGTCAGCAAAAAAATCGAAATTTTCCATCCCACCCACCCTTAAATCAGCAACCATCAGTTTTTCCCGAAACCCATCCACCCTTCCGTCAGCAAAAAGCGTCAGCAAAATTTTTTTTTATTAAAATCGAGCAACATTTAAATACACAAGTTTGCAAAAGCATTATTAAATGCATATGGATCAGAAGATTCATTAATTATTGGTAAACCAGTTGAATTATTATTATCATTATTATCTTCTTCGAATTCTTCGACGCTCGATTCATCAGATTCTGATTCCAGTAGATAATCATCAGATGTTGTACAAACTTGACTTTTGCGATGAGAAAGATTTGCTTTTTTTGTTGCAAAGTATTTGCCACAATCTTCACATGTTCTTGACTTCAAATCTTTTTTAACAGATGGACAGAAAGAATCAAAAATAATTTCTTTTGGAATCGTTGAATTATATAAAATACGATCTTGAAGTGTACCAAAATGTCCTTTGTGTTCATCGATAACTGGACCTAAATTCAAACCAGTTAAATAGCTTATTATTAAAATTTAAATTACCTGTATCATCAAAGCTGAATGGAACTGGAGGTGGTAGAAAACGACCATTAAGAATTGAAAAAATTGAAGTTTTTGGCTTTTTGCAGCAATTTGTATTTTCGCATTTACTAATTTGTAAGCAATATTGTGTTTGAAGCACATGTTCATTTATCCATTTTTCACCGCGTACATTCAGTTGTGGTTTTTTTGAATCATGTGGAATAAATTCAGCAGTAACTGGAAATTTAGAAATCATCATTTCACTCCAAATTTCGGCCAATGCTTCTCCTGCTGCTTTGAAATTTTGCATTTCCAATGCTTCATCAATCGTTTTATGGGAAGAATTTAAATGAGATCCATATGTATCATATGGAAGAAAAACTCCTGAAAGAGCTTTTGAAAGCGGTGCCATTCTTCTTTCGACAGCATTATAAGCTGATTGTCCAAGTGCATGTGTTGCAACAACTAACATATCAAGTTCATATTGAATAAAAACTGATGACCAAGCTGACAAAGTCTTTGGAAAACGGGGATTTTCATCAGGTCCTCCATCAACCGTAACCAGCAGTATCGGTTTCAAATCACCATTTTGATCCTTCATTTCTTTTGCAAATTCTTCTAATTCGAACAATTGATGGAAACCTTGAAGATGACTATCAGCACCACTATGATCATGCTTTCCAGATCGAATTGCAATATATGTGGGACCATTATAACCAATGTTTCCATCAAGTTCAAAATCACACGAAGCATATACACTTGGAATTAATTTATGTTTAGATGCAACCATCCAGTCATGATCGCTTCCGCATCCATTATTTTAAATTTTTAAAAACGCTTTTTAAATAATTAATACAAACAACTTAGCAAAAAAATATTGTCTAATTACCGCTTAAATAGTTTCCGGCAATGACAAATTTTGTACAGAAGAAAAGCAGCAATGTGTTTTTTACAAATGTTTTCGCTTTTTTACAAGTAAGAAAAAACTGATTATTGCTGTTTTGAAATTAGTTTTTTCGTTGATTTTACATGTAAAAAAGAAAAAAATAAAAATGTGTCATGTAAGAAAAGAAGGGTAAAAATTCAGATTAGCAAGAAAAAATAACAAAACTAAAAGTTTTTTCTTTATTAGATATTTGGCGATAGCCATTCCCATTATGAATTTTGTTTACGTAATGTTTTTTCCATCCTTTATTATTTTCCTTTGCAATTATTGCTCCTTCCAATATTCAAAACTCGTACCGGCTTATTTACGAAAAACTTTGAACGCTATTTCAAAAAAGTTTCTCAAAAATGGTGTTTTTTCTTCGCATTCGGATCTTTTTGTGTCAATTTCTTATTTTCTTCTACCCGTGCAAAAAGAAAGCTTCGAAAACGAAAACATTTTTCAATGAAATATGTTTTCTTGTCATTGACATTTTACATTTGCGAAAAGTGTTGTGTAACGCTTTTTTTTGTCTGTTATTCCAGTTTTAAAAAAACAGAATGACGCTGCTGCATTCATTTTTTTGAATTTTTAAAAAATGCTTAAAACTACTACACGCAAGCTCGCCGAAACATGCACTGCCAAATTACCGCAAAAACAGATTCCAACATTGTATTAAGAGCTCGATAGAAAAAAATGATTAATAAAAATGAAAGAAGCTTTTTAAATTCAAATATTCAAAAAACCTCACAAGTTCATGAATGGTTGTTTTTATTGTTGTTTTTCGTTGATTTTTTATGTAAAAAAGAAATTACATAAAAATATACCATGTAAAAAAATAGGACACAATCTCAAATTAGCAAGAACAAATAACGAAAGTCAAATGTGCTTTTATTTTATAATGGGTAGTTTGCGATTATCATACCAATTATGACTTTTCTTTACGTAATTTTTTTCCACCCTTTAATACATCCATTTGCAATTATTACTCTCTCCAATATTCAAAAATGATATGCAATGAAAAGCCTCGAGCACTATTACAAAAAAAGGTTTTCAAAAACAGCGTTTTTTGCTTCCCAAAGTTGGCAAAAACAGTTTGGACCTTTTTATGCCAGTTTCACTTTTCTTTGACCACTGCTTAAAGAAAGCGTCGAAAAAAAGAAGAAAAAATCTTTCATTGTTTTTAGTCGTTGACATTTTGCATTTGCGAAAATTGCCGTGTAACGCTTTCTTTTTCTATCAGTCCAGTTAAAAGTTGCTTTGGAAAGAATGACGCTTCCGCATCCATTATTTTAAATTTTTAAAAACGCTTTTTAAATAATTAATACAAACAAATTTGCAAAAAAATATTGTCTAATTACCGCTAAAATGGTTTCCGAATTTTATTATGAAAACAAAGAAAACAAATGACCAATAAAAATGAAATATGGTTTTTAAATTATGTTTTGATCTTCTAAAAACCCACTGAAATTCCTTTTTCATTTGTACAGACGACAAATATAAGAATAATTCTTTATAGAGCATTGTTAGCATGTTACATTTACTTTACACACCAAAATTTATCGCTAATATTTAAAAAAATGTTTAACAATTTGTTTTTGAAGTACCGTTTGTCACGGAAAAAACAGATCGTACAAAAGCTTGCAATAAAAAAATCACAGTAAAAACTGAGATTAAAAAAAAGAATTAAAAATAGTTGAATATACTTTTTAAATATTGATTGCGTTATTTCCGGAACATTCTTTTGCAAAATATCGGCTATAATTTGTTTTCTTTATATAATTTCTTGTCACATCCCTTGTCGTTTTTGTTTACTAATGCATTTTTAAATATTCAAAAAATGTGTAACAATCGGCATGCTTTTAAAAAAATTGTTTCTTAAAAAAGAGCTTTTAATTTATTTCCAAAACAAATCGCCATTCGCATTTGTCTATTTTTTAATTTATTCGACAAATGCTGAAAACAACTTCAAAAAGAAGCAGGAAAACATATTTCGTTGAATTTTCTTTTTTGTCGGTGACAGTTGTAAAAAAGGAATGCTTAGTTCTTTTGACCTTTTTTCGGAGCCAATGGAGAAATATTCTATAGAAAATAGTGTCACACTTTTGAGCACTGCAAATAGATTTTATAATAGAAAACTTTTATTTCCTAACAAATGGTTTTCCTTTTTTTTTGAATTTTGTATTAAATTTTTTAAAGCTCACTTTGATGAAATTAAGATCTTTGCAAATTTTATTAAATTTTTGTTTTTACAAAAATTTTTGAGCACTTTTTACAGAATCATCGATCGTTATTAAAAATATACCAAAAAAATTTAAAATTCTTCATTTAAAATAAAAATATATGTTCTAAACATTACAAGCTTTTGAAAAGCTCTGTAACAAAAAAAATTGACACATAAGGAATTATCTGCCTTACAGTTTGATAACACTTTCAATTAGCAATGTTCATTGAAATAACAAAATCATGAATTTTTAATTACTGTTACTTTTCGCCAATGTTCTTTGGTATTTATAGTAATCTTTTATTGTTTTTGTCTAATTAGAAAAAATGCCGCTTTTTAAAAAACATATGTATGCATAAAAATACTTATTCTAATATTCAAAGAAAAAGTGATAATTATGGTTGTACAAGAAAATTCATGATATTATCATTTGCATCGCTGACGTTTTCACTGCAAAAAGTTTTCTTTCATTTATTTGTTTGTTTTTTCTTCTGCGCCGATTGAGACTGACTTGGAAAAACTCCATCTGTCTAAAAACTGCTAACACGAAGAAGAAAAGAAAGGGAACGAGAGAAAAATTTTTGTAAAACAACGTCGTTCATTTTTTTTGAATCTTTTAAAAAAATTTTAGCTTTAACGTACTTTTTGTGGTTTGAGAAAAAAAATTAAATACAGATTAAGAGATATGGCTTTTAATAACAGAAAAATGCAACTGTCTTTCACACGTATATGGATAAACAGTCATTTTTCAAAATTATAATGAAACAATGGTAGTTATTTAATCACTTTTTATTATTGTCAGATGCAGTGTTGGTGGAATGAAAGCTTTTTTTATCTTTATCATAATTTATACAACAAAATTCAAAATGCAACATTTTTAATCAAATATGTTGTCTATTAACAAGTTAATAAAATATATATATTTTTTAAATATTGGATTGCATCAATTTGTCAAATTAATTGTTTTACAATGCATTTTTGATTTTTTCTTATTAATTAACGAAATAACTTTTAAACATAAAATATTTTTTCAAATAGCAAAATATTCAAATAAAAAAAAGTTTCGAACAACTGAAAAAAAAATTTGATATAGTCATCACAAACGTAACAAAAATCTTCAAAAACATGTATTAAAGTTTTTTAGGTGTAAACAGATGACTGAATTTGGAAAAATGAAGTAACATATTTTAAGTTGATTTAATTTCCCAACAGCGAACGTTTGTTCTGCAACACTTTTTTTATTCCAGTTAAAGACTGATCAGAAAGAGATTTTGTTGTTGCATTCCGTTTTTTTGAATTTTTAAAAGTTGTTGAATTTATTATTTTTCCACAAAACTGTTTATGAATGATGTTGTCAATTTGTCACGAAAATTAGTTTTATAATTTGTAAACAATGCATAGCATCTTCAACTGCCAATAATAATGAAATTTAGGTAATTTATAATTATTATTTTGATGTTCTAAAAAACTTTTTGTTTATTAAACGCATCTTATCATTTAAAAGCATACACATCTAAAAATATTTTAATTAATAAAAAGTTGGTTTTGAAACGGTTAACAGAATTTATTTGTTATTGTTAAAAAAACGTATTACACACAAAAATGTGATGTAAAAAACTGTGTCAAAGGCAGAAATAAATAACGAAAGCCAAATTTATTGAAAGCTTGGGCTTTTTTTGTTTTGGTATTGTTCAATTGCTGCAGATTGTTAATGATTGTCATATGAAATTGCGTTTTTAAATATTCAAAATAAAATTTAAAACGTTATTGATTTTCTTATTTATCGAAACACAAAAGAAACATTTCAACAAAAACATCTCACTCTGTATTTTTTGCTACTATATTTTTTCTACCAACGTTCAAAGATTGTTGCAGTTGGAACAGAACCTCGTGGACATATTTTGGCAAAGGCAGTAACAAACAACAGATTAACTAATCCGAGAAGCAAAAAAATTTTAAGCAACATTTTTTCAAAAAAAATTATTACAAGAAATTTGTAAATACTATTGTAACAAAAGAATATTTTTAACAAAGCAAATGAATTCTATTTCTTCAATCCAAATATTTGTTGTTTGCACTAATTAATGGCTATTATGAAGAAAGCTGTTTTTTAAAACAAAAGTTACAGTAGTAAATGCACTGATTTTTTCATGTGGCCATCCAGACAGTCAAAGAGAAAAACACCCGTCGGGCGTTGAATTTTTGAACGCATGTTTAAAATTTGCTCTAACTTTTAAGCTTTTAAATATTAAAAAAAATCTAATAGTGCGATTAAATTAATAAGATCCGGAGCTATCCATTTATATAAAAATGATTCATGAAATCGAAAAACTTTTTTTTCACTCGGTTGTACCTACACAGAAGATCTAAAAAGCAAAAAAAGATTCAAAGATCAATAAAGAAAAAATAAGAATACAACAATTACAAAAATTGCAGTGACAGTACTACTGCTTTTGCCTGCCATGTTAGAAGGAATTAAACAAATATAATTTAATTTTGTTTCACATTTAGTAGTGAACCATTTTCCATTGTAGCGTTCAAAACCTCCACAGTTATCACCAAGTTGAGAACCATCCCAATTTGTGTAATCCTCGGGTGTACCATCTTCCCATTCCCAGTTCCCAGTCCATTCCTCAGCATCGATACCAGTCCAATAATTATTTAGTCCAGATTGATTTTGCTGTTGCATTCATATTTTTTTTGTTGTAGAATTGTTAATGATTATTATATCAAATTGTTTTTTTAAATAATCAAACATAAATTTAAAGCATCATAGATTTTTTTATTTTTCGAAACACAAAAGAAACATTTTTAGCAAAAACATGTCTCTCATAAACAGCGCATTCACTCTATTTTCTCTACCAACATTCAAAGAAAACATAAAAAAGACAGAGAAAAGCATCTTTCGATGAAAATTTCTTTTTCGTCGTTGATATTTTTCATTTTGCGACAATTTGTTCTTTCACATTTTTTTCTTATTTATCGATGGAAATTTTCAATAGAAGGGAAGCAACACTCTTTTTTCAATAGTGCTAAAGAAATTCTTTTTTTCCGCAAAACTCTTTTTTCATATTTTGTTATATGTTTTAAAAATTGTTCAGCCAGAGAACACATTTCCATCAGCTTTTAAAATGAAATGTTGTTATGACATTGCTGAAAATACATTAATTAAAGAATAAAATAAAATTCAAAATTTCAACTAACTCGTTTATGTCAGCAACAATTACGTTACTGCTTGTTTTTAGTGTCCGATTGCAAAACAAAACTGTTTTAATAGATAAATAAAAGGCTTAAATTTTTTTAATTACTTAACACCTGATACATCTTCTTTTTTAATTTAGTAACTGTAATAAGAAATTTACATTTCTAAATTTTAATATATAAAACATATGTATTATAACATTAAAAATTAAACAAAATTTTTTAAAAAATAAATAAATAAATTAAACAGGTCAGTTTAGCTTTTTGCAACCACAGCTAGAAGAAAAAACATGCAATTTAAAATTGTAATGGAAAATAGAGCATGTGTCATAGAATTTCATGTTGTTCTTCAATGTATTTTTTCACACTAAATACGTGAAAAGGTAGATACATTATTAAGCCTTGTTTTTTGAGGTAAAAAATTTATAAAATAATTCGAGTAGCAAAGGGACAAAAAAAATGATTTGTTTTGTTTTTTGCTGAAAACGTTGTATGTTCTAGTTTCGTCTTTTTATCTCGTCAAACATCGTTTTCTATTTTCAAACATGTTTTATGTCAAATTCAGTTGAAAGTCAACAACAAAAAACTAGAAAATTATCTGTTAGTAAAATTTCACACATTTTCTAAAAAAGATAATTTTAACTATAGTATTTTTTTGATTGACAAATAAAAATGCTGATTATCAGCAATAAATTTTTTACTCAATGAAAAAACAAACAAAATGTTCTTCGATGAATATTATACTCTGATACATTAAAAATATCGCTTAAAAATGGAGTTTAAGGAACCCAAGTTGTTATTAAAAATCGAAACTATCTTATTTATTTGCAGAGCGAATGCTAGAAACTGTCATGTTACTTTTTGGTAGGAATCATACAAATGTAATCCATTAAAGTTTCACATTCAGAAGGAAACCATTTTCCACCATAACGACCAAAAAATCCACATACATAATCATATGCGACAAGATGCCAATTCAAATAATTTACAGGTGTACCATCTACCCATACCCATTTTTTATCAACACCATTAATGCCTATCCAGTAGTTGGTACTTGAGCCATCTCTTGTCAATAATTCTATGAATATAAAAAAAGTAATCGTTGTATTAGAGACAAAAATAGTTACCATATAGATAATCATTCTCCATTTGATTATGAATTGATGCCAAATGTCCACCTTTTTTATTGCATGCAATTTCAGCATTAGCATAGGTAGCAGGAAGATCACCAGAAGACTGTTTTGTCCATGTATAACACATGGTTTTGTTTGTTGCAGTTGGAACAGAACCTCGTGGACATCTTTTGGCAAAGGCAGGAACAAACCACAGATTTACTACTAATTCGAGAAGCAAAAAAATTTTAAGCAACATTTTTTTCAAAAAAAATAATTACAAGGTATTACAATTTTCTGATGACTTATTTATAGCGTAATTGAATAAACAAAAACAAGATCGTATGTTTTGGAGCTATTGTAAGACGACATTTGCAAATACCATTGTCTTACTAATTAACAAAACAAAGGAATTCTATTTTTTTCAATCCAATTGTTTTTTCTCTCAGAAAAAACGAATGCTGAAAACAGCCAGCTGTTGTAATTTCTATTTTATAGAAGGAAAAATCACGTTTAAAGTACAAAGCGTTTTCTTTTCTAATCACAAGATAAAACAAAATGCAATGTTACAATTTTAAAAAAGCATTGTTTCGCTAATTAATGGAACAATAAAAAAATTTTAAAAAATGGAAGTTCGTTTTTTGCATACGTTAACATGTGTCCGAATTATGCTTACATGATTTCTGTTTAAAAATTTTTGTTGAGATTAATCACAACAGAAACATATTCACTGGTAAATCACAAATTTCTGTAATCAAAAAAAGTATTTTTTATTGAAAGCCAGCAGCAGCTACCACCAACACGCAAAATACAAAAACAATTTTCATGGTATTACAGCTTCCGGGTTTTGTTGCCTGCTTCAAAATTTAATTTCAACAAAAATAAACCCCAAATAGAAATGTAATAAGAAAAAATAGACGGCTTTTATAAAAATTTAATGTTAAAGGCATATGACACAGAACAACTGTGTGTATCAATTTTAATGATGATATTTAGAAATTGAAAAAACGACGATGATGCGTTTTGATTCTTCTTAAACTAATTTTCTTCATCGACCACAATTTTTTTGTTGAACAAATTGCTTTTAAAATAACAAATGGATTTTAAATGTTAAATGTAATGTAAAAGAATTTTGTCTCATTTTCAATGCTGATATTTTAGATTACAAAAACAAAGATGAATCAGTTTTATTAATCAATATGTTCCCTAACATTAATACAGAAAATTTTTGTGTGTATGACTTTGAGAGAAAAACATTGCACTCACATTATATATGTGAGTCAGATAAAACGACCGTTGGTAAAGGAAGCATAACAGCTTTTATGGCCTATTCATAAACACCTCATTTTTCTTTCAAGAGAGAAGCTTCGGTTTTGAATAAATAAAAGCAAGCAAAGAAATTCTTATAACGAAAAAATATAAACTTTTCTTTTTTTCTTGCGTTGCCTTGTTTTCTCATAAACAATTGACTCACAATAATTGTTTTTGATATATTTATCATCATCACTTGATTTTCTAGTACAACAATTTTGTTTTAGTAAAAAGCTTGCATATCCAACTATGTTTACCAATACTACTCAATCTTCCTCAACTTTAGTATCGCAATTTCCAAGCTGTGTTATAAGTTTTTCACCAGGTATGTAAAAAACACTTTCTACTCCCCTATTACAGTACACATTAACATATTTTAGATAAAAATTATGCTAAATATAACAACATTTGCAATGAACGATTTGGTGGCTTAAAAAGTTATCCATGCAAAAATCTTCAGGATGGTACGAATGTTGAATGGAGTGAAATAAAAGTTGCTAATTTCTCTGAAGTTGAACAAAAAAATATTTTTGAGATTGCAAAGATGTTAAAGGATTTAAAGAATCCAAATATCAGTGAAATTTATGATTGCTGGGAAAAGATTGATGATAATGGTGAAAAGTATGTTTCTGCATACGGTACAAAGGGATAGACACTTCTATCATATATTGCTTCAAAAGCTTTTTCTGTTAAAATAATGAAAAAAAAATTATCTAAACTAAAGAAAAGTGCTATTTTTTTCTGGACGTTCTCTATTTGCTTCCTACAGTACCTTAAACCTCCATTTTAGGTTCTTTGTTTTTATTACTGAACCAATCACCTCTGGATCCTTACATGATTACATCAAACGCTTCAAACAAATTAACATCAACGTTATAAAATTATGGTGTCGCCAAATCTTGGAAGCCCTGAATTTCTTGCATTCACAACAACCACAAATTGTTCATGGCAAACTCAGTTGCAATAATATCTTTATTACTGAAAAATCTGGAAAAGTTAAAATTGATGTCTTGGGTTTTTTGGCAGCTGCAGTAAGACATCCAGAATTTGTGGCCCCTGAAATGCAACAAAAAAAAGAATATGATGAAAAAGTTGATATATATGCTTTTGGAATGTGTCTTCTTCTAATGGCTACTTCTGAAATTCCATATTTTGGATGTGCCAAATCTGTAACGGATATTTTTGATAAAGTTTCTCAAGTAAGCTATATATATATAGGGTAAAAATTGTTATTAATGTAAAATTTGTTTAGGGAATTAAGCCGGCATGTTTTCATCGAATCCCACCTGCGTATCCTGAGGTTGCAGAGCTTGTTGAAAAATGCATTGCTTTACGAAAAGAAGATCGTCCCACAGTTAAGGAATTACTTGGAAATGAATTTTTCTTATCAAATTCAAGTAGCAAGCCACAACCAGTTGGAGATGCAACAACTGAAACAACAGTAAATGTTTCTGTCAAAGAGGCCAAAGCTACTACTGAAGCAACCATTTCCTCAATTTTGAATAGTGCTGAAATTGCAGAAACACTTGTTAAACGACTACCAGATATTGCATATCCTTCAACAAATGTTGAAAACTCAAAAACCGAAAAATACAACAGTGAAAAAGATGGGGAAACTATACGTAAAGAAACAGAAGAGACAGAGGCTAAAATAGCAGAAATAGAAGGGCATTCAACACCAATGACATTATCTGAAGGTCAACAACAAACTACAAATCCATCAACAAACTTCAACTCACTTGGATTATTTTTAGTACAAAATGCTGAAAGGATACGGGAAATAAATGAATTAGCATCACAGCATGCACAAGCTACGCTAGATCAACAAACACCTTGCACTTTAATGGATTCTGTTTGTCCGGATTGTAAAACAACTTCAATTAAAACTATGTTGCGCAATTATAAAACTGGAGTAATATCATGCATGTAAGTTCATCAAATTTGAGATAAATATATTTTTAAATAAGTTTTGCCAAAAAACTTTAGTGTATGCAGCAATAGAAGTCATGGAAGTTCACATACTGAAAAACTAAAAGAAGCAAAGCAACAATCATTAAAATCAGTTGATCAATTAATTAAACAAAAGTCAGTTTCACAAAATTCAAATGTATTGGAAGAAGTAAAAATTGCATCAGAAGATAATACAACGATCACTCCAGCAGCTACTCCTACCTCAGCATCTTCTGCCGAAGAAACTGCATCATCATCAGGATGGGCCGCTTTAAAGGCTGAATTGTCAGAAATATATGGAAATAAGCCAGATATTACTTTTTCTTCAAAAACTGCTCCAACAACTAATAAGCTATTCACTTGTAATCCATGTTTATCTTCAAATATTCCATTTCCAAATAGTTCTATTACACCATTTCCATGTCCACCTGGAGAAGATATCTTTTCATGGAATCCTTTTAGACCACAACCATCAGCTTCAACAGCTTCAGCAGCTCAGATGTCAATTTGTCCAAATTGTAAAACTGCTTCAAAAGCATTGTCTTGTAATTATCAAACTGCCCAACAAATATGCAGGTATGCCGATAATTTATTTTCCATATATATTTATGTAGTAAATTTTTAGTACATCTGGTTCTGGCATTTGTAAAATGCCATCTATTACTGCTATAACCAAACCATCCTCTCCAATACCACCTAATGAAGATATATGGAATCCATTTAAATTACAATTTTCGGGAAGTTCAGTAGGTTATCCTGGAAGACAACTTGTTTGCCCAATTTGTAAAATACCTTCAAAAACTTTACCTATAGATTTCAAAACTGGCAAACATATTTGCAGGTAAGCCGAAATAATTTAACGAATATTTTTATATTAATTGTATGCAAAATTTTAGATCATGCCTTTATGAAAAAAGTAAAATACCCGCTGTAGAATCTCGAAGACATGGAGGAAACATTTTACCCCATTCTTCATTATTTTCTAAACAACAGCCTACAACTCCATCAGGTTTTAAAAGTTTATTAATACCTTCCAAACCTGCATCATATGTTGTAGCAGAATTTATTCCTGCTAAATCTCTCTCTGATGCTACTTGTGAACGATGCAAAACTTCTAGTACAATAATATGGATACGAAATGTTTATGGAGAAACGTTTTGCTTGTAAGATTAGAAAAGCGCCAAATTATGAAATTAAACAAAAAGTTTTCAGCCCTTGTAGCAGTTTATGGATGCCAAAAGTTTCAGTAACATCTGGCAATCCAACCGGTATGTCACCAAAATTTATTTGTTTAACGTGTAAATTTTCTGGTTATAATATTACATTCAAATTTTTAAATAATAATGAAATTATTTGCAAGTAAGATTACTGTAATATCATGGTATATATCTATTTAACATAATTTCAGTTCATGTTGGCAAAACAGAGATATGCAAAATGTTTCTACAGTTATGTTACCATCAGAAGCTAAACCAAACAATGATTTGTCAAATCCTGCACAAGCCTCTGTTAGACCAACACTACATTCTCCATATTGCTCTAAATGTAAAATGAATAGTAAACATAGTTTATTTAAATGGTTCGCTTCTAACAACAACAATGAACTTCTCTGCAAGTAAGGCTACAATAATAGAAAAAGTGTATTAAATATTTGAATTATTTTAGTTTGTGCTGGATTGGTAATCAACAAAGTAGTAAACTTCCACCAAAGGAAGAATATTTTGCTAAACTAAAAAATCGTCGACGATCTCTTAGTTCTGTATTTTATCCCCCAGTAATTAATTCTTCATTGTTAAAAAGTACATCAAAACATGGCACAGAAAAAGAGAATCTTGGTTGTTTAAATTGTAAACAAATTTTGTTAAAAATTGAAGGTACTGAACTATCAAATGAAGAATTTGTTTGCAGGTAAGTGATTACTGTAGCTCATAAAGTTATTTAAAAAATTTAAATTTTTAGACGTTGCAAACTTGTCTTCACTTTTATTGACGGCAAAGTTATTATCAAAAATGAAGAAGAAAATCCTGCACAGGAATATTATTATTATTCTTATTGCATAGAATGTCATGCAGGATTGTATGAAAATGAAGGTGTTGATACTGAAAAGGGTTTTATCTGCAAGTATGTCATTATTGTAGCTTGATATATATTTGACACAGTGATAATTTTTTAGATGTTGTAGTCTTGCATGTAAAGAACCACAATCAAAAGAACCTTCAGTCCAAAAAGGCATCACTAAAGTTGTTGAAAAAGATGAAGCTTTTGTTGATCCTCTGGGCGTTGCCACCAAGCAACAACAACAAATGCGTCGAGCTTATGAAAAGCTTTCAGCTGAAAAAGAAGTTACCACTGCAAATGAAGCTGAAAAAGCTAAAGAAACTTCATCAACTTGCTCATCTTCAACCACAACTTTAACTGATGCCTTTACATCACAAAAATATTCAGATGTTGTTTTTCTTACAAATGATTCAAAGAAAGTTTTTGCTCATCGATGCATTTTATATTCATTCTCTGATATTTTTACTGCACTATTTGATCAAAAACCTGAAATTTCATGTGAAATTGAAGTTGATTTTTCACAAGATGCTGTTATTCGAGCTCTTCAATTCTGTTATGGTAATCCAGCTCCTATCAAAAATTGGGAACGAACACTTATCAAATTTGCTGAAAGTTATGAAATTAAAGGATTAAAAGTAAGCCTTTAAAACATCCACCAATTTTTAAACACTAATTCATTAATTTTTAGGAAGCTTGCATCAAATCTCTTGAAGATAAATCCCTTACTTTTGATATTGTATGTTATTACATTATTCCAGCTTTTGAATATGATATTGCTCCATTAAAAGAAAAGTGTATTAAATTTATTGGAAAATTTAAGAAAGAAATTGGAGCACAAGAGCTTTCAAAGTTACCTGTTGATATTCTTGTTTCAACTGTTTTATCTATTTAAATTGATGTTTTACGTCTTTATGTTCATTATTTATCAAGTTATGTTTTAACTTAAATGGCTGTTGTAGTAATGAAAAATTAAATAATTAAACGCATTTTTCGGTATTTAAAATTAAAATTATTTTTTGTATTTATACTTTTATTGTATGTTATTCCTTTTATTTTTCTTTATCCTTGCCCACTCAAACTTTAAGAGTGAAATAAATAAAATAAATATTTTATTAATCCGCAACTGTCACAGATATTATTATATATTTTTTGGGGTAAGCGATAAAATAGACAAACATGAAAAGAGAAAAATAAGCAGATACAAGTTTTTCCTGTTAAAAAAGAAAGAATAACCAGCAACTGTAAACTTTTTATGAATGACAGCAGCAATCTAATCTTTATTAAATGAATAACACAGCTCAAATATTGCAACAAAAAATAAAGATCATATATTTATCGAGAAAATTCAACTTCAGAATTGGCTAAAGAAATTTTAACTAACAATACATCAAATGGGAAGTAAATGATAAGCATTCTGTTTTATATTATAAGAGATCATTTGTTTTTGATATTTGTTTATTTTTGATCATTTCAAGTTAAGCATTTTATACGATGCAAAGAATTTAAATAAATAGTTTCAAAATCTTCAGTTTAACATTATAATATAAAGTACAAGTGCAAAAATTGAAAAAGGAAGATTTGTATTGCTGGAACTTAAAAATTGATATTCTAAAAGAAATTCATTTTCATCAGAAAAATCAACATAAATACTCATTCCACAAATGATTTTTTCTGTAGCTAAATCTTTGTACCTGCAAAAAATTAGTAGATTATCGAAAGAATTTTGTAATAACTAACGTATAATTTCCTGTCATATTATCTTCCAATAAAACATTATTCTCAGGGCCAGTAAATGATTTTAGATTAAATTTGACATAGCTGCAACCGCTCCCAACACCTGCATTTATATTTGTACCCATTTTTCTGGTAGCATTATTTTGTGTATCCAAATATCCGTTGTAATTTGGTGAAGCTATGACATTCTTTTGTCCTTCAAAAAGTCTTCGTGGACCTTAATGAAAAAATTTGAATGAATTTTTTTAATGAATTTTTTACCATAATTTTCTTCTCCATAATATGATAGACGTGTATTTTTGGGTAGAATTATACTTAAAGCAGGAGTATATAAACCTAATTCTTGCCATAAATGTGCATCATTCTTTCTAAAATATGTATTTCTTTAAAACACACTCTGTGACAAATTTTGAATGGCTTAGCACAGGCAAAAATAGATCTTTCTGAAAATTTACATATGTTTTCGATTATGCCTAACATGCCCTGAAGCAAAGTGATTTTAGCACTTTTTTGTGCCATTGAAGATTAAAAACGGCATTTTTATAACTGCCATTGACAATATTGGCATAAAAACAATCAAAGCATTAAAACTTGCGTAAATGAAAATAATGGTTTTTGATTTATTCCACTTAAAAATGAGATTGTTTCATTTGAGTAGGATGATGTAACAGTAATATTTCGAATAGACATTGGAATATTCCCAGATGTTAAAACTATATATTTACAAGGTTCACCAGGATTTGAGATGTTTAAAAATCCCCAAGAAGTTTGATAAACATTGCAAAATTCAGGTGAAGCTAACATAAAGAATTATAGTTGTTTTTACTTTTTTTTTAAATGCTTACGATCTTTTAAACGAAAAAATATTGAACCAAAGTCATAATCATTGTAATCAATTGAAAAAAATTCTCGATAAATTGTAATACATTTCTTTGTAAGAATCAAATCAAGCTCGTATAAGGAGTTATCGTTTGACTTTCGAGATGATTTTAGGCTGAAAAAAATTTGAATTAATATCCTATAAAAATTGAGCTCTTTTTTCATTAAAAAATTATTTTTATTTATTTTCAGCTAAATTTCAAAGAAACATTCAAATTCGGCTTTGCTTTGGAAAATTTTCTCAAATGATATCATAATAATTTCTGGGAGATCGTATTTAGAAGTGTGGGTCATCACCTACATGAGGATCGTTTGCATATAAAATTTTGGAATTTGGAAACACTTTTCCAAACGGCGCCAAATTCAAATTTGATTTTGTTTCGATTAACAATTGATATAGAATATGGAAATCCAGACAATTCTGCACCCGATAGACAAAAAATAAAGTCTCTAGCTTCAATAGGGAGATTTGGTAGCTGTTTAAAAATTGCAATTTTCATAAAAAAATTTAAAAATCGTAAAAAAACTTGACTTTTTTACGTTTTAGGCTAATTTTACAAGTGGCTACCAAAGCCAAAATTTTATATGCAGCTTATGTCACTGATGATCCTTCCGACTAAATATGACCTTTAGTAATGCCATTTAAAGATTTATTTGTAATGAAAAAAAAAACAAAAAATTCAAAAAAATTTTTTTCGTTTTTTCAACAAAAAATTCACTTTTTCAGTTGGCTGGCATTTTGTCAGATTTGAAGCTAGAGGCATGATTTTTTGACCATTATGTGTAGGAGAGTCTAGACTTTCATAATATATGCTAAGTTTGTGCTGGTTCGAGGTCAAATTTGAATTTGGCGCCATTTGGCGTTGTGTTCCGAAATGCCAAAATTTTATATGCAAAAGATGCTCCTGTCATTTATGACCCATAACTAAAAATATCAGCTCACATAAGAAAAAGGGAACGATTTGCCGTCCAAAAAACGAGTTGCAATATTAATGGACCACCCTGTATTATTTATTTAAATCGGCTGCTTCTTTTGAGCATCGATTTTGATAATATTAAAAACGAACTCTTGAATAAAAATATCATAGTTGCCAGTATCAGATTCATAAATATAATAATCTCTCCAACCGAATTTTGTTACATACAATTTTATTCCAGAAATCTCCGAACAAACAGTAAGAGATTTTCCTGGGAAAAAATTTCCAAGCCAATAAGCGTAACTTGAATTTTCTTTGTTTAAAATGACCGTTTCTCTGGTAATGTTGGAAGGCATAACGGTAAAATATACCAAAATAGAAGATGAAGCTGATGGATAAAAAATATCAAATTTTGAACCATTAAAAGAAGAAAAATCTTTTGTTATTGTATAATTTTTATTTAAATTCGTATCTTGTAAAATCAGCGGATGTTTTTCATCCATTTGTATTATATCAAAGGTTATGGTCGCATTATATTCAAATCCATCTAAATTAAAATTCAATTGATCTGAATTCACAGTTGCTTTAAATCCACCATATTCTGGAGAAGTTATTAAACCTTTTAGGATTGAAACATAGCTAATCGCATGAAATTCTAAAAATTAGGATTGTTTTTTTATTATACAAAAAAAGTTACGATTATTTGATGTAAATAAGATTGTTGTATTTTTTAAGGAATATTTTAAGCATAGAACATTTGTATAAAACCATAAATTTTGCCAATGCCAGTTATTTTTTCCTGTAATCCTAAAAACATTTTATAAACTGCTAAATCAATTTTGAAGTCACATTCAAATTGTAATTCACAAGTCGACAGATTCAAATGTAACACACAAATTGAGATGTGACATATTTCATGTGAGTTCTCAACTATTCAATGGCATATTCATGCCAAATATTACGTGCCCAAAACCCCAAATGCCATTTTCTTTCATATTGAGTAGCACAAGATATCGCTTGCTACTTATATTTTAAATTGCTCATTTTCTTTCTTTTTTTAAATTATGATGTTTCGAAACACTTTTCCAGCTCTAATAATATTCTGTCCTAGGATAGCTATCATTTACGTGTTTGAATACCCTAAAATAAGAAATTTAGAAGGATTTTAAAATATACTTAGCCCGTAATATTTAGCATGAATTCTATTGAATAGTAGAGTAATCACATGAAATATGTACTATCTCATTCTGCGTGTTACATTTGAATCGGTCCCCTTGTCAAATTTTTTTTGCTGACGAAAGAACATCAAAAAATAAAAGAGATAAGCATTTCTATTACCGAGTATTAAAAAAGATATTTTGATTTATTGCACTTTTGAACACAATATTACTGCTTCCATTTACATAAATACTATCAACACCGATTGCAGGTAAAGACGATTGTGGAGCTAATATATACACTTCACACACTAAAAAAACCTGTATTTAGCTATAAAATATGTAACATTTATATCAACTGTTTTTTTCAACAACATAGCAGGAGCTTGGAAAACTTATTTTCGGTAAATACAAAGAATTTTCCCAATTTTGTGCTTGATAAACTGTTCCATTTTCATATCCTCCTGACAATTGCTTTTCAACATTTTTACGAATAAAAAACAATGTCACATTTGTTGGCTGTGAAGATGCTTGATCATGATTTATTACGAAGCAACCAAATGTTGAATGAACATTGGAAGGATATATCGGTGTAGGTGAAGAAAAATTACTTAATGTTAGCCTTAAAATTTATATAGTTTTTATTAAATTTATAATCGTGATAAAAAAATGAAATATACTTTTTTAAAACATCAATATCATCAGAATCATAGAAACTAAAATCCATAAGTTTTTGGGGGTCTGCATTTAAATACATCTTCAACGGATAATATGAATTGTCATCCGTGCAAACAGTGAAATTTTCATTTTCCTTTATATCATCTAACCAATATGGATAATAAAAAATTGTTGAATTCAATAATATATCAAATGTAAAACTCCATTTTATTAGACACAGAAAAATCAATGCAGTACCTTTCATTTTCTTTAAATTAAAAAGAAACTATATTTAAAAAGGACAAAAAATAATGGTGAGAGGATAAGTTAGGTGATCATTTTTTCTGTTTCTTATCAGTAATTTTAAGCAACTTATGTTTGAGAAACACCAATTTTTTTAACATTTAAAGAAGAAGGAAAATGAAAGCGGAAAAAGTTTTTTGTATAAGCAAAAAAGACAACAGATATTTTTCTTTTAAGATAAAAGAATAAATGACGCTGATCAAAGAAGCTTTTTTTTTACTTTTTGCATAAGAAACATCCTGTAAAATGTGTTTTCGATGTTCACCTGTAAAAGTAAACAACTGTTTTAGAAACTCAACCAAAAATTCTTTTGATTGTCAAGATCTGACTTAAGCATTTTTAGAGGGACTACTTTTTTCAACCATCATATTATTTCTTATCATAACAAACTACTAACATTTTACTTTGACTTTGCAAATTTTGGATTGAGCATGTCTTGGATGAACTTGTTTAAAGCAAATATAACAATATGTTTTTGCTTGAATAACATGAGTACGAGATACATCAGTAACAGCAATATCACAATGTTGTGATACATGAAAATTTGTTTCACAAAAAAAAGAAACAAGACATTTTCAAGAAAATATAGTAGTGAATGACTTGTTTTAGCAAATGGACAATTTGTCTTTAAAATTAATATAAGACCAAAAATAAATTTTGAAAAAAAAACAATATCACATCTTTTTTTTCAGTATTTTCTGCCAATATTATCCTCTGTTGAATGAATTTAATTGCAGCTAATCAGCATCACACAAATTATAAAACGTAAAACGTCACTAATGACCCATCTCATCAAAGATGAGATTCTTACAGCTAATAAGGAATAACACATTCTAAAAGAATATAATTTTATTTCAAAAAAACACTTATGGAAAAAAAACATATATGTAATCATGATAAAAAGCTTTGTTTTCGCTGTTAAATTTACAAGTAAGCTTCCAGAAATGGTTATTTTTGATGTATGGAACATTTGATGTGCTCAAAGTAGCTATGCAGATAATTCATTCATAGTGAAATAGCCATAACAGCGATTTTGTAATTCGATGCGTAATTTGGGTACGTCTTCATAAATATATGGAACAAGAAAGTTTTGGAGTTTTTGCAGCACCGCATTTTGTGTGCTAACTGTATAACATCTGATGTAAATTCCACCTTTAAATGTTGGTAAACATTTTGTCTAAAAATTGATCGCTTAACACAACTACATATACATTGATATGTTACTTTAATAAAATTATGCAAATTTTCAACATGAAAATCAGTGTCTTCAATTATGATTTTAAGTCTTGTAAAATTATTTCCAACTTTAAATTGTAGTAAATGCGTTGGCCAATTATTATCAATAGTGATATTTGTTCTACCAATATCCAGTTTCAATCGCTGAACATTTGGAATGTGTTCCAACATTTCAGCAAATGAGATTTTCGGAATGACTTTTATGTTTCCTATTTCCAAAATTTTTGTATAAGGAGTTAGAATTTGAAATATTTGTTGAGGATGTAATTGAGTATCGCAAAGCTTAACAATCCTAGCTTTTATAAAAATTTCCTTAGTGTTTATTAAATTAAAAAGTTTTTGACCTTCATGTGGAAAAGATTCTTTCAACCCGAAAAATTCTAATTCATCATTCATTATGACTGCAGAAGATGCTATTTCGTAACCGCAATAATTATGTCTTATAACTTCTATACGTTTTTACATCCAGCATGTTTGCGGCGTAGTGCTTGCTAATGAAAAATGTTCAAGTGAATCAAAAGTTTGCAAAATCTTTTGATTAAGAAAATACAGGAAATCGCAAGAAGTCGACATTACTTACTTGAAAATCTTTCTGGACGAAAAAATGTATGATGATCTTTTGTAAAACAAATATAACATCTTTTTTTAGCTTTGCATTTTGGAGCATGTTCACCATCTAATGGGTAAAAACACAAGTAACAAATTTCTTTTGATAGAATAATTTGATTTCGAGATTCATCAGTAACAGTAATATCACAGTATTGTGATACATGAAAATTTGATTCACAGAAAAAACAAGACATCCTTGTGAATTAGCAAATATGGCAATGAACAAATTGTCTTGTCAAAAGGGATGGACAAGAAAATATTTCTTTAAAAATCAATAATATTGCTTGCGACCGTTTTCAAATTATTTTTTAAATTATTACTGAGCTGATTCTTGCGAAGTAATATTAGGCATTACAAAATTTTATTCTAATTTTAAGGATTATAACATTGATGACATGCACATGAAATACTAAAAGCTTATTTAAATATTCAAAAAGACAACAAATGTTTTTGAACGTTTTTTTGTGTGAATTATAAAAGTCCCAAAGAAAGCTTTTTAAAGTTTTAAAAAAAAACAAAATGTGCTAAGAAAAGGCTTTCGCAATCATAGACGACTGACTCATTTAGATAGAAAAAAGAGATTGTGAAACAAACATTTTTTCTTTTTAAACTTTCAAGACATCAGTCATCAAATCATTAGAAAACTTTAATTAGGCTCCCTTTTTTCGTTTTCTCTAGCATTTTTTTCTTTGTGCGTCGATTGAGATTGAGATTGCTATAACATTGCTTTCTGTACAATTTTGCTCTTACGTTGTGTCTCTTCTTTCCTGTGTTTTTTTCTTCTTTGGCAACTGCGAAAAAAAGAGTCTAAACAGGTTAAAGCATTGAAATAACCACATTTGTCTAAAATAACTGCAAGCAACTAACATGAAGAATAAAAGGAAGAAAAAGAGAGAAACAAATATTTTTTTTTTGATTTTTTAAAAAAATTTTGATCATAAGATTATGCTTTGTGAAAAACTTTTATTTTAAAAATATAGGGTAAATATTAATTTATATTTTGCAAAACTCTGTTATCATATTTTATTGAAACTGTTTAGTTTAAGAATTCATTAATTTTTAAAATTGTGAAATACATTTTTTTTTCGTTACATCATTCAACAGCGTCAAAAAAATTGGCGACACTTCTTTTTTTTATAAAATAGGATCAGAGAGAAAAGCGATATTGCTGATATTTGGAATTTATTAAAAAAAGTGTAAATTGTAATCTTTATTATTGTAAAATAATATCACTGAAAAAAATTCATAATTTCGATTGATTAACATCATCAGGCGAATTATTCACCGAAGCGAAGCGAATTGCTTTTCACTATTACAAAGTAAGAATGATTACTAAATTTTAGTGCAACAAAAAGCAGAAAAGATTTTATTCACGCTGCATCGTTCGTCAGCAACATCACTATTGCTACCATTTTTTTAAATGACTGCGATGAAAATAGTCACAAAAAAGTGACGATGGCCAGCAAAAACAGAACAAATGAAAGACATTGTGCTGCTGCCAAAATGTCGATGAAAAAGAGCTTCTTTCCACTGAAAAATAAAAGAAAGCAACCGGAGCTTTTTCCAATAACAAAATGGAAGAAAGAATTGAACTATTTTATACAAATGTATGTTTGGGACAGCTTTAAATTTGAATGAAAAAGCAAAAAGTTTGTTTTGATTAATAAGTAATGTAATGAGTGACGATTCGAACTAGGTATTAAAAGCTTTATAAGTGCCTGTCTTAAGAAACGCTGTTTTATATATTTAAAATTATTAATGTTTCATAACTCAAAGATTCAAAAAGGCAATAATTTTTATATTTAAATGGTTTCATTCATAGAACACTAAAAAAAACTTTTGGAATATAGGTGATCAAGGACGTCAGCATGAAAAAGTTTCGGGAGGGACACAATAATTTTGGGGAGGGCAAGCCTTTGATTTGTTTGTCTGTTTATTTTATTTTTGTGTTCTTATGTTTTTAAGCTTTTGATTTTCGAGAATAAAAAAATGAAAAAAAGCCCAAAAAGATGTGTAAAGATTTGCTTTTTTTAAAACTTTAAAAAGATATCAAACAAGCAAAAATGCAATTATGCGCTTTGCAAATTCTCAAACAAAATGAACCCTTTGTTTCACTAATTTCATTAAATGCCAAATGTCATCATTCATCTTAAGAATGCCTACTATTGGAAGCTTAACGGGGCATTTAAAAGTTTTAAAACTAACAATGGCTGTTTTTTAAAAAAAAGTTATTCATTTTAGCTTTAAGACTTTTTCACGTTCTTTTTCCAACATTTTTAATCACATAATAAAAAATTTTCAGCGGCATAACAGTTAATTGCTTGTTTGATACAAATTTAATGAAAACTACCATAATCTTTTATCGAGTATCAGCTCCCTATTTAAATCAAAAAATTGCATTCCTTACAAAAGCAATATTGTAGTTAATAATAAAAAAAAAAGAATACTACAGTAATCATCCTTTTTTTAAAAAATTAATTTTAAATTAAAATTAAGAATTACAAAAATACGATCAGCTAACATTTGTGGAATAAAAGTTTTAAAATTAAAAGTATTTATATGGCACAAAATCTAAAATAAAAAGAATTTACAGAAATAAATAAAGAAAAAAATTAAAGTAAGAAACAAAAAACAAAGCTAAACCAAAAAAAAAAAAACAAAAATTATTTAAGGCGATTCTACAATAGATTGATTGAAGCTAAACAGAGTTGGGTTTTTCATACATCGTTGAAGAAAATATTAATAAAAATGAAACTCGGGTAAAAAACGAGCATTACTTTTCAATGATAGAGAAAAAGATGGTTCTAAAAAAAGTGTTTTTTTAAACTGATATAGTAACGACTAGTAGCGACAAAACAACAGTAAATCTTTTTAAAAATAAAAACATACCTTCGATAACTTTTGAATTTTATCTTCCATTTTTGCTGTTGACATATTTGTTTGATGATGACAGTTTTATATGATAAATCTTGGAATTGTTTGACTTGATGTTATTGATTCCAACATTGTATTGAGAAAAGAAATGGTTTTTTTGATGGAGTAAATGGAGATTTAGAAATTTTTATATATTTGATGTTGAAGTTGCTGCAGGTAATAAAAATGGTGAAGTTAAAGTTTTACAACTTTCAGTATGTTTTGATGCATATTTTTCTGGAATTGATTCAGATTCTGATGGTAAAGAAAAAAATGACTCTGAAAATAAGATTTTTAAGAATTTTTATGATAAAGACACAGTTATTTTTTTGAAAATGAAGAGACCTTCAAGCAAATTTAATATTTCGCGAAACTTCTGTTGAACAAGCACATTTCAAGTGTTAGTGATGAAATGTCAAATCATGAAAATGGAAGATGTTGGAAATGAATATCGAGTACAGTTTATTGACAGATCTGGGCTTAGTGGTGATAGATTATTTTATTTTAGATTTTACGAGTTGGACATTGAAATATTGATTCTGGTGAAAAAAGAAAAATTTCATGCCTGAAAAAAAAGATTACCGCAACTTTAAACAACATAAAAAACAAAAACTAACTTTGAAATTTAGGGTTAACTAATCTTGATTTTTCTTCTGCAAACAATGTTTGTCGTGATAGCTAATGTTTATAAAAAACTGAGCAAGGAAAAATAAATTTGAATTGTGATTTTTTAGTTGGATAACGAATACACTTTTAATATTACTAAATAATTTGATTACTGTAGAATTTTAATAACTTCTTTTGAAGAGCAGTATGGCAAAAAAATTTTGAATTGAATTGGTTGGGGCTGGTAAGAAATGTTTAAATTGAAAAATAAAGGAAATATAAAAATAAATTATGCATAAAAAGAGCCAGTGCAAATTCCATTCGCTTCACAATAACATTTAAATTTATTTTCGCCATTATTTGCAGAATAGTTGAAAGTAAGTTCTTCACCAGGGGAAATATTTTTGATAGTAAATATAACATTGTGTGGAGTACCATCTGCTGATAAATATTCACGTGTTTCACAATTTGGATCACATGAATGATTCATATAACGCATGGATGATCCACGAAATTCACCATCGACGAAAAACTCTCCAAGTTTCATTAAATAAAAAGCAGCACCATCTTGTCTTTGGGCATCACGACGTTCTCTTTCTTCTTGATCAATGATTTCTCCATTGTATTCTCCAACATAAGTTCCCTAAACAAGAAAAATGAAAAAATGTTTAACGAAAAATTTTAAACCTCAGGAATAGCAACTCTTGCTTGAATGCCATAATCTTTGTTACGAGTTAGAAACATTTCTATTTGTTTCCCAATTTTTAATCCACGTTTTTCAGAAATAAAACGATTTCTGCATTTTCTGCCATTATTTTTACATGCCCGTGGACATTCTTGACTCATAGAAACATTTCGACAAATACCATATCCACATTCACAATTTTTACATACATCAGATTGTTGAAAAATTTTTCGGACATATTTTTTGAAAGCAGCTCTAATTCTTGAATTCGGAAATATGTTTGCATTGATAATATCGACACCATTGTTTTCACTTTGATTTGATGATGATGGTTGTTGTGGTGGAGATTGATTATTCCCATGTTCATTTGACAAGGCTAAAATGATACGGTATTAATTAAAAAATGTATTTCAGGATGTAGTTTTATCCAAGAAAATTTTAACTTACCATCCTCTGGTGCTCCAAATAAGCCTTCTTCTTCAATAAAAAGATCACCGACACCTGAATCTGCTGTAATATTTGAAATTGTTGAATTGACATCGTCCTGAAAAAGAATATTTTAGATAAAAAAATTTTGAAGTAGCGAAAACATACACAAATATTATCATGTGGTTGTGGTTCAACATTACCATTTCTTAGACGTTTTTGAATTATTTTTTCAGAAGAAGTTGTTGTTTCATCACTGCGTCGTTTTCGGGAAGCTGATTTTCCAATAGCAGGCTTACGACGTTTGACAATAGGCTCATCAGAATTAGTAGCATTTTCATCAATTGATGAATAGTCGCGTTTCCGGGTCGAAACCATTATTGATAGCTAATAAATATTTTGTAGATAGAAATAAATCTAATTTTTAAAAATGAAATAACAGAAATTTTTAATTCGCTATTTAAAAAATTTGCGCCATTTATTTTTGGCATATAAAAAGTGCTAAAAAACATCATTTTTTTCACAGTTTTTACAAAAATGGGGTCAAGAGTTTTGCACATATGCTTTCATTGTCATAAATTTTCAGCTTGAAGTTTTTTGTTTTTGAGTCATTTTGTTTCTAAAGGTGTGATTTTAAATTTTGAACTGTTTTCGGTTGATAAGTAAATAAGTTTGAAAAATTTTGTTCATTTATTTTGTAATAATGTTATGTCTCAATATAAGACGACTATAACTAAAATATTTTGGATGCCCACCAAAAAAGAGGTGAATCTGCTGTTTTTCACTCATACAATTTTTGAAAACCTTGTTTTTAGTAGTTTTCACTCATCAGTAATTTTTAGTAAACTGATCTGAGTGAATTTTATCAGATTCACAAAATTTTTAAATTGTATTACTCATTTACTTAGTCACTAATAATTTGAGTGAAAAAAGTGATCATTTTTTTCACTCAGCTACTATCTGAGTGATTTTTTCAATTGCTTTTTTCACTCAGCTTTTTTTTGAGTGATTTTTTTAATTATTTTTTTCACTCAGCTTTTTTCTGAGTGATTTTTTTAATTATTTTTTTCACTCAGCTACTTTCTGAGTGACTTTTTCAGTTGCTTTTTTCACTCAGCTTTTTTCTGAGTGATTTTTTTAATTATTTTTTTCACTCAAATTTTTTTCTGAGTGATTTGCCTTGACTGAGATTCGAACTTTTGACTTTTGCATGAAAGTCAAACGTCAAAACCACTTAGACATTGCGCCAAACGTTTTTGTGTTTCTTTTTTGTCTCTTGTCAAACAAAGGAATTTCAACACGCGCGCAAAGAAAGAAAAGAAGCAACAAAAGAAAATTACTCGAGTTCTTTTCTCACACTTTTTTAAACACATATTTTTTTATTCAATCAATAAAAAGGTAACAATAAATTTCAATAAAATGTACAACAAAAGTAAATTTAAAAAAGTTTTTAAATAATATTTACCTCTTTTTTGCTCTTTTGTTGGAAGGTGGAGTTTTTTCTGTTGTTTTGGCAGGTGGTTTTCGTTTTCTTTCTTGAGTAGCATTAGAAGCAGCTTCAGAGGATTCTGGTTTATTGAGATCCCAAGGTTTTTTGATTTTTTAAAGGAATGCTTCCATAAGTTCATTATCAGTATCTTCAGGAATTGTTGCATTAATCTTTTGCGAAACAACTTTTTCAGAAATACGTTTCAACAAATTTTCAAAAGGTTCAGGCTTGTAATTTTCTTTAATAAATTGTGGAAGATTAAAAGTTCTTCGTAATCTTGATTTAAAATTACTGAACTAACAAATAACAACTTTACAAAGATCATCATGCTTTTTAACATTAAATTCTTTTGGATCAATAATATTTGGAAATTCTTCGACGTTTGGTGGTTGCTAAAAATAAAATATTAATTAATTTATTATTTTTGATTGACAAACCTTAAATAATGGATTACCAGTTTCTTTTCAACTCCTGTGGAAAGATATTTTTCAGATCTTAAAAATCTTGCAATTTTGATTGTCACAGTTCCATCTTCTTGCTTTGTTAGTCCAAAAAAGTGATTTTTAAAAATTTGCCTATTTTCGTAAACATTTTCTCTAATAAGTGAATCAAAGTCATAAGTTATTCTTCAAGTATTAAAAGAAGGGAAATGGGATCGTGATATTCCACTTTAAGTTAAATAAATTAAATGATAAATATTTTGTTTTTAATGGAAACGCTCGACTAGATGCATTAAAAATGTTTAATGAAGAAACCCCAGATAAACACCTTCAAATTACTCAAGTAAATTGTAAGAATTTCAACGAATTAAATTTTGATCACAAATTGGTTGTCTCTTCACGTTCAAACAATCCAAAAACGAAAAAATTTCAATCAACAATTCTTCAAGAGGTAATAATGTCAATACAACAGCAGAAATGCATACAACTGCAGATACAACAGCAGATACAACAGCAAATACAACTACAGAATTGGAAGAAAATGGAGAACACTGAATATGATAATAATTTTTTAAATTAACTTTTGTTGTACATTTTATTGAAATTTATTGTTACCTTTTTATTGATTGAATAAAAAAAGATGTGTTTAAAAAAGTGTGAGAAAAGAACTCGAGTAATTTTCTTTTGTTGCTTCTTTTCTTTCTTTGCGCGCGTGTTGAAATTCCTTTGTTTGACAAGAGACAAAAAAGAAACACAAAAACGTTTGGCGCAATGTCTAAGTGGTTTTGACGTTTGACTTTCATGCAAAAGTCAAAAGTTCGAATCTCAGTCAAGGCAAATCACTCAGAAAAAAATTTGAGTGAAAAAAATAATTAAAAAAATCACTCAGAAAAAAGCTGAGTGAAAAAAATAATTAAAAAATTCACTCAAAAAAAAGCTGAGTGAAAAAAGCAACTGAAAAAATCACTCAGAAAGTAGCTGAGTGAAAAAAATAATTAAAAAAATCACTCAAAAAAAAGCTGAGTGAAAAAAGCAACTGAAAAAATCACTCAGAAAGTAGCTGAGTGAAAAAAATAATTAAAAAAATCACTCAAAAAAAAGCTGAGTGAAAAAAGCAATTGAAAAAATCACTCAGATAGTAGCTGAGTGAAAAAAATGATCACTTTTTTCACTCAAATTATTAGTGACTAAGTAAATGAGTAATACAATTTAAAAATTTTGTGAATCTGATAAAATTCACTCAGATCAGTTTACTAAAAATTACTGATGAGTGAAAACTACTAAAAACAAGGTTTTCAAAAATTGTATGAGTGAAAAACAGCAGATTCACCTCTTTTTTGGTGGGCATCCAAAATATTTTAGTTATAGTCGTCTTATATGTTCAGATTTTATGATTTCTGCATAAAATGTTTTTATTATTTATTCAAAATTAAAACAATTCATTTAGAAGTCATTATTGCGAATGATTGATTAACCCCATCAGTGTTACAAATAAAATTACTATTAACAAAAAGAAAACATTTTAGAAATGTGTGTAATTAATTTGTAGAAAAATGCAAATATTACCATGAATTCAAAATATTGGAAATTTTTTGGTAATAAAATCGACGAATAATTTGTTGAACAGTAATCTTAGATAGATAGAATAGTTAACAAAACGATGGAAACAAATGAATATCCTGAATCCATTTAACGAATTTTCCTTTATTAGCCTAAAAAAGAAGAGAGAACTACGGTAATTTGAAAAATGCCAAAATTTTGGTGCACAATAGCATGGAAAATAATAAAATCCAGTAATTGCAAATAAAATGGAGATCATTAGAAACATAAAAAGTTGTTATACGTTTTACATAATCTTTTTAGCTACAATATTCTCTTTACTGATAGCATTTGAGTTTATTTTAACATAATTGCTGTTACTGTTTGCTTGCCCATAAAGCATGTTCATTTATTGAATTCGTAAAAAAATAATAAAATAATGAAAATCCTGTAAAAAAGAATACAGTTCCTACACATTTGTTTGTCTGTTTAATTTATTTCCTAATTTTATGTTTTTGAGCTTCTGATTTTTGTGAATAAAAAAACGCAAAAAGCCCAAAAAAATCTGCAAAGATTTGTTTTTTAAAAATTATCAAACAATTTTTTTGTAAATTTATTCATGCAGGCTCTATTTTTGCATTCTTCAGGGCATTCTTAATTTGTGTATCGATTAAGACATCCATCATCGTAACATTGGCATTCGGGCTTCTCACATTCATCAGACACAATATCACTTTTTTGAACCATTTGCTTAAACGCTTTTCAATGTGAATTGCAGAATATATTTTCATTAATAATGTGAACACCATTTTTATGGGTACGATTTGATCGACGAGGTTTTTTAGGTGGAGTTCGAACATTTGCTGTTTCATCTGATGACCCTAAAGTAATGAGGTATTAATTTATTTCAAATATTCAAAAAGAAAAAACATGCTTTAAATGGTTTGAAGCAAAAATAGCATTTGAAAAAAAGACGTTCTGAAATTTTCTTTGTCATCGTTGACGAGTAATTCATATAGGCAGGAAAAACTATTGTGAAAGTACATTTTCTTTTAGGTTACGTTGCTTTTCTTTTCATTACATCATTCAACAGCGTCAAAAAAATTGGCGACACTTCTTTTTTTTTAAAAAGGATCAAAGAGAAAAGTGATATTGCTGATATTTTGAATTTTTTAAAAATGTTCAAATTGGATGTCAGGAATAATTATCCATTCATACCACTAACTGAGACAAAAGAAAAGTTTTTGTCTCAATTAGCAATTTTTTGTAGAATCTCAGTTTTTAAGTTTTTATATAATGCAAATGTATCATTTATTGCAGTTATTATTTATTATTATTTAATAATGCAATACTATTGTTTCGATTATAGTTTCACATTAAAAAATTAATCAAATATTTAAAATAGAAAAATGATGAAAATGGGTTGAGCAGGCTGGCACAAAAACATTTGTCCACAAGTTAAATGACATTTCTTTGCGTTTTTTCAAGTGGCTCTGATAGATGTTATCGACAAAAAGCAAGATTAGTTTTACAAAAAATTTTCACTGCAGTTTTTATACGGATTGTTGATGTTTTGTTGCGAAGTATGTTTATTGGAAAAGAATAGAAAAAATGTTTATCATGAAATGCGACGATAAAAAGAAAGATAGAATAGTCGATTGACAATGAAAGTTATTAAGGCATCTAGCGGTAAATTTTAGAGTTCTGTACAGTCTAGCTTTTAAACAGACCTTGTGGCATTTAAAAAATCAGTTATGAAACAGCTAATGATAAGATATTTTTAGTGAGTGGCAACATTCAAATTTTCTAAGGTGTTGTAGTTAAAGATTTTGAATTATGTTGCAAGATATTTTATACTGTAATAGGTTTATTAATTTTATTTTAGTTTTTTTAAATATTTAATGTTTATCAGTATTTGAACATGATGGTTGAAAAGAGTTGTAATTAATTTTATCAAATTTTGAAGCAGTTTTATAGTTTCTAAAATAACATCACACATTTAAAAATTAAAAACTTATTTAAACATTCAAAAAAGGACAAATTTATTAGTTTTTGTATGTTGGAAATAAAAGTTGCCAATAAAACTTTTGAAATGATATTTTCTTTGACATTGCAGGGATCTTGCATAAATGAACAATGTGCGTTTTCTTACTTTATCGCGCTGTCTCAGGTCTAGTGTTAATTTCTCGTTCCGTTTTTCGAAAAAAGCGAGAAACGAGAAACTCTCGTTTTCCAAAATTTTGCGAGAATCTCGCAATTCTCGTTGAAAATCAATTGTCCCATATTACACCAACTTTTGGGTGTATAATTTTCAGGAATATTGTAAAACCGAAATATTTGATGTAACTATACATTAATACTACTAAATTACAAGGCTGCAGCACTTTTGACAGAAAAAAAAACATTACAAATAATCAATTGGTGGCAGATGATAAAAGTTTTACAAGTATGTATGTTTTTATATAATATCTCAATTTGTACAATTTTTAAATAACGTTTCAAATTCAAACTGTTGTGGATTATTTTTCATTTATTTGTTCCTCTTGCATTTTTTTTTCTTTTGTGCCGATTCAGATTGAATAAAGCATTAGAAAAACACCATCTGTCTAAAAATAACTGCAAGCAATACACACACAACGAAAGCGTTATGTTGAAATAAATATTTTAAAACAAACAACGAAAAACCAACAAAAAAATATTTTAAACTTTCGTTCTTTTTTGCTTATTTTGAATTTTTTAAAATAAAATTTTTTACATTGCTTGCTTTTAACATCAATAATATCGATTCAATACAGAGAAGAATGTTTTATATATGAACGAAAAGCTTATAGCCCAATACATTGATGGCTAAATATCCAATATTTATGATATAAGACAATTAGTACCCTTTGTTACAAAAAAAAGTTTTTAAAACTAAGTTAGCATTTATGGCTATGCAGTTATCATTTGGTTTTAAATGAGACTTGCATAATCAAAACTGACTATGTGCTATTTTATCGACGAATTTTCATTGCAAAAAAGAAATGAAAAATTATTAAAAATATTTTCAATATTTAAAGCTGGAGATTTCATCACCAAACAAGAAGGTACCTTAACCTTTTAAAAAAAGCTTCGATTGGAACAAAACAATGTTGTGTAACACTTTTTTGTTGAAATTGCTTTTCTCTTTTTATATCGAAGTAAACAGCGTTAAAAAAGGGATTCTTTGCAAAAAAAATAAAAATTACGATATTTAATTTTTTTTCTAATTTTTTAAATTTTTAAATCAATATTTTAAAAAACTATTTTTTTATGATTTCTCATCTAAAAAAATATTAATCCGTAAACAGCAATTTAACCCGATAAGCAGAATAATATTTATACATTATAAATGAAAATTTAATTTTTAACCTTTTTCACTACGCTTTGCCAATGTTTTTTTACTATCAGCTAAGCAGTGTAACATAATAATACATGTTTCACAAAGTGTTTATTTCTAACAAAAATAAAAATGGTGTACAAAAAATGATTAAAATATAATTTTTTTGTTTTTTAAATGTTGCACCAGCTGGACCATTTACAATGCATTTTTAATTTTTTCTTATCCTATTTCTGTAGTAATAATTATGACTTTTACACGAAAATATTTATCCAAATATTCAAAGGAATGTAAAAATAACTTTCCATCCAACAGCACAATGGCATTAAATCTTTCGAAAACCAAAGTATCGACTGCAAAAAAAAGAAAGTTATTTCTCCACATATTTTTTATTTCTATTCTGCTTTTTTTTCAACCAAAGTCAAAGACAAATGTCAAAATTTAGAAAATTAGGGACGACAAATAAAAATGAACATTGTGTTTCTTTCTCGCGGCATAGTAATCGATGCTCACCAGACAAATAAGAAATAAAAAAATAGTTGTGAAATGCGACTGCTAAAGTTTATAAATAAAAATGCTGACTTCATTATGGAATAATTACAGAAAAGAATTTATCGAAGCAATCGTTGACATTTTATTTTGGCTTAAAGTATTTTGCAAGAAAAACCTGCATTTTTTATATTTTTAATGCTTTTTGCCCACTTACGGGTAATACATCTTTTGTAAAGTATTTGTTGAGAAATTTCGCAACATATTTGAAATTTTAACAATTCGACAAAATTTACAAAAGTAAAGGCTTATTTGAATATTCAATAAGAAAAAAAAAACATGTTTTTAAAGTATTTGCTCTGTCTGCTAAACAGAAAAGAAGCAAAAAGAGCTTTTGAAAAAGGACGTGTTGAAATTTTTTTTGTCATCGTAGACGAATGTTTCATATGGACAGGAAAAATTATTGTGAAATATATTTTCTTTGAGTTTGTGTTGCTCTTTCTTTCTGTAACATCGGCCAACAGAGTCGAAAAATCTGGAAAATTTCCTATTTCCAAAAAAAGATCATAGGGAATGATATTTTGAATATTTTAAAATGATATCAATTGTAATCTTTATTGTTGTAAAATGATATCTTTCAAATAATTTCATAATATCAATTTCAATCGCGTTTTTATTTGACACACATAAAAAAACCTATGATCAATAAAAATATAAAATTGTAATTATTTTTTATTGCAACAATTTAAATGCAATGACACGTCACTCTATCGAAATATACACACTTACAATTGCAAATGGTAAAAACATTTTGTTGCTTTAACGAAGCAATGTTGGAAACTTTTCTTTCAGTTTAATGATATGCCAGACACAGTTCGGAGTGATTACAAAATTTTAGCGGATAAATATTGTTTTGTTAGGTAACAACTTTTATACGTTTTTTTTTCAATTATGTTTATCATTTCCGTGATTATAAATATTATTTATTTAGGCATTAAATGATTTACTTACTTTTACTTCTGTAACAATGTTGCTCATTTTATTTTTTACACCCAAACCCTAATAAAATATTCAAAATGGAAATGCAAAAAGTGACAATAAGTTTTCTCATTTTTGTGCAAAAAAAGCACACGCACTGCATCGATCGACAACAACATCATTATTGCTACGATTTTTGTTAAAATTATTGCATTGAAAATAGTCGTTTTTTGCGTTTAAAAAAAGTGACGATGGCAAGCAAAAACAGAACAAATGAAAAACACTGTATTGCTGCAAAAATGTCGATGCAAAGAACTTTCCTTTCACTGAAAAATAAAAGAAAGCCAGAAAAGTTTTATTTTTCAATTATAAAAATCGAAAAAAGAACTGACCTAGTGTACTGACAAGCTGTACGATTTCCACAGCTATAAATTTGATTGAAAAAGCAAAAAGTTTGTTTTGATCAATCATTAATGTAATGAGTGGCGATTTGAACTGTTAACGATTTCAACAACAGCTTTATAAATGCCTGTCTTACGAAGCACTGTTTTACATATTCAAAATTATTGATGTTTCAAAATGTGCTTTCTTGTTTAACATGAAGCTTTTTATGTAGAATAAAATTTATAGTAGATTTATATTTTTATCACTGTGTAAAACGTTTTTGAATAACTCAAAAATTTAAAATAGTAATATTTTTTTAAATGACACTAAAAATGCATAGAAAAGTTTTGAAATAAAAATGTTCAAATTTTCGCTTTTTTCAATAACAACAGGATGTCGTGACAATTGTTACGAAAGTCACGCATTCTCTCTTTTTCAACCATCCGTATCTTTCTAAAGGGCAGACAACAAAGGAGGAATACGCACCATCGCCGCCCTTTTCTCTCCGTTTTCGATCTCTCTTTTCCTTTTTTTCTATATTTGCAATTTTCCAAGCTTGCAGTCGGTCGACCAAGTCTTTTAAGGAAATAAATAAATATGTTAAACTAAACACTGATGACGTGACAGAGGAAATGACAAAAAAGTTACTGGGGGACAAACATTTCATTTTGTTATTACACTTTTGTTCGTCTTTTCACATTTGTCAACAGTAAAAAAAGGTTGTTCAAAAATTTGATCAGAAATAAAAAGTGTTGTTGATGCTATTTTGAATTTTTAAAGTTAATATTTTTGGAAACAATTTGTAATATTTAAGTTTGTTGAAAAATATCGTACAACTGATCTGGCACAATCAATTTAAGTTTTCTTTATGGAAAACTTTGCTCAATAAATATAAAAAATTGTAAAAAATTTTTATTCATTGCAAAAAATGTGATTATTACAAAAGATAGAATGAAGATTGCAAAACAATTTTATTCAAAGTTTATGATGTTTGTAATGTTCAAATTTGAAGTCAAAAATAATTCTCATCCATATCACAAATTGAGATCGAAGAAAAGTTTTTCAGACTAAAATTTTGCTTTGTAGTGTCTCAGTTGTTAATTTTTTATATAATGTCCATTATCTCCCCGATATTGATTAGTATTTAGTTTTATTCAATAATGCAATAATTTAGTATTATTTCGATTACTGTTTCATATTAAAAAAAGTTAATCAAATATCAAAAATGAAAATGCAAAAAGGACGAAAAGAAAGGAAACAGACTAGCAAAAAAAATTTTGTTCCCGAATTAAATGTTCACTACAATTTTTTTACCGATTGTATGCTTTTTCTCTGTCTTGCTTTTTTCCAATTGCGCTGAAAGATGTTATCGAAAAGAAAAAAAGCAACGCGAGTCTGTGAAAAAATTTAGACTGCAATTTTTTTTGAAGACTGTTGATAATTTGTTGCAAATAATGTTTTTTGGAAAAATAGAATAAATAAGCAATAAAATGAAAGATAAAAAAAATCGATTGACAAAGAAAGTTTTTAAAACATTTAGCGATGAATCCGAGTTTAAAGATTCGTTTAGACTTATTTCCTATCAAGATTTTAAGCAGGCCTTGTGGTATTAATATCAATTATAGAACAGTTAGTGAAAAAATATTTTTAGTAGCAACATTCAAATCTTTTAAAATTAATGATGCTGTTGAAAATGCTGCAAGATATGCTACGATGTAACACGTTTACTGATTTTAATATTTTTATTTTTTTATAATTTATGTTTTCATAATTTAAACATGCTGGTTGAAAAGAGTTGTAATTAGTTCTATTTAATTTTACAGCAATTTTGTAATTCCTACTATAACATCATTCAATCGAAAAATCAAACATTCAAAAAATAAGACAAATTTATTGGTTTTCGCTTGTTGGAAAACAAGCGGCCAGCAAAACTTTTGAACAAAAAATGATGTTTTCTTTAACATTGCAGAAATGAGCAGTGTGCATTTTCTTACTTTATTGCGCTGTCTCAGGTCAGTCGTCGTCAAAATAAGTGTGTTATACCTTTGGCTTTTTGCATAATTGTTTTCAACCACCAAAGCTCAAAGATTTTATTATGAAACACTTTTGTTTTCTAAGAAATCATTGATCAAAGAAACAACTACTCATATGAATGATTGAACATTTGAATTTTTAATGAATACTATTGATTTTTTGTTTTATGGTTTATTTAAGGTTATGAACATAAACATAAGGTTGAATATTGCTGCAAATAAGTATTAACCACCTCCTACTCTAGTAATTGATCGTTAAAGATTTATGAATATTTTTATATGTTATACAGCCAAAGTTTAAAAATAAAACAAAAAAATTGACTCTTCAACAGATTCTCGCTATTACTGAATTATTACAAAAAACAACAGCGCAAAAAATCAAATTGCTGCAGACGATAAAATTTTTACAAGTATGAATGTTTTTATCTAATGTCTCAATTTTTAACATCTTTTAAATAAAGATGTCGAATTAGAATTGTTGTGGATTATTTTGGTAATTTTCATGTACACAGTTTACATAACTATTCAGTATTGTTATTTATTATATAAAATGCAAAATTTAAAAATTCAAAGAAAACTGCAAAAATAACGTAAATGAACAGAACAAGCTCGCATTGAAATATTTGTTTTACACATAATCGCCATTTCTTAAATGTCTTTGTTTGTCTCTGTTTGGATTTTTTATCGACACCAAAAGATTATGTCAAGAGTAAAAGAAAAAAATGAATAAATGAAAAACATTCCTTGTGACAGTTTTTAATTTTTTTTTTAAATTATTATTGCCATTAGGTAAAGCTGAAATTTGGGATTACGAAATTTTACTGTAATTATATTAATTATAACATTGACGACATGCACATGAAATATTAAAAGCTTATTTAAATGTTCAAACAGACAACAAATGTTTTAAAACTTTTGTTTTCTTTTTTGAATCATAAAAGTCGCAAAAGTAGGTTTTAGAAGAAAATGTGCTAAAAAAAGTTTTCGCCATCATAGGCTGGCTCATTTAGACATAAAAATGGTTGCGAAACAAACATTTTTTCTTTTTGAAATTTTAAGACATCAATCAGCAAACGAAAAGAAAACTCCGGAAAACCTTTTTTGTACTCAGCGAACTAGTTCAACTGCAGCTGTTTTAAGTAATGATGCCTTGTTTTAAGGTATCCGGCTTTTGGAAACGACATCTTATTTTTTCATTGCATTAAAAGCTTTTTTTTATTCATAATGTTTGATTTTTGTGCAAGCTTTTTCATAAATTACGCACTTCGAATTTTAAAAATTTTTAATTTTCACAGTATAATTAATATTTTTGGAATTGCTCACATACATTTACGTTATGGAAAAATTTAAAATATTTCACCAAAAAAAATTTTAAACCTTCTTTTCTTGCAGACCAAACATATTTAAAAGAAAAAAATTTTGACAAAAAATGTTTTTTCATCGGCGGACACTTACGTTTTAAAGAACTAGACATCGTTTTTTGCGTTTTTTGTTATTCAGTATACTAACAAAAAACTGCAAGCAACTAACGCCGAAAAAAAGCGAAAATCTTTTAACGACGCAGCTTATTTTCTTTTTGAATTTTCAGAACATCTTTGACGTACATTTTGTGTTTCAAAAAAAGATTTTATCTAAGAAATACAGACTAAAAGAAAAAACTTTTGGATCAGCATTCATTTTTTAAAAATTAAAATAATAATGGAACAGTGGCGGTTATTCGATTATCCTTGTTTTTTATTATTGTAATGTGCAGTGTTGGTGGAATTTTATTATTGTTATACTTTGTTAATTTAAACAGCAAATTTTAAGATTTTTGCTCTTTGATCACATATGTGGACTATTAACAAATTAATAAAATATATAAAAAAAATTAATTCTTTAATAAATGTATGCTTTTCTTCACCCGGTAAAAAGGAGCCGAAACCTTTCAAAAACGATTCAGTCGCTGATGACCGCCTTTTTCAACAAAAAAAATGTTGCGTGACACTTCGCTAACGTTCCCCTGTTCTTTCTTTTTTTCATCAGAACATGAGAAAAAAAAAGTACTCCTTATTGTTTTATTTATTTATTTTATTTTTATACATTTTTTTGTTTAATAAGGATTGTTCGGTGTCACCCGTAGGCGTTTTCAGTTGATGCTGGAGCTGAGGCTGCGCAGAAATATTCTTGTTGATATAATCCATAATTGGAGCTGGGGATTGAAATTCTTGTTGAACCATATTATCAGCATTTAATGTAAGCATGTTTGATGAAGATTATTGCTTGAAAAATATAAAGAATGTTATTAGGAGATAGATAATAGAAAGATATAATTCGATCGCGATCGAAGATATTGTTTTTTCCAGCGTTGAAAAAGCAGCAGCAAAAAAATTTAAAGTGGTGGGATGAAATGTTAGGTGTCATTTAGCCAAACATTGAAGAAACAAACAAAAGAAACAAAAGTGTTTTCGATTGCTGCTTTTTCCCTCACATCTCGCTGCTCTTTTTTTCTTTTATTTTTTATACATAGATAGATTTCAGCGAAACTTTTATAAATCTTACTAATCTAATATTTTAAGTTATCAAGTAATCAAACAATAATGGATGCTAAACAAAACTTGTATGAACTTCAACTTGATGCTTTAGAACTTTTTAAAGCTCAAGATAATGATGCAGGAGATTTTGATGTTACTTTTTTGATTGATGGAAAGGTACGCTATTGCTTTTATTTAGCATATAATAGTATTTATCTTTTAGAAGCTTTATGCTCATAAGCATCGTTTAACAAGTGTTTCTCCAACCTTTCGTTCCATGCTCTCTGAACGCTGGACTTCCAAAGATGCTCCAATTGAAATCAAAGACTACTCATTTGAAAATTTTAAAGAATTTTTTCTCTTCATATATTCTGGTTCTTGTTCTTTTACTGAAGCTAATATCTTTGTTATGGTAGATATCGCAGAATTTTATGGTGTCAAAGTTTTCAAGAATGAATGTGATAAATTTGTATTCAACGTTAAATTCAATCTTCAAAACGTTCTTCAATTTATTGAATTATCTGAAAAATATACATTGATTAAAGCAAAAGCGTCATTGAATATTTATATTGCTGCTAATTTTGGAAGCTTTATTAAATCTGAACAATTTCAAAGCCTTCAAAAAGATGCTATGAAAAATGTTATTAAATCAAATCAAAGTAATTTACGTCCTGAAGAATTATTTGAACAGGTATGTTTTTTTATATGGGACATATTGTTTTATATGAACATTGAGAAATTGACGTATACAGTAAAGCGCTCTCACAAATGGTTTTCATATATAATTTTTTTATATACCACTTTTTTACGTGAACATTCTACCGTATACATAAAGTACACACCATGACTCCTTAACCGAGACTGTTATGTTTCAATTCATTTTACATTTATTTGTTTTATATCTGTGCTTATAGGTATTCAAATGGGCAGATACTCGAGCAACAGAAAAGCAAAAGAGTGATCCAACTCTTATTGTCAATGATTTAATCAAGGATGAATTAGCAGATATTCTACCACATATTAAATTTCAAGATATGTATTTCGATTTTCTTCTCAAATTTGTTGGTCTGTTTTTTTTCTTCCATGTAATTGTTATTACGGTATTTTATAGTTAAAAAATCTTTTCTCTTTTCTGGTGATCAATTGAGCGAGATATTATTGAGCGCTCGTGGTAAAGTATACGGTAGGTTTTTATCTTTCCCCATAAATGTTTACTATAATTTTTTTAGTTAAAATCTTCGATGAAAATGGAAATATTATGAAAGGTTTGCTCAATTGTCCTGATATGGAAAAAGTCTGTGCTGCAATTGAATCACAAAAGAATATTTTATGTACTCATCAAAATGGATTTTATTGGGCAACTTCACAAACATTACCATCTGCACCTAGCAAAGTAACTAGAAATGATAATACTTATTGGTATTTGGTTTACGATAGACAAGGAAATCTTTGTATTAAACGTCAAAAGTCAATTACTAATTCTTATTACTTACTTGTTGAAACGTCTGCAGAAGCTGGATTTGAACGTAGCAATAAATGTAAGATTGAAGTTTATCGTGCTTAAATTGTTTTTTTCTGTCATGCGATTTTGTCAATGAGCGTTTTGTTTGTTAATAAATGTTCTTTTTTTTGTTTGAATCTTGTTGATTCTAAGTGTATACTGTAAGTGATCAGTGCTCTACGGTTTTACCTTTCTAAGGAAATTATTCTAAGTCTGTATAAACTGTTTTCGTTTATCTTTAACTCTTTAAAGTTAATTACAAACATGTTGTTTGAAAAATGCTTTTTAATAATTTCTAACCGCAGAAAATGTTCCATTTTATTCATTCAGATGCCAAGCATAAAACAATATAATTAATTTTTCTGGGATTTTTTAGGAGCATGCTTGCAGTGAAAATATTTTGAGAGAAAAAATAAGAACAAAATACTATCAAATACAAATATTGCATCAAAAAAATAAAACCTTTCTTTAATCCAAAAATAAAAAATTTGAAATTTTGATGTTACCCGAAAAGTCTTTAGTAAAAATGACTGTAAGCTTGATTATGTTTGATGGGAAAAAATCATATTCTACAGTATGCAAAAAACAAATTTTATTTAAAAAAACACTTTAAATCAAACAAAAAAAAAGATTTTGTAATAATAAAAAACACAACAAATTAAGAAGATTCTTAAAGAAGATTTATAGCATTAACAGGTAAAACAGCTCCTTCAAATGACTTTGCAGCATCAGAGGCGAGAAAAGCAATTGCATTTGCTACTTGTTGATCACGAGATTTCTTTAAATTTTGTAAATATGTTTTGTAATCAGCATCATTAATTCCATCAGGACGTGGCAAAGTAGTAAGAGAAGCACCAGGACTAAAGGTATACTGTAATTATTAAAAACTTTGAAAGCGAAAAACACATGCCTGACGGTATTAGTTCGAACACTAGCTGTTGCAAGTAGAAGTTCAGTAGCTTTAATATATCGTTCAAGATCAAAAACAGATACTGTATTTTCTGGTTTCTAAAGTGTAAGATTTATTGGAATAAAGTGAATGAATAAAAACTTACAGTAACCAATTCACTTGAAGTCGAAACATTAATAATAGTTCCTTTTGCTTCAGCCAAATATGGAGTTGCAGCGTGAAGAAGGTTATAATGACCTTGTAGAGCATACAAGTTCTCACGAGGTTCCTGTTCTAATTCAACATTTGGAACAGAATACCATCTTGAAGGATCAACGTTAACAACCTAGATATTACTTTACGCAACAGAAAAAAAAAAGTGATAATACATACTAAAATATCAAAATTTAAACCAAAACAGCATTCAATTCTTCCAAGAAGTAGTTCAGTGTCAAAGTCATTAAATGTATCAATCGAAATAGTATGAATAAAACCCTGAAATGAGAACAATTATTTTTGTTCAAATGCTTGAAACTTGAAACATACATCACTTTTAATATTTTGGCATTCTTCAGTCAACTGTTTTAACTTTAAGTTATTACGCGCAACAGCAATTACAGAAGCACCAAGTTGACGAAAAAGTATTACGGTAGCTCTTCCAATACCATCCAATGCACCTAAAAATATAATAAAAGTTTTAATACAAGTCATAAAAGAATTAAACAGCACCAGTAATAACAGCAGTCTTTCCAGTCAAATCAATGAAAGATGATGATGCAAGGGCAGGTGGAAGCTCAAGTGAAAGTTTCCATGCAAAAATACCCTCATTAATAATTTTGTAAAATTCTTCAACAGCAACTGGATCAATGTCAAAAAAGTATTCAATATCAGGTACAGCATGTTTCTGAAACAATAACAATATTTATTAACAGTATATATATTTCATCCAAAAAACTAACTTTAAAAAATTCAATAACAAGCAAAGGATCTGGAATACCAAAGAGACTGTGAAGATGAAGTGATGTAATTTTTGTTTGACGATTTAATGCAATTAATTTTGTCATATCCATTTCTTCTTCGCTAAAGCTATCTTGAGTTATGCTAAAAAAAATTAATTAATCACTCAACAACTATAATGGGAGATGTATCACCAAAGTAAAAAAAGATACTTACTCAAAAGTAGAAACCTGCGGGGCTTGTTCAATAATTTCTTCCAAAGAAAGATTTCTTTCATTTTTCATATCATGCACTTTACCACTGATAATTAAATGACGAAGTGTTGGACATTTAACCAAAAACTGAAAATCTTCAACAAAAAATAATTCACCAACAAATTCAAGTTTATCAATTGTTAAACGAGCAACTTTTGAATGATCTATTCCAAGATTTTCATTCATATCAACAAAAGTAAAAGAATTGCTAATCCAAAGATTATTCAATTTTGACCAGACAGAATTACGTTGCCGAATTGCCATTGAATTTCCAACAATACGTTCGTAATTTTCACCTTCACGAATCTCGAAATCTTCAATAATGTTAAGACGAAATTTGGCGTAAAAGAATTTGCAAGTTTTGTAGAGCTTTAGAAGCTGAGCAGCAGAAACATTTTTAAAGATGTAATCCATAATTGGTGCTGGGAATGGAAATTCTTGAGCAACCATATTATCAGTATTGAATGTAATCATAATTGATTGAATTGATGTCTGAAAAAGATAAAGAATATTAGAAGTTGAATATAGAAGGCACACGATATTGTTTTCTAACGTCGAAAAAGAAAAACAAAAAAGTTGAAGCGTTATAGTAACGAAAATGTTTGGTGTCATTTTGCCAAACATTGTTATTCAAAACAAAAAAAAATTTTGATTGCTCTTCTTAGTTAAAATAATTGCCGCTTTTTTTAAAGAGATTACGTGTAAAATACTTTTAAATGATTTCGTTCAACTTAGATAACTCTTACTTATTTAACACTTTTAGTTATCAGATATTAAAACAATAATGGATGCGAAACAAAACTTGTATGAACTTCAAATGGAATCAATTAGACTTTTTAAAGCTCAAGATACTGATGCAGGGGATTTTGATGTTACTTTTTTGATTGATGGAAAGGTACGCAATATCTTTTATCTATTTTTAAAATTGTTATTATCCAGCTATTGTTTTATTGTATTTATCTTTTAGAAGCTTTATGCTCATAAGCATCGTTTAACAAGTGTATCTCCAACCTTTCGTTCAATGCTCTCTGAAAGATGGACTTCCAAAGATGCTCCAATTGAAATCAAAGACTACTCATTTGAAAATTTTAAAGAATTTGTACTCTTCATTTATTCTGGTTCTTGTTCTCTTACTGAAGCTAATATCTTTACTATGGTAGATATTGCAGAATTTTATGGTGTAGGAATCTTCAAGAATGAATGTGATAAGTATATATCAAAAATGCAAATAAATCTTCAAAATTTTCTTCAATTTATTGAATTATCTGAAAAGTATTCATTGACAAATACTAAAGGATCATTGATGTCTTATGTCTCTTCAAATTTGGGAACTTTTATTAAATCTGAACAATTTCAAAGTCTTCAAAAAGGTGTTATGAAAAGTGTCGTTCAATCAAATCAAGATTCATTACGTCCAGAAGAGTTATTTAAACGGGTAAGCTTTATTCATTTATAGTTTTTACGAACATTACAATTCGGGTGAAATAATTGCTCGGACTTGATACTTTTGTTTGTTTATGTTATTACATACATATATTTATAGGTATATTATTGGGCAGAAAAACGTGTAGCAGAAAAACAATTAGAAAATGGATATTTAAATTTGAATGAAGAAATTAAGAAAGAATTAGATGAATTTTTGCCATTTATCAAATTTCAATCTATGGATTTTGATTATGTTGTTAAATTTGTTGGTAAGTTTTTAAGCTCTTTGAACTTCTCCGTTTTATTGCAATTTTTTAGTCAAAAAATCTTTTCTCTTTTCTGGTGATCATTTGAGTGATATCTTAGTGGGTGCTTGTGGTAAAGTATACGGTAAGCAGACACATTCTTCTAATTACGCAAACAATTATCATTCGCTTTATAGTTAAAATATTCGATGAAAATGGAAATATTATGAAAGGTCTTCTCAATTGCCCTGATATGGAAAAAGTTTGTAAAGCTATTCAATTACAAGAGAGTTCTTTATGTATCAACAGCATCAGTGGCTTTTATTGGTCTACAAAACAGCCAGTGCCGACTACATCAAGCAATTTAGTTAGAAATGAAAAGGTTCAATGGTATTTGGTATATAATGAAATTGGAAATCTTTATATTGAACGCCAAGCTACTCTTGATGATAGTTGTTATTTGCTTGCTGAAATGACTGCAGAACCTGGTTTTAGACGTAGTAATAAATGTAAAATTAGAGTTTATCGGTGTCCTTAAATTCTTGTTATTTGTGCCCTATTATTATGTGATATTTTTTGTTTTAATTCGTGATAAATAAATGTATGTTGTTTCTTGTATATATAGCTTTTCGATTTCATATGTATACTGTAGTTGATCAGTACTCTACAATACTTTAGCTAGTAATATTTTTTTGATAAAGCTATTTTAGCATGACATATTTTTGTTTAGCTTTAACTGTGCGTTAATTACAAATGTGTTGCATAAAAAAAGTGTTTTTATTTGTAAGCACCTCATGCATACATGATGCTACAGTAACATTTGATTGAAGCACTAGTAAAACAAAAAATCTAGACACGAAAATGATTTTTGTTATTATTTTTTTAAAAAAATAATTGGATCTTCTTTTGAATCGATATAATTGCAGTAGAAAAACATTCTTTTATCGTGATATTTTCGTTTTTGTTAAATATTACAATTGCAGCTTAAATATCAAAAAGTCGTACCGCCTTGTGTAACGTTATCATGTAATGATGGATGAGAATTCGCATCTTCTTTTTTATTTCTTCAGCGCTTATTTGAGTGAATATTGTTTATGATAATTTGAACATCCATAACTTTTGCTAATCTATCATTTTTAGATGACTGTATACAGTACACAAGCATTGAATCCTATGCAATATCTACAGTATTTATATGACCTTCAACAAGATGCTTTAGAACTTTTTAAAGCTCAAGATGCTGATGCAGGAGATTTTGATGTTACCTTTTTGATTGATGGAAAGGTTGGTATTTATTTGTTTAATCTTTTGCTATGTTCCTTTTTAGAAGCTTTATGCTCATAAGCATCGTTTAACAACTGTATCTCCAACCTTTCGTTCAATGCTCTCTGAAAGATGGACTTCTAAAGATGCTCCAATTGAAATAAAAGACTATTCATTTGAAAGCTTTAAAGAATTTCTTCTCTTCATATATTCTGGTTCATGCTCTCTTACTACTGACAACATCTTTACTATGGTTGATATCGCGGAATATTATGGTGTCAAAGTTTTCAAGATTGCATGTGATGATTTTTTGTCAAGGATGAAATTTACCTTTCAAAATTTTCTTCAATTTATTGAACTTTTTGATAAATATTCATTAGAAAAAGCAAAAGCATCATTGAATATTTATATTGCTGGTAATTTTATATCTTTCCTCAAATTTGGCAAATTTCAAGCTCTCGAAAAAGATGCAATTGGGACTGTTCTTAAATTTAATCAAAATACTTTACGTCCTGAAGAACTCTTTGAGCAGGTATGTTTGCTTTTGTTTTTCCTATAGGGGATGCCGAGTTGCAGTCACTGTAAAGTTGACTCGACTTTTCTGGCATATCCTGACCATAAAGGTTTTTTATCTCAAGTATCATTTCTTGCAGGTATTCAAATGGGCTGAAACTCGTGCAACAGAAAAACAAAATGCTGATCCAACTCTTATTGTCAATGATTTAATCAAAAATGATTTGGCTGATATTCTACCATTTATTAACTTCACAGATATGCATATTAAATTTTTACTTAATTTTGTTGGTATGTATTTTTCAACCTTTTTCTGACATAGCAGTGTTTATTTTTTAGTCAAAAAATCTTTTCTTTTTTCTGGAGATGGATTAAGTAATATTTTATTGGGTGCATGGGGAAAAGTGTACGGTAAGCAAACATTATTTTGGTACTAAAAACTTATATACATTTATTTATAATAAATTTTTAGTTAAAATCTTTGATGAACATGAAAGAATTATGAAAGGTATTCTTGATTGCCCTGAAATGGAAAAAGTTTGTACTGTTATTGAATCACAAAAGAATATTTTATGTACAAGTCATTATGGATATGGATTTTACTGGCCTACAAAACAAAAAAAGCCAAAGACACCAAGTAAAGTTATTAAAAATGAAATAGTTAAATGGTATTTGGTATATAATGAAAATGGACATCTTTGTATTAAAAACCAAACTTCTCTTGATGATAGTTGTTATTTACTTGCTGAAATGACTGCTGAAATTGGTTTCACATTTATTAATAAATGTAAGATTGAAGTTTATCGCTTTGCTTAGAACTGTTGTTTTATGTTTTTGTTTTGTCCGTTTTAATACGTGAAAAATAAATGTTTTTCCTTCTTTGTTTATAACTTTTTGATTTTTTGCGCATGTTGTAGTTATAAATTGTTATATTATACAGTAGTTAGAATTCTAAAAAAATGTTTTTTCAACCTTTTCCGCTTTTTTTCTGTGTTTCATTTAGGCAGATGAGAAGCGCAAAACAAATGTAATTGTTTTTTCTTGGATTTTTTTAACAGCAAAATATGCAAAACTACGTCACAGCTGTTTAATAAATTATTTAATATTGTTGCTGCTTTTCTTTAAGCAGCAAATTTCTTCAATGAGAAAGTGCAGTAGAAATTCAAATCTTGAATGAAAAATGTTATGTTGCAAAAAAATATCTCATGTTATTTTTTGTTGCTTCGGGTGATTTTGTTAAAGGGACAAAAACAAGTAGGAACACAAAAACGATACTTTTGGTTTGTTTAAATTCTGTCGTCCTGATTCAAGTAATTTTTCAAATGTTTTGTCTTAAAATTTAGCAAGAACTATAGTAGCTACAGTATCCCATTTTTTAGTAGTTCGTTTGTATGTTGTAACAACATCAAAATTCGAATATTATCTGCTTTCAAATTGTGCTATCAAACAATTGTTACATAAAGAAATAAACGTTTTTAATCAGTGATGTATAGTTTTTTTTGATCATCATTAGATCAAATGCACTCATTAATTGTAGTTTACTTCTTTTTCAAAATATCACGTTGACCAAACTTTCAACAGAAAAAGAAAAATTCATTTCAAAACAAAAATAACAATTTCTTCCAATTTGTTTATTGCTTTGTGTTTTTATTTTATTTGTAGTGGTTTTATGACTCCAGAAAAGTATTTTCAGTGATAAAATACATTATTTTAAACTACAATTTGTTAGGGACAAAATCTATTCTATTGATTTCAACAAATGATACTGTAATTTTTAACATACCTTCTAAATATGACCTTTAAAAGGAGAGTTTGACCCCTAACACAGTTTTATCGGGCAACCATCTTGGTACGTATCTTTTGACATGAAAATGAACTTTTTTCTTTGCAGTTTTGTTATTTGTCATCGAAAAATGAAAAAATATTACTTTTACAAAAATATGAAATTTTTGTCGACCTTTTTGGGTGCAAATAAAGTCTCTTATTTTAGTGTAAAACCTGTTATTCTATTTGATCTCGGTTCAAATATTGCAAGTGTGTTGTTTAAAATACACTGAACATACTTTGTTGTAATAAATAAATGCGTCAAAAACAAAAGGTGAACGTTTATGTATTACGTAATTGGATCAAGAGTTTATGGTCAACATAGAGACTATTTGACGCAATTTCTTTCTAATGCCAACAAAATTTTCATTTTTTTGCTCAGCGTTTTCTTTGGAAAATGCGTAAATGAATTTTTTTCATTATAAGTACAGTAATCTTCAGTTGCAAACAATCGAAACATAGTTTGCAGAAAAAACCTAAGCAAAAAGGCACATAATAAAACACACTTTTTTAGCTAAAGGATATTGATTGGGATCAATGGGATTGAAATCAATAACAACTGCGAGTTACTTTTTTTTCGTTTCAAACAATGTCACCACCACAGCTGTTTATCTCTAATAGAAAAAAAAAGATTTGAAGTCAAAACGTTTAGTTTTGGATCAATTTTTTTATGTTTGCTTTCACTTTTTTTTTTAAAACAAAAAAGTGGATTTAAATTATGGGAGACGATTATAAAGTCCAAAAAAGAATGGATGAATTGAAAGCAGAAAAAGTAAGTTTTAAAGAAAATTCGCATTTTTGTTAACTTTGTTGATTCACAAGTTTAGGAAGAAGCTCTTGCGCGAACAGCTGCAGCAGAAGAAAAGCTGAAAAAACTGAATGAACAAATTAAGCAGGCTGAAAAGAAGATTAAAAAAACTCAAAAACAGAAAAATATTAAAAATGATAGTGACTTGACAAGAGAAGATTTATCGCCCGCGGAATTGATGGCGATATTAAAGAAAGCTCCAAAGAAGTTTAAGAAATAGTTTTGGGTATGTTGGATGATTTGAAAAATTGCATTTTTTACTTGTTTTTTTCAAACTGTTTCTCTGATTTATCCAGTTTTCCTAAAATTTTTGTCTCTTCAATGGTACCAAAATTACTGTAATTTTTAAACTTTCTGTGATAACATTTTTGTTCTTGAAATTCTTTCCCCTGTTCTATAAACCTCATTTATTTGCAAAATCTTGTTGTTTTTTCTTCAAATACACACTTACATTTTTTTCAGGAGCATCAAAAACTGAAAACAAATTAAAAATCCGATTGATATGACATTTTTGGACCAAAGATGTAAGCCCCCACACAAAAATGGATATTCATTTTTTCTATGTTCTGTTTCCCTGGCATTTCTCTCATTCACTTTTCATTCTTTTCATGTGTTCATTCAACAAATAAATGTAAGAAAAAAACAACATGTCAATAAACATCACATTTCAAATTTTTTAACCGATTTCATATTATTATTGTTTTTTATTGATCCCACATTTTCTTTGATAGCCATTGAATGTGTACTTTTTCTTGTTACAGTAGGATTTCAACAGAGTTCGTTTTCGTTTTATTTCAAAAACAGCATTTAAATTAAATAAATATTATCTTTGAAAAAAAGTGATTTATAGCTTTTCTAATTTCTTGTAAAGTTAAAAGTAATAATCAAAAAAAGAAATAGAAATTGTGTGATGTTTGTGTCTTCCAAATTTATACACACACCAAAAAAGAAGAGACGGAAATGAAGAGGAAGAAAAGGAAGACGATGACGAAGAAGAAATGTCCATTTATTATTATTGTTTTCTAAAACGCATGACTTTTTTCTTTTTCGAAGGTCGTCATTTTTGATTTCCTTTTGAAGAACTTTCTTTTTTGGAATATCACTTTCTTCGTCATGCATTTCTTTGAAGCTTAATAAATGGTAGTAATTATTATCTATGTTGCAATTAGATAAAAAAAGTTGTTAAGGCAAGAAAAAAAGAGAAGGAAGTTTTTTCAGTGACATGGATATGAATGAGTAATAGTTGTAAGGTACTGTAGTTGGCTCGTACACAAAAAATGGAAATTTTGGGATTTTATAAAAATTGATAGTAATCTGGAATATAAAAGGCTTGCATTTTTAGTGTTACTAGCAAGAATCTATTAATGCCAACACACCCTAACACAAAAATCAATTCAACAAATGGAAATTTTCATTGTTCACGTTTGCTGCTGAGAACACAGTTGATAAACAAATAAAAACACATATATTTTAAAAAAAACATTTTTACAAAAAATACATATTACATATTTAATAGCAATTATTAAGAAGTAAAAGTTTTTGAACATGCAGAACTAGGTGAAATTTCAGATTCTAAAAATTGTGAATGTAAATGATCACCACGTTCACGTTGAAGATATCCAACACGTAAAATTGTTTCTAGCGCATTTACAGATTCCATTCCACATTTTCTTAGAACATTTTTCAACAAACATTTTTCCATATGATAATATGCTCGACATTTAAAGCCTTCAATTCTTTTAATACCTGCTAGAGTTTGAAGCATTAATGTTGTACTAAAATATGTTTTGGGATAAGAGAGGTGTAAGGTAGTGGTGATGGACAAACCTTTCTGTTGAAATTTGTTCCAATTCTGATTGAGTTTTTGCTCTGCCAACTAGGTCTTCAACTATTGATAAAGTTTTTGCATATGCAGTAATCATTTGATCATTGATATCTGTTCGAGTAGCATTGTAATTTTCAATGGACTGAAAAATATGATTGTTTAATTTATTTTCATTGATTTTAAAAAAATGGTAGTAACACTATTTTATATATTCCTTATCATTTTTGGGTTACTATCATATTTTGGAAAAGTGTTCCATTTTATGTATTTTAAAGCCCATTTTAAATGTTTTAAATCTTGTTATTGATCATTTTGCCCCAAAATTTGCATAATATAAACTTACAACATGACATTCATCATACCATAGATCTGCATTTTCACCAATACATGCATATGTTGATGGAGTTGCTTCAGGTCGTTGACATTCATTTTCAAACATAACTTTAATATTTCCATCATTTTCCATCATTGTTGTAATATGTTCAGCAATTTTATTATGATCTTGTAAAAATCCAAATGCACATTGAAATTGAAGTTCATTTTTAAGGCATGCTTCATGGATTGTTTGTTTCATCTCTTTTAATGGCATTGTCATTAATGATGCTGACTAAAAAAGAAAGGATGGTCATTAAAGATGAATGTTAAATGGTGTATATTTGGAAGATTTAATTGCAACAAATAAAGCTTAATGGGATTTTATATATCACATGGTGGATAAAAGAGGGGATATATGAAATCTCATGTATGCAAGTTTAATGTTGCATAAAAAAGCTTTAAAGGCCAAAAGATTTTCACAGAAAAAATAAAAATTTGATTGTTTTTTTAAAGAGGGATTTCATATATCCCATCGTCAGATTAGTGGATATACGAAATCCCATTTATGCAAATTTATGTTCCATGATTAAGATACATTAATCAAAAACTTACAACGGAATCAACTCCAATTGCTTTTAAAATTCTTTGAGATCGTGCTTCTGGAGAATCAGGCTTTGGAGCAACTGCTTCATCACCAATTGTACCAACTAGTCTTTGTGAAATATCTGCAGCTACTGTAGAACATTCACCAAGATGTGTGGCATATAACATCATTCTGAAAGATTTTTTTGTTTAGAAGTTTTTTAGAATGCCAGTTTGTAAAATTTTCTAGTGTCATTTAATGATGGACTGTATTACATCAATCTCTTACAGTATAATGTGCGTGTAAATGCTTCTATTTTTCTTTCGAGATTTGCAAAATCCCTTTTTTTCATTCAAAACAATACTATAAAATTCTAACTTCATTCATTCATGCATCCGAAAAGAAAAGACTGACTTGTTGTTTTAATTTTTATAATATTAAATTAGTTTCAATGAACTTTAAGGAGCTGACTGACGCCATGAGGGTGGACAAGAAAGGAGAGTGTTGCGTGCAAAAACATCAAAAGCCTTTCAATTCAAAAAATAATTTTTTATGTATCAAAACAACAAAAACAATGGAGCTTTAAAAAAAAGTGACGTTTGTTTTTTAGCTGTTTTTGTATGAAATGGTTTTTTAACAGTGTGTTCCATGAATGCCAAGCCTTTTTAGGCATTATGTCTTCAATGACAATTCTTGGCGCTGTGTTTCTCGAATGCCAATTCATGGAATTGTGACCCACGATGCCCAAAATTGTCAATGAAGAAAAAACAAAGGTTTGATTATTAAGTTTGATTACTTCAAAGAAAAGTTTTGGAGGGCCGAAAATAAACATCCTTTTAATTTGATTTTTGTCACTTTTGATAATTATTTTTATTGCAAAAGTTTAAAGACTAAACAAAAACGAAAAAGTTTTCTAAGGTAATAGGTGCATACGTTTGTTTTCTCAACTTTGATTTATTACCTTTCAGTTAAAATTTCTTGTTTTAGTTGCAATAATATTTCTTTTATTTGACGAAAATAGAACACCTAAAAGTTTAAACGAAAAAGAGATTTTTTCGGGTGTAATAAAACTTCAAACAAATTCACCGGAAATATGATCGCGCATGTGGTATCTATCAAAATTCGTCGCTTATCGTCGAACTTTCCCGGTTTTTTTAAAAAAAGTTATCAGCAAAAACTGACAGCTTTTAAAGGAAAAATGTTCAGTTTACACTTTTGGAAGATTGTGAAAGTGCAATTTTGCAATAAAGAACCAATATGAAAGTAGTTGAAAGTTGAAAAATAAAAGTTTAAAGATGCAAGTACATTTCTTTGATACGTTGACTACGCGTACTTATTCGAAAAAAAATTTTTGTAGAAGAAGGCTTCTAATTTTAATGGTTTCATTGAAAAATAGTAAAGTTAAAAATTACTAAAATGTGTAATACTGCTATTTTTAACTCAGGGCATGTTTTTCATAGAGTTAGACTTGAGGAAAATGTTTAGTGCAACTCCGAAGCATACTGTAATTGCAACATTGCCCGTCAAATGTTTCAAACATCATCGCCTACTTTTTTTCTCTATAATTGCCACGTTTCTTTTTTGAGAAATGACTAGTAACTAGTATAAAAGACGTTTTATGAAAATTTCTTAAAAATTCAAGCACAAAGTATATCCAAAAATCAAAGGTACTCATTAACTTTTAATTTTTACTTTTAGCATAAAAATGCAACACTTGACCTAAAAGAAAAAGTACATATGCCCTCAGGGGATAAAAAATGCAAAATTTCTTTTTCTTTGTTCAAGTGTGCAAAACTCAATGTTCTCTGATTTTCACATTTTTTGCTACAATTTTTTTTAAAACTACCATAGTTTTTTGCTTTAAAGATTGCAATACTTAAATTAAGCAAAAATAGTTTTTGCTTAAAAAAACTCCAAAGCTTTCAAAAGCCTTTTTTTCTATTGCAGCACCACTAATTTAGCTACAAGAGTTATTTTAAAATTCACGGATTCTTGCTTCCAAAAATGGAAACAAAAATGTGCTAAAAAAAGCAATTGCAGTTAAAGCTGAAGATTATCCCGTATTTCTTTACTGCTGCTGCGTTTTTTAATCCAATAAAATCCCTATGTTTTTTTGTAAATAGATTTAAAAACAGTCAACATGGTATTAAAATTTTATTAAAGCTAATATTATCGTTCCACGACCACCTAAGCTTCTGATGTTTTTGTAAGAGCATGATGACAAAATGACATCAAACACCTATTATTTAAAAATTTTTTATCGCACTGCATCATAAAAAAGGCATGTGATACAAATTGTATTTTTATTGTATTCAAATTTTTTTTGCTAATTTTTTTCTCACACATTTTTGACCTCAAAAGATTTTTTTGGAAAAATACAAAAAAGCTTTTCTCCTATGAGAAAATCCTAAAACACAATATAAAATTTTCAACGAACCTTTCATCATCATTTTCAGCTTTCTGTAGTGATTGTTGATAGCTTAGTCGTTCTAAAAAAAGAAATTTGCATAAATTAACTTTTCAACAGATTTCAAAAATAGACATAAAACAATCTTTTAAAGAAAAGGAGTGCCAAAAAAAGAAACAAATAAGGAACCAAAATTTTTTTTTGGCTTATGGGTATTTTTGGAGTATGGTTAATTAATTATGACAACCCACAAAAAAGAGGTCTTATGCATTATAATGGCTTTTAAATAAATTAATAGCAAGAACAAAAGAAAAATAATAAAAAAAGAAAGAAAATAATGCCATGGCATCATGATAAATCAAAATTCTTTGAAAAAATGATACAATTTTGATTCCAAGAAACTTTTATTGGATGATAGTAATCTTAAATGTTCAAAAATAGTTAAAACTGTGTTACTATCATAATCTTCAAATTATAAAAAAATAATGCCATAGCATGATGATAAACCGAAATTCTTACACTACAATTTTTGTTTTTAGAAATTTGGATGATAGTAATTCTAAAAGTTCAAAAATAGCCAAAAAATATTACTACCACTTTTCAAAATTTTAATCCAAAATTTCCGGTTATAAGGTTTTTGTGATTTTTAATGCTCTTGCTTAATTTAAAAACAACAACATAATAACAACTTTTGATGAAATTTAAAGAAGGGATTAAAATACAACACATAGACGCTTACCATTTTCACCAATTTGTTTTGCAGCAAATATCATATCAGATGGAGCATTTTTATATACAAAATATTTTGCATTTACAACATTAATAGAAACAATAACAAATATTAATAGAAGAAATAAATTATTAGCATTTTTGAACCCAAGTGAATTACATGTAAACATTTTTTTGTAGTATTATTATGAGGTGATCTGGAAAAATGGAGGTAAAAAAGGGTTACGGTAGAAAAGTAACAAAATATGCAAATTTCGACACGCAAATTTTTATTGAGTAAAATGTAGAAAAAAAGGTTTAGTGATTTTCAGATATCACAAATTAAGCAAAATCATTTTAACTCAAAAGACATCAAAGAAGTCCTGCCGCACATCAGAGGCGGCACGAATATTTACTCTTTTAGCTTTTATCTGGAGGTGTCCGAATAACCAAATGGGAAGAGGCAATAAAAGATACAAAATATTGTTTTAAAAAAGACTTCATTCACGTAAAAAACATGTTCACGTTTTATATGTCTGAATATTGTTATCCATGATATCACTCTACGATCAATAAGAAAAACAAATTAACATCAGTCACAGCAGCTGATAATCAATGTTATTAAGATAATTCGATTATATTCGATCACTTTGGTTTTCCCCACAAACATCTATGTGCGTGTTCATGAGAGAGTCGTTTAAATATGATGAAACAAACCACAAACATTTACATCAAAAAAAAGTTGATAAAAAGTTTTAAAAAAAGAAACTATTAATAACCCTATTAAAAACTCATTAAAAGTTTCTAAAAATGGTAGAAACAAAAATAGCAACTTTGAGCCATCTCCAAAAAAATTTTTGAAAGGAAGCAATCTCAAGAATAAAGTTCATTCTCGAGAGACATTAAATACTACCACAAATCGCTCATTCCAAAAAACAGTGATCTCATGACATCGCTCATTTGATCCGCCTCCAGAAGAAAGCCATAAAATTGGGAATTTTCATAACCTTCAATTATTTTTTTATTACTTTTTATCGTCATTTTCTTCTTTTGCCCATCCTAAGGGGCTCATCATCGTCCATGGGCTATAAATCAAATAACAAAAATATAATTTCTAAACCCCCATTAAACATCTTTCTTCTATTTTTTATACTCCCCCATTAACAAAAAAATAATGATAACAATAAAAAAACGAAAAAATGAAAGACTCTTTTTTATATATCAATGACTTCTAGGGTCTCTCTCTTTAACTATCGACAAGATTTTTTTTTAAATGGACCGAAGAAGAAAAAAAGAAGGGACGATGCCTTAAGGCGTCTCTTCCAAAGAAACCAAAATTATAAATAATTTCTTTTTTCTTTCTTTTTTTTGCTACTATTATGTGTTTTTTTTAACTTTCATCCAAAGCAAAGCAAAAAAATAGGCGTAATATTAAACAGAAGAAGGATAAAAAGTGGGAGGAGCGATAATATTTAAGAACGTTTTTGGATTTCTCTTTTTTTATTCATGCCTTTTCTTGCCAAGACACACATTTAATGTTGAGAAAAAAGTAGCCTAAAAGGAAGCAACAAGAGAATACAAAAAAATTTTACTGGCACATTTCATTTTTGTAGTTTTGATTATAAAGTACAAAAATACATATACATTTGCACAAAAATCTTTGGCTTCTGGTATCTTTCTTTCATTTCCTATGTGCCACCACACCTTCTCATTGCTATAACCATCTAGTCCAGCTAACAAGCTTTTGAAAAAATGAAATCCCAAAAGGCTGTTTTTTGTTGCAAAACTTTTTCTCTTTTTTGTGCCATTAAAAATGGAAGTAACACTTATATTAATAAACAAAAAAAAGATCTCAGTAAAAAACAAAAGCAAAAAAAGAATTTTTTTGTGGAAATCCTAAGTACCACTTAAAGCTTGAGAGTGAATTTTTCATTGATGGTGGCACAAAATGAAGCAATAATAGTTAAAACTTTTGAAATACTTTTTTTTGCCAAAAAACAGAAAACAGTTTACTTGAAATGACAGACGTAGGAGGTGTGTTCCAAGTTGAAAGTTCATTCATTATTAGCAACAACGGTGAAAAAGGGAATCTGCAAAAAAATGTTTCAAAACAAAGAACACTGAAAAAAAATGATAAGAATTTTAAAAGTCAGACAAATGGCAAGTTTTCAAAACATAATTTTAAAATTTTAAACGGTAAGCTTGATCTTCATGGATCGTCACGGAATTTAACGGATTTTATTAAACCCATCTGAAATTCATACAATACCTCAAGCTCCTAAAAAGAACAAAAATAATGAAAATAAGCTTTAAAAATTCGTGAAAAACCGTGGAAAGTCGTGAAAAATTTAGCACGATTTTCTACGACTTTTCACGAATTTCCACCAATTTTTACGGTTTTCCACAATTTTCCACGAATTAAAATTTTAATACTTTCTTTGTTGCGTGAACGCATAGTGGACACGTAAAGAACTGTGAAAATCTGTGAAGAAAATGGAATACAACCCTTTGTATTTGTAGAACGGAAGATATCAGCTTGCTATTCATTTTTATACAATGTTCAGAAAAATGGTGCTGTTTGTAGCTCCCAAAAATACACGATTTTCAGATTTTGCCGAAAAGAAAAGTTTTTACTAAAACCCCTTTAATAAACAACATTTAAATTTAAATATTTTTCTATATTTTGCAACAAAATAATTTATGATTTTTGCATGTAACATGTTTTCTAAGCTGTAGCAGTCCTCTTATCCATTTCTGATGTTTAAAGCTACCGCGGCACAGACACTTTTCAACAATCTTACACAAACTTGCAACAGTCATTATTACCAGGTAAATTCACAGCTTTACAAAATTAATTGAATTAAAAAAGTTGCATGTTTTCTGAAAATCAAATTTAAACTAATTAAAAATAAAAAATTGTCGATCAAAGAACCAAAATGCTAATATTTGAGATTAAAATTGTGCTAATTGATTGTAGTATTATTGTTCAAGTATTGCTCAAATTAGAAACACGTTAATTAAATAAGATTTCAATTTTATCAGTTTTTTTAATAAATTCAGGTAACAGAGTTAAATTAAAATATTAAATATTAGCAACAATTATTTAAAAAAATTAACGCAACTATTTGAATACAATGTGATAGTGTCAATATGTTGAAAGAGGCATAGCAGACAATAACAAAAAGTTAAAAATGGAAGACTGAAACTAGTCACTTTAAGAAGGTTGCTTAAATAAGAAAATTCAGTTTCATTAAAAGAAACCTTTCAAGACAATAACATTAGTGAGGGAGTGTGGTGTTGGTGGATGAAGATGAAATCTTACAGCTTCTTATCTTTTTAAAAAAAATTTGTATTTAATCAAAAAAGTGATTCTTTGTCATATGATTTTGATGTTGTCAAAAAACAATGCCTGAAGACAAGGAAATATCAACCATTAAGATGACATGGCAGTTGCAACTGCGTATATGTGATTTTGTTAAATATAAATGTATCTTCTTTAAAAAAGAAAACATAAAAAAAATGTCAGCAACAAAAATGAAACTTTTAATTAAGAGCACAAAGTAAAGATTTCTAATTTAAATTGTTACAAAATGACGCAAGTTGATTATTAAAAATTTGATTAATTTTTTTACATTTGTATTCTGTAACAATGCTGGTAGGGAAAGATGCTAGAAAAATTGAAGCATGAATAATTTGAGAAAAAAATGTTGAAGTTTATTCTTGGGATACTGTAGTTCACAAAGAAATCAATTTTTAAAAGTTTTAATTACGCACTTAAATTTCACACAAAGTGACAAATCACAGCTTACAAATTGGAGTCTCGTGAATTATGCAAAATAAACACTAATGAAAATCTAAATTTTGTTTAGCTTTTTTTAATGTGCTTGATGGTGCACCATTGAAATATGATTTTCATCATAAAAAAGAAATAAATTTAATTGTGTTCTATTTGTTTAAACTGAATACTGCATTTTTAAATCACCGTTACTAAAAATCTGCATAAACCTATAAAATAAGCGAAAAATATGGTTGGCATCAGATCAATCTGCATCTGCAGATTCAAAAAAAATTTATAAACATTAGCTTGTTAAACTAAACATCGATTCTAGCGTTTTTGATTTTTGTTTTTAAAGATATATTAATTTTAACCTTGTGAAAAATTGCAAGAAACATGACACAAATTTAATAGCAGCTTTTTTTAAAATATAAATTGCATGCTTTTTCTGTTACGATTAAAAAAGAAGAAAATAATGATATCTCTCTTGCTTTGCGTAATTTCCGGTCTTCATTTACGTGAATGTAAATGTTTCATTTTTTAGCGTATGAAAGTGCCTGATAAAGAAAAAGCACCAATTAAATTAAAGTTTTCTATGTTGAAGGCAATATTTCACATGAGAAATGGATTTGTAAAAAAATTTGTAAAATCCATATCTCCTGTGAAATACATACTGCTTTCTCAAACAGTTATTAAAAAACATGATAACAGACGATTTTATTGGAACAAAAACAAAGAAATTACTTTTGAAAAAGTTCACGAAGTTTATTGTATTTTGTATTATGGCATCCGAAAAAATGAATCATTGGTGGCTTGTAGATTCGAGTACCAGCATTTAGAATTTATTGTTGCAAGTCGATTTTTGGATTGTTGAGAAAGATTTTCATCAAATGAAAAACTGAAAGCAGTAATCTTTTTTTCTAAATTTTTTTTTAACACGGAGAACAAAAAATTGTAATTCTTACTTTCATGTAAACGTAAAATGCTTCGATATCAAAAACTTCTGGAATGGGATCCATACCTAAGAAACCGAGCTTGAAAAAATGTGGAATTTTTAAAAGTTCTTTAAACGTATTTGATGTAATATTTGATAGAGGTAAATCGCACTGGCTGAAAGAAAGAAAAAATGATTAGATAGACAGGGATACAGGGCCTTTCAAGTAAAAAAAAATTGGTTTTTGACTGCGAATTTCAGATTTATGTTATGTGGATAAAATCCGAAGGAATTCAAAGTGGAAGTTCCCAAGTGGATCCGTAGTTTAAAACTCAACTCCGGAGTCACTTAAAATCCTCTACGGTTAGCGATTTACTTGGCCTATTATTTTTATAAAAGAAAACATACAATAATATACTATTCAATTTAGACGCAGTTTCCACCAACTTTTCGAATGGAACATCTGTACCATCTTCATGCTTAACAAAAACTTGAATAAAAGTAATAATTTCAACAAAAGGTGTTAAAAAAATAAAATGTTTAAAAGAAATTTGTTGTTCGTAAAGTTTTAAATTTTTGATATCACATCGATAAATTTTTGAAATAATTGATGAAACAAGGTCTTGTTTATTAAATAACGAAGAAAGATTAATATAGAAATCTCCAGTAATCCAAAGTTTCAGATGAATATCAGTAAAAGCATCAAGAAGTTTTTTTGTAGAATAGCTGTAAGATTTGTTCATGTAATAAAAAGAAAAACCTGCTTTTTCATGATAATTAGTTATATGCGAAATAGCAATGGGATTGATAATATGAAAATATTTACAGCTTTGAAACAGCTTTTGATATTGTTTTGAAGTTGTTGGGGTTTTTGGGCATTGTAATAGATGATTGTAGATGGTAGAGGAAAGCTTTGGCGATAATAAGTGCTCATAAATTTTGTTTTGTTGAAAGTGTATCTTGGCATATTTGAATTTTTTTATTAGTAAAACTCTAAAAATGCTTCTTTTAAGGAGGGAAAAGACAAAGCAGAAAAAATAAAAAATGGTTTAAAATTATAAGATTATAGCAGGGAAGTTTATGATAAAAAAGTAGACGATATCGTTCTTAAATGCTCCTGTTAAAGCAAAAAAAATTTGCATAAGTCTTATTCAATAGAACAAGCGAGTATGAGTGGAACCAGTTCACAGTTATCGCTTTTGGTAGCCAACAAGCCAACTTATCAGCAGCAACATTGCTATGTTGATATAGTTATATTGATTACATCAACTTCTATTCCTGGCATAAAACAGTAAAGTTCAGATGAAAAAAAAATATTTCTAAAGAAAGTCAAGAGAAACAATCAATAAAAATTCATTGCATATCAACGGCATCTTACCCAATGCATGCCACTTTGTTTTTTTATTGAACCACTTGATCTCAATGAATAGTTTTTTGTCTGTCCATAAAAAAGAGCAAAAAAATAAGAAACTTTTTTATTCTTTTCATTTGTAGTCATTTGTTTCTATTTTGCTGGTATTTTGTTTTTTGCTCTTCCATCAACGAAAAATTATGTCATATATAGAATTTCCATTCCTTCAAGAATTAAATCTTCAAAAGCTCCAAAATTCCATTAACGAAGTTAGTGAATCAGATGTTAAGATGGCAAAAATTTTATATCAATATTCAGAAAAATTTTTAATGACCCCAGATTATTGGCTTCATCTTATTACGTCCGTAACATTTTTCCCACTCTACCCCTATCCACCCTAAAATTGTACACACTTATCTCCTCAGACCGCCCGATTCCCCTTATCCAAATTTTTAACAGTTTGCTTTCCCTGGATCCTCTCATTGCCCATCAACAACTTATAAAAAATTTTTTAGATTACTTGAAACAATTACCACTGAATGGGAGACTCTCCATTCTTGCCGAGTTTTAGCCCTTTCACATTTTTATTCAACAATTTATGGAAATAAAGATGATAAGCATATTGAATGGGATGGTTATGATTTGATAATAGCAAAATGTCAAACATATGATATATATCCTGAAGGAATTGCAATTCTTGAAGATGCTCTTACCTTTCCGCATCATGAACTTGAAATGTGCTATAATGCCTATGAAACTTTGTCAGGTAAGAATTTAAAAAATTTGCATAAAAATAGAAAAATTAGTTAAAAATAAAATTTTATGCCACAACAAATTTACCGAAACTATAAAGATAAAAAATCTACAAAAAAGTCCCGCAAGTCCCATATTCATCGTTTTACGAGTTTTTGTTTTTCCCAAAAAGAGATATATGAAATCCCTGACTACCAACATTACAGATTCATGCCCAACAAATGGATATATGAAATCCCCTTAATCTTTTTTTCAAGCAGGATATGTTTCCATTTCTCTAATTCAAGCTAACAAAGGGATATATGAAATCTCAAACAAGCCCTTTATCCCAAACTTGATGAAATTCGGCCCAATAATGGGATATATCTAATCCAAGATATCTTTTTTCCCTATTTCTACAAAATAGTATGTTTACAAATAGGATATATGAAATCCACGACAAATCCTTTAGCACAAAAATTTACCAAATTCATCAAAAGCTATATTAAATCCACTTTTAATCCCACATCCTCCATTTTCAGCAAGACCTATCTCTAAAGATCTTCAAGCCAAATTTGATCAAGCTCTAAAACTCTTCGACATTTTAAAAACCTCAAATTTTGATGACGAATGGTTTGAAGCTTTAATGGCTATCAACAATCACGAAATAATTGTAATCAATTTTGAATACTTCTTGGGATTGAACTATTCTTGTCAAATTTTATGGAAGAAATATATAAGCTATATGAAAGCTAAGAATTCAGTGGTAAGTGTAAAGTTGCAGCATATTGTTAAATTTATACCACTACCTATAGTTACTTTTAAACTTTCTACAGTACCCCTAAAAATTTACTATAAAAAATAAATAACGATAACTTCGTAAAGGAAATCTCTGAAAAGTTTTTGAAAAGCTTTGTTGTAATATTTTCACTGAAAACAGTATACTACAGTACCAGTCAGATATACATCGACTACCTCCTATTACCATATCTTTAAAACTCAAAAAAATAAAAACAATTTTTCAGGCAGCGCTAAACATTTTTCGCCGATATGTCCGATTCTTCATCGGTGACATCAAAATGTTGGATAGTTATCGTGATGAAATTGAAAAACTATCAATGATTGAAGATGTAACAGATTTTTGGGTAGATACAATTGAATTTGAACTTAATAATTGTGGCCTGAAGCATGCTGAAGAACTTTTTGATCGAGCAATTCTAGCAACAATGAAACGAGATTTCAAGGGTCATAAGCATGAAAAAGAAATTATTAGTTATTGTCATGGATTTAAAGCTCAACGATGGCTTTATCCATCGAGTATCGGCAAGAATTGTGATGAAGCAGCTGAGGAATTTACGAAGACTGTAAATAAATGGAAAGAAATGGCTGCAAAGAAGTATCCTCCAAAGGCTAGCAGTGTTCAACCACCTCCAGTACCCCTAGTAGCTGCAACACCCTCAAGACCGTCAACACTCTTCAATCCCACAACAGCTTCAAATCAAGCCTTTTCTCTTCCATTTTCATTCATCTATCAAATCCTCAAATCCGCAGCTCCTCCAACCTTGATAAAACTCTTCCAATCCTGTAAATCCCTCTTCAAAATCCACTCTACCCCTCTCTGCTATCAACTTGGTGTTAATGATGAAGTCCGTCACCAGTACTTCCAACAATCTCTCTTCCTCCCTGTCACTCAAATCACCTTCACTGGCCTCGATCGTCTCCACATCGTCAATTCTCTTGATTGGATTGTTGAAACAGATCGAAAAGCTCTTTCAAAAGTTATCCCAAAGCTATATCGGTGCAGTGCAAAATACATTCATATTAGTAGCCAAGATTTGACTGTCGATGAATTCAAATTTATTACTGCAAACATGCGAGTTATGCATTTGCATAAAACTAATATTTTTGATCGCAATGGTAAAGCATTATCTGACAAAGAAATCGAAGATTTAGCTGGTGGAATTGTAACATTTGAAAATACTGATAGGTGACTTTTGTGTTTTAGTGATATTGTTCTATGTTGTATGTATTTTTTCGTTAAATTTGTATATATTTTGTGTTTATTGTTTTTATTTGATTGTTTTGTGATAATAAAATTGCTTGAAAAAAATATTAAAAAACTCATCATAAGAAAAAGTTATCCTAATGCATTATCACATGTAATGCCCTTAGGGCATGGATCGACCAATGTCGATATAGATAGATGGAAGAATGAGAAGGTGGGGCTATGAGAGCACAAGATAATAATCTGAGAGAACGGCTCTATAATCAAGAAGCCATATTATTCCTCTAAACATTGTGGCGGTCTTTCTAATTTTCCATTTTTATTATTTTGGAATTCTAATTTAGATAAACGTTAAAAAAAAGAAATGTATGAATGACCCGAAGAAATGATGCACTTTTTGTAGTTGCTAGAAAAAAAGGGGACAATTACAAAACTGAAAGAGGAAATATTTTTTAGCTAACATTTTTTTTATTCATTATTTCCTCTTGTCTTTCAAACAATTTTATTAATAAATAATTTTTAGAGCAATATTTAAAACAAACAAATGGACGCTTCTTCATCTTCATCAAGTAACAGTGATAATATTGTTGGTACATCAATGCTTCTTTCAAAACGTGCTTTATTTCTTGCATCATATCGTCGAAATCAACCATTTTCATTACCAAGTTCAATAATGTATTATATTTCTAAGAATCCATCAACTCCAAATGTCTATCAAAAATTGGTCCAAGCATGCAAATATTTCCTTATCAAAAATTCAATTATTGTTTCTCCATATTCAGATTTTAAATATGTAAACAATGAATGGCAAATTTGGATAAATGGAAAATCTGTCGATTTGAACAATTCATTGGGTAAATTATGGGTTATCGAAAGTCTTCATATTCATTCTGGAAATTCTGATCCTGTTACTATTCCAAAAATTTATCAAAGTGATGCAAAATTTATAACTCTTCGGGGACAAACAATTTCTTTCAAAGAATTTACTTTTCTTGTTTCAAAATGTGAATCTATTACCTTAGAAAGAACTTCAGTAATAAATGAAAATGGTTCTGTTGTTGCATTAGAAAAGCTTGTTGAAGTTCTACCAAATGTTAAAGAATTTACATAGTAAGTTACTGTTTTTAATATTTAAAATGTGAATTCTTTCGTTTTAGTCATCTTCATCGTGGTAATGCTTCAAAAATTATTACTTCCAATGCTGTTTCCGAGTTATTAAGAATTCCACATTTTTCTAATATTGTTAATTTTACTTTAACTCGTGTGCCTGAAGCTTTTGATATTGATCAAATCTTTAATTACGTCAAAGTAAGCTTTTTTTAATACTTTTCATATTCTTGTGTAAGAATAATTCCACAATTTTTAGAAACAAAAGAAAACCAAAATTTATGTTTTTTTTTTGTTATCAAATTTCTCGAGAATACAAGAATCGTCTTCATAAAATTGTTAAAGAAATTCTTGCAACTAAAAATCGTGATTATAAACCACCATTTATTCGTTTTAGTAAAATGGTTGAATATGATTTTCATAAGCTGTGGATGCTTTTTGATGAAAATTAAATTCTGTTTGCTAGTAATCATTCTTCTTTTATCCTTTTTTCAAGTTTTTTTCATCTTTTTTGTTAGATTTTTAAAATCTTTTTCTTTCTCCATTTTTCTTGAAATAAATTTTGTTACTGAATTTCATCTATTAACTTTTTGTGTTTTGATCAGCCATGTTACATCTCCGCCCTTTTGCTGTTTTTCTTAAATTTTTCATTTTAGAAAAACATCAAAATTATAAAATGTCTTTGCCCACGTTGTATGCACAGTAATTATTTTGTGTCACTCACTTGAAATTAATTGAAATAATAAGCAAAGAAATTTTATGAATGCTTTATAACAATTCATAGATGCAAAAAATTCGCTACTTCAATCAATTACTTTTTACCAAGAGAACCATGAACGTTACATCCATCAGTTGCACAAACATATGCTGAAAGCAAAACAATAACAGCAACAAAAATCCAAAAGAAACGTTTTCCACGATTTGCTGTAACAAATTCTTCGATGTTTTTCACTTGCATAATCGTTCCATCTTCCATCATTACAGTATATGCTAGTTGAACATTTTCATCTGATTCAAATGAATCACCTGACCACAATCACCATTACACAAGAATTTGCATGATTGTTTATCATCACATTTAATTTCTTGTTTACGTTGTGAAGGTGATTGTTGTTTACGCTGAAAAGAATAATCTATATTATTAAATTCTTTTTCTAGAAATTGAAATTTTTACTCCTTGTTTTGCCAATTTATCTTGATACAAGCTCTTAATCATATCCAAGTCTTTGACGGGAATTCGTGTGCCATTTTTAGTTTCAAGTTGAAATTCTCGATTTCCACCTTTTTCATATACCTCTAACAATGCATTGGGACAATTTCCATCACAAACAAATTTGCATTCTTTATTGTCACATTCAAGTCGAATTTCTTTTCGAATGTATTTAACTTCTTGTTCAGCTATTTTCTAAAAATATTTTTTTCACATAATAGTTTTTTATGATTAAAAACCTTTTCAGCAACTTGCCCATTTGCAAGAATAATGGTAAGTACAACAATAAGGATGTTCAGTGTAATATGAAGATTCATTGTTGAAGTTGATTAATAACCTTGTTTATAAATTATTTGGATGCTGTAAGCTACTTTTATACACAAATCTTTTTTTCGTGCTTTAGCTGTTTGTGTTTCGCATGTCAAGCTGTACAAACTTCATTTCATAGCTTCAAGAATATATTTTTTGATTTCTATTGTTAATTGCGATTTTGACTTACATGAAGAGGCAGTGGTCTATAACACACTCTAAATTTTTGTTAGGATAATTAAATAAACTGGAAATGCTTTTTAAAATGCAGCTGTTTCAATAGTGTTCAGGAAATTCGTTAAAAATAATTGCAAAAATTTTTATTTACATTTCGTTATCTGAGGTAATGCAAGGTGTGTAAATTTTGAAAAAAATTCTTTGCAAACGATAGATGGAAAGAAAAATTGTTTCCGAAAAAACGATACATTAATGTCAAAAGAAATGCAACATAAAATGTGAAATTTTTTTCTACAGAGAGTATACGCAGTCTTACAAGGGACCGTTTTGAGTTGTTACTCTCAGATTTTTTCTTCAAAGTGGGGAATCAACAGCTCATAGCAAGGTATAAAAAACCCACAAGGGATTTTTGCTTGTTCGCTATTTTATGATTTTAATAGCAATTTGCTATTACACTATAAGTAGTAGACGATGAAGTCTTAGTATATAAATTACTTTTGGGATGGCTTCAGATGGTTGTAGATGCCAAAATACAGTTTTTCATAAATAAAAAAGCATATTTCATGCCATTACCTCCATCTAAAATCATCACAGACGAAATTTATATACTAACCGTAGACGTTTCCAACTGATGGTGGAGTTGGGGCCCCATATTTTGCCCAAATACTCGTCATAGTAAGGGATAGTTAGGGACAAAATATTAGCTGCCAAATCCTCAATCCCGGGATTTAATAGCTAAACGAATATAGCTAAAGTAGCAGGCGATTAATAGCTCTTACGTTACAGATGTTCCATTTAAGCCATAGTTGAGCCCTCACATTCTGCCCATATATATGTCTAGCCATGGGATAATTAGGGGAAAACTATCGGAAGCAAAATCCGCCTCCATCACATGCTTCTATATACATAGATTATGTTAAGTATACTTGTGTATGATTATGATTTATGATAGATAACCATTATTGAATACGCATAATTCCCATTATGCTGCATTATTAATTATTTGAATCAATTATGCAATAACCAGCTTCAAAGCATTATTTGAATATAGATTGAGCCATCAAAACCTCCAAAAACAAAAGTTATCTGAAAGGGTAATATAAATATCGTCTACTATGGCTATGGCTTTAGCAGGTAAACTTAACATAATCTATGTATATAGAAGCATGTGATGGAGGCGGATTTTGCTTCCGATAGTTTTCCCCTAATTATCCCATGGCTAGACATATATATGGGCAGAATGTGAGGGCTCAACTATGGCTTAAATGGAACATCTGTAACGTAAGAGCTATTAATCGCCTGCTACTTTAGCTATATTCGTTTAGCTATTAAATCCCGGGATTGAGGATTTGGCAGCTAATATTTTGTCCCTAACTATCCCTTACTATGACGAGTATTTGGGCAAAATATGGGGCCCCAACTCCACCATCAGTTGGAAACGTCTACGGTAAGAAGATTGTTGTTTGTTATCAAGAAATCATTTTGAATAATCTTAAAGCGCTTGCTACAAAATGTGAAAAAATCTCATTACCACAAGTAATTGTCGTTAACGAAGATGGCACTAATACTGTGCTAGAAAAAATTGTTGAAGCACTTCCAAATGTAACTAATTTTTGCTGGCAAGTTTATTTCTTTCTTTCTTTTGCTTTGTTATAACAATTTATTAATTACAGCGACATCAGTTTTAGCACTCCAAATATTATTACATCAAATACTGTTTCTGAATTGCTCAAACTTCCACATTTTTCTAATTTTACTCATTTTGTTTTAACTAATATTCCTGAATCTTTCGATTTAGAACTTTTTTATGACAATATTAAGGCAAGCTTTTATACATATTATGTTTTTGTAAGAAATATAATTTTTTAGAAAAACAAGAAAACAAAAATTTATGTCATTTTTAATGATAACCTTTCTCAAGAGTACCACAATTGACTATATTTCTAGTCGATTTTGGATTGCTAAAAAGCTTTATATTTATTGGGGACAAGAACCAATTGCTTCATTTATGCTGAAAATCTATCAATGCGATATTAAAGAATTTAATTTATGGAATCGTATTATTTCTTTTGCTCATCTTAAATTATTTGCATCAAAGTGTCAAAAAATTTGGTTATGCCATGCTACTGTAACAAATGAAGATGGTTCTTGCACAGCATTGGAAAAAATAGTTCAAGCTTTTCCTAATGTAACAAATTTTCGCTAGTGAGCTCATTTGGTTTTTCGCATTTGAAGTTTTACTGTATCATATTCAGTGAGCCTGGCAACACTTCTTCAAATATTATTTCTTTAAATACTGTGTCCGATATGCTCAAATTTCCACATTTTTCAAATATTACTGATTTTGTTTTAACTGAAATTCCCGCGTTTTTTGATATTGAAAAATTTTATGGTTTTATTAAGGTAATTTATATTAAATATTTTTTCAAAATATAATTTAAAAATTTTAGGAAAATAAAAAAATAAAAGTTTGGCTCAGTTTTTGTAATGAAATTTCTGATGAATACAAAGCTTGGCTACAAGGAATTGTTAATGAAATTTTGGCTGCCATTAATCGTGATTACAAAGTTCCATATATTCACTTTCCAGAAAATAATTATTATTCAGATATTAAGTTGTGGACACTTTAGGGATTGTCCAGAAATCACGTGACCAAAAAATCGTGATTTTCGAACCCCCTACCCCCCTCTGTGACCAAAGATCAAAGCTTTTTGCCGACAACATTAAAGCCGGGTGATCATTTGGCTAACCCCCTCCCCCCTTCCTCTTGGTCACGTGATTTCTGGACAATCCCTTATCATGAAGAGCGATTTTTCATGTTAATGTTCCTATATGAACCAACTGTTTTGTTAAATTTTTTATTTATGTCGGTTTCGGGTATTTTTTTATAAAGTGTTTTTGTTGAAATATATTTGTGTTTATTGCCCCTATAAAACTATCGTATTTTCTATAAAACATTAAAACATATTTGGTAATGGTTTTATATGTATATTTTTTACTTTTAAAGAAAGCGTCGTTTGTCAACTATGATTGAAAAACAAAAGCAATCCATGCAGATGTTCTGGGTAAATATAGAGTCAGGTCATGGGTATCTGATACCAGTATAATATTGGGCTCTGCAATGCATACGGTCAAATTTTCTCGAACTGTTTTGATTTATAGCTAACCGTAGACGTTTCCAACTGATGGTGGAGTTGGGGCCCCATATTTTGCCCAAATACTCGTCATAGTAAGGGATAGTTAGGGACAAAATATTAGCTGCCAAATCCTCAATCCCGGGATTTAATAGCTAAACGAATATAGCTAAAGTAGCAGGCGATTAATAGCTCTTACGTTACAGATGTTCCATTTAAGCCATAGTTGAGCCCTCACATTCTGCCCATATATATGTCTAGCCATGGGATAATTAGGGGAAAACTATCGGAAGCAAAATCCGCCTCCATCACATGCTTCTATATACATAGATTATGTTAAGTTTACCTGCTAAAGCCATAGCCATAGTAGACGATATTTATATTACCCTTTCAGATAACTTTTGTTTTTGGAGGTTTTGATGGCTCAATCTATATTCAAATAATGCTTTGAAGCTGGTTATTGCATAATTGATTCAAATAATTAATAATGCAGCATAATGGGAATTATGCGTATTCAATAATGGTTATCTATCATAAATCATAATCATACACAAGTATACTTAACATAATCTATGTATATAGAAGCATGTGATGGAGGCGGATTTTGCTTCCGATAGTTTTCCCCTAATTATCCCATGGCTAGACATATATATGGGCAGAATGTGAGGGCTCAACTATGGCTTAAATGGAACATCTGTAACGTAAGAGCTATTAATCGCCTGCTACTTTAGCTATATTCGTTTAGCTATTAAATCCCGGGATTGAGGATTTGGCAGCTAATATTTTGTCCCTAACTATCCCTTACTATGACGAGTATTTGGGCAAAATATGGGGCCCCAACTCCACCATCAGTTGGAAACGTCTACGGTAAATAAAAAAAACTAAATGCTAATAAATAAAATAAAAATAATCATGTAATCTAAAAAATGTTTTTAATTTTTTTACAGGATACTGTCGCTTTTTAGTACCTGATTTTGTCACAAACGTCATGATTTCTCAGTTAAATTTATTGTACATCTTTTCTTTGTTATTCCTTATATACGAAGAACTTCTTTTTTGTGTATATTTTTCGTGCACTGTCTTTTTAGGTTCATAAGGGTCATTTAGTTAATAAACATATTTCGCGCCACTTTCAAAAATACTTCAGGTACAAATAAGACTATATATATAATATATATGTTACAACCAGATTGCGTAACCATCCAGATCACGAAACTTTATTTGTTTCAACTTTAGGTATAGTTGTTTTTATAGAAATATATCTTTTCTTATCATGTTATCGACATCGAATTTCTTAAAATATTACAGTAGTTTTCTTAAAAGCTACAATAATGTGACGGTTTTATTTATTTTTTTCAAATTTAAAAACAATTTTACCCGTTCTGGAGGGCAGTTAAAACAAATAGATTGCATTAATCAGGTTCTAAATTAACTGCCAGAATGGGTACCTCCTTCAAATGCATGAAATAAAAAAAATATTAAAATAATCAATTAATGTCTTCCTCTGACAATGCATTAAACTGCCAAAAGTTTGGTGGATGTGGCCTTTATTTTTCTGTGCCTTACTTTTATTTTATGATAAATATTTTACTACTTTGTTTTAGCTTTTTTGTGTAAGAAACAAAAAGTTTTAATTTTTAGGTTATACACTATTCTTATGCTAGAAAATGGATTCTTTCATTTTTGCAAAAACATCTTCTTCAACCTCAAATTCATCATCATTTAGCAGTGAAAGTAATTATGATGAAAAAGTAACAGTAATTCTTCCTTCTAGTAATGCTCGCTCCTATGGAGCATATCAACAGCATCAGTCATTTTTGTTACCAGATTCAATCATGTATTATTTGACAAAAACACCATCCTCTGCAAAGGGCTACGAAAAGTTGATTCAAACATGCAAATATTTTTTTGCACAAAGCTCTTCTTGTTGTTTCATATCTGCATATTGGTTATGATTTTCGTGCAGGGGATACAGGATCTCATTCAAAATATATAGATTTTAGCAATGTTTCAAGTCAAATTTGGGCTACTGATAAACTTTATATTTATCAAAAATCTACGTTAATATCTTTTTCTTCTGTTTACCCAAAAATCTATCATTGTGATATTAAAGAAATCGGTCTATATTATCAAAACATTTCTTTTCATCATTTCCAGTTTTTTTCTGCAACATGTGTGAAAATTAATTTTTTGGAAATTACTGTAATCAATGAAGATGGTTCGGTGACTGCCTTGGAAAAAATTGTTGAAGTTCTTCCAAAAGTCAAAAATTTTCGTTAGTATGTGTTTTTTTGTGTTTTTTTATGCTTTATTCATCTTTATTTTAGCATTTTTGATGAGCGATCCTCAAACAACAGTATTACATCAGAAACTGTTCAAGAATTATTAAAACTCCCACATTTTTCAAACCTCGATCACTTTATTTTATGTGGTATTCAAGAAGCTTTTGATATCGATTACTTTTGTGATTATATGAAAGCAAGTTTATTTTTTGAATTAATTCTTGCTATGATTTTATGCATTTTTAGAAAAATAGGAAAACAAAAGTTAAACTCTTTTTTTGTGACACAGTTTCTGAAGAATACAAAAATCACCTTCAGCCTATTGCTAATAAATTTTTTCATGGCTGCTATTCATTTTTCTGGAATTGAGCAGCTTTTTTTATTCTTTTTGATGGAGAAGAATGCAGAAAAGTTTCGTCAAAGCTATTATGGACGATATATTTTTTTACTTTAATCGTTGTATTTGTAACTTTTTTGCATAAATTGTTGTTGATGTTTATAAAGTTGTTTTGTGAAATTTCATCACATGCATTGCGTTCACCAAGCCGATTTCATTAATTTCTATAAAGCACTCTTTTTGTACATAGCTAAGATTTATTAATGTAAAATAAATACTTTTCCGACTAACATTAAAAACGAGTTACGGTAATAAATGATACAGTCATAAAATTATTGTTCGACAGAAGGTTTGTGAAACATCTTTTTTAAAATGTTTTCTGCATGATGATATTTTTTATTTTTTTAAGAAATCTTATTGTGCATCTTTCCTTTATTTTTCCTTATTACGAGCAACTCCTTCATTTGTGCATACTTTCTTTTTAACGATCACTCTATCCATTAGTACCTCACACAATTTTTATCATAGCATTGGTTTTTAGACCTCAATCTTTTTCTCAGGTGCCTACCTTTTCTCTTCATGTGGTTTCTTCTATTAAAGAAATAAGCATAGACTTTTGTTAAAATATTCTTCTTCTGGTACCTTACTTATTTCGTAATACACGCATACATAATTAAATGATGGAACTTCTTTTTCCAAAAATTTTTTTGCTCCAATTATTCGTTTTAAACGTGATGCCTTTCATGCAACATATCGTCCTAGTCATATATGGTCATTATCAGATGCCATTATCTTTTATATTTCCAAACATCCATCATCTGCGAAATGTTACCATAAAATGATTCAAACCTGCAAACATTTCTATATTCAAAAACCATAAATTAAATTCTTTAATATCGCATTGATAGATTTTCAGCATAAATGAAGCAATTGGTTCTTGTTATGCCGCGCTACTGTAACAAATGAAAATGGTTCTAGCACAGCATTGGATGAAATCGTTAACATCTCTTCGAAAATAACATATTTTAACTGCTTAGTTGAATTTCTAGAGTTGTTGCACACATCTTTACATGTATTCATTTCAGTGAACTTAACAATAATGCTTAAAAAAGTATTTCTTCAAATACTGTTTCTCAACTGATGAAACTTTCACATATTGTAAATTTAACAGAATTGAAATTAATGAATGTTCCAGAAAGTTTTGATATTGCATTCTTTTATGATATTATTAAAGTAAGCTTCTTAATGTCAATTTTACAAAAAAAAATGTTTAAGTTTTTTTAGAAAAACAAGAAAACTAAAATTTATCTCACTTTTCATGATCATCTTTCTCAAGAATACAAAGATTGACTTCAAATAATTGTCAATGAAATTCGGGAAGACAATAATCGTGATTATAAAATACCATATATTCGTTTTCCTGGAAACGATGAATCCACATATCTTGTATTGTGGATACTTTATCATAAACTCTGAATTATTTTTTTTGTTTTTCGTCATTGTTTGGTATGACTGTTTTACAATTGTTTTTGTTTGGTTTATATGAATTTTATACAAAGTTTTTTTTGAATATGTTTTTTATTTACCCACAGAGCGTCGAAAATGGATTATACAGCAAGCAATGTAACCACAAAAGTTACTGTAATTTGTTTGTTACTTTTTTCATTTTATTGTTAAGAATTTGGTCAACTAAAATTGTGTTTTTTTGAAAACATGTGTTAATTAAAAAAAATGCCAACTTCTAATTGTTGGCTAAGGAAAGTACATGAAAGAAAAAACAAACGTTATTCCTTTTTTATGCAATTTTGGAAGAATTGTTTTTATCTACACATAATTCGGCCAAAAATCTATCAGGCGGATACGACTGTTTTTTCTCAATGATTCAAATAAAAAAATTCATGACCGGCAGTTGCTCTCTCTGACTATGGAACAAAAAAAAGTTAAAACTGATAAATTTTTAGCACCCATTGTAAGCCTCATTTGTTTCCAGATAAAATGCTTTGTTACGCTTATTTTGTCTTGCATCACTCTTTTTGCATTAATTTTTTTCTTTCGCGTTGTCTCTTTCATTAACTATACTTTTTGAAGTCATATATATTTTTAGAGAAATATTTATCCTTTTGCTGTTTGAAAATGGAAATGAAATTTTATTCTTCATCAGATAGCTATTTTTCAAAGTTCACAAAGATTAATGTATCAACTTTTTCTTCAAAACGAGCTTCCTTCTATGCAACATATCATCAAAATCAACCATTTTCTTTACCTGATTCAATCATATTTCTAAAAATCCATCAACTTCAAAATGCTATCAAAAAATGACTCAAACCTGCAAATATTTCTTTGCTCAAAAATCTATTCTTGTTGTTCCAGAAGTTGCTTTTGAATATAATAGCAACAACTTTCGCAATGGATGGAGTGCTTCAATAAATATGCAACTTTTTGATGTAAATGAAATTTCAAGTCAATTTTGGATTACCAAACAACTTGTTTTTCGTTGGGGAGAAGAACCAATTGCTACTGTTATGCCAAAAATTTATCAATGTGATATTAAAGAATTTTGGATATGGAAACAAACTATTTCATTAAAGCATCTTGAATTTCTTGCTTCAAAATGTTCGTTTGTTAGCTTCGTATATCTTACTGTAATCAATGATGACGATGGTACTGAAGCTCCATTAGAAAAGATTATCGAAGTACTTCCAAATTTAAAAAACTTTCAATAGTAAGTTTATTTTTGGGTATTTTTATTTTTTAATGTCCTTATTTTCAGTGTCTTCAATTCTCATTCTTCTAATAATTTTACATCAAAAACTGTTCCTGAAATTTTCCATTTTCAAATGCATATCGAGTTCGACTTCAAAAAATGGTCTATGAAAGCATTGCAAATAATAATCGTGAATATAAATTATTCATTCGTTTTCCTGGAAATGACGGAATTTCACATGATAATTTATGGAGACTTTATGATCAAAACTAAATTTGTTTTTTTTTGTTACATTTTGATATTTTTTCTAGTCTGTTTTATTGAAATAAAAATTACTTATTACGTTTTGCTACAGCAAAAATATCCAGAATAAATTGCTTCAAATCGTAAAAGTAATAATTAAAAAAATCATAAACAAAAAGGTAAAAATCTTTTAACATTTTTTCTTGTTTCTTTTACAGTCTATTTTCTTTTTACAATAAAATTAATTGTTTGTTACAAAAATGTAAGGCGATGTTTATGCCCACTTCAGTAAAAACATCGTAGCACTGTTATATGTTGTTGTATCAATTTAATGGAATTTAAAAATTTTTTTGATAGATAATTTATTCAGAACACATGTGTAATATACAACAGTAGAAAAGGTGGAGAAAATTTGTACATTAAAGAATAGCAAAAAAAGTGTATATAAAAGAAAAAAAAACGTGTCTTTATTTTCCAGTTTTAACGATTTGACTAACAGAATTTTGAACAATTTCAAATACAATGTCTTTGTCAAGAATATCGAAATTATCCAACGGAGTCTTTGCTGTAAATGCAGCCGATAAAAATTCCATGCATTTATCCTTAAGTTTGAAGGAATTTGTTAAAATTGAAGCATTTGTGAGATTGCAAACTGTTGTAGTTGAGATTTGGTCGATTAAATATGGTTCAACTTTTTCCTAAAAAAACAGATATTGAAATTTTTCAATATCAAAAAAAGCAAACCTTAAAAGTTGAAAGTTGATATTTATCAAAAAATTGAAGGAGCAAAATTAATTCTTCGAGAGATAAAGAAGTTGTAATATTACAAGTATAAATTAACTTAATGCCAGTTTCAACAACATTAGAAAAGAAATCAGTAGCTTCCATTTTGTTTTCTGTCGCTTCTTTCATATTTGAATTAAACATTGCTGCAAAAACGTCAGATGTACTAGCAAGAATGAATTTATGGACCTAAAATAATTGAATGATAATTTTATAGAACATTAGAATTCATACTTTTATTTCTTTATCATCTTTGGTAATAATTGTAAAATCTTTTGTATCTTCTTTCATCCATAATTTATTACCCAGTTCTCCACCTTCCCACTTTTGTTGTCCAGTCTGATTTTCAAATTTAAAAACTCCATAAACTTTTAATGTACATTTTCCATCAACAATATACTTCTTATCTGGTTTAAAGAATTCTTTAGTCTTACAGACGATACTTCCCCAGCCAATTGATTTATCGTAAGTACAATGAAAAGTTTTCGAATAATTTGCCGATTCAATTACAAATGTATAATCCGCTTCAACTTTCTTTTTATTTTTAAAATCCGAGTATAAAAAAATCCACGTTTGTCCGCGACGTTCATTGATATCTCCATTAGGATAAATGCTCAAATAATATTTAAATCCAGGAATATCAAAAAATATATCGTCAGATAATAAGTTTCCATCAATAGAATCTTTTAAAGCTAACAGCTTATTTTCAGAAAATGACCAGTGAAAAACAAATGGAATTTCTGGCATCTAAAGAACAGTCGCTCAGGTTTTAAAAAAAAATTAAAAATAAATAACCACGCTCTTATAAATACTGGTTCTTTGAAACAATAGAGAAATATTGGTTTCTCCACACTTGCCCAGTTTTTTTTCACACACTGTGTGAAGTTTGCGCACTTGCCCAGTTTTTTATGGAACAGAATGCCAAACTCTATAAAAATCTTTTTTTAAATTAAATATATCATTATAAATTATTTTTAATATTACAAATGTATCTTTTTTTGCTCTCGAATATTTTTTTATTATTTCACATCAATATACATACAACATATTTCCACAAAGATATTTCCCTAACAAACACATAATAATATTCACAAGTAAAAAGAAAGAAAAGTGGTGATAAATGGTTGGAACTAGAGTTCTGTTCTTTTAATTTCTTGTTTTCAACTACGTTTGGCATGAAACAAAACTGTCATCAGAATTTCTCGATTCTAGAATTGAAGTATCTTGAGAGCTGCCACAGGTGTCATTTTTGCTAGCTGGTAATTTAAAAGTGAGGAATTCAATCTTGTAAAAGAAGAAAAAGAAGAAGCTGAATGTAAAAGCAGCTTGAAATCTCAAAAATCTTTTGAAAAGTTAAAGCTTGGGAAGCAATTCAATAGTACTGTAAAAAAGATGCTAAATAATTTCAAAAGCAGCAAAGATGGCAAACAAGAAGCAAGAGAAGATACAAAAACAGAAGAGGACAACGGCAAGAGACCTCGCGGAAGACCGAAAAAGAATCAAGATCAAAAAAGCGAAGAAAAAAGAGCCTTTGAAGTTCCCCCATTTATCCCACTTTCTTTAAAAGAATTACAAGCTGCTTGTAAAAGTCTTGAAATCCCAGAAAAATATGCAGAAAGTTCTCCTCTTCTTAAAGCAAAGCGTGGAACGATTGTATTTTCAAACTTAAAAACTCATAACGTCAGAGGAGACGGTAATTGTGGATTTCGCTCTTTATCTTATCTGTTAACTGGATCACAAGAATTTCATTGGCAAATTAGAATGAAAGTCATGGAATATGTCGTAAATAATCGTGAAAAGGTTTTTATGACAGATGAAAGATATACAGCTTACGTAAGCAGTTATGAGACAGTTGCTGGATATCAAAAACCTCGAGGTGTTACTAACACGCATTGGGCTAGTGATAACGATTTTCTCGGCTTTGCAAAAATGACGAATATCAATGTTTATATTCATAATCCTCCTGACAAAAAGTATAATTATTCAAGATGTATACCGCTGGTCAAAGATGGAAAATGGAATAAACAAGATAGTGGATTCTTTATTGATTGGGTTGGTGAACGACATTTTGTCCCTATTATTGATGTATAAATTTGACTTATATTTATTTTAATAAAAATACTTTGAATTATAAAAACATTGCAAAAAAGTTTGACTTGATCACATTGTTAATATATATATATTTATGTACAAAATTGATAAAAAAAGCTTAATTAATTACTTGATAATTTAATTAATTAAATAATAACACAAAAGATATAGTTGTGTGAAAAAAAATTTTTTCACACAATTTCTTTTCTTTTTTTCACACAGTTTGGCATTCTGTTACATAAAAAACTGGGCAAGTGCGCAAACTTCACACAGTGTGTGAAAAAAAACTGGGCAAGTGCGAATGAGCCGAAATATTACTGAATCCAAAAATAAGTAAATCAGCTAAGAAGAAAATGAAGAGAAAATGCGCAAACAACTGAAGTTTTCACGGCAATGCTTAATCCAAATTTTTAAAAATTTGAAGAAAATAAAAGTGAAATTATTGAGTTCCCGTTTAGTGTTGTTGAAACTGCTCTAAAAATGATTTCAAAGTAATACTCTCTAGCATTCCTTTGACTTTAAAATGAATAAAATATTGACCTGACTTGAGTGTAGAAAAAATTGATCTTGGGGAGTGCTTTATTGTATGAAAAACCACGGAATGATATAAATGTATAAAAGAAAGAGAGAGAAAACAGAAAGGACGGGCTTATCGAAGATAAGATCAGAGCTAGCATATCTCGTTTTCATCAGACTTAACGAAAATTATTTTTTTACAATCAGTGAAATAGAACAGACTGAAGGGACAAAAAAGCTCGATTTGTTAAACACAACAATTTAAAAAGAATACCAAAATTTTTAAAAATCCTTTCCCAATGTTTGATGCAATTTTAACATAGAACATTTTTTTTAATACTGCGAAAACAACGGTTTTTTGTCATGTAACTTAATCTTCTAACGTAAATTCATAATTTCAATATTATCTATAATAAAATGAACAAAATTTTACGACAAATTCGTTATTCTTCAATGAACTTTTTTGTATCTTTTAAAATGCAATTAGTGGCAAAATCACCGAAATATTAGTGAATGTTGTCCCAAATATTTTAACCACCTTAATATTGGTAAAAAGGTCACCCAAATATTTTTATTAACAATAATGTTCTTGTTGTTGAATGCTTAAATGGCAGAAGAGAATGGCCAAATATTACATTATTACGTCAAACAATACTTTTTTATTATTTTCTTGTATAAATATATTATCTATTGATTTAATTTATTTGGGACACTTGTATCCAATATTTGGGAGGTTAAAATATTTGGGATACTTCTAACCAATATTTGGGTTGCAAATTCCCTTTTTGCCCAAAATAAACTACTAAAAATATTTGTTGCTGCCGTTTATTGAAAGTGACCTTCTTGAAACGATTGTAAACCTTAAACTTTTTTTTGGCTGGTAAAGACTTTTTTGGCAATATTTTTTAGCGCCTTTCATTTATTCTCGTCATAAGCTCTTCTGTATACTTGGTTTATCATAGCTCTCATTTTTGAGCCTATAAATTCTTTTTTTATAAAACAATTGTAATTTTCGATTTATTTAGTTTTTTATGACTAAAAATACTTATCTTCTAAACTTGGCGTTTCATTGTTTTATTATATTTTCTGTCAAATGTTTTATTAATATTTACTTTTTTGCAAATCTTACTTCCTGTTTTTCAAAGTTCAAAAATGGATGCTCATTTACTTCCATCAAATCAAAATGAAAATGCTGTTGAAGCATCTAATGTTTCTTCAAAACGTGCTATATTCCTGGCAACTTTTCGTCGTAATCAAAATTGGTCATTACCTGATTCAATCATGTATTATATCACTAAGAAGCCATCATCATCAAAGTGCTATCAAAAATTGACTTCAGGCTGCAAATATTTTTTTATCAATAAACCGATTCTTATCGTTTCAAAATTACTTTATGATAATAAGCATAATGGATGGATTGCTCGCTTAAATGGAAAAGAATACCAATTTTTCAATGTTTCAAGTAAAATTTGGGTTACCGAGATACTTAGTGTTAAATATGAAGCTACAATTTCTTCTATTGTTTCACAAATTTATCGTTACAATGAATTAGTTCTTTTTTATACAGATGTTCCTTTCAAATGTTTTATTTCTCTTGCATCAAAATGTGAAAGAATCCGATTATACTATAATGCTGTAATGGGAGAAAATAAAGATGTTGTTGCATTGGAAAATCTTATTGAAGCTATTCCACATATTAAATACTTTTATTAGTAAGTCTTTACGTTACTTGTTCTATTAATATTGACATTTTATTTTTTAGCTATTTACCTAATAATGCTTCCAAAATTATTACTTCAAAAACTGTTACTGAATTATTAAAAATTCCACATTTCTCAAATATTCCTGAATTTTGGTTGGTTGGCATTCCACAAACTTTTGATATTGAAAGTGCTTATGACTATATTAAGGTATGTTTTTCAAAAATTAATATGGTCAATAGCTCCAGTGTTTTCAGAAAAATAAGAAATCAAAAATTTGGTTAGCTTTTAATGATGAAATTTCTCTTGCTTATAAAACTCGCCTTCAAACAATTGTCAATAAAATCCTTGTTGCTGAAAATCGTGATTATAGACCACCATATATTTATTTTCCAGATAACATCCATTATTCTTGTAATAAACTACATAATCTTTATAAAAAATTCTAAAATTCTTTCAAATTTATTATATTTTTGTAGACTTGTTTTCATTTTTTTGTTTTTGTAAAATTTCTCTGTTTTTTGTTACTGTTGTTTTTTCTTTTACTGAAATAAAATGTTTTATCACCCATAATAGGTTTCTTTTTTGATAATATTGTTATGATAATGAGGAAAAACAATAGATTATGTGCATCATTATTTTGTACAGTATTCCCAAGTTTAAAAAATCATATTGTCTTATAATAATTTGGAGATTTTACTAAGTTTTTAAATTGTGAAAATTTCTTGTAATGAGTTTTCAATATTGTTTTGTTGTTTTTAATCTAGAATCCATTTGCTTCAAGTAATTGAAACAATATTTTTGTGGCATAAACTGGACAGAAAACAATTTCATTCGTTCTTAAAATTCAACAAAAGTGTTTGCTTTTTTATTTAAAAATAATGATAGCTTTTCATAGAAGAAAAAACAATGCACCAAAATGAACCGTGCACAAATTTTTGGCCGGTAAATCAAAAAACAAAAACAGGCAACACTATTACCTCCTCTGTACTTAACTGCATGAATAAAAAAATAGAAAACAATCAATTAAAGCCGCACTATGGTATGTGTCACACTGCTGAAATATGGGGGATGTGGCCATTATTTTCTTTGCCAATTTTTTTCATTTTACCCGATTTTTCTATACTTTATCTGTTTTCATTTCTACTGCAAAAAAGAACTAAATTTTAATTTAATCTTTAAGCTTTATATTATTCTTTAACACCAAAAATGGATTCTTTTATTTTTGCAAATACATCTTCAAGCTCAAATTCATCATCATTTAGCAGTGAAAGAAATTATGAAAATAATGTTACAGTAGTTCCTTCTTCTAGACATGCTCCCTTCTATGCAACACATCAACCATTTTTGTTACCAGGTTCAATCATGTATTATATGGCTAAAACGCCATCTTCTGCAAAAGGTTATGAAAAGTTAATTCAAACATGCAAATATTTTTTTGCTCACAAATCTATTCTTGTTGTTTCAAATTTATATTTTGGTTGGGATTTTGATCATTGGGAAAGCTCATTTAATCAAAATATATTGATTTAAGCAATGTTACAAGTCAACTATGGGCTATTGATAAACTTAAAATATTTCAAAAACGTGCATTAGCACCTTTTTCCTCTCTTATTTCAAAAATTTATCAATGTGATGCAAAAGAGGTCCATTTTTATCATCCAAAAATTTCATTTTGTGATTTGCAATTTTTTACTTCAAAATGTCAAAAAATTAGATTATTCAAAGTTACTGTAATTAATGATGATAGTTCTGCTGTTGCATTAGAAAAAATTGTTGAAGTACTTCCAAAAATCAAAGTGTTTAATTGGTATGTTTTTCTTTTTTCATTTTTGTATATTTTAATCAACTTTTTTAGCACTATTGATGATGATATTTCAAATATTATTATTACATCAGAAACTGTTCAAGAATTTTTAAAACTTCCACATTTTTCAAGCCTCAATCGCTTTAGTTTATGTTATGTTCCAGAAGCTTTTGATATTGACAAATTCTGTGATTACTTGAAAGCAAGTTAATTTTCAAACACTTTTTTTAATTCTTCTATTTTTAGAAAACAAATAACAAAAGCAAGATTGGTCTCTATTTTTGTGATACAATTTCTGAAGCATTCAAAAATCACCTCCAAGCTATCGTTGATGAAATTTTTGAAGAAGAAAATATCCAATGGAAACCACCGGTTATTCATTTTACAGGAATTGAGCAGGTTTCATATTATTATTTGAGGTTTCATCATGACGGACCAGAAAGCAGAAACGTTCTGACAAATCAACGTTAAGCTTGAATGAAAATTTCGCTTTTATGAACAAAAAAACTACTTTATTTTGATAAGCTTTTTGCAATTTTCTTTTTATAATCTGTTTTTTGTAACTTTTTGTTGACGTTTTACAATGTTTTCTTATCTTTAACAATGCGTTTATTTTGTCAAATTTTACAGGCATTTGATTTATCTGTTACAGTATATTGTATAGTGTACGACTACCAAGCTTTTCTTAGAATATTTGATATTTTTTGTTCATAATAAAATGTTTAAAAGAGAATACAAAAAAATCTATTGAAATTCAAGAACAAAATGATAAAAAAGGCACTCCAAAAGATTAGAACTGAGGGCAAAGTTTCCACATTTGATAACGGGACATGATAGTCATGCCATGAAAAACAATGCATGGTGGTATGTAATCATAATTTTTTATTTGAATAATTTTATCGACAATAGACTGCAGACCAATTTTGTGTTGCTCCGACGGGTGATCATCGAGAAATTCAAAACGAATTTTTGTTTTTTTGTTTTTCTAAAAATTTGCCGATTAGTTTATTATTAAGGAACTACAAAGTACAAAAACTAACCTTTATGAAATCACAAAAATCATTTATTTGTAAATCTCCAAGAGGACCAACAAATTCAAACCGTTCAAATTTTGTTAATGCTAATTTTTGAAAAGTTTTTGATGACAAACAGCTTTGATGAAAAGAACTAAAAAAGATTGTTTTTAAAGAGCAGTTATGTATAGTCAGTCGGTAATGATTTTTGCATTAAAGAAAATTATTGCTAACTAACCTATAATAAGTCGTAGCATTTGGAGCATTTTCTATTACCGTTTCTAAGGCAACAATAGACCCATCATCATTAACAACGAAAGCGTCTTTAAAATAAACACTTAGAAACTTTGAAGCAAGTAAAATAAAATCATTGAAAAAAATACTTTGATTATATAAAACAAATCTTTTTATATCGCGGGAATAAAGCTTTGGAATAATAATTTTGAATGGATGTGTTTCTGTTGAATTCTTGATATCGACAACAAAATTACCTGTAACCCAAATTTTGTTCGTTGAATTTTTAAACTTAATTCCTTTTCCATAAGATGTAAGTTTCCATTCATTATTTCTGCGGTAAAAATATAAATGTGGTACGACAGTAATACGATTTTTGATAAAAAAATGTTTACAACTTTTAATCATTTTTTCGTAACATTTTGGAGATAATGGATTTTTGGTCATATAATATATGAGATTATCAGGAAATGACCAAGCTTGATGACAGTTGTATGTAGCAAAAACGGAATCTTTTTTAGACAATACCATATCAAAAGAAACGTGAACTATTAGTACAATCCAGTAAAAGCGAAGAAATATTCGTTTATATTTATCAACAAAAAAAACAGATAATGCACACTCAGTCAGGCCTGAGAAAAGCGGCCGAAATTTCCGGCCGGCCGCGGCCGCATATTTTTCAAAAAATTTTTAAAAACTTAAATATGTTTTTTTTCAATGATCGACGAAATTTTTGATAAAAATAAACGAAATTGTATACCCAAAAAGGCTAAAAACACATAATTCTATTAAAGAACGGTGCAAAAGTCGATTTTAACCAGACTCAAAAACTGATTTTGGAGCTCATTTCTTTAACAAAAATAAAAAAGCGGCCGGCCGCGGCCGTCTTATCTCGGCCTGCACTCAGTTTAAATACAATTATTTTTGGTTTGGGAAAAACCTTTTTTTTTCGCAAAATAGAATGACTTTGTTTTTGTTGAAAAGTCAGATCAGAACCGGACAAACTTAATATAGCATTAATTTTGGCTTTTTTCTTGCACACTCCTTGCAATTTTGGCAACACTAGCAATAATAATTTGACTCCAAATTTTTTTTCTTTAAACAAATTCTCTGTTCTCTTATATTTTTTTAAAAAAACTTGCTTTGTTATATTTTAACATTGAAAAATGAATTCTCCTGATCATAGATGAATTGGGGGGTAACTTTTTTTCTCGGAGCCCGTAGGTCGCCGTCGAGCCTTGGCTGAAAAAAATTTTCGATCGGTCGTCAACGACCTTTTTTGCTCGCAGCGGCTTCGCCGCTGCGAGCCTTATATATCAAAGGTTTTTTGCCGCATATCAAAGAGATTTTGCCGCACATCAAAGGAATTTTGCCGCAAATCAAAGGCGGCTCGGTATTTATGGGTTATTATATACTTTATTAGCTATTTTAATTAGTACAGTTTTATTTTACAATTAAAACTCCTTTTGAAGACTTGCTTTATTGTTATTTGAAAGCGTGAAACCGTTTTCAATCACTAATTGGCACAGCAATATCTGTTATAATAATAGTATTATTAGAGTTTTTTGCTGTTATGATGCAATTAGTCTTTTTTCCCATTCTTATTGTGCTCTCTTTATCCTTTTTTCTTAATTATTGGACACTTGGATTGCTGCAAGTGTGTATAAGCAACATAAAATTTCTGAACAAATTAAAATATATTCACAACAACGTTTTGGTGAACAAAATTTTAATGGTAAGAACAAAGCCAAATTGAGAATATTATAAATCATGCAGTCGATGCCCTTATTGTTGTTGGGGATCAAGCTACATTTAATGTTCATCCGTCTGGTAGAGAATTAACAGGGAAACTTGGAAAACAAGTAAATTTGCATGATTCGCGAGCTGAATTAATTCAATGTGTAAATCGTTGTCCTAACAATCAATACAAACTTGGTGCCCCAACACCTAGACAAGAAAATAATTGTGATGGCGATGTTCTTCCATTAATAGTAGAAGCAACATCAGAAGAAGCAACAAAGACAATAACCATCACTACAGCTCCTGAAATTGAAATTATTGAAGAGTCGTCACAAGGCTATCTGGTAGTTTTACTTCAAATCCCGTTTCTGCAAAATATACTGCTTACATGCCATGGTATGCTCAACTCATACCCTGGGTTGATGTCGAAAGAATTTTATTTTGTCATATTTTTGCATCTCAAAATATCATTAATAAAATGAAGGAAACAAACGTCCCAAAAATCCAGCATGCGCAAGTTTGAATGCTTTCGCAAGGCTTACTGGTTTTGCAAGTACGTCAAATAGCTGATAATGTAATTTTATTACTGGACCACAAAAAAAATTAAACCTGTCGTTAATCAAAATGTTGAACAAGCAATTAATGATTACGGCAATAACAACAATAATGATGACAATAACTACGGTGGCAATAAGAAGACAAAAATTCATGGCCCTTAATCAATAGAGTTTTTTTTTATTTTCCTTGAAAATAATTAAGAACAACGCGATCTTGCTAGACGCTTTTAAGTAAATTCTCCAAACAATGAATTACAATATCAAAATTTAAAGAAGAACGTGCTAACTAACGTAACTGCTACAGAACTAACCGTTCCGTCGGCTCTGCCGATGCGGTAGGCGGTTTCTTCATTATTTTCGATTCCCTTTATTCACGGAGAAGCCGACTCAATATTAGTACAATTGATATTATTTTACCTATTAGACAAACAAATGTTCCACCATTATCAAAATTCGTTTGCCACAAATATGTCACTAGATAAATGTAAAAACATTTGGACTCTTATGCTCAAAGATCACGTGTCCAGGAAAGAAAAAGATGGACAACATAATTTTAAGTGATGATTTTTTTGAAAATTTTGTAACAGATGAAGAAGCTCAGAACAGAAAAGACATACGTTTTGAATCTATTTAATTAAATTGTGTTTCTCAATTGTTTTGATTTATTTATGTAATGTAAAATTTTTAATATTCAAATATTAAATTGGTTCAACTCATTTTTTGCATGAAATTTTTAAAAAAAATCACCTAAATTTTCAAGATATTTGTTAAGCAAATTTTCGCAAAATTTCACAGGTAGCTACCTATGGTCAGTTTTCGCCGATCGCCTTCGGCGATCGGTCGGTCGGTCGGGGGGCCAACTAAAGTTACCCCCTATTCATCTATGCTCCTGATGCTGATGTAACAACTTCAATCTCAAATTGTAGAGTCAGTGCTGGCAGAATTGATTCATCAGTTATCCCTTCAAAATGTTTTCTTTTCCTTGCAACATATCATCGTCATCAAGCTTGGTCAGTACCAGATTCATTGATTTACCATATTTCTAAGAATCCTTCAACACCAAAATGTTATCAAAAAATAGTTCAAAGCTGCAAATATTTTTTTGTTCAAAATCCGATCCTTATTGTTGTGCAGTTTGATTTTAAGCAAGAAATTTCTGGGCAATATATTTCATGTTCAAGTAATGAGAAATTAGTAGATACAAGAAAAGTTAAAAGTAAAATTTGGGTTGCTGGTACATTAAGAATTTATTACGATGATCGAGTTGTACCATCTTCACGTATTTTTCCAAAAATTGACCGATGTAATGCTAAGGTTTTGAACATCTGGAATCAAACAATTTCTTTTGAAAATTTTAAATTTCTTACATCAAAATGTGAGCGATGCTGGTTGAAGCTTGTTACTGTATTGAATGAAGACGGTTCTGTTACGGCGTTAGAAAAGATGCTGGAAATTCTTCCAAGATTAAAATGGCTTAATTTGTATGTTTTTCCTTATCCCTATTCATACAAGTTTAACAGCAGTTTAAGTAAAACTGCAATTACATTATTGACCGCAAAATCAGGGAACTACACATTACATATGTTTTAGCATTCTCGGTGATCTTGCAAAAAATGTTACCTCATCAACTGTTACAGAATTGTTAAAATTTCCACATTTTTCAAAACTTGAATATCTTGGTTTGAACCAGATTTCTGAAGCCTTTGATATTGATCGCTTTTATGGTCATATAAAGGTAAACTTTCTTTTTTGCTTTTCTTGTTAATAGCTTTAAACTTTTAGAAAAATACAAAAACAATCTTTGATCTCAGTTTTTGTACAGAAATTTCAGTACAATACAAAAATCATCTGCATGGAATTTTAAATGAAATTGTTGCAACTAAAAATCATGATTACACAGTCCCGTATATTTGGTTTCTTGGACACAATTATTCTGCAAGTATAAAATTAAGAAATTTATTTCTTCAAAGCTGAATATATGTATCATATTTGTTGCATATTATTATCATCCAAAATGAAAAAATACAGCTTCTAAAGTGTTGAAGATCTGTTGTAACTTTTTTTTTTGTGTTATTTGTCCACAAAATTTTTTGGTTTGAACTTTATGTTATTTTTTGAATAAAACATTTTTCGTTGACAACGATTTAACTCTTGCAAAAAATGTTAAGAGAAGTACATAGCAAAAGAGAAAATGGTAAGTAAGGGGGGTAAGAGAATGTTATCTAAAGGAAGAAAAATTTAACACACGCTACAAAAAAAGAAAAGGAATGATTGATGGGAATGATGGCAAAACAACTTTTTTATCCTAATTTTGATTTTTTGGCAGAATAAAAAGTTTCCTGTATATCAACAACAGCAGTAGGAAAAATGTTTGACATGTTTGGCCGTCGCTGTGAAAGCACACTTTAAAAATATTGTTTTTCTAACAACATTTATTTAGAGTTTGTTTTTTTCTGAAAAAAGGAAAATGTCATTTCCTGTTAATAACGATAAATTAAAAACTGTCACGTATACTTTTAAAAAATCAGATTTTCTTTCTACATATCGCAATCAAAATTGGTCAAAACCTGATTCACTCATTTATTATATTTCAAAAAATCCTTTATCTCCAACCATCTGTCAAAAATTATCCAAAACATGCAAATATTTTATCATCAAAAATCCGATCCTTGTTATTCCTGATTTATCTTATTTTACTAGAAATGGATGGAAACCTTTATGTCTTAGAACAGTTGTGAAAAGCAGGGCTACCAATATATGTAAAATATGGATTTCTGGTCATGTTAGTATTGTACCTGAAAGATCAGCAAAATCAAAACTTCTTTCATCACTTGTGCCAAAAATCTCACAATGCGATATTAGTATGTTGCAATTAACAAAACAAGTTTTTACATTTAAAGATTTTGTTTTTCTAATAAAATTTGCTAAACAATTTTGGTTTTTTGATGTTACTGTAAGAGATGAAAATGGAACAATAGTTGGATTGGAACAGCTTGTTGAAGTAGCTCCAAAAGTTCAACGGATTACTTTGTAAGTTTTTAAACGACTTCTTCGTTTTTTCAAAAAATGATTAAACCGAAAAATAATTACAGAAATGGCAATCGAAAATGTTTATATATCACATCAAAGACAGTAACCGAACTCCTAAAAATTCCACATTTTTCAAAGCTTATATCTTTGATCCTACACAATGTTCCGGACACGTTCGATATTGAAACATTTTATAATTATATGAAAGTAAGCTTTATTTATATTTTTAGTTCTATATTAATATAGTAATCATTAAAGGAAAATAAAAGTACCCATTGGGAACTCAAATTTTATGCTACAATTTCTCAAGAATACAAAATGCGACTTGAAGAAATTATTGATGAATTAAATGCAAAACATTTTCATCCTTTTATGATACCAGATATCTGGTTTAATGGACTTGATACCACAAAATACAATCAACTTCAAGGAAAAATTTATAAACCTCTTGGTTGTTATTAACAGTTTTTTTATTGTTTTATTTATTTATCACAAACTCTTTTTTTTATAAAATGCATTGAAAAAAATTGTTATGGAAATATTTGTTTATGCGATCCCTCAAATCTTTTCTTTTACTACTACTCTTCACTTTTCTCAACGGCAAAGAGAAAGTTAATTGAAATAGGTAACAAGAGCAATAGCAGCAGGATCGAATCAGTTTCGACCATTGTGTATGCACTTTTATTTAACTTCTTATTACCAATTACTCTGTTAAATAAAAAATGCTTTGTTGAATACTTATCGTTTAGACTGCAGTCAAACCTCGATTTTACTGCAGTCTTTCAAGGGGCTGTGAAAAAAATGACGTATAATCGAGGTCCATTTACATCGATTTTGCATCAGATGGGCGGAAGAATTTTTTTACTTTTTTATCTTCGGCAATCATCCAAATTTGTTGTGCCTTGAGCAGGGATCAACAAGATATCGAACAGCATTCTGTAAAATTTGATTGTTTTTTATTGTAACTTTTATCCTGCATAAAAAATTTAAAAATACTGTTTTCACATTTTTTGTGATCATCATTCCAAAAAGTGAACATTGTCTTGATGCAATGCAAAAATCAATAACATAAGATGATTGCATCGTTTTGTGCAGATAGTGTGTGTCTTATACTGCTGCAAAATAGTGTTGATTTTCTTGTTCCTTCCTTTTTTGCCAAGGTGCTCTACACATCCACAATATGTACCTCCCTGCCTAACGTTTTTCACATTTTTATCTGACCTCAATCAAAAATGTTTTTCGTTCTTCCCCCATCCATTAATGTACTATTCATCACAGTGCCAATCCATCATTTACTTTAAAAAGCAAAAAGTTGCATTCTAGAAAATGAAAGCTGAAAAAATAAATTTCATTTTTTTAATTGCTTTTTTTATTTGGAATATTTCTTATACTGTTGCCTTTTGGTCCGATGATGTTGATGGAAAAGGATTTTTTGTTATTTTTGGTTTTATAATGACATTTTTCAATGTTTTGGCATACAAATCGAATCGTTGTCATTTTTATGTAATTGGTGCTACTGGATTTGTAAGTTTTTTGTTAGTAAATAATGAAAATTGAAAAATGTAATCCTCATTTTTAGTTGACTCTTTTTGTTTCACATTTCGCTAATCTTTTGTTCCTTCTTAAGGGCATATTCTTTCATGGTAAGTTTTGACTTATAATAGGTATTTTTTAGACATAGAGCCAGTTTTTATTATTTTATACTTTTTTATTTTATTTTTTACAGCTAACCATAATAATATCCCATGTTTACCACATGTAATTATTGCATCTTCCCTTGCACTCTTTGGTTTATTATCAACACTTTATTGCTTTCAAGAAAAATGCAATAAAGTAATTGATCACCATATTTCTTCTTTGCCACAAAAATGGTCCCGAATCTTGCTTTACTTTTGTGTCAAAGATTTTGTCCACTGTATTATTTTATTCAGTGTTGAATTTTCAATCTGCTTGGTTATTCACACTATTTTAACTTATTATTACAGCAACGAATTTGATATTCGTGATTATCTTGGCCTTTTATTCCTTGCAATTCCCATGTTCACTGCTTTAACAATTTATTATAAAAGCAGAAAATTTTGTATTGGAACAATTTTTGCATGGGTAAGATTATCGAAAATAGTAATGCCACAAAACGTTTTTTTGTTACTTATATTTTTCAGGGGATATTTATTGTTGTAACTTATGGATTCTTCTTCTATGTAGTTTATCAAACTTGTAAGTTTTTTTATATCTGACATTGTGAAACGCAATTTCTTTAGATAGAGAAGGTTTTATCCGCCGAAATTTGTCATATTTTCCTTTCTTTTTTTCGACTATATCTATTTGTTCATTCCTTGGCATTCTTACAACCCTTCATCTCTATCAAAAATATAGCCCCCAAAATCAAGCAGCTGAATCAGAAAATTCTCCACTTTTAACTTATTGGACTTATTCGTATCTTTAAACAAGAAATCAAAGAATTTTTTGTAATGAGTATTTTTTTTGTATGTTTTTATTTGTGACGTTTTTATGTCATCGTTTGAAGTTGAAAATGAAATTGAGTTTAAAAAGATATTTAAAATTTGCATGACGCACTAAAAAAATGTTAGAATCCCATTCCAGAGATCATTTGAAAGAGCAAAAAAATTTTGTTGTTGGTGTAATAATTAAAGTGCAGAAATAAATGTTTAAAACAAAGATGTTGACTTTTTTTGCGTTTTATAAACCTGATTTTTTTATCGTTTATTGTTGCTCTCATTTTTTTCTCTCGAAACCTTTAAACAATAACAACAACAAAGAAACGTTTGTTGACGATAAACCACCACCCAATCAAGAAAGTAAGGAATGCAATCCAAAAAAGAAGTATAAAAAGGAAACTATAAAGATGCAATTTGACAGAAAAATACGAGTTCACCAAGGCAGTATTTGAGGGGGACATTAGAGGGCATGTGCCCCCTCCAAACCAAAATTGAGAAATTTCTTTTGATCTTTTGCCGAAACGTGTCAAAGCGGCAAAAAGATCAAAGGCGTGCCTTTCCCAAAATGTTTTTTCTGATATGGCCATTCTTTTAATTTTATAATTACTTAAATTTCAGATATGAAGCTTCTAATTATTATCTTTCTTGCCGCTACTACAATTGCTTTACCTGATGCTCGACGTCCTCGTCGTCAAGCAACAGATCGTTAGTTTGCTTTAAACTTTTTAACACCAGTTTAATAATCTATTCCCTCTTAAGCATGTTCTGTAATATTATGTGATAGCGGAGAAAGATGTGCCAGAGTTTCACCATCTTGTACTTCTTCAAACGACTGTGTCGTTAAAGGTGTATGTGTTGCAAATGAAATGTATCAACAACAATATTCTCAATATCAGCAATATCAACAGCCCCAATACCAACAACAAGGCTATGTCCCACCATATCCCGTTTTCCAACCAAATGCTTTTCAACAAGCCCAAGGACTTTTTGGAAGATGAATGATGTAACCTTTTTAAAATACTAAAATCTCTTTGCTATATCGTTATAACATATATATATAAATTTTTCATTTAATTCACATTTATTTTTATTATTATAAAAATTTATTTCATTTAAACGTTGTAAAACTTGTAACAAAAAAAGCACATTATATTTTTAAATTAAAAAGTGGATTTATTAATAGTATTATGAGTGGATGGTTTCGATGGTTTTGATGCGACGGTAAAACTTTTGTTGAATTTGAAAATTAAAAGAATAAATAATAATCTAAAAATTTTTTGATTATTTTTGAAATTCAATTTTTACAAAAAATAAGCTGCACTTACTCATTCATTGAATGAAAAATTAACCAGTTTCCAACCATACCAAAAAATCTTGTCCATACTGAAGCAGGAAGGAATGCTTGAACGAGTAACGGAATAATTTGCATCAGACCATAGATAAGAGTGGTCAGGCATGCCTACAAATTTACATAAAAGATATATCGTATATGTGGTCAAGGAAGGGGGGGGGGGGACATTCCCTTCTTCCCCTCAAAAGCGAAGATTTCCCTTTGATCTTTTGCAGCAACTCTGTAAAACCGGCAAAATATAAAAGGCGTGCCCCTGTTAAAATTCTTTTTGCTTATGCCCTTGTAAGCCTTGCCATTTATCCAAATATAAGAACATGACTTACCAAAAAGAAGAAACGTTTTTCTTTGCTAGCAATGGCATGATTTTGTGCTTAAAATTTCTTATTATTTCTTTTTTATAATTAAAGGCTCACAAACCCATCATTTGATTATTAAATTTTCTTAAAAATAACCATGTAATTGCATCTCCAGATAGCGCAATTCCCATAACAGCATATTTAACATATTTATTAAAAACTCTCCAAGGACTTGTAAAGCATGATGAAGATCGATAAACAAATCCAAAGGTTTCAAAATCATATGTCATATTACATTCATATTCAATAAAAGGTGTTAGCTGAAAACATGTGAGTCCCAAGGTAATAGCAATTAAAATTATTGCGGTTTTTGTTGTAAATACATTTCGATAACTCATAGGAAATATTATAGCATAGCAACGATTTAGGGATTTCAGACATTGAAAATTTGTAGCTGCATAGTGAAAATAATTTGTTACAGCACCCACATATGCAAAATATATTTCACGTGTACTTTCTGGATACCTAAAAAGGATACATGTATTCTGAAGTGTGCTTTTGGTTGTAGCAAAACGGAATTGTCTCAAAAAGAGCTCTGTAAAATCGAAATTTCAAAACTGAAACAAAAAAATCTTCAATCCAAATTTCGATTTCGTAGAGCTCTGATCTCAGGTAATAATTTCCTGCGACTTCCCCCAAAAATGCGTTGTCATTTTCTGCATTCTACTTCCTTATCAAGGAGGGAATGAAAAGAAGGCAATAGTAAGACCATCAAGAAAAGTCGTAGAAACAAACCACATGTCCTACTTGTAATTATCATATTATAACTACGTCATAATATGATAATTACAGTTTCAGAGAAAAAAGTAATTTTAAAAAAGATCAGAGGACATACTTATGCCTTTTAAAACAATTTTAATTTAGTCAACTAAAAATTTTTAATTAACAATTTGATATCTTTATTTAGTCTAACAAAATCTCGTTTTATTGTAACAAATTGCCGAAAATTTTTAATTGCTCTATAAGAGCAAAAAGCTAAGTTTTAGCAACCATATTTGATAGAGAATATAAAGAAATCTATTGAGCAAAAATGATATTATATTTTATGTCATTAATCTGCTGCTACAGTAATTGAAGCAAAAATGTGACTTTTTTTATGTCACTACTATTGGACAATCTCTAGAAAATATGACAGCCAAAAAATGCGCATACTTTAAAATCCAATCAAGGAATCTCTGATGTAATAAAAAGCACTTACAGTAATGCTGAGGTAGTCCCAACAACAGGCATTGTTAAAAATATTCCACATTCCACAAAACTATGAACAACACAAATACAGCCAAAAGCATTATGCAAAATTTTTTGTCGATAAACAACATACATAGCAGTAATGGAAAAAATAATACCAAGTGATCCAAACTAAAAAAATAATAATACAAGAATGTTTTATATGACAAATTTCTTAAATTATTTTTTGGCTAAACATTTTCCGTATCAGTGTACTCCCGCTCCCTAATTTCCCGCTTCCGCTCGCTCCCGCTCCTAACGTAGCATCTCGCTCCTCGCTCCCGCTCGCTTTTGCCGTTTTTTAATCCGCTCCCGCTCGCTCCTGCTCCTTTCACTTACTCCCGCTCGCTCCCGCTCCCGCTCCGGCTCCCATGTTTAACAGCTTTTCAAAAAATTTTTTATTTAATTAAACGAAATTGCAATAAGTCGTGCTAAGTTAAGTTCTTGTTGTTGAAGAACAGCTTCAGAAAGTTTTGTAGATTCGAAAAAATTTTTCTTGGGTTTTGATGATCTTGCTGGATTTGGAGTTTTGATCACATCCATTTTTTCACATAAGAGTAAAATTGATTAATTTTTGAGAAAATATTGCAAAAAAACTCTGAACTTAGAAAGAGCCGCTCTTTCGAAGTCGCTCCCGCTCGCTCCCAGCTCTTTCGAAGTCGCTCCCGCTCGCTCCCGCTCCCTTAATAAGAGAGCGGGAGCGGGAGCGAGGAGCGGGGCGGGAGCGGGAGTACACTGTTCCGTATACAAGGGAGGCATCTGGGGCTTGTGCCTTCCCAAAACTGAGAATTATTCTTTGATATTTTGTCGACACTTTTCAAAGAGGTAAAAAATCAAAGGCGCCTCCTCCCTTTTTATGGATAGGATATTGACTTACCGAAATAATAATTACCACTATCCATGTAGAAGCTTCGTTCATTTTTTCATACAAGAAATTACAAAAAAAGTAGAAAGAAAAAAGCTTTTTCCTTGTCTTTTAAAAGCTTTTAAAATAGCTTTCTAGAAGTAATTAGCAAAGTTTTTACACTTCATAATGAAAATAATTTTAATTTAATTTTTCAAACGTGCAAAACACAAAAAACGTAATTTCCCTTCTTCTCTTTAAAGGTTATTAACAGCATGTGATCATTTTAATTTTTAAAATTAATAATAATAAATGCAACTACAAAAACTTAAAACTTTAAAATGATAAAAACCAAGATGCAAATATTTCTTAGGCTACAGGAGACAATTATATTTTGCTTCCTGGAAGTGCTTTTAATTTTTTAACTGCAAGCTGGAAAAGGTGCATTTCAAGAAACTATTTATTTTTTCTTTATTTAATTAATTAACAAGCCGTATAAACAAAGTAATGTTTGACCATTTGTGTTTGAAAAGTAGAGTTACATTAAAAGTTTATTTTTTTGTAACTACTAATAGTGTAAATTCCCCCCCCCCCCCGTTTTTGGGAAATCACAGGGACGGGGACGCGGGGATAACACGGGGACGAAATTCTACGAGGACGGGGACGGGGATAAAGAATTTTTGGAATTTTAAGGTGAAAATTCCCAAAACTCCTATAATTCATTTTTAATAATATGGAATGCTACTAATACCATCAAATACAGCTATTACGCACTGTTTAACAGTAAAAAACGATGATTTTAAAATATCACGGGGACAAAATGTCACGGGGAGCGGGGACGTCCCCGTCCCCGCGGGGAACGGGGGGGGGGGGGGATTAACACTAACTACCAATGTATCGCAAATGCACAAAAAGATAAAATAAGCAACAATTATTCTTGAGAAAATAGCTTCCATAACTTTTGATTAAAATATAAATTATTACAAAAAATAAAAGGCAGCTTATAACCGTGATCTTTTGTTGAAAGAATTTCATTTACAATTTCTTCAAGCCGAACATTAAATGCTTCCGATACATCATCATCAAAGTAGAGACGAATATCAGTTTTTTTATTACACTAAAAAAATACTGTTATTTATGACAGTCTTTTTTGCCGTTTCCGAGTAAGCTTACTTTAATATGTTCATAAAAAAGATCAATGCCAAAAATTTCAGGAATATTTTCAAAACGAAAAAAATCAAGGCTTAAAAATTGCGGGAATTTTAATAATGTTTTTACAGTTGCTGAGTTAATCATCTTTGAACTGCTACTATCAAACCATCTAAAATACACAAATAAAAACCGAAAAAAGCAAAAAAAAGAACTTACAATTCCATATACTTTAGTCTTGGAACAATTTCTATAATCTTTTCAAATGCCATTGCAGAACCATTTTCATCGACTACCGTAACCCTATCAAAGGAAATTGTTTCACATTTTGTAGCAAAAAAGACAAAATCATTAAAGGAAATTGTTTGTTTCGAAAGACCAATATCTTTTATATCACTTTTATAAATTTTTGAAACAGCGATAGAAAGAAAGGAACTTTCCGTTCGATAATTATAATCTATAAGAAGTTCGTCAGTAATCCACATTTTACTTAATACGTTGTAAAAATTAACATATTTGCCTTCTAAATTAATTCGTTGTCTTTTGTAACTCGTTGAAAAATACAAGTATGATATAACAAGAATGGGATTTTTGTTGAAAAAATATTTGCAGCTTTGAATTACTTTTTGATAGAATTGTACTGATAAAGGGTTTTTAGTCATGTAATAAATTAGAGAAGAAGGTAATAAAAAATATTGTTGGTGATGATAAGTAGCATAGAATTGTGTTCGATTTGAAGTAACAAGTTTTAAATCATTTTCTTCCATTTTTCTGTTTCCATTTGAAGCTAAATTTGTTTCAACTGAGTTAATAGACTCTTCTTCTCTAGTATCATAAAATCAGCAATGAATGTTGTGCTTAAAAAGTTTGTGGGACTAAGATATATGGGCTGTTCATGTTTACTGCCTAGTTGCTTCTTTCTTTAAGGTCATAGTTTAAAAGAAGAATCATCAACAATGGGAGCATTTTTTGCAACTACTGCTGAAGGGCTTGGTACTTGTAAACTAATTCAGAGAATTCTCTCTTTGCCGTTGAGAAAAGAGAAGAAGAACAAAAAATTAGATATTTACATATCTTTTTTCTTCTTTCAACAGAAAGGCAAAGAGAAAGCTCTTCGAGGTAGAGGATTAGTACCTAGCGCAGCAGCAGAAAAAAAAATGACGATTTATCAGACCATTGCATATTTTTAGTACTTTTTGGTTCCCAATACTTTCGATGAGCTATTGTTACCATTGCTCTATAGTGAAAAAAAAATAGTAATAGCTTCATATTTTATTTTTTGTTTTTCATTCATTAATAATATATTTTAATTTTTCTTGGTCCAATACACTGTTAAATTGAAAAATGTCTGGAAATAATGATTCAAAAAGTATTTCTTTGAATAGAGCTGATTTCTATGCAACATATCGTTGTCCAATTTTTACTCTTTCTGATTCTGTAATCTATTATATCACCAAAAATCCATCAACACCACAATTCTATAAAAAAATAATCCAAACTTGCAAACATTTTTTCATCAAAAATCCTATCCTTGTTTTTCACTGCTTCGATTGTAATCACGATCAGAATGGATACCGTATGCGTGGTAGAAAATATATTAACTTAAAAAATGTTTCAAGTGGAAAAACTGTTGACCTAAAAAAAGTTACAAGTAAAATATGGCCTACCCACAATATTCATTTTCATTCCAATTCTCAAAGCCAAAAAAATTTTCTCTCTACAACTATTGTTTCTAAGATTTATAAAAGTGATATAAAAGAATTAATTCTTTTTTGTCAAAATATTTTTTTAAAAGATCTACAATTTCTTGCTTCAAAATGTGAACAAGTTTATTTCATGGTAGTTACTGTATTCAATGAAGATGGCACTCTAACTGAATTTGAAAAAGTTGTAGGATGTCTTGCACAATTGAAAAACATTAATTTGTAAGTTGTTGCTAGCTAAGAAGGAATTTGAGTAAATAAAAAGTTGTTTTTTTCAAAGAAAATCACTGCCATTGATTACTGTAAATTTGTAATTTTACGTTTTTCAGTGAACTTGGTGCTTATTCTTTAAGTGTTACATCCAAAACTGTTCCAGAACTATTAAAATTTCCGCATTTTTTAAATCTTGATCATTTTCGTTTAACAACAATTCCTGAAGCTTTTGATATTGAGCTCTTCTATGATGATTACCTCAAAGTAAGCTTTCGACATTTTTCGTTACAACGTGAGCTGTAGTAAACATTTTATTACAGAAAAATAATAAAACAAAAGTTAATCTAATTTTTTCTACTGATATTTCATTACAATATAAAAATCATTTACAAACAATTGTAAATGAAATTATTGAAATGGAAGATCATGATTACATGCCACCATATATTTGGTTTCTTGGTTGTAACCAAATCAATGATAATAAATTACGGAATCTTCACATGCAACGTAGAAGAAATCCATTGGTTGTGTGATTGAGTCTTTTTGTGTAATTTGTTTGCAATGATTTTTGGTTTATTTTTTTCTAAGGTAGGTTAAATTTTATTTTTGTGTACAATAAAATTTGTTCTTATCTACATTGGCATTTCAGTATGCAAATTTTATTAATAAAAACAATTTAGCAAAATTTCGAAGTAAAACATGGCAAAAACATTTTTTATTGTTCAGCAACCATAGGTTGTAGTTGAACTGGTAGTAGCCCTTTTGTTCCATCGGGTAATGTTGCGAAAATGTAATATTGTTGTGTTACAGTATCAACATAAATTTCTTTTGCTCGACGAAAATTTGATGGAAGATATTGTAGAACGTCTTCATCATCATTTTCTTCTTGAGGGGATTGTTGCTGTTGAGGTTGCTGTATTTGTTGTTGTTGAAATTGATGTTGATTATTGGTTGCAGTAACTTTTGTAGCTGTGTTTGCTTGTCGATGATTTTTTGAAGTCTGTGATGGCAGTGAAGTAGGAGTTAAATTTTGTCTGGAATCATTTGTTGCATTAATTTCATTGCTTCCACCTTCATCTTTTGTGGAAGATCGATTTGCATCTTTGTATCTAAAAAATGGTTTTAATAACTGCACAGAAATTTGCATAAAGTTGTTCTTGTTACTTTAAAACCAACCAACTCACCTTTTCATAAACAATTTTAATGGCACCAACAAATTATCTTCGAAACCAAGTTCTTCCATTGCAGCTAACAAATCTTCTCCGGTGATAGTTTTTCTCTTTTCTGTACAACATTTTTCTGCAGCTTCTGAAGTAATAAATAGAAAGAATTCTGTGATACATTCTTGAATACATTCTTTTGATTCTTTTGATAGCTTTGCATGGGATGGTAGTACTCGTTTCATAATTCTTGAAATATTTGCAATTGGCATAAATCTTTCTTGTTCAAGAATAAGTTGTTGTTGTTCATGATTGGCATTGTTGGATGAGTTTTGTTGATTATTGTTTATGGAAGTTATTGGTAGTTCCTGTAGCTTAATAGTAGAAGATGGATCTGCCATTTGAAATATGATATAACTAAAATTACATTTATTTCATATTAATAAATTTGCATAAAAATGTAAGTTCACGTGGACACAAGAAAAGCAGTTTTGAAATCGGTAATTCCTTAAAAAAACTCTTTCAACGACCTTGAGACATAAATGTCATTGTGAGCTTTTAAGCTTAAACTTAAAATGGGGCACACGATATCGCCTGCTGTTTTCAATTCATGGATTTAAAAGATCCGATAATGCAAAAGTGCCAAGATACTCCCTTATGCAAATTTTCTTGCGTTGCATCTTTTCCCTCTTTTTTGCTATAAAAATTATTTAAATAGTTTTTAGTTTTCCTAATTTAATCAACAAAAAATTCTTTCCATATTTTTTTACTATTTTTAATCTTACTGCAAAAACTAGCGAAAAAAGAGTGACAACTAGAAAAAAGAGGATGCAACAAATTGAGTTAAGTCTTTTTCACTTGTCCATTTTGGAAGCTGTTGCCATTCAACAGCAACAAAAAAACCAAAATTGAATCAATCTTTTTTTTGAGGGTGGTCCTGTTTTTTATGTTTGCGCAAAAAAAATAATGTTGCAAGGACACTCAAGGAGGGGGAGAAACGCCATCGAAGAGATCGATTGCTGCTCTTTTTTTCTGTTTCGTTTCAAACACATAGAAAAAAATTGTTGTTGTATGTGAATGAGTGAAGGGCCAATGCTGGTTTGGTTTTGCTCGATGGTGATGGACATAGAAAAAAAATTGAGGAAAGAGAGGAAGGCGGAGGCGAAGAAAGAGGGAAGAAGCTGACAATGACTGCGCAAAAATGGACAAGAAAAAAAGGATGGCGACGAAACGGTTCAACATCAATTTTTCTCCCTCTTTTTTTCTTTCTTTGGCAGTGGACAGATTTTTAAATGGCAACAGCAGCAATGAGGAAAAAAGAAGAGTGACCAATCAAAAAAGATGTGTCTGTCTTTGACACACATTCTCAATGCTTTGTTCGACATTCCCAGCAGCTTTTTTCAAACATCGCGCGCAAGGCTCGGAACAATTTTTTTGGAAAAAAAGGAATGCCCCAGCAACAACTCTTTTTGTGAATCCCTAATCAGTTATATTTTTGTCTTGGATTTTGCCATTGCTATTTCTGCTGTGATCTCTTTTATCCCACTTTCTTCTGTATCCATTTTTATGCAAATTTTTCTCATTGCCTCATTTATGCAAATTTCGCTAAGGTATCTTTTTCTGACTTATCACTACCATGTTGGACGATGCCATGGCACCATTGCCACAACCCAAGTTACAGCCCTGAAGTCTTTAACAAATTCATTTTTCTCCCCTCCGGAAACAATTTTTAAGCTGGACGTTGCTTGCATGCTTTTCCCTTTTCTAACTTTTTGACAAACTTCTTTTTTCTTCTTCCCATTCTGTTTTGCTTTGTTCAAAACAATTCATTTTCATCCCCTTCCTTTTTTTATCTCATCCTAAAATGCCGTCCATTTTTTCCTCTTTTCACAATTTTCCCGTGTAAAATGCCAAAACTTTTTGGATGCAACTTGTCATCTCTTTCTTTCTTCATGTTTGCTTTCTTCCTTTTTTTGAGCTTCCTTGAAAAAAAACTATTTTTTGCTATTGCATAAATGAAAATATATTTTATGACAAACTTTTTTCTCATACTTTTTATATGTTTGAGTCATCATAGAATCAATAATATAATTTTGCTTTTAATGAATAATGGGCTTGGTCATGTCCACTCTTTATATTAAAAGTAAACAAAAACATTAAAGTTTTGCAAAAAAAGAAATGGAAAAAAACCGTTTGAATACATTTTTTGCTCTGGTGTGCCACTTAAGTTTAAACAAAAAGCTTACATAAAATCAAAGCTTGTATTTTCTTATTACTTTTTCAGAAATGGTACTTTGGTCATACTTTTAGCGTTTTTAAAAAGGAAATTACTCATGTAATTTTTTTACTATTTTTTTTTGTATTCTTTTCTGTTGCTATCATTGAGACAGTAATTCATTAACTGCCAAGGATAAAATCTGCTGTTTTTTTAAAAATAACATACCCAAATTTTTGTCCTTGCAATATCTGACGATCTCTATTTTTTATTGTTTTCCCTCTTTTCCAGTATTTTTATTTTACTCCATTCAATTCATGTCATTCACTGACACTTTCTCAACTTGTAACATCTGGCGTTCGTTGAAAAAAAAAAACAATCGATCGAGTTATTCATTTTTATTTCAAGCTATTATTCTGAAGCATTTCTTACTTGTTTCAGATCTCCTCTAACTTTAACATTTCTCAAACACTTCTTTCTTTATTGGTGGTCCATCATCAATTCAACTTCCTTCTATTTTTACTGCTCCTGCATTTAATTGCAATGATTTCAATGTAATAAAAAGTATATTTTTGAAGGGGAAAAAAAAGAAGAAAAGGTGTGAACAAAAAAAACTTCATTATGGACACTCATTTATTTTGAAGGTTACTTTTTTATTCATTTTTTGGAAGTATTCTACTGCATGAACCAACTGAGAGTAGTATATTCTTGAACAATATTTATGGATTATTGTATTTTTTTATTTTATCAGTAATAAGAAACTTTAACTATTCCCAACTATTTCAAATTTAATCACCAAAGAAACTCTATAGCTTCTACCAATCAATAATGACTCATTCAAGGTCACTTCAATTTTATATTATTTCTTTATTATATTTTATTTCAACTTATTTTATTACTACAGTAATTTGTGTAAATACTACCACAGATGATCCAGTCGGGTTTTATCCAGGTTTGTACTTTTTTTAGTAGTTTTGGTCAAAATTACTAGATCTTTGTCATTGATTGTGAGTGTTTCTGTAATCAATCAAGTTCTCACTTTTGACGGAAGTTCATTAATTATGTTCTCTGAAAATGCATAGAAGAAGAAATGATAGTAATCAAGAAATAAAAAAATAAGTACTTTTGATTACTATCATTTTTACTGTTACAATAAAATACTACATTTTTTACCATTCTTGATTAAATTTGTTTTTATGTTAAAAATTTAAAAAGCTGCTTTCATTTTTAATTTTTTGGAAAAAGATAGTCAGCAAAAATGAGAAAAAATGTGTTTTTCGATTACTACCATTTTACTTTTACATTAACATTAAAGACAATCACTTCTTATTTTTTTAGAAAAATTATTGCTATAAATCGCTTTTTAACAACTTTTTATGTTTTAAATTTCTTGAAATAAGATAGTAACAAAACGAAAAAATTTTTAGCTTTTTTGTTACTATCTCTTTACTGTCACAACAACGCTAAATAAATTACTATTAAAAATGATTTATTTTAAACGACCACTTTCCCCCAATATTTATTCTTTTTCTTCTTTCACCGTTAATCGCATTAATAATACCTCTTTGTTGTTTTTTAGATAATGTATTTTCACGGGGTACACTTGGTTACGGGCCAATGATTGTTGATTCAAAGACAACAAGCTTATACGTTGGTGCAAAGGGACATCTATTTAAACTATGGATTTTTAATATTAATCAAACATCATCCGATAATCTTGTAAGTTTAAACTGTATTGTTGGTTTCGAGAAGGATTGGTGAAGGTTAGTTGATGTGCAAATTTTTGAGTTAAAAGGTATGAGCTCTTTTTCGATTTTAATAAAATCAAAATTTGCATATCGAATGAAAAACATTGTGCTATCTTTGTTTCTCAAACGATTTTTGACGAAATTTGTATAGTTAACAACTTTTATGCAAATTTTGTAATTGAAACATAGTCAATAGGGCATCCCTGAAACCGCCTAAATGTGTCTTAAAATGTTAATGTTTTAAATACTTAATATTCTAAAGAAAACATTTAAAAGCAAATAAACTACATTATTTGTAGTTCTATTAAACTATTTTTTCTTCAATCAATTTTTTGTCAATTTCAATAATGCTTTCTATTTGAATATTTAATTATAACAAATAACATTAAAAAAGATATTTTAAGACAACCATTTTTGTTGCGATAATAAACAACAGATTTATTCAATACCTGAATTATCAATATGAATTTTTTGTTCATTTTAAAAATATTAATTATTAGTTTCCTAACAAAATGTGCGTAAATAAATTTTATGCAAATTTCGATAGCTGAGAAAATCCACTTTTTAATACAAAATCACTCAATTTCCAGTTCCTTGAACGTAAATTTGAAGCTCGTCCAGAAGAGCTTGAAGAATGTTTGGCTGAAAATTCTGCATCTGAATGTGATTCATGGATTCGCTCAATCTTTCTCACCTCTGACAATCACCTCTACCTTTGCATTTCATCAGCAATGAAACCCCAAATCTTCCATCTAACTGCTCATAAGCTAGATGATAAATCACATCCACGAACAATGCTTGGAATTTGTTCTCCACAATCTGGCCTCAATACTACTGCCATCTATGTTGAAGATGGGAACCCAGATGGCATTCCATCCATCTATTCCGGGATCAGAATTGGACTTACACTTGAAAATTATCTTATCTACCGACCCCCGCTGGAATTTAATAATCGTCAAATTCATTCTGCTCTTTCAACAATTTATACCGATTCCAAGTGGTTGAATGAACCACAATTTGTTGGTTCAATCAATACTGAAAATTATGTGTACTTTTTCTTCCGTGAAATTGCTATTGAAGCTGAATCTTGTGGAAAAGTCGTATATTCAAGGGTAGCAAGAGTATGCAAAAAAGATTTGGGTGGTAAAAATGTGTTATCACAGAAATGGTCGTCATTCGTTAAAGCAAGACTTAATTGCTCGATCTCGTCATCGCAGTTTCCATTCTATTTTGATCATATTCGTAAGTTTCTTTTTTGAAGGCATTGTAAAAATTAGCATATTATAAGAAATTATTAAGTTTTAGTTAAATAATTTTTAAAATTACTTCTGCAAAAAAAATTTTTTTTCGTTACTATCATTTTCATTTTCTCAGTAATCAAAATTTTAGAATCAATTGAAAAAGTTAATATTGGCACTGACACTCTCATTTATGCCACCTTCTCAACAGCAGAGTCCCCATTTGTTTCTTCTGCTATCTGTGCCTTCACTCTAAATTCCATAAATAGAGTTTTTGATAATGGTCTATTTTTGGAACAACAAAGCAGCAATGCTTGGGCTACTACCCTCCCAGATACTGTGCCACAGCATCGACCGGGATCTGTAAGTAGTTCTTTAAAGGAGATGCTAAAGTCAGTAATTATAAAACTTTTTTAGTGTGCACCAGATTCTCGTAATTTGCCAGATTCTGATGTACATTTTGCTCAATCACATTTGTTGATGGCTGATTCAATCTCTGCTGGAGAACCTTTGCTATATTGTGGTAATCAACAATTTGGAAAGATTGTTATTGATCCAAGAGATGAATATACTTCAGTGCTCTATGTTTCATTGCCACAGTATGTTATTAGTTGTTTATTTTTGACATCCATATTATCACTTTTTGAAAGCTTTCATAAACTCCCTCATTTTCTATTTCAGTGAAAACAAGCTTATCAAACTTCTCCATGATCGACATGAATCTGATCCATCCCTTGCATCTCGAAAACTTGCTGAATACAAACTTCCATTCGCAGAAAAGATTAATTCCATGATAATACTTCCCAATGACTATCTCTTTATTGCTGATAATAAACGTGTTTCCCAATATCGACTTGCACAATGTCATTTACATCTTGATTGTGGTACATGTGCTACAGACCCACATTGTTCATGGAATATTGCAAGAGCAGAATGTTTCTCTCAAGAAACTGTTCATTCCACTGCTGTTGGATGGATTACAAATTCAAAGTCTGCTGAACGCTGTGCAGCTTATGTTAAATCTATTCCAAAAACTATTTATCCTGGTGATTCGTTACATTTGGAATGTGTTGGAGATAATGTTAATTGGTTCATTGATAAAGAATTATTTGTTGAAGATACTGATAGAATTAAGTTGACAAAGAGAGGTGGATTGGTTATTATTAATGTAAGTTTTTTGGAAATGACACGGACAAAAAAAGGGTTTTTGATATCCATGCAGATTGTTCTTGATTAAGTAGTAGAAAAAATTTACATAAATGCGATATGCAAATTTTTCAAATTTTCTCTTCTACCACAGATTGTAAATCCATGAACGCTTTTTTTCTTCCAACTTTTAACATCCCACATTTATAGGCTACCAGCTCTGAAAGCGGCACCTATCAATGCATGGTCCTTGGAACTCCAGTTATTGATTATCTTGTTCGAATTGATGATGGTAAGCTTAATCTTCCTCTCTATCATCCATATTTATCTATATCTATTTTTTTACTTAATCCATTCCTCTGACATTGCATTAATTCACATTCCATCTTTTTTAGAAGAATGCTCCCGTCCTGCAACCGTTGAACAATTTCATTCAATTCAACGTGAATGGTGTCGCAAATTTGATAGCTATAAATCAAATATGCTTAAATGGCAACGTTGGTATGAAAATAATGTATGTTAAAATACCTTTGTATAATTGAGATTAATGTAATGCCAACTTTTTTAGAGCCATTGTCCTCGAGTCCCTGAAGAATTCAATAAATCTCATCATAAAAAAGTTGCTGCCGTTTTGTAAATATGCATTTTTTTGTATTTGTTATTTAATAAATTATTTTGATTTTAAACTGCAATGATTACAAAAGAAAAAACATTTGCATTAAAATGCAAACAGAAGCTTCAACAGTAAAATTTTCACGGCGCCTAAAATTTTCAAAATGACGTATATTAATTAGGTAGTGAGAAAAGTAACATTGACCAGAATTGCTTTAATTATTTAAATCGTTACTTTTTCTAGTCTTGTTTTTGTTAATAACTATTACTATATCTTTGTGAAAAAATTTTACAATAGAATAATCTTGCTAACTTTTGGCTGAAGTTTTTAAATTTTGTAGCGCTATTACTTTTTTTTAATCGCCTTTGAAATTCGTTTTTTCGTTACTGCGTTAAATAAGCAGTTGTCTGCTAATAAAACATTTTTGCTTTTTCAGGCATCATTTAATCAAACATGCTTAATTTTAATACCGACAATATGGTTCAACAAAAGTTCCCATTTCTAGCTCCAATTATGAATTACATTTTTAAAAATCTTAGTGCTGCACAACAGCTCAAGCTCTACAAGACTTGTAAATTCTTTTATGCCAAGTATCGTCTTAACATTATTGAAGATTTGGAAATTTGCTTCAGCGAAGATAAACAAAGGATTGTTGGTAATTCATTAGCAATTAGCCGTGATAATCCTGCTTGGTTACAATTAAATAATCTTTGGATTAGTAAATCATTCAGCTATTATAAAGACGATGAATATGAACAAGCTCTTGAATATGATAAATTTTCACGTTTAACATACGCAAAATTAAATTTATGTGGTGATTTTTGTGTTGAAGAATATGAATTCTTGGTTAAACAGGCTACTCTTTGTCATTTAATTATTGATTTGTTTTTTAGAAATATGCTCTACCAGAAATTGATTTTCATTTTCCGCATCAATGATGATGACGTCAAACGATTTTTCAAAACTGTTGATGGTGGTATTAGAGAATGGAAACTTTCCCTTGAAATGCCACCTCCAATTACATCTTCATCATTAATTTTAATTTTTTTAATTTAATTTTTAATTTATTTACGTGCCCAAACACACATTGAATAAATACAATAAAAACATACAATATAGAATAAGATTATAATATTAAAATTAATCTAAAATTAGGTTAACATACAAATTACAATTAATAATTACATAAATTAGATTAAAAATACAAAATACTAATACATATAAAAAAAGACTATTAGCCTTTAAAGCCTGTACTCCAAAGGTGGTCCAAAACCAGTTCCTTTAAATTCTTTTGCTTAAACTTTAGTTTTAAATTAGGAAGTAATGAATTAAAGGTACTTGCTGCCCTTATAAGATAAGAATTTTTTCTTGTTTTACTTTTGCAATTCGGTATATAACATCGTGTTCCTTCATGGCGGGGGAGTAAAATTGCATTTTTGGGTAACCTGGGGTATCATTGCTTATATGAGCATGGTTAGAATAAATCATGTGTAATAAACCTATGTCTGTAGCAATTCTTCTATCTTTTAGGGATATTAAATTTAGAGCATTTAATCTATCTTCATAAGATGAAACATTTAGGTTTGGTTTGCGATTACAAATGATTTTTGTAGCTAATCTCTGGACTCTTTCAATTTCTTCACTTAAATATTTTAATGAGGGATTAAAAATGGGTGAACAAAATTCTAGATGAGGTCTCACATATGTACAATACATTTGGGTAAGGAGTATAGGATCATTGCTATGAAGAGTTTTGAGAAGTAGCTAAAGTTTTTGTTTGGCTTTATTGGATATTAGCTTAATATGGAAGTTGAAAGAAAAATCAGATGCAAGATAAACTCCTAAATCTCTGATTGGTTCATCTTGTTGTGTAATGTCGATGTTATTATATTTATAGATTTTCTTAACATTTTTGGGTTCGAAATGAAAACTTAAGTCATCAGCAAATAAAAATGATAAAACTTCTGGTGTGCTACATTTTTCAGACAAATCACTAATGAAGAATATAAATAATATTGGGCCAAGAACAGATCCTTGAAACATTAATTGATTTAACTGGAAAAACTGCTGTTGTTACTGGTATGATTTTATTTATTGTATGGACAACTTATACAAATTTGTTTTCAGGCGCACGTGATCCTAATGGAAGAGCTACTGTATTACTCTTTCGAGAACTTGGTGCTTCTGTAATTGCTCTTGCTAGAAATCGGGGACAATTAAAAGAATTAGTTGATGAATGTCAAAATATTAAAAATATTGTATGTATTTGGCTTCCTGATATTTGCATTTTAACAAATTTTTAGGGTTTTCTGCTGATAATGTTCTCCATGAATGCGGTAGTGCAAGCCTTTATTATACAGTTGATTACAGATTAGTTTGCAAAGTTTCAAGTTCATACGATCATTTTGAAAAAATCGAGTTGAACAAGGTTTTGATTTTTGCTCGAGTTAGAGAAAAAATGCGTTTTATTAAAATTAAAGTTTGGAAGAAAAGCACCAGTTTCAGCTTTGATAGCATTGTGGAGAATAGCATTTGTATTAACAGCTTGTTTATCCATTGCTCGCTTTTCAGACCATTTAAATATCAGAAAAAAAATGTGTTTAAATATCAAGAAAGTGTAAGTAACTTACAGCTAGAAACAAATCTTCTGGTTTCATATAATTTTTAACAGCATCAACAAATTTTGCAATAAATGATTCGTTAACTTTCAAAAATCCATCAGAATCAGCAATACTTGGAAAACTATTAACAATAAAATCATGTGTAGCAGTTTTTAGCTGAGCCATAGAATATTTATCAGCCAAATCCATAAGCTTGAAAATATTTTCGATTTTAATTAACAATATTTTTTGAAAAGTTTAACATCATAAAATTCAGCCATATCTACCATTGAATAAATATTTTAGTCAGAAAGTTGACATTTGCCTCTATATAAATAAGTAAGGAACTGATAGAATAGATTATAAGAATAATCTTTGATTTTGATTGGTTCATCTTTATTTGAATTCCATCGGTCAGAGAGCATAGAAGCAAAAGTAGGTGAGATATAATTTAGCATAGTTTTGTGAGCATAGAGAATTTAAAATTAGTTTATAGTTCAAAATAATTACTCACTTTTCCTTTCACTACAAATGCAACATCAAAGAACCCAGTTACAGCATTTTCTTCTTTGAATAAATTGTATTTTATTTGTTGAAGTTTATTTAATTCATTACTAATATCCATGGCTGCAGAAATTCACAAACTGATAGAATAAAATAAAGATAAGAATGAATGCAAAGAAACTGAACTGCTATTTCGGTGTTTTCACTGCAGTTTGTCGGATAAATTTCTATTCAATAAAAAGGGATCAATTGATAATATATTATATAATATATTATAAACTGCAAATTGATTTTTTAAATTTCAGGGTGGCATACTGTGATAACTAGTAAGGTTGACAGACACGGCAATAACATTTATGAAGGAAACCCTGTACTAGAAAAATTGATTTGATAGAAATTTTCGCATACAGAATCTGTGATGTTATAGTAAAAAAAATTAAAACAATTTAATAATCTTGATAAACTTCAAGTTTAGTATCATGAGTTCCAACCCATCTTTGTCCATTTTTCTTTAATGATATCAACAATACCCACCCAATGTTGATACTTGAGAACTTAAAAAAAGACTTGTATTTTAACCTTCACCACATATAAGAAATGGTGTTGCCCTAGTTCAAGCAGTTATTGAAATTCCTAGAATTTGGTTAGTAATAAAATTGGTTTAATTACCCAAAGTTTGAGACCAGACGGGAAACAACAACTCACATATTTTAGTTCTGTTCGTTGTGATCAATTATTGTCTTATTACATTTCAAAACATGAAGAAATGCGGTGTTTCGTTGATGAAAAAATGAGGTATTAAAATTTATTTTTCTTATAATTTCGAAGAATGTTTTTCCTATTATAATTAAAACAGTTACGGTATTTTCTAGTTGATGGCCAGATTTGTTGTAAAATAGATTCTTTTTCTAAGCTACTGTTGAAGCACATTAATTTTTTACAAAAATTTTTGGATTGCAAAAATTATACAGCAGCTATGACAAATATAAATGTAATAAACAAAATTTTATTTCGAAAAATAAATATGAAAACTAATGAAATAAAAAAGCAAAGAAAAAATGTTTTGCATAATAAAAACAGTAATAAAAATTATTCAACTTCAATTTTACAACCAACTGCAGTGTTGAATCGAGAAGTTCCAGAAGTTAATTCAGCAAGAAGATAATCTTCTTCACCAATATTAGAAGAACGTGTTACACCAATATCGCCATCATACAAATAAACTAAATACCATTTTACACCATCCTTTTTCTTCAATGGACATGGAGTTGTTGGAATTTTGCATTTGGTATTCCAGAAGCAGCAACCATCATAACCACGGAAACAAGTTAATAATTTTATTGATTCAATATTTTTAAGAACAATTTCATCAGATATTTTCCCATGCAATGTTTGTCCACGTTTATTTGTTATTTTAACTAAAAAACAAAAATAAGATTACTGTAGAAATATAAAGATTATATATACTCTTTGAATGCAGCAATGGTTTAGAAAATCGGTCACTTAAAATTTTGCTTAATATACCATAAGATGGAAAAATAAAACCACGGTAAGCTGAAAACAAGAGATTCAGATTAAGCACTGGTATTGCTTCAAAAAAATGAATGGAAACATACCAACAAATTCAAGCAAAAATTTCATTTCCATTTTATCAAAAGAGATATGAGGAAGAAAAGTAGCGATTTCAGATTTGATTGTTTTATTGAGATTCAAATTTCGATCAGCTGATTGTTTATTTGATGCTTGTGTTTCACACCATTTGTATATCTAAGAAATATTTAAACAAGATAAGAAAGAATTGCAACAGAAATGAACTTACAGCTTGAAAGAGAACTTCGGGTTTAACTTTTTTTTCAACAGAAGCAACAAGTTCTTTGAGAACAGATTTATCAGCTTTCAAAAATCCATTTGAATTAGCAAAGCTTTGAAAATGTTTTATTATATAATCATGTGCTCGAGCCTTTATTTGAACCATTGAATATTTTTCTGCCAAATCCATCATTTGAAAGACATTTTCAACGGTAATTTCCATAGCAGCTAAGTATTTTTCACAATATTTCTTGAAAATTTGAACACCATAAAATTCAGCGATATCAATCATTGTAAAAATATTTGCATGAGTAAGTTTGCATTTGCCAGTATAAAGAAATGTGAGAAATTGATAAAAATCATTGTACGAATAATCTTTAATTTTGATTGGTTCATCCTTGTTTTGAGTCCATCGTTCAGAGAGCATTGAAGTAAAAGTAGGTGAAATATAATCTAACATGTTTCTGTTAGCATATAGCAGCTAAAATTTGTTTACACTATTAATGTTAAAAATATTGCAATATAAGAAGAGAACTTACTTTTCCTTCAACTTCAAAAGTTACATCGAAAAGACCATTTTCACGATTCTGTTCTTTGAATAAATCAAATTTCATTTGCTGAAGTTTGAGAAATTCAATACTAATATCCATATCTTCTGATAGAAACAAACCAGAATGATGTTGTTTAGATATTTTTTTAATTACAATGTAATTGAAGGAAAAAAGGTATAAAAAAACGGGGCTTTTATTTAGATACTCTTTTGCATTATGGCGCGCAAATTTCTATTTACTAAAAAGAGGTCAAATTTTTGAACAAGAAAAAAAAAATTTTTGTTATAAGGATCGATTGTTGCTGTCATGCTATATTTTAGTAGATTTTTATGTGGCATGATCTAATTTTTTGCAGATACAGTAATAAAATTCAAGGAAAACACTGTTACAAGGGAGAAACACTAGGTTGAATTTCCCCACAAACAAAATTTGAAAATAAGGAAAAACAAGAAAAATACGAAATTCTAAAATCATGATAAAGTTTAAGTGTTGTAGTATGAGTTCCAACCCATCTTTCACCACGTTCAACATCCAAATAAGCAAGCAAAAAATCTTTATCAAGCAAAGTACTATCGCGTCGAACATCCAGGATACTTTGTGAAATGAAAGGTGATCCTGATATAACTTATGATACGCATCACAAATCATCCTCATAATTTTACATATACAAAAATTGGCGAAACAAAATTGAAAAACATATATATGTTTGGTAGTGATAAAGGTATATCAGCAGCACCATTAAAAGTAGCGCATATATTAACTCGAAAAAAATAATACAAAACTCAAATATAAACTGGCTTGCCTTTGACGAAAATAATCAATTCTTATTTTAAGCTCGAACTCTACAAGAATCACATTCTACAGTATGCATAAATTTTTTATTCACAATAAAATTTTCATCACAGAAAACTGAAAAAACAAACAAAAATGACAGAATTTAATGAAAAATCAAAGGTTTAACATTCATTACAGCATCATTAATAAGTTTAGCAGCACGAAGGGCAATAGCATTTGCTGTTTGTTCTTCATGATATTTCTTCGATTCTTTTAAATATTTCTTGTAATCAGCATCAGACATTCCAGCTTGACGTGGCAAATCAGTGATAGCATGACCAGGACAACAAGCTGGGGATAATCAAAGATGGAAAAAGATAATAAACATACTTGACAGTATTAATTCGAACACCAGAAGATTCAAGTTCATCTTCTACATTTTTAATAAAACTGTTGTTATTACAGGTGAATTTTTTAGGGCATTCTTTATACTGTACGAGCTGATACTGTAAAGAATAATTATTTTGAGAATAATGTTAAAAAACTTTTTGGAAGAATTTATTACGATATAAAACAATTTTATTCTAATTGTTTTTTGTTACTTTATAAAACTAAAAGTTTATTGCTATATTTCCAACAATGTCTTACTTGTTTTAACTCTTGAAACAATAATAAATGTTCTGCATGTTTTTACATGTTATCAAAAGTAAATAAAAAAACCAAAAAACGCAAATTTAGTTAGCATATTGAGTTTTTCTAAACAACTCTTTAAGAATAATATTGTTGTTGAAAGTTTCAGTTGAGATCAGAAAATTATGGTATTGGCAAAACGACACCAATAAAAAAATTTTCGTGTTTCTGTTTTTTTGTTGTTCAACCAACACTTTTTTTCTAGGAGATGTCGATATAACCCTCAATAAAGTTTAAATTTTATTCTTATTTACTTTCGTTCTTGCTTTTATCCTTCATCACAAACAACTTCCACAAAATTTATGTAAATTTTGACAAAATTGAATGCTGTTTCTTGCATAAGAGTTTGTTGGCAGCTTTTTATTTCCTTCATTCATTCACTTACAACTGGGCAGCAGCAACACGATCGTCATCAGCGGCAGCAGAAAAATAAAAAATCTTGGCAGCAGCTTTTTGTTCATCTTTTGAAGTGATTTTTTGTTGATCAAAAGCAATCATGGCTCATGCATATGGACGAGCAGGGAATAAACGTGAAAAGGTAAGCGAACGTATCTGTAATATCAAGTGAGAGGTTATAACCATGTAAAAAGGCCTATATTTAGCTTGTTCATTTGTTTGCTCAAGTTAGAAACACGATTTTTTCTAGTTCGTAGTTAATTATCTGTGGTATAGTTATTTTAAATAGCATAAGATGAGGTTAAAAAACAAACTTTTTCAGCCCGTGTTGGGCCTTTCTAAAGGCGGGTTGATTTTTTTTGCATTAGAAAATCCTTATACCATTCAATTGCTAAGATAGAGCTATCCACGAGCTTCATGCCGCTTAAATGTGTGCAAATTAAATGCCGGGTTTTATCGACTATTGGGGCACTTTTTACTAGTGCTGTAAAAAGAAACAGCTCGGAGACATACTTAGCCCCGCTTCAACGGGATCGAGCCTTCGACATATGATTCGTGAAAAAAACAAAAGGTCGATGGAAAAATGGCTGGATAGTCGAGTGGTCCAGTGCCAGCTCAACGAGGCGCAACTCTGCAGTTCGAATCCCACGTGCAAACTTGTCCATCTCAGGGTCACTCCCAGAATCAAGTTTCCGTAGAAATTTGCATCTCTAATAATTAGGTTTCATATTGACTATCTTTATAAATCTAACTTTTTTTCTTTTATAGGTATCACCTCCATCACGCAAGATTTCCTTCAATCCTGATAACAGAATTAAACAGAATTTTCACTTTCGAATTAAATATGGGAAACATATCTTTAAGAATGCTTCTGCTTCACTACTTCTTAAGCTCTACAAGACATGTAAATTTTTTTACAACCATTTGCATCTTATTATTATTGAAGATTTTGAAATTTGTGGTGACAAGAAAAAGCAAAGAATTGTTGGAAATTCTATGGCAATTTGTCTTGATAATCCTGCATGGAATAAGTTGGATAATCTTTGGATTAGCAAGTCTTTTAAATATGCTCCAGCATCTCAACTAAGTCTTAGATTTGAACATAAGAAATTTTCACATATGACATACTCAACACTTGATATATTTGGTCAATTAAGTCTAGAAGATTATTTATTTTTGATTAAACCTACTACTGTTCGTCATCTCATATTTCAAGGTGAAATTTACTATCCTTATCCTGTAAGTGAATCACTTCTTTCAATTGAAGATATGCTGAAGTGCGCTCCTCATGTATCTGCATTTGAGTAAGTTTCATATTTCTTTCTGTTATGTTTACTTTTGCTATATGCATGTCACTTTTAGTATACATCGTATGTTCGGGAATGAAAGTTTCCCATCAATTAATATGAAAAAATTGCTTGCTTTGGAACGTCAAACAAAATTACAATTATTACATCTCTGGAATGTCCCACAGATTCCAAATCCACTACATATTATTAAATTTTTAAAGGTAATTCTTTTTTAAGTTTTTCTAACCATACCGAGGGAGCAGTGGAGAACTAATTTTTCTTTTTTTGTAATCAATCAACTAGGCCTTATATCACCCAGTATATACCATTGATCTATTGAAAGACATCACCCTCTTCTTTGTTTATAACATATTAAATTTTTTGTTATAGAAGCATGCTACTCCAGATATTGATTATTATTTTGGTTTTCAAATATATGATTCTGATGATGCTAAAACATTTTTTACAATTATTAATGCTGAACTTCGAGCATGGAAGACTCTTCAACTTCCACTTACAATCTCATCATCTTTTATTGATTTAACTGGAAAAATTGCTGTAATTACTGGTACGTTAATTTTTGTCATGCTTTTTGTAGCTTATGTAATAACTTATTTTGCAGCATGTGATGGAATTGGAAAAGCAACTGCAATTTTATTTCGTCAACTTGGTGCATCGGTTACTGTATTTTCAAGAAATAAAATGGAATTAAAAAGCTTGGTTGAAGAATGTCATAGCATTAAAAATGATGTAAGTTATATTCTTGTATACTTCTGCAGAATAAGTTAACCATGCTTCAGGGTTTTCTTCATACTGTTCATGTTGCAGATTTATGTCCATATGATTTTGATAGATTTTATTACAAATTTGGTTCAAAAATTGATATTTTAGTATGTTTATAAATTTATTTTCTATTTTGTAAAAACTATTTTTAGATAAATTATTGTGATATTTTTGGACATGGAGGTGTTCCGGATATTAAAGAACAAGAAAAGTTTCGAACTGAGGGTTTTGTCATTCGTAATCGTTGTGATATTACTGGACTTGCAAAACCATATATGATTGAAGCAAAAGGAACTATGATTAATGTTACAAATCCTTATGATTTGATTGTTGTAAGTTTTTTCATTTTGCTAACCGGAAACATGAAATTTTATTTTAGGATCCAGAAGAAGCAGAAGATATTGTAGACAATGAACTCGAAATTAAAAATAATGAAGCTGAACTTTTACGTGCTGGCGTTCGAATTAATACTGTCGAGTATGTTTACGTTTATATCATATACTTATACTTACAGTATACCTTTAGTTCTGGTGCACCTGTAACTGCTTTGCCACGTCCTCCTGGAATCTCTGATGTTGATTACAAAAAGTTTTTGGAAAAAACAAAGAAAGCTCATGAACAACAAATTGCAAAGGCTGTTGCACTTCTTGCATCTGATTCTGCAAAATTAGTTGATGGAACTACTTTTATTGCTGCACCTCCAACAAGAAAAAGAACTGTACATTGGTCTTCACCTATTGCAGAACACAGATCAATTCTTGGAAATTGTAAAAATACTAATGCTAAATTGTAATTCAATTTTACTGATCTATTTTGTATTGTATTAACTGATAAGTACTGATGTATATGTGCTTGTATGAAGATAAATAAAATCTTTTTGAGAAATTTTCTTTATGAATCTTCTTCATTATGATAGAACTCCTAAGGTAGAATGATAAAAACTTTTCAAAAAAATATTTCTATCACGAGAAATTGCGATTGAGGAAAAACACTGCCGACGAGCATACCGTAATTGAATAAAGTTTTCGACATTTCTTTTTTGTCATTCATGACATGGATACGGTAAGCTTGGAACAGTGATGAATTAAAGAAAAAGAGTTTTAAATCAAAGAAGAAAAATTTATTACCGTAACACACACAGAGAACCAAATAAATTACTAAACAAAAACAGCAATTTTTAATGAAGATTTTAAGCTTTAACAAGCAAAGTATGATAGTTCTATTGACCAACGCAAGATCAGCTAGAAGATAAACTGTGGCATTTGCAGCTTCTTCTTCATGAAATTTCTTTGAATCTTGTAAATATTTTTTGTAATCAGCATCATTCATTCATTGAAGACGTGGTAAAGTAGTAACAAGTTTACCTTGGCTAAAAAAATATACTGTATTGAGAAAACAAAACTGAAAAAAAGCATACTTGACTGCATGCATTCGGATATCACAAGATACAAGTTCATCTTCAGCATTTTTGATAAGCTGTTTATAATCAGCAATTGATACTGCCTCTGATCGTTTCTAAAATAAACATGGCATAAGAAATATATATATGCATAACGATAACTTACATAATATAATATAACTGCAGTTAAAACATTAATGATGATTCCATTTGCTTCCATCAAATATGGTGCAGCTTCTTGAATAATATTGTAATGATTTTTAACAATTGTATGTTTACGAAGACAATATTCTCGTTTTGATTTAATATCAGCTACACACCTTCATATCTCAAATCATACTTTTTAATCGGACACTTCGATCAATTGCAATGCATCAAAATGACGGAAAAAGGATTACTGTAGCTCTCCCAATGGGATGCGATGCACCTAAAAACCAAATATATATCCATGTTAAAAAAAAATAAGCAAACCTGTAATAACAACAGTTTTTCCAGTTAAATCTAAGGTAGATAACATTGCAGGAGGCATTGTAAGTGAAAGCAAACAACAAACAACAAGTATAGGATCAAGTACTATAGAGACACCAAGAATAAGCAACGATGTTATTTTTGTTTGACGTTCTATTGCAAGTAATTTCTTCATATCAACTGGAGGAAACATTTCAGCACCATTGTTACAAGCAATACTACAAATACATAAATTATCAAACCATAACAACAAAAAGCATAAAAACTAACTCAATGGTGGAAACATGTGGTGCATATTCAATAATATCTTCGGTAGAAAGTTTTTGTGATGGATACTAAATTGATCCATGGACGATTAAATGACGAAGTGAAGGACATTTAATTAAAAATTCATTATTCTTTACACTGATTTCTCCAGTCAGTACATGTCGAATAAATGTTAAACGAGCAAGCATTCCAAGATCAAGTTCATATGATTGATCAACTTCAATAAAAGTGAAAGATGTAGTAATCCATAAGTTATTCAACTTTGAAAAAGAAGGATTATCAAGGCTAATTGCTAATGAGTTATCAATATAAAGGTTTTGCAGAGCTTAAGAAGCTGTGGAGCAGTAACATTCTTGAAGATGTAATCGATAATTGGTGCTGGAAATGGAAAATCTTGGGGAACCATATTATCAGTGTCGAAGTTAATCATGTTTGATCGAATGATGCCTGAAAAAGATAAAGAATGTTAGAAAGGTATACAGTCGAACCTCGTTATAGTGCGCCTCGTTATAATGCGAACCTCTCTATACTGCGGTTTTTGTGCGGTCCCGGCAAATGTCTTAAGGAAATGACTTAATACAGACTTCGTTATAATGCACCTTGTTATAATGCAAACCTCTCTATAGTGCGGTTTTTGTGCGGTCCCTTCGAAAAATTATAAGGGAAATTGACCTCGTTATATTGCTTTACATTTTTTTAAAATTTGTCTTCAATGTTTTTCACACTGTTTTCAATATGTTTGCAGGTAAACATCTGTAAAACTTTCGACGCGACTTTCTTTGTCTGCCAAACATGGTGCAAAAAAAGAACAATGCATTTCGAAAGTGCGAAGAAAAAAAAACTTTGTTAGATCCTTTAAATTTCTTTTCTTTTTTTAAAAAAAATTACAACAATTTTGTTATAAAATGGATTCTAATCCGCAAAAACGAAAACGACATACATATACTTTAGCTGAAAAGCAAAAAATTATCGAAGAATCAAAAAAAAGAAAGATAGCAGAAATATCAAAAGAATACAATTGTCCAGAATCAACAATTAGAGCGATGATTAAAAATAAAAAACGAATTACACAAGCTTTAAATGAAGGTGCAAATGGAAAGAATAGTAAAATGAGAGGTGCTCAATATCCTGAATTAGAAAAGGCTATGATTTTGTGGTTAAAACAGGTTAGAAGTCAAAATGTCTCTGTAGATGGGCCATTGCTAAAGGTATGTAATTTATGACTAACGCTAAGTTTTCATTGCTATTTTTTAGGAGAAAGCTGCTGCTTTGGCTATATTGCTTAATGTCAATGAATTTGTGGCTAGTAATGGAAAGCTATAGAATGTTGTAATTATTTCGAAGAAGTTTTATATCAAGAACAAAGGAAGAATGCTGTTCAAGCAACAATTGATCAATTTTTGTCATAAATGTGGTTTATATATGTTATTGCTTATGTTAGTTGATTTAATAATAAACATTTTTTAAAAAAATAGCCAAAAACATTGAACCTCGTTATACTGCGGACCTCTCTATAGTGCGGTTTTATCACGGTCCCTTGAACCGCACTATAACGAGGTTCGACTGTAATTTAAAAATATTAACAGCATTCTGTTTTTTCATCTTGAAAAAAAAAATTCATCTTGTTATTGCAATTTGAAAAATCACAGTTTGCGTTTGGTAGCATTTTGCCAAAAATATTTGTACAAACAAAAAATTTTAAATGTATTAAAAAAATTAACCAGTTTTTATAGCTGACATTTCAGTTTTACTGCTTTAATTTTTTTGTGTGCTATAATAGTAAATGCTAAAAAAGGCTTTGTTGCTAATAGCGTTTTTACATAAAGCTGTTTTTTAGTTAAAGTGACAACTGGTCGTGAACAAATATTATTTGGAACAATTATTCTAAATAAAAAATATTGAATGCTAATCTTTCAAACATCCCAGAAACTAAAAATGGTTCTTTACTTGAAATATGTCTTGCTGAAAAAACGGGTAAAGTTTGTAAATAAAAAATTAAAGCGCCGAAAATTTATTCGATATTGAGATACCAATAAACACTACGAACCTGTTTTTAGATCGAATACAAGCTAATTTTTTGTAGTAAAAAAATCTTGAAAGTTCAACGTAAAACCAGTAATAGAAATGGTAAGCTTATGTGATAAACATGTGGCACATAAAAGATGAAAAAAGAAAAGTTTAATAAAGAACAGCAAAAAAAGCTCTTTCTCCTCTAAAAGAAAATTTCTGAAATGTCAGTAAATTATATATCAATAGCATTCTATTTTCTTGAACATTATTTTGCTTGCTGTTTCAGACTATAATTATAAATTTCAAAATGTAATGTCAAGATTTATAAAATTAAAAACATATTTGATATTTAATATTAGATCCATTTGATAATTCACAATGTTAACAAACAAAACATTTTGATTGTTAATTATCAATAGCTTTTTTATATTTTATTCTCATACTTATTGTTTTTTTCATGAAAAAAAGAGCGCATAAGGTTGCCTCAATTTTTTTAAAAAAAGAGATAATTCATTCAAATATCCATCATTCAAATTTTACTGCTAATTTTAAGTAATAAATATTTTTCAACGATAAAACATTTTTTGCTCATATATTATTTCTTTCACAAAAAAAAGGCGAGCAAAATTGTATCATTTCCTTTTATAAAAAGAGCCATTTCATTAAACTATCCATTATCTATATTTTATTGCTCATTTTTAGAAATAAATATTTTTCTGCACCATGGCTTTTGGGAATAAGATTAATGAATTAAATATGAACAAATACAATTTATTTAAATCTCAGAATCCTTAAATTGGTCGTTTTGATGTTGCACTTGAAATCGAAGGAAAAGTAAGTTATTATTTTATGCTATTAATAATACAACTAATTTTTAGATACTTTATGCTCATAAACTTATGTTATCGTTGGAATCAGACACCTTTCATGTGATGTTTTCTGATCGATGGAATACCAATAAAGATGAACCTGTCAAAATCAAAGATTATTCATATAATAAATTTTTTCAATTTATAACTTTTCTTTATTCTGCTCAGTGTGAATTGACAGATACAAATATTTATACCATGGTAGATATTGCAGAATTTTATGGTGTTAATGTTTTCAAAGAATATTGTGATAAATACTTAGCTACTATGGAGATTACTAATGATAATATCTTCAAGCTTATGGATTTAGCTAATAAATATTCTATGGTTCAACTTAAAACTACAATTCATGGTTTTATTACAGTTAATTTTGAAAGTTTTGTCGATTCTGATGGGTTTGTGAATGCTAACAAATCATTTATTGAAGGACTTGTTGTTGCTGTTAAAGATACTGTTAAGCCAGAAGAATTATTTGAAGCTGTAAGTTTTTGTTTTGCTTTTATTTTTAATATGTTAATTTATAAAATTTACAGGTATATAAATGGTCCGAAAACCAAGCTATTGAAGAACAAGCTTCTAGTCCATCTTTGAATCTCAAAGATACCATCAAACATGAAATTTCTGTTTTTCTTCCATATATTAATTTTGAAAGAATGGCGAAGAAATTTTTTAATGAATTTGTTGGTAAGTCTTCTTTTTTAATATACACATAATCTATAAACTCCTATTTTAGTTTCTCATGGTTTTATTTTTTCTTCCAACAGTGAATTGAGCAAAATATTATGTGATCGTGATAATTATGGTGACAGAAAAAGTATGTTTAGTTAACAATTCTTTACAATAATCTAACCGTTTATTTTATAGTTACATTGACGAATGCCAATGGACAAACACTGCATGGAAACTTTGTTCCAAATAAAAATGTTATAGAAGAGCTTCAAAAATTGAAACTATCTACATGTTATCGTAGTTATCATAAGTTTTGCCTATGGAATACAGGATGCAAAAGACCATCAACTCCAAGTCCATTAAAGATAAGTGCTGATGTTGAATGGTATTTAATTTATTTTGGTGGTGGACAACTTTGTGTAGCGCATTGCTATGGTATTTCTGAGGATCATTATATACTTGCTGAATTGACTGCTGGAACTTCTGGATTTGATACAGCATTTGGTTGCAAAATTGAAATATTTGAATAATTCTTTTTTTGTCTTTATTTTAGCCGGTGGTTAACCACTGCGCCACAGCTGCACAACAGTATTTTTTTTTCAAACTTTAAGCTTACAAAAGCGATATTTGGAAAGATCAAAAGAAAGAATACTGGATCTAAGAAAATAAAATTATGTATTTTAATGAAAGCTTTTTAATATATCAGATACAGTTATTAATTAGAATAATGTTGTTCTGCATTTACAAAGAAAAAAGCACATTTGCGAAATACAGAATGTTCAAATAAAAACTACAATTGACAAGCAATATTTTTACCTTGTTTTAACAAAAACAGACAGTGCAAAACAGAAGAAGATAAACTAAGCAGAAAGAGAGAAGAAGATAAACTAAGCAGAAAGAGATGTAATGTTTTAAAATAGACAGTAACTATATTACATTACAAAACATCTATCAATCCAAAAACGATCGCTGACTATAAATTTTATCAACAAAAATGCTTTTTGAACTACAGTAATCTTTTCTGACAATGTGTAACTACCTCAAAAGTGATATCTTTATTACCATTTTTTTTCTAACTTTTTGTCTTGAACTAAAGCTATACTTCTTTCATTGATCACACATCTATAAAAAAACAGACTACAAAAGTTCTTTTTTACGCACTTCTAAACTTAAGCTATAATGTTAGAAGAAAATACTGTCCATCAAAAGAGAAAGCAATCAACAACTTTGTAAAGGAAGAAAACAGAAAGATATGGTTCACATCAAAAACTTTATTCACTCCAGAAACCCGAAAAGTAGAAAGTTATACAAGACAAATACATACAGAAGACAAAGATAACATATAATTTTATTGTGCATCACGAGCAGCATCATTTTGTCCATCAGCAGCATCATCTTGCATTGAAACACCAGTAAAGAATTCCAGGGGATGTTCTTCCATATATTTTCGTTCTTCACGAGTATAATCGTCAACACAATTTAAGTACTTTTGAATTGCAGCAACTTCCATTTCTTCCAAAATATGCAGGACAAAATCCCCAGCAGCTTCCAAGAATCGTTGAGAATCCAAGTAATCAGCTTTCCAACAGAGATCTTTAAATTCTGTTTCTGGCATTTCCTTGAAAAAAGCATTTGTCCATTCAGTATCTTTATCAGTGACAGCAGCAGTTAAAGGAAAATGATTATGTATAGCTACAAATTTTTCTAGTTGATTTGGTGTCATATCTACTTCAACAGCATCAGAATCATTAGTATGTTCATTAACCTTTTGAAGAATACGGCAGCAATTAATAACTGATGGACCAATTTCAATTGAATATTCTGGTGAAGTTTTTGAACGTAAGAACATTTTTTGTGGTGCATCAGTTGCAGCAGCAGTAGAAGAAGAAGTTACAGGATGAGCAGCCATTTCTTTATAAATTAGTAGAGAGAGCAAATATGAACTTGATGAGAGAGTAATCAAAGAACAAAATGATACTAAAAACTGAAATTTTCGTTGCTTATATATGAAATTTTTGCATGACGCGGAAATGAAAAAAAAATACATATGCAAAACTATTAGTATTTTTTATTGACCAACGCAAGATCAGCTAGAAGATAAACTGTGGCATTTGCAGCTTCTTCTTCATGAAATTTCTTTGAATCTTGTAAATATTTTTTGTAATCAGCATCATTCATTCATTGAAGACGTGGTAAAGTAGTAACAAGTTTACCTTGGCTAAAAAAATATACTGTATTGAGAAAACAAAACTGAAAAAAAGCATACTTGACTGCATGCATTCGGATATCACAAGATACAAGTTCATCTTCAGCATTTTTGATAAGCTGTTTATAATCAGCAATTGATACTGCCTCTGATCGTTTCTAAAATAAACATGGCATAAGAAATATATATATGCATAACGATAACTTACATAATATAATATAACTGCAGTTAAAACATTAATGATGATTCCATTTGCTTCCATCAAATATGGTGCAGCTTCTTGAATAATATTGTAATGATTTTTAACAATTGTATGTTTACGAAGACAATATTCTCGTTTTGATTTAATATCAGCTACACACCTTCATATCTCAAAGTAGTATCATACTTTTTAATCGGACACTTCGATCAATTGCAATGCATCAAAATGACGGAAAAAGGATTACTGTAGCTCTCCCAATGGGATGCGATGCACCTAAAAACCAAATATATATCCATGTTAAAAAAAAATAAGCAAACCTGTAATAACAACAGTTTTTCCAGTTAAATCTAAGGTAGATAACATTGCAGGAGGCATTGTAAGTGAAAGCAAACAACAAACAACAAGTATAGGATCAAGTACTATAGAGACACCAAGAATAAGCAACGATGTTATTTTTGTTTGACGTTCTATTGCAAGTAATTTCTTCATATCAACTGGAGGAAACATTTCAGCACCATTGTTACAAGCAATACTACAAATACATAAATTATCAAACCATAACAACAAAAAGCATAAAAACTAACTCAATGGTGGAAACATGTGGTGCATATTCAATAATATCTTCGGTAGAAAGTTTTTGTGATGGATACTAAATTGATCCATGGACGATTAAATGACGAAGTGAAGGACATTTAATTAAAAATTCATTATTCTTTACACTGATTTCTCCAGTCAGTACATGTCGAATAAATGTTAAACGAGCAAGCATTCCAAGATCAAGTTCATATGATTGATCAACTTCAATAAAAGTGAAAGATGTAGTAATCCATAAGTTATTCAACTTTGAAAAAGAAGGATTATCAAGGCTAATTGCTAATGAGTTATCAATATAAAGGTTTTGCAGAGCTTAAGAAGCTGTGGAGCAGTAACATTCTTGAAGATGTAATCGATAATTGGTGCTGGAAATGGAAAATCTTGGGGAACCATATTATCAGTGTCGAAGTTAATCATGTTTGATCGAATGATGCCTGAAAAAGATAAAGAATGTTAGAAAGGTATAATTTAAAAATATTAACAGCATTCTGTTTTTTCATCTTGAAAAAAAAAATTCATCTTGTTATTGCAATTTGAAAAATCACAGTTTGCGTTTGGTAGCATTTTGCCAAAAATGTTTGTACAAACAAACCGTTAATGGCATGGGGAGAATTGACCACCCTAATAGTGGATAAATGCCGTTAATGGCATGGGGAGAATTGACCACCCTAATAGTGGATAAAAGTATCCCTAATATTTTACCCAACAAAGCGAATTGTGGGACGTGAAAGGACCAACGCTTTTTGTTTAAGTTCTTCAAGAGAATCTGCAACACCATAAAATACATGTTTCGCATTTGCTCCACGTAGTTTCTTTGCCGGTGGTGGTTCAGCAGGATATTCATCTTCAGAACAAACCAATATTTTAGTAATAAAAATATTTTTCACACTTATTTAAAAATTTTATAAAAAAAATATTAAGGACACATAAATATTGTTCATTGATTCAATTTTATATTAGGGATACTTTTTATCCAATATTAAGGTGGTGAAAATATTAGGGATACTTTTATCCAATATTAGGGTTGGGTAAAATATTAGGGATACTTTTATCCAATATTAGGGTTGCAAATTCCCTTTTTACCACCATTAACCAATTTTTATAGCTGACATTTCAGTTTTAATGCTTTAATTTTTTGGGGTGCTATTATAGTAAATGTTAAAAAAAGGCAATATTTTTTCAACACTACTGCATACTGTAACATTATAAAAAAAAATCTACAGTATACAGTAGATTGTGTTGCTTGTTGCTTTTTTAGTACTACAGACAATAATATATTATCTAATAAAAGTTTTAGAAGGCGTTAATAACACATTTTTCTAATTAAAAATGCATATTTAGTAATAATATGACAAATTTTGTAGTTGTTCACAAATATTATTTACCGGTAAAACTATTTGAGCATACTTTTTAAATATTTTGCCACAGATTTAAGCTGAAAAAAGTTATTATAAATGTTCCTTCTTTCATTTACTTTTTTCAACAGTAGTTTTTCTCTTAAAAAAGAAAAATGGTGGATGCATACTTTATTGTGCTACAAATTGTTCATAGTTGTTATCGCGGTTGGTTATGATACAGCTAGAGTCAAGGTACGAATCTTTGAAAATTTTTCATGAAAAGCTTGTTTTTTCTGTTTCAGAAAAGCTGAAAAATTACATATATTTGACAATTCTAATTTTTTACAGTTAATTCTGTTCACCAAGCTTCCCCTTATCCCGGCTATAGCAGCCGTTTACATCACTGACGTAATTTTTGCGTCAATCTTAGCCACCTATGCTGCCTATGTATCCCATCTACAATTCATTGGCCACACTTTAATGGCTTTGAATCGATTCACTTTTATTTGGTTTCCTCTAAAATATACTCTAATTTGGAAGAAACATTGGTATACATTTTTGTTATTCTTTTTACCATTTTTATGTGTCTGTTGGAAACTTCATAAACCGTCTATCTTTGTTCCCTTGCCAGATGGAAGCTATGTCCTTGGTTTTAATCCTGACTTTACAATCCTGTATTATATCGTAAATTCTACAATTTATATTTTTACAACTTTTCTTGCTGCTGTTTTTAATGTTTTAGCTTTTTTTAAGTTTTATTTTTATAAACAAACTGATGCAACTTTGCAGGTTAATGAGAAAGGTTTGCTGAGTAAGTTATTTCTGTAACAACACCTTTAACAAAGTTACTTTCATTTTCAGTTGTTTCAATCAATATCTTTTTTGCACAAGTTTGGCGAACATCCATCTATTTTTTACGTGTTGTTTTTCCAACATTTGTCACCAATCCTTCAACAGCAGCATTCTTTGCTATTCTTTTCCCTCTAACTTATGATATTTTTGCTCTATCTGGAACAATATCTTTGCTGGTTTTAAGGTAACAAACTTAATTATTGTTAAATTAAATTAATCCACGTTAAATATATTACAGTAAAACAACTCAAAAAGAATATGCATTATTTTATTTTCCAAAAACGTGTTACCCAAGCAATTCTGTTACTGCTGCTTCGTCATATCTAAGAACACTTCCAAAATAATTAGATTTTTGATGAGATTTAGAGAAAATTAAAAATGGATAAATTGTGAATGAGACAATCAGAATTTGAATGCATATATTTTGTTATATTTATTTTCTCTAGAGAACAACTGACTTTGGGGTAATAAAAATTTATTTAACTTTTTTATTAAAATCGTCAACATCTTTTAAATAAAAACATTTAAAAATATACTAAAGCTAGTCGAAGAATACAACCGTAATTCAACCTTTGAAATTTCGGTGCTTTAGAAGCTTCATCTTTGATTAGAATTTTGTGCACTTATTGAAACAATTCTGTTAGTTCTAGAAGATTCTCTAAAAGCTCTTGAATAAAAGAATGCACAAATGGTCATATTTATGATTAACACTGTTGCACCCCAGGGTCCAATGATATCAATTATTTCAATGTTCCACGTCTGAAAAAATGATGTTATGATTATATGGGTTAATAGCTTTACTGCATAACGCTAAATCTATCTTAGAAACATGTAATTTGTCATTTTTCGACAATTTACCAAAAATGATCAGGAATATATAAAATTGTGTTACTATCTTTTTTTAAAAAAATTTTACATAATTGTTGTATTGACTCTCTCAAAGCTACCCACCTTTAAAATAATCGTTGATATATTATTAGGAACAATATCAAAAAATGTTTGACAGAAGATTATTGTAAGAACTGTTCGATTGATTCGTTTATTGGCATCTGCAGAAACAATCTTTTTCTTTACAAGCAGCAGCAGAAGAAGACCAAAGAAAACATTTATGCCTTGAATCACATATGTTGCATTGATCAGCGGTGTGAGATCAATCATTCTTATCAAACAACCAAATGCTGCACAAAATGTTTCACTTTTTTTTGGAATAGCACCTGGCAGAATTGGACCCAAGTAAAGATATGCTGCCATAACAATTACAACAGCACAAAATGAAATATAACCAAATAGCCGCCGGTTTCTTTTAGTATATTGTACAGGATATTGTACAGTAATGCATCGATCAACACAGAGTGCAATTTCAAGAACATATCCAATATATTGACATGAAAATGGTATAAACGCTAACCAAAAAAGTATTCTTTCATCATAGATATTTTCAGCCGGACGCCACCAAAACATTGAATATCCACGATATATAAGAGAAGAAAAGCTTGTGAAAATGATATAAATAAAGAATTGAGTGATGATAGAAGATAGCTGTTGTTTTGTGTTGTTGTTTGAGTTTTTTGCATAATTGTAGAACACTGGTAGTAACCATTTTAAGCATATAACTGATAGTGATGTACATATTATGTGATGGAGGAGAACAATATAGATGTATATATCCATGTTTCTTTTATAGCCTTATTAGCTTCCACGAATACAACAACTGCTCGCTGGCTTCATAAAAAAAGAGAGATAGAAGCTTACAAAAGTTGTAAAGCTTAAAAGTAATAAAAAAAACTACACTTTAATTTTTTGCACCTATTTTTATATCACATTCAAAAACTCCCTTAATAACAGCATTAAAAAGTTTACATTTCATTCAAAGCTATTAATGGGTCTATGATTAAAGTTTACAATTCGAAATACTTAAAAAAATTATGTTCAAGCTGTAGTTTACAATGTTTTTTGCAGGTGAAAAACATGTTTCTGTAACGCGTGACTATAATAGGTGGGCACAAGATTGTGTTCGAAGAAAGAGAGAAGAAATTTACATAGAGCAGAAGTACAATAATTTTACAATTGACTATAAAAAATTTATTTTCACCTGTTTTTAAAGCTATAAAAACGTTTGCAGCTGCTGTAGCAATAAAAAATAATTATAAACTACAGGGTGAATCAAGTTTGTTTTTTAAACAAAAATCGCCCCTTTTTGATTTTGTGAACTCAAAGAATGGATAACAAAATGTTGATTCCGTTTTTTCTGTTTGTTTCCATCTTTTTCATAAAACAATTTTTAGAAGACCAAAATTACATAAAACTTTTTGAAAATTTACATATGGACCTGGGGAACAGATCTATATCACTTTTGGATCCAAAATAAAACCTTTGACTACATTTGGAATTCATATAACACCCTAAACCCTGAAAAATGACAAAAATTATGAAAATATTTTTGAAAAATCGTGCTAAATTTTCCACGATTTTTTAGGGGTTTTTACGACTTTTCACGTTTTTCCACGACTTTCGAATCTTTTAAACTTATTTTTACCATCTTCGTCATTTCTCGGGATGTGGTTTAGGTCCCAGAGGGGGTCAAAGAGTAAACTGGGATCAATGAAAATCTGTTCACTATGACAAAATTTAGCCTTGCAATAGCTAAAAATTAATAAAGATTATTTGCACATATTCGTCAAACAATCAGCCTTCAAGCTTGAAAAATGAACCTTTGGCAGCCATTTGAAAGAACACCCTTTTAAAAAAACAAAAAACTTTTATATAATTTATTCTGTTTTAGATTTGTTGTTTTGTCTTTCTGAAAACAAGAAGATTAATTTTGTGACTTGCGTGCAGAAAAATCTGGATATTTTTATAATCCACGTTAATTTAATTAAATTGGCGCCGTTTGGAAAAGCATTCCTAAAAGCCAAAATCTTAAGTGCAAAAGATGCCTCTGTCAAAGATCACACATTTTTACAAAAAATGAGTTCCCAGAAGTCAATGGAAACAACTTGTCATAAAAAAAGTTAACTCGGCAATTTATTTTAATCACCTTGAACTTTCTTTATTTTCACATTAAAAGGCATGTTATTAACAATAATGTATTATTAAGTTTTTCAATTTAAATTTCTTTGAAACATATAATTTTCTAAAAAAAGAATAGCATTTTTGATAATGGCTTCTTGAAAGAGCGTAACTCTAAGAACTTCAGATGAAATAAATTGCAAATTTTGTAGACTAATTTTAAACTTTTCTTTATCTGAAATTAGCCAATCTGTTTAATTTTAAACATTTCTGGAAAAAAATTTTAAAAATATAAATCATAATTTTGAAAAAATTTTGTTACAGTTCTAAACTGTGATCAAGGTCTCTAAAAAGTGATGTCAAAATTTAACCAGTATATGATTATGTATTTTATTTCTCTGTTTATGTATTATCTTTGTCACAAAGAACCATTTTACATTTGCACCTGTTAGCACTGTTTGACAAATTTTTCACATTAAAACGTAAACTTTGCTCGTACATATTACATTATCTAAGGAGCCCGTATAACACATTCTTAGCACGTACAAGTTTTCTATTACTACAAAAAAGCTCAAATTATGCCATCTGCTTTTTTAAGGTATAGTTATATCTAACATGTAAGGAAATTAAGATATGGATAAACCTGACAATATAATTCATTTTGTTGCAAGCAATAATTCATGATCATTGTTGAATATGTTTCAAAGAAAATCATAAAAAATGATAAAACTGTTGATGAACAATTAAAAATTTGTGTATTTTTTGTCTCAAAATCATAACCGAGAAAAAATCGATCTTCTGTAAATTAAACACTTTTTATAAGTATATGTTTTATTTTTTTCAATAGGAAACATCTGGGTAAATAAACAAAATAAAAGAAATGTGACACGTTACAAAAGTTTACAACCCGATTATGACAAAACTGATAAAGGCTAAAATAAAAGCTTGATATAATTCAAATTTTTTAATAAAAAAATAATAATTTAAAGCAAAGTTTTAAATACATAAAGCTCTTTAAAAGAAAATGAAAAATGCTAAAAAGAAGAAGAAAGAAGAAGACAAGAATGTTTAGAAATGCTGAAATTCTATGTACAAAAGATGATGATGACCTTTTCTGGAAATACAATTTGAAGCAAAAAAAGAGAAATTTGCCATCTACAAAGTAAAAACAAGATTCATTGTGGGAAAAAATCGATAGATAATTTTTTAAATATCTTGACCACAAAATTACAGCTTTCGCTTCTCTTCAAAATTTGGTGGATCACCTTCTACAACAACATTACCATCTTCATCAATAATAGCATTAGCATCAGAGATATCAACACCACATGCTTGAGCTTTATCCATTTCAATTTCTGATAAACCCATTTCATCTTTTGCAATCCAAATGTAAGGTTTTTCATCACCTACTGCAGGATCATAATATGCTGTAGCAATAAATGCGGGATCATATTCCATAGCTTTAAAATAAGCTGTTGGCATCATTTTTCTAATCATTTCAAAAGTTTCTTTTTTAGGATTGAAAAATTTTATTAGCCAATTTAGCACTTTTCGAGGGGGATTGGCGCCTGTATCAGAAGCATCTGTTTGATTTGGTAGATCAACTAACACTTGTCCAAAATGACTAACATTAAATCGATTTTCACCTTCCCAATAACTTTGTCCAACATGTTTAATTTCAGCAAGGCCATGATCATGGTAAGGGTATTGATATGTAGAATCCCCTGAGGCTAGCTTAATAGCCGAAAGTGGAACAGCATCAAATAGCGGCAAATATTTCCATGTAATATAAATATGTGCTAGCGCAGTCACAACAATCCAAATAGCTTCCAACACAACAGTTGCCCAATTTTGTTTGAATATAAATAGCGCAAGAAGACAGAGCTCACCCAAATAGATACCAACAAACAGTTGTAGTAATGCTCGAGGATAAAATCGTCCTCTCATATCAGTGATATTTGGTTCTTGAACATATACCAAGAAATATAGATATGCACAATACAATAAGATAAAAGCAATAGCAGCAAATCCAAGAATCAATGGAGCAATAATAGCATATACCAATGCAATAACACCAATGAGTTGATATGGTGGATAGATGACAGACCAAATTGGTTGATTCAAAGTATTATATCTTGTCCATTTGGCTCGTGGTGTACTATCAAGAATCCTTCCCAATACTTGTGGCACAATTAAATCAGCAATCTGCAACAGTAACCCAGAAGAAAGTGCTAAACTTTGATAACATGTATTTGCAATGTAGAAGTTACTTGCAGGTGGAACTTTTTGTCCCAAAATTGTTAAAGCACTTTTTGGATCATTGATTACACTGGTGATTGCAGCTGTAGCAGCAGAAGCAATTGTAAAAACAAGAAAAGATTGTACTACTTGAAAAGCATAATACCATCGATGACAAAAGCCTTCAAGTTCTTGCTTTGTTATGCAACCAGCAAAGCTACCAACTAGCCGAATAAAAATAGGAACAAGGGCCATTAGAATAGCTAGCGCAACAACAGGTAACAAGCCTGTGATAAGTCCAAGTAAAACATTTGGCATATTGTTAATAAAGCTGAGGAATTTCACTTTATCAGTTAACATATTAATATTAGAAATGATACCAACAACTGCAACTGGGACTGCCCAAAAGATAATCATAAGTGATAAAATAGCTGAAGCAATGAGTTTTTTGATTTTTCGAACAATGGCAGATGATTGTAGATTATCCCAAATTACATCTTCAGGTGAAATACCAGTTTGGGCTTTGACACTTTTGAAGAAAGGATGATATGGAATTGCTTGATATGCTCGTTGTAGCTCAAGTTGAGAAGGAAATTCAATAAATACTGCAGAAAGTGGTGGATTACCAGCATGATTTTGTTGACGTTCATCGATATCAACATTTAGTTCACCGAGTTTTTGTGGAGAATAATCTAGTGTGTCAACTTTCTTGCCAATGAGAAATTTCAGTCGATGAGTTGGTCGCTTTTTTCCATTTTTTAAATATGCATTCAAATCATTCTCAGGCATAGGTGGCTGCTTTCCCTTTTTCAACTTCTTGTTTCTCTTCTTCACAGCTCCTGTTAACACTCCATTCAAAGCCCCTTCATATGTGCTCGCCAAATCCGCTCTTTCTTGAATTCTTTCTTTTAACTTTGTATAATCATGCGCATACCAAATACTTGCTGCAGCCGGAAATAAATCTCTCAACACATCTTCATGATATAAATTTTCAGGAATTTCCGTCAAAAATAACGTTCTTGATGATAGCAATGAATCATACAAGGGGGTAGTTTGGAGGGCATGTCGAAATCGAGTGTAATAAACAATTTCACGATAAATATAAAATGTTACAGAACCAAAAAAAATCCATGATAAAAATAAATGTGCAAATGTTCGATTTTCATGTTTTACATTTGCCATTGATAAAATATCAAAACCTTTTAAATTGTTTGAATCTGTGGCATTAAGAGGGAATAAAATTGGCCAAAGCAAGAAGCACCCGAGAATACAAATGGCAGCAAAACCGAATAAAAATTTAGTGAAGAAATACCCGTCAGCATTTGTTTGTTGAATGATAAAGCTTTCAGGTTTCCGTAACAAATGTATTAACCAGCTAAAAAGACCACTTGGAGCTTCATCAGGCTTTAAATCTTTTGGAAGGGTATCCACGACATATCTGGGCTCATAGACTCTTCGTTGACGTTTGCGTAATAAAAGAAATATGGCAATAAAAGCAGCAAAAAGTGCCAAGTTAGTAATTAACACAGTAAGGAATTGCTGCAGGGATGTTGTTTGTGGTTGAGTAGCCATTTTCTATTGTGACAAAATCAAAAACGTGAAGCTATGAAATAAAATTTGACAACAATAATACAATTATTTCAAGTTTCTTCTTGTACAAAAATATATTTTTTTCTTCAATCAATGCAGCAGCAACTTGTTTACTTAAAGTGCTGCATTGATTGAAAAAAGATGAAAGAGAAAAAAATAACAGGGGCCTCAAGTGTGTGTTGGAAAGGCTCACTAAGGGGAATGTAAGAAAAATTTTGACGTTGTTTCCTCTTCTTTTTTTTGGTCTCTGGGCATATGCGTGTGCATTAGTCAGCAAGTAAACAAAAACAAGAATAACTTGTTAAAAAAAAAGCGAGAGTAGAAATAAAGAAAAGAATAGAAAAGAAAAGCGGGAAAACAAACCTGATACTTCTAAAAGTTCCAAAAACCACAACATATTCAAAGACAAAATAGAAAGTGAAGTAAAAAAAATTTGTAGCCTGTTGAAGAACAAATGATCAGCTCCATCTAACGGTTATGTACAAACCCGTATTTAAGGGGTAACTGAATGCACTGTACACGAACCCTTGAAAATGCAGTGCCCTTTTTTTAAATGTAAATTTCTTTTCATTATCATTTAAAGCTTTTCGGATTTATAATAATGCCCAATTAAATTTTTAAAAGATGTCTCTGGAAAAAAGAAAATCAGTATGAAGAATATTATCAGCAGTCCATCTTTTATCATCAAAGTTTTTTTTTCTTTTTAAGCGTAAAATTGTCTTTTTATTGAAGTATTGACTGTGTGCTTTTTAAATATGGATTTCAAAACTGATTTTCCCACGGATGTTTTAAAATGGATGAAAGCCAATGCAGCACCAAAAATGGCCGTAAAATTAATGAAATGTCGCAAATATTTTCAGCATAAAATTTTTCCGTGTTTTGTTGTTAAAATATTTGTTATTAGTGATTGGAACTGGGAGTATACTACTTTATCAAACATCGAAAATAGATGCAAAACTTTTGAAAGTATTCCAGATAATTTATGGATAACCGGAAAGTTGGTTGTAATAAGAAATTCTATTCTATCATTTCCTTTTACAAAGATTACTGTATTAGATGTACAACATATAGAAATTATTAAACAAGAAATTTGGTTCAATGATTTTAAATTATTAATTGCAGAAAGCAAGATTAAAGAAATTCTGTTAAGTTATACAAACATCTATAAAGATAATGGAACAAAAGTTTCTCTTGAAGAAATATTTGAACTTTTTCCTTATATTGAAAAAATTGAACTGTAAGTGTATATAAGTTCTAATTTCTAATAAATAACTTAAAAATGTTATGTTTTAGTGAAGATAATGTTCCATCTATTCAGCCATTAGAAGCATTCAGACGTTTACCTTTTACTAAATTAAAAGAAATTAAATTGAAAAATATATTCAATGACATAAATTTTGAAGCATTTTTTGCCTTTATGCTTGTAAGTCATCAACAGGAATAGAATTTGCAAACAAAAAAACTTTTTTTCAGGAAAATCAAAGAATTTTTTATGATATATTTCTTGTAATGTGGCCACTTCCAGTTTATCTTTCCAATTTACAATTATATGTTGATAAAATCATTGACAATTGGTCACTTGATCATAAACCACCTCAAATTGCATTCGTTGGTCAAACAATTGCACTAAAACAGCTGCAACAAAAATTTTTGGAGAAGAAAAATCAAGAGTAATGCTAAAATTTTTTAACAGTTCTTTGTTTTCTTCTTTTCATTGCCGTACTCTGTATGATCAAATAAAAATGTAATTACAGAGAAGAAAAAATAAATTTTATTTTATACAAAAGCGTTACTGCTTATTTGGCAGCATGAAATTTGACAACAATGAAATTTCAAGACGTGATCCCAAGTTGGCAATTTATTCATTTTTAATCTTTACAAATAGATTAAAAATGAATAAAAATATCAGTAAAAAGCCGATTAAATGAACTGCTGAAAATAAAAAAAAGATAAAGCATCTCAAAAATAAGCTTGCAAAAACCGTTACAAAATAAAAATTACAGCTTTTAAAACTTTGTTTAAAAAAAGTTTATTTATGTAGTCATAACATATTATGTGAAGTAACCCAAAAAATAATGCAGTGGCATTGTATTATTTTTATATCATTTACAGTTTTGTATGTTTACGCCATTGAAAATGAGGATGGAGATTGTAAAAACGTCTTCATCCTCATTTTGAAAGCTGTGACACCATGATATTTTAAATTCAATAATTTTCTTTTTAAAAATAAAAGCTTTTCAATACATATTGTGTTACCAAAAGATAATTCTTCTTCACAAAAAATAGAAGAAAAGATTCAAGAGTTATTTTTTTGATATTATCTTGGCTTTTGTGATTGCTCTTCTTCTTCAAGTTATGTATGTTTATTAAATTAATTCAATGTTTGTTCAAGAATCTTATTGTTTTAAATAGATAATAACAAACGAATTTAAAGAAATAATTTTTCTTGTCTTCTAAAGCATATTTAAATATTAAAAAAACTTTTAAACAATAAAAAACAGGTGACAATGTAGTTTAAAATAAAAAAAGAGCAAAGCTACTTCAGAAAGTCCAAAAGAAAGGCAAATCGGCCTATCCATTACAGCAATCAATAAAAATGAGTACTGATTGCTGTAATTGTTAAAGAATTTTTGTACAGATGCATCTTTTTTTTCATTGCAATATCGAATGACTGCAACACTGGTGTGAAATCACAACGTTATGTTTGTTATAAAAAAAATCTTGGCAAAATGGAACTTAACTTTCTCACAAATTTTTATTTTTCGCGCTGTTGTTGCTTACTTTTTCTCTTGTTTTTTTCAACGCTGATTAAAGCATTGCTGTTCATTTTTTTTAAGCCTCATTAATGGCATTTTTCTTTTTTAGGCATTATCAAAAATGCTTACTTATAACACTGATAATATGGTTCAACAAAAGTTCCCTTTTCCAGCTCCAGTTATGGATTATATTTACAAAAATATTACTGCACCACAACTTCTTAAACTCTACAAGACTTGCAAATTCTTTTATCATAAATTCCGCTTGAATATTATTGAAGATCTTGAAATTTGGAATATTCATTCTGAACAAAGAATCGTTGGAAATTCTATTAACATTTGTCTTGATAATCCTGCTTGGTCAAAGTTGAAAAATTTATGGATTTCCAAATTATTTACTTATTGTGAACAGATCGATACAGAAGAACCTCTTGAAATTGATTACACAAAATTTTCACGTATGACATACTCAACACTTGATATGTTTGGTGAATTGAGTGTAGCAGATTACGAATTCTTGGTTAAGCCTACAACTCTTTGTCATTTAATTATTAATGGAGCTATTCGTTATTCTGGTACTGATGTGAATCTTTCCATTGAAGAAATTATTAAACGTGCACCTCATGTTTCAACATTTGAGTGAGTTGATTTTTTGCTTTATGTTAACTTTTGAAGTTTCTTTAGTTTATCTCGTGAACAAGTTTCTCAAAGTTTTCCATCAATTGATATGAAGAAATTAATTGCAATGGAACGTCAAACAAAATTAACATCTTTGCAAATTTGTGATATTCCAAAGATTCCTGATGCTTTACTTGTTATTGAATTTTTTGAGGTAAGGGTTATGGAGCGTCCTCTTCACGTGATTGAAGGGAAGATGCGTGACTTTAAAGGCTTTTGTATCGTCATAATGTTAGTTTTTTTGTTTTAGAAACATGCTACACCTAATATTGATTACTTTTTTGGTTTTGATTCGGATGATGACGAATATGATTTTGAAAATGCTGAAGCATTTTTCAAAACTGTTGCTGGCGGTATTCAAGCATGGAAGCTTTCACTTCAACTTCCACCAACGATTTCAACTTCTTTTATTGATTTAACTGGAAAGACTGCTGTTATTACTGGTTTGTTTTTTATTGATATTTTTGATTTAACCAATTGTATTTTTTCAGGTGCATCAGAAGGAATAGGAAGAGCTACAGTAATTCTTTTTCGTCATCTTGGAGCTTCTGTAATTGCTATTTCTCGTAATCAAGTCCAACTGAAAAACTTAACTCTTCAATGTCAAAATATCAAAAATACTGTATGTCATTGAGTTCTTCTAAATTTTAAAAACTAAGCATTCAATTTTAGGGTTTTCTTCATACTTTTTGGTCCCATTATATTTATGACTACAATATTCGCAATTTTTTTATTAGACTTGATTACAAATACGGTTTGGAATTTGATATTTTGGTATTTGATTTTAGTTTTATTTCTGTGGTTATATGCATTTTTTTAGGTCAATCTTGCTGATACTTTTGGATGGAGTGGTGTTCCTGATATTAAGTTGGAGACTAAATATTGCAATGATTTGCATACAAATGTTGAAAATCATTATCATCTTTTACAAGGAGCAAAATCATACTTGAAAAATTCAAAAGGATGTATAATTAATGTCCCATATTCTGATGGATTAATCACTGTAAGTTACTTTTTATCAGTGATGCCAAGCTTCTTCTAATTTTAAAAATGGTTATTTTTAGCGACCTGAAAAAGCTTCATCTATTGCTGAACGAAAAAATCAGATTAAAAATATTGAAGCTGAACTTGTATCTTCTGGTGTTCGAATCAATATTGTCAAGTATGTTTCTTACCTTTTTTTAAGTATTTGTTAACTACAGTATCCTTTTAATTCTAGCGCTCCTGTTACTGCTTTACAACATCCAGCTGGAATAAATGAATATGAATATCTACAAAAATTTGGATTTTTTTATGTAATTATTTTGGACAACTTTTCATGAACTTAAAAAAGTATTTTTACTTCGTTTAAAAAATATTTGGCAAAATGAAACAGAAAATTCTTTCCAATTTTTATGATGCTGTTTTTTTGTTCTTCCTTTTTTCAGTGATTCTTTGAATTTTCGAGCTTTGTTTTCTATTAATCCTTCTCAATTTTTCAGGCATCAACTTAATCCATCATGCTTACTTTCAACACTGATAATATGCTTCAACAGGAATTTCCATTTCCTCCTCCAATTATGGATTACATTTTCAAGAATGTTTCTGCTGCTCAACTACTCAAACTCTACAAGACTTGTAAATTCTTTTACGACAAATTTCGTATCAATATTGTCGAAGATTTTGAAATTTGTGAAGACAAGGATGAAGAGAAAATCGTTGGTAACTCTTTATCTATTTGGCAACATCATCCTTCCTGGTCAAAATTGAATAATTTTTGGATTAGCAGCTCTTTTACTATCTTTGATTTCAAAGAAACTCTTCAACTTGATCATTCAAAGTTCTCTCGTTTAACATTTGATAAACTTGAATTTGTTGGTGACAATTTCTTTGTTGAAGATTTTAAATTTTTGGTTAAATGTCCAACACTTCGTCATTTAATCTGTAGTTTAAATGTTCGTGATATGAAAACTGAAAGGAATCTTACGATTAAAGAAATTATTGAACATGCTCCACAGGTTTCCACATTTGAGTAAGTATGTTTTTGTTAGTTTAGATCACTAATAAATGTGTGTATATTTAGATTGTCGCATGATAGTGTTAGCGAAGAACCGATTGATATGAATAAATTGATTGCATTAGATCGTCAAACAAAAATTACATCATTTCATCTTAGCAATGTATCTAAGATTCCAGATCCTTTACTAGTTATTGAATTTTTTAAAGTAAAGTTTTTTTATTTATTATTATGAACATATATCAAGTTCTTATTGTTTCAGAAACATGCTCTACCAGATACTGATTATTACTTTGGTTTTGATAAATATGATGATGATTATGATGCTGATGTTGCTAAAACATTTTTTCATACAATTAATTCTGAACTTCGAGCTTGGAGGTTTTCACTTCAATTTCCTTCTACACTTTCATCGTCTTTTATTGATTTGACTGGTAAAACTGCTGTTATTATAGGTATGTTTTTTTGATAGGATTTTAACCATTTGCTAATACTACACACGTTTTAGGTGCATCAGAAGGAACTGGAAGAGCTACCGTAATCCTTTTTCGTCAACTTGGTGCTTCTGTAATTGCTATTGCTCGAAATAATTTTAAATTAAAAGATTTAACTGAAGAATGTCAAGATATTAAAAGTGATGTAGGTTTTAACTTCCCAGTATTCAAAAATTTAAGTATAAATTTGCTAATTTTAGGGTTTTATTCATACTGTTTCTGGTGATTCATGTGATTTCTGTGATGAGATTTTTGAAAGAATCAAATGCAAATTTGGTACAAAATTAGATATTTTGGTATGCCTTTTTTTGTTATTTCTTAGTCACATTCTGTAATTTTTAAGGTTAATAACTTTGATTTTTCACGATGGTATTGTGTTCCAAATGCTAGAGTAGAAGAAGATCATCGTGATAAGCTGTATGTTTTACGAGGACATTTGAATCTTATTCAATATGCCACTCCATATTTGACTGAAGCAAAGGGAACTATAATTAATGTTTCAACTTCAAATGAATTAATTATTGTAACCTTTTGTTGATTGAGTTTCTTTCAAATAACGTTACATTTTAGAAACCAGAAGATAAAGTATCCATTGCTAATATTGAACGACGTCTGAAAATTGAAGAACTTGAACTTGCATCCTCTGGTGTTCGAACTAATACTGTCAAGCAAGTTATTTCATTTTCAAAGTTTTTGTTAGTTACAGTATTCTTTTAGCTCTGGTGTTAGTATTACTGCCTTACCACGTCCTCATGGAATGACTAATAATGATTACAAAAAATATTCACAAAATTTAAAGAAATCTCATGCTCAACAAGCAGCAAATGCAATTGCTTTTCTCGCCTCTGATTCTGCGAAGTCAATTGAAGGAGCTGTTTTACCTGTTAATGCTTTAAATCTTCTTTAAAAATGTTTTTGTTTTGTCGCGTTTTTTATTATTTTAAAATTGTTTTGCTTTGTTTGAAAATGTTTTTATTAAAATTTGTTTATGCATACTGTCGGATGTAATTCTTTGTGTAATGTAATGTCGTTAAAACATATTGTTAATCTTTCTACCTCATTTGCATTCTTAAGCTATACAAATGAGTTTATGAACTATGCTGTAGGTATACGGTAGAAACTTCTCCTAACTTCTTTTGCTTTGTTTGTAAGCGATATTAAATTAGAACAAAATATGTTCGAAATCATTAAACAAATACAGGAGAATCAAGCTTTAACTTTCATTTTTGTTTAATACCTTATGATTTTTCATTTAATTACTACGGATAAAATTCCGATGGTTTGATTTAATTTGCTGAACCAGTTTTTGTTGGAGAAAATTTTTTTCTGTTTCGGTTAAACATGTTTGGCAAAACGACACCAAAAATGCTTCCTAGTTTTTGTGTTTTTAAAAATTTTTTTGTTTTTACTTTTTTTTATTCACAGGTGTTTGACATTGCAGAGAAATAGCAGAAAATCGCATTTATTCAACACAAAACGAAACACTTATAGAATTTTCTTTCTTTTTTTTTACTTTTGCAGAAATTTTGCAGGAAGGAAATATATTCAGCACAAAAAAGAATTGATTCAGCATAAAAAATAAAACGCGAATTAATTCAGCATAAAAGATCTTTTTGAATTAATTCAGCAGATTTTAATAACAGTGTTTTGAAACGAAAACGTTCAGTCTAGAAGAAATTTTGGCGCGCTAGATTTCTCAATCCAATTTTGTTTTCTATTGATTGTAAAATTCGCGCATCTGTAATAAATTGCTTTTTTTAAATTTAATTATTTAAAAGTACTGTTTTATTTTTTTAAGTAAAAATACGTCCCATATTTTGCCTAAATACCCGTCTGAGTAAGGGATAGTTCGGGACAAAATATCAACTGCCAAATCCTCCGCCCTGGTATTTAACAGATATATAGCTGAATAAATAACAGACGATGTCTGTTTTTGTTATAAGTTAGTATGTGTCCTCTTTGGGATTTAATAACTGATAAGTAGCAGGTAATAGTGATAGAACCAACTATGTTTGTTAGAGTTAGCGTATCCTAAAATTTAATATATGGAAGGCAATATGTAATCACTAGAGTGCGTTAAGAATGATATTAGCTGTTTTCATTTTTGTTATTTTGTTGATTTTTTATTTCAGGTGCTCTGTTTGGTCAGTTGCAGAGTTCTTTATTACTAATGTTTTACATTTCAGGAGCTTCCATTTTGTAAGTTGTGGAAAGTTTTTTATTTTATCAAAAGGAGTTTCAAATATGAAAACAGTGTTTATCAAAAAAGTCTGCAAATTTAAGAAAAACGCGCAAAAGTCTTTATCATTTGCTAAAATTATTAAAGTAATCGGCAAATTCATAGATTTAAAAGTGCTTTAAACATTAGCTTGGAAAAAGCAAAGTTGTTAAAATAGCGCTAAATTCGTGGTCTGCGAGCTTAAATTAGAATTACCATATCCCCTGGCTCATCTAAGGATGAACAATGGCAAAAACTCAGGAACTGGCCCTCGAAGTTTCGCCAAAACTCGACCCTGGCCCAAAATCTCAGGTCCCAAGCCCGCCCCAGGCCCGGCCCAGCCCTCACATTCCAAGCCCAAGGCCCTTGTCCACCTTTAAGCTCATCCCCATCATTTTTCTATGCTAGTATGAAAAATAAAGAAATCTAAAAGTACAAATTTTGTATTATGCTGAATTAATGCAAAAAAATGTGAATTTATTTAGCAGAAAAAAAAATATATTCAGCATAAAAATAATTTAAATAAATTGAATTTATTTAATGCATTTTTCTGCTGATTTCATGCAATGTCAAACACCTGTGTTGCTTCATGAATTATTCAACTTTTACTAATAATATCACAGTTTTACCTTCTACTTATCCTTCGTCTTCTTTTTAGGCATCAGTTTAATCAGACATGCTTACATTCAACACTGATAATATGGTTCTTCAAGAATTCCCATTTCCTGCTCCAATTATGGATTACATTTACAATAATCTTTCTGCTCCACAACTTCTCAAGCTCTACAAGACATGCAAATTCTTTTACAACAAATTTCGTCTTAACATTATTGAAGATTTGGAGATTCATGAAGACAAAAACTATGAACGTATTGTTGGAAACTCTTTATCTATTTGGCATGAAAATCCTTCTTGGATGAAACTCAAAAATTTATGGATTAGCAATTCTTTTACTATCGTTGATATAAATGACAATCTTGGTATGGATCATTCAAAATTTGCTCGTTTAACATTTGATAAACTTGAATATATTGGTGAAGCTTTTGCTGTAAAAGATTATCAATTTTTGGTTAAATGTCCAACTCTTCGTCATTTTATCTGTAGTGGAGAAGTTTATGATTATGAAAATGATGAATATCTTTCATGTGAAGAAATTATTGAACAAGCGCCGCAGGTTTCAACATTTGAGTAAGTGATTTTTTTAAAATAGAAAACTATAGTCATTACATATAATGAACGTGTGCTTTTTTAGTTTATTTTATGGTTGTGATTTTGTAGAATCAATTGATATGAACAAACTAATTGTATTGAATCGTCAAACAAAAATTACATCATTACATCTTTACAGTATTTCTCAAATTCCAGATTCTGTACTCGTTATTGAATTTTTTAAAGTAAAGTTCTTTAGAATATATAGTATGATGTACATATTTTCTTACTGTTTCAGAAACATGCTCTACCAGAAACTGATTATTACTTTGGTTTTGATACAGATGATGAGGATTGTGATTTTGATGAAGCTAGAAGATTTTTTAATACAATTAATGCTGAACTTCGAGCATGGAAGCTTTCACTTTATCCTCCCCAAACTGTATCAACTTCTTTCATTGATTTAACTGGAAAAATTGCTTTAATTACTGGTATGTATTTTTTGATAATTGGATTACATTAGTTATATGCATATTTAGGTGCAACAGATGGTATCGGAAAAGCAGCAACAATTCTCTTTCGTCAACTTGGAGCTTCAGTTATTGCTATTTCACGAAATAATTTTCAATTAAAAGAGTTAACTGAAGAATGTCAAAATTTTAAAACTGATGTATGTATAACTTTTATGCATTTAAAAAAAACTTTTTTGCATTTTTAGGGTTTTATTCACACTTTTTGTGTTGATAACATGAGACAACTTTGTGAAAGAATTGATTCGAAATATCGTTCAAAAATTGATATTTTGGTACGTGTTTTTTGCTATTGTTTAGTTGTATATATAACGTAAAATTTAGGTTGTCAATGTTGACCTTTCAAGATTGTTTAGTGTTCCAAACGCTAAATTCGAAGAAAAACTTCATAATTATTGCAATGTTTTACATTGTCAAGATAGTCTTATTCAAACTCTTGCGCCATATTTGATTGAAGCAAAAGGAACTATTGTTAATGTTGCAAATTCAAATGGATTAATTACTGTAAGTTTTTGTTGTTTAAGTTTTTTGTTGATTATTAAATGATTCATTTTAGACACCAGAAGATACACTACCAATTTTTAATCTTGAACGATATCTTAAAGCTAGTAAGCATTTACTTGCAACGTTTGGTTGTCGAACTAATACTGTCAAGTATGTTTTTTCATTTTCAAAGTTTTTGTTAGTTACAGTATTCTTTCAGCTCTGGAACTCCTATTAATCCTTTTCCTCGTCCTGAAGGAATGAATGATGTAGATTACAAGAAATATTCACAAAATTTAAAGAAATCTCATGATCAACAAGCAGCAAATGCAATTGCTTTTCTCGCCTCTGATTCTGCGAAGTCAATTGAAGGAGCAGTATTGCCTGTTAATGCTTTAAATCTTCTTTAATAGTTTTCTTGATTTGTTGAGTTTTTTATTATCGCAAAGTTGTTCTGTATGTTTGATTTAAAGCGTTGTTATAAAAAAATTTGTTTTATGCATACTGTAGAATATGACTTTTTCAGTTTAATATAATTTTGATGGTTAAATGAAGTAACATATTTGTTTATAATAACTGTCAATAACTAGCGTTTCTTCTAGGGAGGGCGGAATCAATATTTTTACTCCGGAACAGAGTAAAACCCGATTCCGTTGGACTGGAACGAAAAAAACTGGCTTTGTAAAAATGCTTTTTTTTAAGTCTAGGGCACAAGCAAAAGTCTAACGGTAAGACTAAAAATAGAAAGCGATAAACAAAAAAAAGAAGTCTGTTTTGATGTCACTGCCGAAGCTGTCCTTTCTTTGTCGTCAGCAGACCAGTGGTCGACGTCTTGCTGCTTGCTTTTGTGTTGGAAAGAAGAAGAAGCAAGGAACAAAAAATGTAGTTTAAGCTTCGTGAAAAACATTTTTTTAGATTTCAATGCTGAATTTAAGTTATATTTATTTGCATTTGTATCTAGACAAAAAGATTCATTAAAATTTAAGTAAGTTTTGATTATCGTAGTTTTTACTATGTTAAATTGCCGCATTTTTTAGATTTTAAACACTGAAACTTGGACATTCGTTTTTAAAAAGAAAAGACTCTTTTTATGTCAACGACGAAAAATCAATACCCTCATTTACGGCAGCAAAAAAACCAAGTTTGTTTGAGTCAATGCTTTTTTTGCTTATGCAAATTTTATTTTATCCTGTTTATTTGGTTGGAAGAATCAAATAAATTGCTAAAAAAATATGTCCTGCTTATTATGTGAAAGTTTATATCATACTTCACCATATTGTGATAAATATATTTGTGACAAAGAACGAAAAAATATTGTTTTTTCAAAAAATTATTATTACCTCAGCTCATCGCACAAAACTTGCTATATTTGTTTTTCTCGGCATCACAACACTATTTATTGCCCAGATAGATTTAATGGTAAATTATAATTTTTTTACCGATATCAGGTTGGGAAAAAATAATTAGGCCTCCAAGAAATGAACGAAAATTCTTTGATCTTTTGCCGATGTTTCGTGGAAACTGCAAAATACCACCTTTCTTGGGTCGTAAAATATTCAGAGCATGGTAAATCAAAGTTTCCAACACCTTTAGACTAATCAACTATAACAAATAATTTCAAGCAAACAAACAGCTGACTGTCGATTTTACAAGGATTATCCTGCTGATAAAAACAGCAGGCGCTGATTGTTGAACAAAATTAACATTATTTTCAACAGTTTTAAAACATCGCAAAAGATTTTTCTACTCAAGATCAGTGTTCTTTCGCCGCCGCCGCCGGCGGCAGCGGCGGCGGCGGCGGCGCTGATTTTTGCCCAAAATTTTTTAAAATCGTTGGAATTTGTTTGGATTTCATACAGATTAATTAAACTATTGTGCATATTAAATCTCTTATTTATTCCCATTTGATGGAATATATTTCACCACCTTTTCTAATGCTGCAATATCATTTTTAAAATTCAATATGAAAAAAACCGAAAACTTCTGCTCCTCGTGGCAAAAATATTGCAGAAAGTATATTAAACCTATTTTCCATCATGCCTGAACAATAGACAATGAAATAAAAAATTTTTAAAAATTTTGGAATTTTCACGTACTCCCCCCTTTGAAAAAAATTTTTGGGCTCTGGCGGCGGCGGCGGCGATGCTCGACCAAAAACGAGTACACTGCTCAAGATTAATGTTTCATTAAAAAATAAGTCTTTTAAAACAAGCAAAAATAATGTTTATAGAGTTTAATTCTCATCGTCTGCTACTTTTAATTCCATTTAGCACTTAACTTAACCATGATCAAAATACATCTGCGGCGGTGAAACTTGATAATAAAAATTATAATTTTTTAGTTTCAATGACATTTGTTCCCAAAATTGATAATGATTTATTTCCACGATTTTTGCAACTTTTCAAACTTGAAGAACAATATCAGCTAGCATTTTTGTCTCCAAAAATTTTTAATTCATTAAAAACAAAAAAATTCAACATCAACAGCAATAGTCGGCCTTTCAAAAATACGTCTGATTCAAATGTTGTCATATCGGATTCCTTTTATCTTCCCCAAAAGAGGATTTGCTTACCGCCTCTGGAAACATTAGTTTTTAAATGTGAGAACTTGTATATTAAAAATGTATCATGGTTATCAGCATCTGAATTTTTATTGATGCTGACCTCAACTCTTAAACGGCTTAATTGTATTAATGTTCGGCTTACACCATCCGTATCATTTTCATCAATAATTAAAGCTGCTCCAAATCTTAATTACATTTATCTTGTTAAAACGGATATTGCAACTAAAAATTGGCTTGATACCATCATCTTATGGGAACAAAGGAGAAAGGTGCAGATGTTAAGAATGACAATTACAGATCTTAAATTTAGTGTTAAAAATTTGGCAAAATTCTTAGAAGTAATGTATTGAATAATAGAGCTTTCATTTTTCACATCTTTTCCCTTGGATTATCCTATTTCACTTTAAAAAAATAATAAAAAAATCTTTGTAGGAAAATATAACTGATAATGTCAAAGTAGAACTAAATTTTGTTATTGACCCCAAGAAAACAGAACAGATTCAAATGTTTTTTAAATTTGCTAAAAGAATGCTACCATATATTAATCCATATTCTGCTCGGGATACTTATGAAACGCTCGTGTTTTTGTCATGCAGACCACCATGGCAAAGAAAAAAACCATTTAGGAATATTATATCATTTTTTGATAACATTTTGATACTGATATTACGCATATTTGGAAAACATCCAGCGTTGCATAAAAATATCGTTCTTTGTATTAGCAAAGATATACCAAGGTAGTGTCTCAACTAATTTTAATGAGTTAAAAAAATTATTTTTTTAGGCCACCAAAAAGAACAACTTACAAGCATATATGGAACAATAAAAAATGTATTCATAGATTTTAAAGTCAAAATTACAGAGATTTATATACGGATGTGCCAGCTTTATTTATCAAATCTAGCAGATTTACAATGTTATGAGAGACAGTGAATGGTTTGATCATTCTTGCTCGAGGCGTTAAATCGTCACTGAATTGTCTTTGGTGTTTTTGATAGGAAATGGATTATTTGTTTCCTGCGATCTTTATGATTGCATTTTTAATTCCATCATATGATTCTTTTATGATTGAGTAGCATTGGCAAAATTCTTGCAAAACGGGTTTTCTCCTAGTCATTAACTTCCAATTTCTGACAAGCCAGTAAATCTTCTTTAAAAATTTTCTTGATTTGTTGCGTTTTTTATAATTATAAAATTGTTTTGTTTGTTTGATTTAGAGCGTTCTAATAAAAAAATTTGTCTTATACATACTGTAGAATACGAATTTTCAGTTTAATAAAGTTTTGATGGTTAAATGAAGTAACATATTTGTTTATAAAAATTGTCAACAACAAAAGTTTCTTCTGTTTTGTTATAAACAGTTTTGTATATATAACGCATTTTTTCTCAAAATCGAGGAGCTCTGTTCAATTGTACATTGGCGGTGGGTTACATCTACTTTTTTAAGATAATTATGTGTATACTTGTAGGATACAATATTTCTAATAACGATTACCCGGGGGACTAATCAGCATTTGAAATTATTTCAAAAAAACTGCTAAAAATTGACTTTTTTTCGATTTTTCGCCGTTTTCAGTCTTATCCCCCGAGCTTTATAGAAGTGCCAGATACCCAAAAACCCTTCCAAATGTGTTTTTTGAGTATTAAGATTATATTGGGAAAAGTTACAAGTCCAAACGATCATTTTGAAAAAATCGTGTTGAACAAGGTTACGGTATTTGCTCGACTTTGAGAAAAAATGCGTTATATAGAACTTCTTTATTATTGTGGAATTCTTCATCAGTTATAAACAAACTAACATATTTTTAACGATTTACAAAAATGTAATTTTCATAAACCTTTTTAATAAAAAATGGTTTTAAGAAAACAATGAAAACATTAGTAATTAAAAAATTCAAATAAACGCAAGTAAAACTATTAAGAAGAATAAGAAAAAGAATATTCAAAATGTCTACTTTATGGTTTGTCCATTACGCAGATTTGTCTATTTTTTGTTCGTATCTTTCCAGTGTTCCTGTCTATTTGTTGTTACGCTCTTTCATTCACATAAGTTTGAATAACATAACCAAATTGCTCGTTTGATGAACATTTCTCAAAGAATATTCCCATAGCATTCAAACTGTGACAATTTTTTAACAAAAGAATTGTCAGGCTATTGACCCAAGTCAATAAAGCCAAAGAAATACAAATGCTGTTTTTATAATGTTTCGTGATTTCGAAATAAATGCACTTTACAAAAAAAGCACACTTTTTCCTTCAATGTTTCTATGTGTTTGTTGTCTTCTTTTTTTGTTCACTGCCACAAATAATCTTTAAAGCTTTTTTTTTATATTTTATTGAATCTTGTAGAAAAAATGTTGAAATAATTGTACCAGTTACAGAACAGAACTACTGTCTTAAAAATGGACAGGTGATCGTAATGCTACATTAATAAAAAAATAAATGAACAAGTGATTACTCTAACAAGATCTTAAGCAATGGTGGGCAAATGCGACGCCAAAACTCAACTTTAAACAGGACTAAACATTTTGTAGAAAAAGTAAATAGGGTATTTTAAGTTCCAAAAATTTGTGACATAAAACTCAGTAAAATATTGTTTTCTACACTTCTTTATTTTTTGTCAATTGTCTCAATAATCAAAAGGCAGACAAAACGATAAAACACAGCACTGTGAAGTGAACAAAAAGAAGGAAAGAACAACATGCGAAAAACTCTACTATTCTTTTTTTCTGCAATTATATTTGTTACATTTTGTATGCAACTGCAAAAAAATAGTTTAAGGAAATTATGTTAAGGGCAGAACGTTTTAAAAAATCTTATTTACTTTTTAGCAACAATATTAATTAAAATGATGCCACTTTTTCAAACAAAATATATTAGCTTAAAGTTTAAATTAAACACATTCATACGACATTGAATTTTACTCGTATAAGGTTTGTATGCAAAATTTCATACAATTTTCTACAATAAAGCCATTTGAAAACTAACAATGAATTATAAAATTCACAAGCAAATAAAACATTTTACTGATACACCTATCAGCTATCGACAAATAAATTTGTGATAAAATCTTTATTGAACAATTTTCCATGTGTGGAATTCAGTTTTAGTCATTACCATTTAACAAAGCATTAATAAAGTTAATTTATTGCAACACTTTTTTAAATTTTTTTTGCTATTGGAATACAGTAATCTTAAATGCTTGGCAAAATGACAGCAATGAAATTTACCGATATTCTTGGCGTTGCATTTTTGTTTTTATTTTTTTATTCAACGCTGAAAAGAAAGCCATCAACGATATTTAATTTGTTTTGCAATTTACTTATTATTTTTCAGGCAATAATCTCCATTAAACATGATTACCTTCAACACTGACAATATGGTTGCTCAAGAATTTCCATTTCCAGCACCAATTATGGATTATATTTTCAAGAATATTACTGCTGCACAACTTCTCAAACTCTACAAGACTTGTAAATTCTTTTATGATAAATTTCGTCTTAATATTATTGAAGACTTCGAAATTCGTCAATGCAATACTTGTGAAAGAATTGTCGGAAATTCCTTAGCAATTTGGGAACATAATCCTTCAGGGTTACAACTCAATAATCTTTGGATTAGTAATTCTTTTACTGTTATTGGTTCTGAAGAAAAGCTTAATCTTGATTATACAAAATTTTCTCGTCTAACATTTGATAAACTTTATTATACTGGTGAAGCTTTTGCTATTGAGGATTATGAATCATTGGTTAAATGTCCGTCTCTTCGTCACTTGATTATTAATGGTAAAGTCTATAATTCTGAAAAGGATATGTATCTTACATGCGAAGAAATTATTAAACTTGCACCACATGTTTCAACATTTGAGTAAGTTTGTTATTTATGCATAAAATAAATAATTAAATTTGTATATTTATAGCTTAAGATTTTACACTGAAGCTGATGTCCATGAAGAACCAATTGATATGAACAAATTGATTGCAATGAATCGTCAAACAAAAATTACTTCATTATATCTTCATAGTCTCTATGCAATTCCAGATCCTTTGCTTGTTATTGAATTTTTTAAAGTAAGTGTTTTCTATTTGTTGCAGTTTATATGTAGTAGTCGCGACTATTGTCTGGTTAAATATAGCCACAATAATACACTTTTTAGAAACATGCTGTTCCTGATGTTGATTATTATTTTGAAGCATATGATCATGATGATCCTGATAATATGGAACGATTTTGCAAAACGATTGATGCTGGACTTCGAGTATGGAAGCTATCTCTTCAACTTCCACCAACAATTTCATCAACATCTTTTATTGATTTAACTGGAAAACTTGCTTTAATTACTGGTTAGTTTTATATGTTATAGATTACTGTACCTAATATAATAAATCTTTCAGGGGCATCTGCTGGTATTGGAAAAGCAGCAACAATTCTCTTTCGACAACTTGGTGCTTCGGTTATTGCTATTGCAAGAGATCATTTTCGATTAAGAAAACTGTCTGAAGAATGTCAAAAGACTAAAAGTGATGTAAGTTTTAGCTTCCCATGTTTCATGAAATATATTTCTTAATTATAATTGTAGGGTTTTATTCATGCTACTACAAATGATCCATGTGGAATTGCTTACATTGAAGAAATCTTTGAAATTATGAACAATAGATTTGGTTGGAAATTTGATATTTTGGTATGCCTTTCTTTGTTGCTTTTGTCTAATTGTATACTGTAATGTTTAGGTTGTAAATGTTGATCGTTCACGATGGCTGAGGGTTCCAAATGCTAAATTAGAAGAAAAACATCATGATTATTTTTATGCTCTTAAAGGTCGCTTCAAGCTTCTTCAAGCTGCAGCTCCACGTTTAATCGATGCTAAAGGAACTATTATTAATATTTCATCATATGATGATTTGATTGCTGTAGGTTTTTCTTTTTTGAATTCTTTCTATAAAAAGTTATAATTTAGAAACCAGAAGAAGATGCAATGATTGCAAATCTTGAACAACGTATTGAAAATGTTGAAGCTAAACTGGGATCTTCTGGTGTTCGCATTAATACTGTTGAGTATGTTTTTTTATTTTTAAATTTTTTGTTAAATTACAGTATACCTTTAGTCCTGGTGATTCTGTTTCTGCTTTACCACGTCCTGAAGGAATTACTGATTTTGAATACAAAAAGTTACTGGAAAAATCAAAGAAAACATTTGATGAACAAGCAGCAAATGCTATTGCTTTTCTCGCTTCTGATGCTGCAAAATTAATTGATGAAGCTGTTTTACCTGTTAATGCTTTAAATCTTTGTTAAATTCTTTCATTCTTGTTTTTTAAAATTTTTTGTTTGTTTGTTCGAAAAAGAATTTTTTAAAAGTAAATATGTTTTTTCATACTACAAACGTGTCAGCATTAACACAAGCTTTTATTTTTTCATTTTAAGCTCATTACCCTGACTAGCGTCGCCGAGACAACTCTTGAACAAACTTGCGATAATCAGGTAGAAAAAAAAATCGCCACCTATTCTGAATAAATCAGGTAGAATCGCCAAGTATACTTAAGTATTTGACGGCAATAAAAAATATCGTCAATTTGAGTATACTGTAACTAACGAAAACAGATTTCCTATTTTTGGCAAAATGAAACCGAAAATTCTTTACAATTCTTGTGACGCTGTTTTTTTGCTGATGCTTTTTTAAATGATTCTTTGAATTTTTGAGCTTTATCTTCTATTTATCCTTTTAAATTTTTCAGCCAATATCCAATCAATTATGCTTACCTTCAATACTGATAATATGGTCGCTCAAGAATTTCCATTTCCAGCTCCAATTATGGATTATATTTTCAAGAATCTTACTGCTTCACAACTTTTAAAACTCTACAAGACCTGCAAATTCTTCTATGCTAAATTTCGTCTTAACATTATTGAAGATTTAGAAATTCGTGTAATTAATACTCATGAAAGAGTAGTTGGAAATTCTTTGGCAATTTGGCATCAAAATCCTTCTTTCTTGAAATTGCAAAATTTATGGATTAGCAAATCTCTTACTCTTATTGCTTTTACAGGAAACGTTGATCTTGATTTTACAAAGTTCTCTCGTTTAACGTTCAGTGTACTTGAATTATCTGGTAATTCTTATTCTGCAGAATGTTATGAATTATTGGTTAAATGTCCTAATCTTCGTCATTTAATTATTGATGGTAAAGTTTATGATTCAAAGTCTAAAAAGAATCTTACTTTTGAAGAAATTATTGAACTTGCACCTCATGTTTCAACTTTTGAGTAAGCTGTTTTTCTATTTCGTATACTAATTACTTAATTTTTAGTTTAACTCTTTATGATGCTGGTGTTCCACCATTTGATATGACGAAACTTCTTTCATTGGATCGTCAAACTAAATTACAGTTGTTACATCTTTACAATGCATATCAAATGCCAGATGCTTTGGTTATTGTTGAATTTTTTAAAGTAAGCTACTATTCTTGTCGTATTTTTTACGTTGTCAATGTCCATCTTTGGTTACACGTTATCATTTCAGAAACATGCTGTACCTGGAATAGATTATTACTTTGATTTTTCTATCGATGATGCTTATAATGCTGAACAGTTCTACAAGACAGTTGATGAAGGACTTCAAGCATGGAAACTTTCTCTTCAACTTCCACAAACAATTTCATCATCTTTTATTGATTTAAGTGGAAAAATTGCTTTAATTACTGGTGAGTTTTATTTGTTTTGGATTACTATAATTTATGTAATAAGTCTTTTAGGTGCAACAAATGGTATTGGAAAAGCAGCAACTATTTTATTCCGTCAACTTGGAGCTTCAGTTATTGCGATTGCTAAAAGTCATAGCAAATTAAAAAGCTTAGTTGCAGAGTGTCAAAATATTACAAATGATGTAAGCTTTCTTTGTGGTTTAAAATGATTGATTACCAAAATTTTAGGATTTTCTTCTTACTGCTTCAAATGATACTAGCCATGAAGACGATATTTCAATGCTTCTTGAAACAGTTAATTACAGATTTGGTTCAAAATTTGATATTTTGGTATGTTTACAAAACTCATTGTTTTACATGAATGTATGCCGCAATTTTTAGGTTGTTAATATTGATACTTCAGGATTTTATAGTGTACCTAATGTTTCTGTTGAAGAAGGATATCGTCAAAAGTATTATATTCTTGAATCTCATCATAATATTGTTGAAGCAGCTACGTCACACTTAGATAATGCAAAAGGATGTGTTATTAGTGTTTCAAATACTGATGGAGTTATTACTGTATGTTTTTTTCCCTGTAATTTATGCACTTTTTAAACAACTTATATTTTTTAGAAACCAGAAGATGCATCATATGTTGCTAATCTTGAACGACGTCTTAAAATTGCTGAACTTGAGCTTGAATCTTCCAATGTTCGAACTAATACTGTTAAGTATGTTTTTTAGTTCTAAATTATATCACTGCTTACATTACGTTATTATTTAGCCCTGGTGTTAGTATTACTGCTTTACCACGTCCTGATGGATTGTCTGATGCTGATTACAAAAAATATTCACAAAATATAAAGAAATCTCGTGATAATCAAGCTGCAAATGCTATTGCCTTCCTTGCATCTGATGCTGCAAAATCAATTGAAGGAGCTGTTTTGCCTGTTAATGTTTTTAATCTTCTTTAAAAATTTTCTTGTTTTGTTTCTTATTGTAAGATCTTTCTTTTCGTTTGTTTAATGAATGTTATTATTATAAAAAGTTGTTTATGTGCATACTGTAGTTTGGATAGCTTATGATTAATTTTAGTTTTCTTTAGCATATTCGTAAAAACAAACAATTTTATTGTAATACAATTTTCTGTATACAATTTTTATCAATCACAAGCATGCTTACAGTCTGTTTTTTATTACCTCTTTTTGAAGACACTGTTATTTTACGCTATTTTTTATTCAGATATCACATGAGTATCACATTTCTCTTTTTTTCACAATGATAAAAGTTTATGCTATTTCAACTATAGTTTGACGTAATATTTATTTTTTTGTCGATCATAAAAAGATAAAAGCTCAATTGGTAAAATTGTTGATTAAAAAGCAAAGAAGAATGCTATTTTATTTCATTTACTGATAATGAAAGAAAAATCAGTCATTTTTTGATGTCTAAAAAACCGGAAATAATGTTGTTGTTTTCACCTTTATTTTTGTTAAAGTTGATATTATAAGCTGGTCGGTTTTGCTTTTATTATTTTAGGATTTTCTGGATTACTGTATAACTTAGTTTAAAAGTAAGCTATTATTCTTGTTGTAATACTGTAGTTCT